>OY757309.1:154382631-155582631 GCA_963583905.1 Stenurella melanura
CTTCATCAAGTATGCCATGGAAACAAAAGACAGTTGTAATAATTTTTAAAGAAAAGTTTGGATTCTTATTTAATTACACACAACACCAACAAATTATTATTAACGAACAAGAACAATGTTGACGAAATTCTGTCAGTGAAAACGGTGCACACATTGAGCATTTGTATTGAAATAATTATTTTGTTAATCTGTTTATTTGTTGTTATTTTATTGTTATTATTTATTATTGCAATACGATTTTTTAATAAAAATTAAAATGAAATGATTGTTTCCAAAGCCTTGAAAAAAAAACAATATTTTTTTCAAAAAATGCCAATAACTCAAAAACGACTGTAGATAGACATACACAATGTTAATAAAAGTGGCCCTAAAATTCAATTTTGCATTGATTTCTGGCGTCAGAAATGGTAGGCGCAAAGATGTGCTACGCAATCTGTTGAAAGTAGAATAATAGAATATTTGAACAAAAATATGGTGGTCACATTGAACATTTACGTCAGAATTTCGTCAACATTGTTCTTGTTCGTTAATAATAATTTGTTGGTGTTGTGTGTAATTAAATAAGAATCCATTTTTCACTTTAAAAATTATTACAACTGTCTTTTGTTTCCATGGCATACTTGATGAAGTAAGGAATCTCTCGGCAAGATAAGGTATTTCTTGATTTTTATTGAATAACTCGATATGGGGTGAAGATAGGTATAGGGAATGCTTAAGTAACTCACCCTAAAATTCAATTTTCTTTCGAATGGTGTGAAAAAATATAGTAGGTGCCATTTGAAAAAATTGACTTTTTGACAATTTTTGATTGCGACATTTGAAAATCGACTGCGCCCATATGGTATAAAATGGGACCACCGATGGGACATCAAAAGTTAGCCTGGACTTCCAGCTAACTGCTTCACAAATTTGGTTTCACAATTTTGAAAGGTTTGCGAGATACAAATTTGTTCGTAAACTACTACAGCGGCAATTTTTTTCAAAGAATTGGACATATGTTAAAAAATGTAATAGATAAGTTAACATAACTTAGGTTCTCTAAACTCAGAATTAGAAGACCAATCGAACCATGTAAAGAAAAATATAGGTTTCCATTTAAAATAAGAAAGTTGGTACCAATTTTTGGCACACCCTGTATAGTTGGAGGACTGAAAATATTTTAGATAGAACGGGCGTGATCGATTATGGCTGCATACCAAATTTCAAGTTTCTAATCCAACTACAAGTTGAAAAACTTCTAATGAATGGCCTACGTGAATCACCCTGTATATCAATCTTTTTGTAATTACACAGGGGCGTATTACAAAAAGCAAAGATAATTTCCATTAATATTTTGTTCCGAAAAATTTTGCCCGATATAGCCTTTCAATCAACTACGAGGAGCTCCCGTCAAAAAACAACGATCAGTTTGAAATAAATAAAATAAAAGTAGTAATGAAATAGTATTTTCCTGTATACTTTCATACATGTTACTATTTTAAAAGCTTTTATTTACCTTCACTTATAACAATGTAAACAAATTTTACAAGCAAAACTTCGACTAGATCTAATTAAGCTAGAGCTTTGAAATATTGCACACGTGCAGAATACGATAAACTGTGTGACGTCATTCTAAATCCAACATGGCGGACGCCCCAAGATGGCGGATTACCTTTTTCTTGAGAACCCCTTGATATGGGTATCAAATGAAAGGGTTTGACGAATAGAATACGATATGTGCAACACAACATCTACATAATCTGGTCGGTACAAAATGTACAGAGCTAAAGACTAAAAGTAAATAATAAAATTGTTGAAATAATATGAAAAACAGCTTTTATTTAAAAAAAATACTAAAAACGGAAAATTTAAAATGTACTAAAAACATTTTTTTAAACATACATCCGGAAGCTAAAAGCTTTGGAGCGGTCCTGTAAAATACTTTACTGTAAATGAGAAAACAATATGGCGCATAAACACCTACCCATGTATTATAAAAATGGCACAGAACATATTGTAGTCTTTAGACTTTAAAGATTTTTAGCTTTTTAACTATTTTATAAATATTTTATGAGAGCAATGTGTGCTTCAGTTATATAAATTGTTTAGCAGCTACGGCCAAATACAATATGCTCCCAGCAAAAATATTGTGTTAAGAATCCTAATAAAATTGTTTTATTAATGTTTAACTAAACTCTTACAAAATACTTTTATAGATGTTTGCAAATTGACCAAAACGTGCCTGAGGAAATTACTATAAATCTGTTATAAATCAATTTTGCTTCGTGAGCTGAAACATTCCATAATAATTGCTGTATAGACTTTTATAAAACAGCGAAAAATAAATTCTACAAAATGTTTTATAATTTAGCTGTAAGAACATTCTTAGCACTTATTTATACGACGATTTAGTAGCTAGATTTAGCAAAATAGTTTTTGCAGAGCAGTAATGTAACAGTAATAAAATAAAATTGTATCAATATTTTAAATTTATAAAGCAACTTTGTTAGTTGGGTGTGTATATAAGTTCCCCCATCATCGTGTTAAAATGAACCCTAAAGTAATAGTATAGCTATAAGAATTTCTTAAAGTATCTGTACACAACAACTTTCTTTATAGTTGATATTATTTTTCAACATTACAGTAGCACCTCCTAATATTCTCATTAATTTCTAATGTTCGTATGCTAGAATGTACTTCATGTAGAAGTACATTCCGATATGGCAGCATCGAATTCAAAATACATAAAGATTGGTAGGTTTAGTTTCTGGGTCTGAACTTTTTTTGTGTGGCTGTGTAATTTAGGTTTTCATGAATTTTATTCTTTGGAAACTGTACTATCAGACAAATACACTAAACACCACTAGTAGAGTGCTGCAGAATACATTTAGGTAAATTTCATATTTTTATGAATCCACATACTTAGATGTAAAGGATAATAGTCTCAATTCCCGCTATTATTTTATTTCCATTTTGCTTAACTCAAAATCCACAACCTCAGTATTATACCATTACGCCATTGTCACGTATTAGGATATTAAGAGATGTAGACGCAATATGGAGACTGCTCAAGCAGGTCGCATTCCATTTAGGCGCTAGATAGGGAATGCAATAAAGGAAAATTAAACCGCTTATATCGAACTTCCACAACCTTCACAGCGGATTATAAGCAGTCTATTACAACTCTCAGAAGGAAATTTTATTCTTTTATAAGGTGTTCTTTTATTACGTTATTTAAGAAAGTTTTTATCCCTGACATTCGCATATTTATGATACCTAATAATTCTAAATGTAATTCTACAAAAATATTTGTTTTCTGAGATTTTAGTATTAAAATATTATAATTCGGATGTCAGGGCGTCATTTAAGAATTTACGAGGGGTGTACTCAGACGCATTTGTAAGAATGTTACTTTGCATTTACGTACTTCATGTGAAAAAATTATACAAACATATATTGTCAATGTGATGTAACTTGGTGGAATACCTATACGCAATATAACATTTAGAACGAACACCATAACTGGTGATTCCGCAGGAACCCAAATGATTACTTATCTCCTATGCACGCATTTTTTAACGAATTCCCTAAAAAGCGGATTGTTTACTTTATGCCATGGGATATTACGGCCGATCATTATGTTCGCTAAATCTAAGTTAAATGTTGCCTCTATGGTTCACTTTAAGTAAACTTGTTTTCTTATAATAAACAATTCGGTTTTAGAAAATCAAAAAATACCACCGCAGCTCTCGATTTAACAGAACAGATTTTAGGGGCTTACGAGGATCGAGAACATATGTGCACTATATTTTGCGACTTAAGTAAAGCGTTTGACTGCGTCTCACACGAAGTACTGCTAGCAACGCTAAAGAGACATAAGTTCTGCCAAAACAGTATATCACTATTGAGATCATATTTAACAAATAGATATCAAACCATTAAACTAAATAATGCATATTCAAACAAAACAAAGATAATACATGGGATGCCCCAAGGCTCAATACTTGGCCCACTACTATTTTTAATATATGTAAATGATTTCCCGTATTCTAAGAAATACTCTAGTGATATACTTTTTCAGACCATACAACTATTTCGGTTCAAAACAAGAATATTGAACAATTTTCTGCAATGGCGAGTGAGGTGGAGGCAAAGGCAGAGCAGTGGTTCAAGTCAAATAAGCTTACTTTAAATAGAGAAAAAACAGTGCATATGATCTTCTCACTGCGTAATAAAGTAGGGCACTATGTTCCCGACCCCCAGGAGTCAACAAAGTTCTTGGGAGTTTATCTCGATGATAAATTGACCTGGCAGGTACATATAGAAAACTTGTCAAAAAAATTAGCAGAAAGTATATTCATCTTGAGAAATTTTGCAAATGAAGTAGGTGAAGCAGCTTTGAAAAATGCATAATTTGCACTATACCACTCTTTGCTTTCTTATGCTGTTTTAGATTGGGAACAAGCATCAAATTGGCTTAGAATCTTTGCCCTACAATACGTATCTGTGTTAAATTATAAAGATGACTGTAGAGAACAATTTCGTAGGCTAAACATACTCACATTACCATCGATATATATTTATGAGTTGCTATTGTATGTTAAAGAGAACTTGTATCCTCAAAGCATAAACAAAGGATATGACTACCATTACATTACAAGACACAAAAATATGTTAACAGTATATTATGTAAGATTAACTAAGAGTCAAAAGAAAATCCAATTTTTACCACCCAAATTTTATTGAAATTACCAGTGAATATAATAAACCTACCAGATCGGCATTCAAGAAAAAAAATAAGGGCCATCTTGCTCAAGAAAACTTTTTATTCATATGATGAATTCTTATATATAGAATCGTATATAAGCGTGCGCTTGGGTGAACGCATTTCCTTTGCTGAACTGCATCCTTGGAGACACAGTATCGCCCGACTGAAGGTCACGTTTGCCTTGCCACTGTCTGTTTCCAACACAGACGATTGCTTGTAGGTACGCATAAGGATAGCGCTCCATCAGTGGTAGAGATGGGAAAATGGTTCCAGTCATCTAGTACCACGCCAAAATAACTACTTTGGAACGACGTCCATGTAATATTCATGAAAGAGAGCAGTCGGGGCCAACCCCCTACCGTTCATTGTTCGCTGCGAGTAACCCGTTAGTTTAGCATTGAGTAACTCGACGGTACGTTACCTAAAAATACCTCAATAAGATAACGGTATGGAAATGACGACCCATCTCTAGTCAGTAGCTCGTTGTATACGGAGAGTGATTATTTACAATAGCGTTATTATACTCTTCGCAAATAAAAAACGAAGAGTACATTGCATTCGATCGGCACATTTCTAAAACCGGTAATATTGCTCGTAGAGAAAAAAATTTCATGTCACTGTGTTGGTGATCGAATTCTGAACAACTTTCAAAATGTCCGTCCGTCCGTCACGTTTCTTGTAAGCACGATAACTTAAGAACGAAAAGTTCGATTGTATTGAAATTTTGACAGTAAGTTAATGTTAGCTAGGAGAAGAACCCTTTTGAGCAAAATCGATCGATAAATAAAAAAGTTATACATTTTTTTATATATAAAAAAAAATCATCATTTTTTTTTATGTTTTGTAATTAAACTAAAAATGTCTAAAACTAATATTATTTCAAACAAACTACGAAGAGTATCCTATAGAATGTGCAACAATTACATAAAAAGTGCAGTAAATCAGCGAAGAGTATAACGGTTAGCTTGTTTTATTATTATTTTTACGGCTTTATTTATATTAACATCCTGGCGTAGTTCAGCTATTGCTGTTCTACCACTCAACCAGGACACGTACACATAGACATCAACACAACAACCATTCTCTGCGATGTTGCCGTACCTTGGCCAAGATTCGAACCTGGGACTCCTTGGTCGCAAGCCAAACACTTTAGCACTGCGCCATTGAGCTAGCGTCTGTGTATATCAAAGTTAAAACATTTTTTTCTACACCTGTTTAATTATATGACAATTATTGGCATTTTTTTGGTGGAACATGGTACATACCTATAATGAATTGTAATAAATTATTATCGATTCATAATTCACTGCATCCGGCCAATTACAAATACAAATTCAAAAATCACTGTTTCACTGATCCAATGATGTTTTAAATCGACTGCGATCAACTCTTGCTGCAGCTGACAATAAGCTCGCTAACAGTGAAAACTAAGTGTATCGCCATATTGTTTGTTTACGTTTTCCACTTCTTATGAGTAGGTACCGATTGATTCTATCAAATTTTAGTCTAATTTATTTGTTTGATAGGTGTAGAAAAAGTATAGTATTACAATCGCGACTGTGACCACTATTCACTAAGAAGATTTTCGCCACTCACCTTCGGCTCGTGGACTCAAACATCATCTTCGTGAATAATGACTATCATAATCACTCATATAATAATATACTAATACAAACACGTGTCAGTATGCCCCTTATTAATTGTAAAGTGGAGCTTTGACATCCGAACCCTGCTTATAATTGAAACTTTCAGATCTACATGTGGACTAAATTCTAATTACTTTTAGAAGGCATTTCTATGCACTTTTCAGGTAAAATTTTAAGTATTTTCTGATACAGCTTCTTTTCTTATACTAGCCTTCTTTTAAAATTTTCAAATTTTATCTCCGATTTCATATCTTCTTCTTATCCACAATATCATGGCAGGCGTCTTGTGATTCATGTCCCTCTACTGTATAGCGTATCCTACAGCCTTACGTCTATCGCGGCTACATGTTAAGAGCACGGCCTCACCAAAGCTCTATCTCATTAACTTTTTGGTGGCGTCAGACCAACGTTTTGGTGATCCTCCTCTTCTTCTCTTGTCATTTGGCTTCCCCTAGATAATCAAACGCTCTAGGTTGTCCTCCTCCAGTTAATGTTGCCAAAAAATGAGCGAATTTGAGAAAATACGATACCGGAGTGTTGCTTTGTGGGACGTACTTCTCGGAGAATCAAGATATTAGTGCGGTGACCTTAGTTGTCTGCAAATCCTACCCTCTCGAATCACTTTCTAATATTTTCAGTTGTTTGAGATCTGTCAAACCTAATCTTTACAGATTAAGTAAGTTGTCTTATCTATTCCCATTACACGAGAAGAATTTTTCGAGTTCTGTATTGCTCTTTCCATTAAAAGTAATGTCATAGGAAAGATCTCATATTTTGGTTGTTTCGTACAAAATTTTAATCTGCGGGTTTTTGGTTTGTTCTTTATTTTGAATGTAAATTTCAACCTGGTAAAAATTATAGCGTTACTGATCTAATTAGGTATCTCCAAAGTTTATAATTTCGTAGATATGTGGTATAACTGACATTTTGAACCTCACTACTTCTAAAACCAGAATTTCTTGAACATGAAATTCTTTCACACTGACATCCATAGAGCACAAGACCGCAAGTAATTTAAGCTATGATAAAATTATTCTCTTTTGCCGAAAAGGGAGCCGGAAAATATTTTAAATTATATTTTGTTTTTTATAGATAATATCTAAATGTTATCTCATCTCTTATTTTACATTTTCTATTTTTATTTGTGAATGTCTAAAATAATGAGTTTTACATAGATGGTGGTACCTTATATTGGTAGAAAGAGGACAGTTATTTTACAATTTGCCAAGATTATTGCCTATATTCCCTTTGGTTTCGCGTATTACAAATTTCATTAAACACATATTTTTGAACATACTTCGGGCTCAAATCGGTTTTTTGCACACGGGCCCTATGACTCCTTGCTCCCCCACCAATAACAGTGCTGTAACTAGAGTTGATGGCGCCTGCGGCAAATCACTAGATTATACCTTTATCATAAGAGCCGTTTTTTCATGCCTACGAAATATTTTTTCAAACCGTACGATATGACTCGGCGGAAAAAATCGGAAAGAAGTACTTTTTATTATAAAGTAAATTCAAAATTATGGCGAAGGTGCTGGTGCTTTCTATTAGAGAATACTCAGTAAATACACATACGTTTTCTCAACGTATTCCCAATGTAGTCATTGGTTGATAATTCGTCTTACATTAGAAAATCAGCGTTTCCTCTATAATTGAAAAATTAACAGTCTGCTGAAACGTCGAAAATACATGTTTTTTTCACGAAAAATGTTGGCAGTCTTTTTGACAACGTGAAATTAATATTGTTTAAATGGTTAAATAAATCTGTTCTGTTAAAGGTTCATAAAGTCGCCACATCAATTGAATAATTCATTGATGTAAAAAAAAAAACGTTTTTGTAGGGTTAGAATTACGAAAAATAGTAAGACATATAGAACGTATCGTAAACGCTTGCGGTTAATAAACATGTCAGAGTAACACTATAACGTAAATATTTTTTTCTATTAGGGAATTTGACGAATAGTGGTAGCAAAAACGATTTCGTCGAAATTACACTAAAATTGGTAGTTATATATTTTCTGAGTAGCTGATACTGGATCTGACGTCAGAAGTAAAAAATTCAAAATTGAGGTGGGTCACTTCTTGTTTTCACAATATCTTGTTTACTGTATATATATGTTACCGTTTTTCTTTTCTTTTATACTGGTTATTTAAAAAGTTAATTTGCGTTCGAACGAATTCCTTTGAAATTCCTACGGAGGAAACAGTAAAATAATCATCGAGGTTATAAGATACACTTTAGCATATTAAAATAGTATAAACAATTAGATAAAATACAGTCCACTATTTTTATTTGTGAATGTTTAAAAAAATCTGCTATTTTTACATAGAAGGTGGTACCTTCATATTGGTAGAAAGAGGACAGTTCTTTTACAATTTACCAAGGGCGGCTAGAACTCTAGATTATGGCCTATATTCCGTTTGGTTTCGCGCATTACAAATTTCATTAAAGAAATATTTTTGAATATACGTCGGGCTCAAATCGGTTTTCTGCACACAGACCCTATGACTCCTTGCTCCGCCACTAATAAGAGTGCTGTAACTAGAGTTGATGGCGCCTGTGGCAAATCACTAGATTATGCCCTTATCATAAGACCCGTTTTTTTATGCCTACGAAATATTTTTTCAAACTGTAGGGTATGACTCGGCGGTGATCTCTTATATTTTTCATTATGTTGTGCATAGTATAAGGTGAGAAAAAATCGGAAAGAAATACTTTTTATTATAAAGTAAGTTCCAAATTATAGCGAAGGTGCTGGTGCTTTGCATTAGAGAATACCCAGTAAACACACTAACGTTTTCTCAACGTATTTCCAATGTTATCATTGGTTGAAAATTCGTCTTACGAAAATCAACGTTTCCTTTATAATTGAAACATTAGCGGTTTGCCGAAACGTTGAAATTACATGTTTTTATCACGAAAAATGTTGGAAGTCAAATTAACATTATTTAAATGATTAAATAAATCTGTTATGTTAAAGGTTCATAAAGTATTCACATCAATTGAATAATTCATTGATGTCAGAAAAAAAAAGTTTTTGTAGGGTTAGAATTACGAAAAATAGTAATACATATAAACCATATCGTTAACGCTTGCGGTTAATAAACATATCAGAGTAACACTATGACGTAAAATAATTTTTTTCTATTCAAGAGTTTGATGAATAGTGGTAGCAAAAACTGTTTTGTCGAAATTACAGTAGAATTGGTAGTTAGATATTTTCTGAGTAGCTGATACTGGATCTGATGTCAGAAATCAAAAATTCAAAATTAAGGTAGGCCACTTCTCGCTCTCACAAAATCTTGTTTACTATATGTACATGTTACCGTTTTTCTTTTCTTTTGTATTGGTTATTTTAAAAGCTAATTCACGTTCTAACCAATTCGTTTGAAATTCCTACGGAGGAAACAGTAAAATAATCATCGAGGTTACAACAATTAGATAAAATACAGTCTGGCTTCCTGCCCAAATGGCAATAAAAATTTCTGGTCCATGGCCAAAACCATTTTACAATTTGTTATTTTACTTCTTTTATCACGGAAAATGAATCAATAACAATTTCAAGAAGCTACTTAAAAACAACATTTTAAATTTAAATCTTAAATTATCATTGCATCAACTGATTAGATACATTATATTATCGAATCTCTAAGAATACGTATTTTACCAATTCATCATTAAACATTTTAGAATTTATCTTTATTTCTACTAGTTGTCTAATATTACTCTATTATCATAGGGCTCAAAAACGACCGCTCGCGTCGATGTCTTGCCAAGTTTTTTTATGAAAACATAAGCCAACGGGATCATCAAATGCCTTGTTGGCATTTCTGAAAATGGGCTTTTCTCCAGTAATCCACAATTCAAGATGGCGACTAGGCGGATTTTTCAAATAATCATATCTTTGGTAATATTTGACCAATCTTCAATTTCACAAAGACAAAATGCTTACAAATAAATATAATTTCCTATATACGTTAGGCAAATATTTTTTAAAGTTACATGTGTCACGTCCCAGACGAATTAAAAAAATTAAAGTATTTTAATTCCGTCAGTCTGCCTGCATGTATATTGTAAATTTGTGTGTCTATCTGTCGTCTGTCTGTCATGTGTGTATGTTTATAACTAAAAAACTACTTGATGCAGGAAAATCATATTTGGTAGATAGATAGTTGACGCTATTGCTGACGAAGAAATAATATAGACGTTTGGTGAAAAGTAAACAATATACCTAATAAAAATAATAATTAATAAAATACGTGTTATGGTGGACAGTAATATTTGGCATGTATAGTTAACGCAACTGTCATGGTAAAAACCCGTTATAGTTAGTGAAAAGTATAAAAAATGGACGGATGCCAATACTCGAAATTATTGTTTCATGTTACATGTGCCTCGGAGCAAATATTTGGCGATGATTGACGCGTAATTAATTGAGTTATACAAGAAACTCCTGAAGCCTCTACTACCGGTGAAAAAATATAACATTTGTAGGCAATAATTAGTTATTATAAAGATGGATTAGATTATTTGTATTTATTAAATTCTCAAAGATTAAATTTTCTAAAGAATTAGTTTAGTCAACTAAGTTCTGTGTTCATTCACAGTTGTTTCACAGATCTAACGACAATCATTCCCTAATTATTTAAAGTGTACACCAATTTTCAATTTCACTGTTGTCGTACACAGTCCATTTTTAATAAGATAAAGATTTTAGTCGCGTATTAATGATGAATATAAACAAAACATAATACGAGAGATTTTTAATTAAGTCGTCCTTTTTGTGTTACTGTTGATGTACCTAGTATTGTATGTTCTGATGGACACGACTAGGATTTTGTTTAATTTAGGCCGGAGCCGTGTCGCCGCTACGATACTTATCAACTCTACTCACAAGGGGGATTCAAGTTACCCTTCAGACTCCCCAAGACGAAAATAGACAAAATTTTACTTACTGTGATTGCTACAGTCTGTTCTCTCCCATCGAAATCGTATGTCGGGTAGTGCACTTCCAATGAATATATTTTATAATAAGCACTTTCTCAGAAACACTTTTTAATAATTAAGACCGTCGCTGGATTCTGAGTATTCGGACAAGTACACAAACGTGGCGGGATCAAAGGTGACCTGCGGTAAGCAATTGTCCGACTCACGCCACAGAATCGCACGTCGGTAAATCTTATAATTAGTGGATCAATAAGAAATCGAATTCAAAATTTATTTTCATTTAATGAAATAATTTATAAAATGTAAAAAATATAAATACTCAATACTTAGCTAATGTATATAAGGCCAACATCAAAGAGCACCACCACTGGGCAAGCCATTACCTCCCGTAGGAATGTAACTCATCCAGCGTCGAGAGAACTATGACAATCGGCTGTACAAAAAGATTCAGACTCCCAATTAGTAATGATTGCAAAATGTATGCGGAACTTTTTTGAAAATTATTCACTTTTAATTTTGCACTGAAGTGATCGAAATGATTGTCAGGATGCTTAAAGAAGCTATCTATATGAGTTCGATGGTTTTCCTGCTTTTATATACGTAGTAACTGCATCGAACCCAAATATACTTTTTTCCGTCGACTCGCCTTCGAGCGACTACTATGGCGATGTCCGCCTGAGCCGGGATAAAAAGTATTTTGTGTGTCGGAATCGACCCCCCGACTTTGAATTTTTTGACTAATTTTTGGTATATTCTAGTGGTTTGGATAAGGATTATGCTCTCCCACTTTGAGGATAATTAAATGGGGATTTTGGTTTTTATTGAAAAAACCGTCCCATTGATTTTTTCCTAAATTTTGACGTTTGAAATAGCTACTCGCTACATCCTGACTGGGGATTTCTACCTGTGAACCACCAATTCGTGGTACTTTCGAAAAATTCATCTCGAAGAGCGCTTTTCTGCTTTGTGCAAGTCTCGTTATTGCATTTTCATAAAAATAAATTTTTGATGTTTTCAAAAAATTAAATTCGTTGTACTTTCGAAAAATTTGTTGGACGGAACAGTTTTCCGTCTTGTCTTGGGATTTTATTCGTTGTACTTTCGAAAAACCAAATTCGCGGTACTTTCGAAAAGTTCGTCGAGAGAAGCGGTTTTCCGCTCCGTGCAACTTGCAATTTTGAAAGTCAATTTTTTGAGTACTTTAGAAAATTCGAACGACGGAGCCCAAAGGCAATTGACCGTCGTCCTCGAGATGAAAAAATCAATATTTTGGTAATTTTTAGTGAAATAATTTTTTACGCGGATTTCGATTTAATATGATGCCAAAGGTGATTATAAGTCTTTTTACTGGTTTAATATGATATTTTCATGGGATTTTTGGTCTGAATTTACTTTTATGGTAAATTGGATATTTTTTCAAATGGATCGTTTTACTGGGTTCAATGATATTACTACCCCATAAAATAGCGATAATCGAACTATCTTTTTGCAGGTACTTAATACAAATCTTATAACAATTATTTAATTAGAACATTTATTCATTGAACAATGGTTTGAATTTATTAAATATTTCTATCTCACCAGGACCAGGATTTACCACTAAACGTTTTTTAAAAATGTTTTGAAAAATTTTCAATTCCAGTTGAAAAGCATTCTCATCAACTTCAGGTCTCAGTAACTGACCCAAGCTTCTTTATAAGAGTGTAGGGATTTTTTTTGGTTGGAGTAGAAGACAAAACATCAATACATTCACAGAGCGGACTAAGTTTCCTAAACAAATTCTCAGTAAAGTCTCATATTAGCGGAACCAATTAATTTATTACATATTTAAATTGGTTCCTATAAAATAAATTGAAATTGATTTCAGCGGCGTTATTAGTGACTTCGTCAAATCTTCTAAAGTTCAGCCTCCTTCTTAGTCGAGGAAATAAAGCAGGAAAAAGGCCTAAATCCCAACATGAGACTCCGCCCCATCGGATTTTTATGTGAGATGGTGCAAAATGCTCCTAAAGATATATGGAACAAAGTCAAGGTCATGGGAACCGGTGCTTTTTCGATTTCTGGTCGTAAACTGTGACAGAAGTGCGTTATTTCCGGTCACCAAATTATTTTTCTAACTTGAAAAGAAACCATTGGATTTTATATTTAGAACAATTCTAAGCATTTTTTGACTCTCGACATTTTTTACCTAACCTCACTGTTTTCAGTACCTAGAAAATTTAAATTGTTATTTTAAGTTTTCTTAAAATGTCAAAAATAGTTTACATACACATGTTTTAATTAATAATCATAACGCTCAAAAATAATCGTAAATACAAGTTTTTTTGAAAATAAAAAAGGTTAAATGCACGTTTTTGTTTTTTTAACGCTTGTATCTCACTGAGGGTGGGATTGGGGAAAAATGTGAGAAGAATTACCCAAAATATAAAATCCAATGTCCTAATTGATAATCAAAGACCAGTAATAATCGTAAATATTAGTTTTTTGAAGAAAAACAGCTTAAATATACGTTTTTTTAATTTATGAATGTCTATGTTTCGAGAAGGGTGACGTTAGTAAAAAAATATTAAGAGTAAAAAAATGCTTAGAATTTCTCAAAATATAAAGTCCACATGTTTCAATTCATGGTAACCGACCAAAAATACTAGTTTTTAGGAAACATAGAAATTAAATATACTTTTTTTCTTTTAAACGCTTATATTTCGAGAAAGGTGAGGTTAGGTAAAAAATATCAAGAGTCAGAAAATGCTTAGAATTGTCCGAAACGTAAAATTCATAATAATCGCCCATGAATAATCGTAAATACTAGTTCCTTGATAAAAAAGCTTACATATACGTTTCTTTTTTCTCAAACGTTTATATCTCGAGAAGGGTGAGGTTAGGTAAAAAATGTCAGGGGTCAGAAAATCCTCAGAATTGTTCAAAATATGAAGTCCTAAATACGTTTCTTAGAAAAAAAGCTTAGTTTCTTTTTTAAACGCTTATTTCTCGAGACGGGTGAAGTAAAAAATGTCAAAAGGCAAAGAATGCTTAGAATTGTCCAAAATATAAGATCCAATAGTTCTTTTTCAACTTAAAAAAATTATTGGTCACCGGAAATAGCGAACTTCTGTCCCAGTTTACAATCGGAAATCGAAAAAGCACCAGTTCCCATGAGCCTCACTTTGTTCTATACATCTTTAGGAACATTTTGCACTATCTCACATAAATATCAGGTGGGGAGGAGTCTCATGTTGTGGTTAAATGCTCCATTTCCTCGACTATCTGTGCAACTTCTTGAATTGATTTTCGAAATTCAACTTTTTGGAAAACGCTTTAGCACTTTCAATTAGGTTCTTCAGTTGCACTTTTTCCAGATCTCTTAAGTTTGTAACTATTGTCCTAATTAATGTGACGGTATGAAACACATCTTTTTCTGTGAGGTATTTTAATTTCTACATGATATTCTTCATAAACTATGCTACAAAGAAAACTAAGATTTTTCAGTTTTCTTAGGAAACCTATTGCTTCTGTTTTGGTTTTGGTAGATCGATAAGTACTTGTGGATATATCCTCTAAAAAATAAAAACTGTGAGGCACCTTCTATTGTTGACAATTTTTCTTCCAACAGAATAAATATTTTTATGATTATTATAAAAATTACAAAGCTAAATTCCAAGAAATGGTTAGGTAAACTATTATCAGATAAAAAGCTAACAATTTGTAAACAAAAGCTCTTTTGCTGAATTTGATATCAATGCCATTGCCATTTATTGGCCATTTTATTTTCCATACTCTTCTATTCGCCAACAAAGGAAGAAATGCACAGTTTTTGGTTTTTCTCTATCTTGTGATACTTGCAAAGCTTTTGTGGTTGTTTGTCGATTAATGGCGCTTACCAAGAATTTCTCCAATGATATTAAGACTCGGGAGGAGAGTTCTCCTTTAGGACTGTACGTGGTTGGCAACTGGCACTGGCAGATGGCACAGTGGGGAAATATCTTTTATTTTTCTGCGCTATTTCGTTTGTTTTTGAGATTGTTAAGTTATGGAACCGATTTATTAGACATTAAAAACTCACAACAAAAAGTTGTAATTCTTAGTGCCAATCTTTACTCCAATATTTCACTGTAGTTGTAAAAGTTTAAAATAGGCGGAAAAATATTTTTTTAAAAGACATATTTTTAGTACGCGCAATATGAGTAGGTGTATCGTCATGTTGACAATACATAGTTTGTCCACAACACGTAGATTTCATCCAGCCAATGATGCACGTCGTATATATTCAACGTTCCGTTGCTAATGAACATTGCCTCAACCCCTCATGACTAATATCCACTAGCAATGCCCATCTTTTTGGTAAGAAATGTACTTCAGTTAAACATTGCACCTTTCGAAAGCAGTGTTAGTGTATTTCCCGCATTCATTCTAGTTTTTCTATCCGAAAGTATTATTTTTACGATAGTCATGTCATGTCTCTGCACAAGATATATGACAATTTTTTAAATACTTCGTATACTTGTGAATCATTCTCAAAGTAATTCAAAGTAACATTGATACGATCGTTTCCCTGTAGTCTTTCTGTACCTCGAAGTCATACATACTGGACTAATTGAGAAACTCCTTCTTTTAGAAAATGTTTAAAGTTTAAAGCTTATATGACTTTGGATTGAATTGAAAGTTTTACATAATATACAAATCTTCATACAAATTTAACCACCTTGTTTATAGCAGTGACATCAAAATAGATCACACCAAGTCATGTAATGAAGCATTTTTATAGTGTGGAAATTGCACCCGACAC
Source organism: Stenurella melanura (assembly GCA_963583905.1). NCBI lineage: Eukaryota > Metazoa > Arthropoda > Insecta > Coleoptera > Cerambycidae > Stenurella > Stenurella melanura. The sequence continues at coordinate 154,398,759 of OY757309.1, forward strand.
CGCCGTCTATTTCTCTATTTAGGATATAAGTATTTTCTAATACCGGTATTGGGCGTAATTTCTAGTGTGGAAATTACACCCAAACCCACCGTCTATTTTTGTATTTTAAATATTAATATTTTATACTGTCCACACAGAGCATAAATAAGTAATATACTTTCATTTAGCAAGTAGACATACACGCCGCTAGATGGAGCACTGTCTCCATCACTGACACTATTGGCTTCACCGTTAACGAATGCTTGGCCCAGCCAGCCAAATAATTAATTATTAGCCCGGGTCCATTCATTTGGACCGTTACCAGGCTGATTGGAAACCGCCGTCTCATAGGAGAGAGAGAGTAAGTAAAACCGACCGTAAATAAGCAGCTTGGCTGGGACTAAGTGCTAAGTGCTAGTGATGTCAAATACAGGTACATTTGAGTATTTATGATACCCGGTACTTTTCCAACGAGTACCCGGTACTGGTAATACTGGTATATTTATATCGTGCCATACTGATGCCGCCCTAGGGAATGCGTTTGTAGGACCGATGGCGCTCATTATTATCAATAATACGGCAGATCGCTTGCTCCACATAACAGATTCAATGGTGTTACACGAAAATCGACCTTAACAAAGAGCGACTTTCTGTGGAACTTCCAAATATTTCATGTCTTTCCCCGACGAATATTCCTGTGTCTTCTCTTTTTAATTTTGTTTCGGAATGTTATTTTAATTCTGTTTATTTATTTCTGTTAGTACCTTTTGTTTATTTATTTTTACTTATTAGAACTATAAATAAATTCATATCCATTTTATTTTTGATGCTTATGATCATTTTATTACAACGAAGTCATTGTATATTTTGTTATCACCTAAAAGCTAAGAAAGAAACTATTAGATTAGGTACGTTATTCAGTCAATACCGTCAGTAACTTGGAAATATTTGCGCTAATCGAGTAGGTAGTCGGTATAGTCGGCCGCCGGCATTACATACAATATTTAAATCTCTCGGATACCCGCACGCGCACATTCGTACTAATACCAATACCGATTTGGATTTACCTATACCATTGTTCCTATAGTTTCTCATTCATTAGTTCATTACTCATACTCATACTAAGATAATACCGAAGTAACGGGTACTTTTTATACTGACTACCCGGTAATAGGTACTTCGTCCAGTAACGGGTATTTAGTACCGGGTAGGTAATATATTGACATCTATACTAAGTGCCATCCGTGTACTAATCCCGGTTTGCTCCGCCGTGTGTCTGGGAAGATACAGTGGTTGGCAACAAGTCTCGCGTTTGCCCTCTGGCCTAGTTGCGTCGTCTGGAGGACAAGCGAGCACTTGGGAAGCTTGGGGCTTTCTGGTCTAGGTGCGTCGACTGGAAAGTCTCAAAGCCTTCTAGCACACCGAGATATCATCCCCGACCAAATACCGCCTACCGGAGCAAGCCAGTGTGCAAGTTGGGAGAGTGTGTGGCTGGGAAACTTTCCGCTGGTAACAGGTCTCGTGTTTGCCCTCTGGCCTAGTTGCGTCGTCTGGAGGACAAGCGAGCACTTGGGAAGCTTGGGGCTTTCTGGTCTAGGTGCGTCGACTGGAAAGCTACAAGGACATCCACCAGCGCAAAGTAGCGCCCGTGAACCTCGTTGGTTTAGTCTCTCCTTTGGGGTGATTACACCAACAAGGAACCGTGACCGGAAGTGTGTACTAACCTTAGGCTCTGCGCCTTAGCCAAGTTGCCCGAGTGTTTGTTTATTATTGTTTATTGTGCTTTTGCTTTCCTCCGCCTGGTATCTGCTCTGTCCGCTTTTATACCGATAGTAGTTACTCCGACTTACCGTTCCGTTTCTCTAAGCTCGTATCCTGCTTGTAACCGCCCTCTTGCTTCGCCACCGTCACCGTTAACCGTAGTAGTTATAGGTTAGGTATAATCGTAGATATTAGGATTTTTATTATAATAAATATGCATATTATTTAAACCGTGCCTTTTTTTTTTACTGTGTGTGTGTGAAGTCTGACATCCCTAGACCCCTGGACATACCGTGTCTCCTCTGACGCTATCCCAGCCCTACCGAAACAGGCTGTGTTAAGAGGCTAGCGTGGGTCCTTTACACCACGAGAAAAATTGTAAAGGTGGCGCCCGAGCTTACCGTAACCGCACCGAGCTCGAGTGCCAAAGTGACGCTCCTTCACTCAACCGACGAGTGAACGAAACGTCACATACATTTGGTGCCCGAGCAGGGACCGTAAATAGGGAAAGTAGTTTAGACTTCACATTCGGCAGTCACCGAAAGCAACCGAATTCTCCGAATAGACACTCATAGGCATGTGAGGTGTCATTTTCGACTAAACCGAGCACGAGGAACCGATTCCACTACCGAACCGCTCCGACCGCTCCCGAGGGCGTTATTAACCGTTTAGTAACCCCTTTGGGAATTTTTCCGAACCAGAGGCAGTTTCTGTGGAGTTGACACACGAGGAGGCTGCACTTTTAGCAAAAACCCGAACTCCGACCGAACACTTCCGAAGTCCACCGAAGGTACCCGAACACACAAAATATCGTGTGGGGTATCGTTTTCAGGGTAATCAGACCCAAGGAATCGATTGGTGACGTTTGCAACCGGATCCGACAGTCTGTTCCGCGGAAAAGTGTGCTACAGCCAAGTTACGGGTCTGAATTGAGTAGGGCCCATACTAGGTGATAAACAGCACCCCGACACACCTTCTGCACCGACTTTTACCGACCGCCTGGATTCTGTCCGGAATACCTGACCACTCCGGAGACTGGAGTTACTAGGCAAGTGACCCCTCATTTAGCAGTAACTCAAGGACGCTGAATCGATTGCCGCTAGTTTCGTCACGATCCGACCGTCCGTTCCGGAAAAAAGTGTACCCTGGAGAAGGGGAAAGCCGAAACCAGTTAAAACCGATAGGAATCAGTTGTCCGCACCACCAGACACCGTCTAAGTCGACCCTCACCGGATTTTGCCCGGAGTTCTAGAAACTCCGGTGACAGTGGAGATATAACTTGTGACCCCTCTAGGAATAGTAAATCGAGTGCGCAGAATCCAACGGAACCACTCTCGACTCGATATATCAAGCCGTTTAGGAGTTAGCAGAGGACACTTGGTCCTGGGCCACCGTAGTGAACAGACCACTCTGGGATACCGCTCAGACTGTTCATTGACAGCCTTGGCTACTGTTACCGTTACTCACACTTCATAGTGAGGTACCGTTGTGATAGGATCTCTCTGAGACACCGCTCAGACCGCCCATTGGTATCTGTTACTGCTTACCGACCGTTACCGTTTACTACTACCTCGTGGTAAAAGAAACCACGAAAGATGTCAACCGAAGAAGATCAAAAAGACCCGAACATAGAACCGACCGAGGATACCGCAATCACCGAAGGAATAGAGAACCGCCTCAGCTGGATATATAGGCTGAGAAAAGAACAGCTGGACGTCGAATTAGGGAAATTTCGTCTAGACCTTTCAGGCACTGTGAATGACAAGAAGCGCCGCCTAGTAAAATTCATCAAAGACGGCTGTACCTCGCCATTACCACAAGTCACCAGACCGGTCTTTCCGCTACCAGCGCCACCGCCACTAACTCTAACCATACCGTCTACTGTACCGTCTTCATCCGCTCAAACAGTGAACAGGACATTGGAACCACTGAACATCCGTAAATGGGGTATCCAGTTCAACGGGAAAGGAGACCCCGCTGCCTTTCTGGAAAGAATAGAGGAAGTGTGCTCATATACTGAAATTCATCCGGCCCAACTGTTACCTGTACTGGCAGAATTATTACAGGGACCCGCCTTACTTTGGTACCGAAACAACCGCTCGCACTGGAAAACCTGGGAAGATTTTACCACCGAATTCCGCATCTTTTACTTCCCTGTGAACTATCAGGAGGAGATAGAAGCGCAAATCAGCCGCCGCCTACAGCAACCAGATGAACCTGCAGGTACATACCTGACCGACCTCCAAACCCTCATCCGCCGGCATGGAGATCTTACTCCGCAGCAGGAACTCCGGTGGCTTTACCGAAACTTACTTCCCGACTATAGACAGTACATTCCGAGGTCCGGACTAACCAATGTAGCCGCTTTGATCGCCGCAGTCAAAGAATTTGAGGCACTGCGTCAGGAAGTACAACAAGTTTACCATCCTAATAAGGCCCCGCCATGCTCGACCGTCACACCACCAGCAGCACACCCTAAACCGTCACCGCCAAAACCGGAAAATCCACAGTCGCCACCACCGCAATTGGAGCACCATATGACCGTAAATAACCACCAGAATACAAGAAGGTCAAGGGACCCAGCTCCACCTGTGAACCGAGAGACAAACCGCGTAGACAGGCCATCAACCTCCGCTGGCATCGCTCCCATAAACGGAGGCACTATCTGTTGAAGATGTTCCCGCTGTGGGCGACCTGGCACCCTGACCAGAGATTGCTCATGTCCCAGGTCGGGAAACTAGTCAGGAGTTGTACCGTTCCGAGGCCGGTGCAGCTCCGTAATACTGCCACCTCGCCAGAAACCGTCCCCAAAGATGACCGACCGCACATCCAGGTGACTATGTATGGCCACATCTTTTCCGCATTATTCGACACTGGAGCCGTCCGATCCTACGTAGGAAACCGTGTGAAAGACTTGTGCCACCAACTAAAAATACCGTCCGTCCGCATAACCGCCCCGTCTGCCCAGCTAGCCGATGGAAAATTGGTAACAATCGACGAGTCCTACGACTTAGAGTTTGTAATAGCCGAAACTCCATTTTGTGAACGATTGTCCTATTTTCCGAATTTGTCATCAGACATTGTACTAGGAATGGATATCCTACGTACACAGGAGTTTACGATCCACCTACCTACGACAACCGTTTACCTGAATAACCGCCCCGTTTCATCTTCACTTCCGAACAGTCCGTTGGGAGGGATAGCTCTCGCTCTATCACAGAGTGAGGAGGCAAAACTTCAAGAGTTCTTAGATACCGAACTGCCCAGTTTTCAGGACATATCTGGAACCACGAAATTAACCCAACACCATATCCGGCTCTCACAACCGGAGCCGATTAAGCAACGATACCGTCCGCAGAACCCAAGGATGCAGGAAGTCATCAACAAGGAAGTAGACGAAATGCTGGCCAACGGCATTATAGAACCGTCTAATAGTCCGTGGAGTTCACCAGTAGTTATCGTCCGTAAAAAGGATGGAAAACCCAGGTTTTGCATAGATTTCCGGAAGGTGAATGAAGTCACCGAGAAGGATGCTTATCCGTTACCGTACATCAACGCCATCCTAGACAAACTCCGCAAAGCCCGGTACATCTCGAGTATCGATTTGAAACAAGGATACTGGCAGATACCGCTGTCTGAAGAAAGCAAGCCGATTACCGCGTTTACCGTACCGGGAAGGGGTCTGTTCCATTTCCGGGTGATGCCGTTCGGACTTCACTCCGCTCCTGCCACCTTCCAACGTTTACTGGACCGCATAATCGGGCCCGACATGGAACCCTATGCATTCGCCTACCTCGACGATATTATTGTTCTAGGTGAAACTTTCGAGGGCCATCTGCAGAATCTACGAGAAGTTTTCCGACGGTTAAGGATTGCAAACTTGCAACTTAACCCCGAAAAGTGCCAGTTCTGTAGGAAGTCACTAAAGTACTTAGGTCATGTAGTAACCTCAGAAGGAATACAGACCGACCCGGACAAAGTGGAGGCAATTGAGAAATTCCCCACTCCCCGGAACGTCCGAGATGTCCGCCGATTCCTTGGTGTTGCCTCCTGGTACCGACGCTTTGTACCAACCTTCTCCGAAATTGTGACGCCGCTGACCCGATTATTAAAGAAAAACCACCGTTTCAAGTGGACCGACGAACAAGAACAGGCTTTCAAGAGATTAAAGACTTGTCTCACCGAAGCCCCCGTACTGACTTGTCCTGACTTCGAGAAACCGTTTACTCTCCAGACCGATGCATCCGACCAAGGCCTTGGCGTAGCTCTGACCCAGGAAATTGAGGGTCATGACAGGGTAATAGCTTACGCCAGCCGCACACTGTCCTCAGCCGAGAAAAACTACTCCGTAACGGAACGAGAATGCTTGGCCATTGTCTGGGGAATAGAGAAGATGAGGCCGTATCTGGAAGGATACCGCTTCACCGTACTGACCGATCACCAATCTCTGCGATGGTTACACTCTATCAAGAGTCCGACCGGCCGTTTAGCTAGATGGAGCGTATTCCTACAGCAATACGACTTCGAAATTAAGTACCGTAAGGGAGCCCTAAACCGGGTAGCCGATGCACTGTCCCGCCAACCGCTAGACCGACCTCTTCCCGAGTCTGAAACCAACGAACTATGTGCCCTGGATGAGGCACCAAACTGTTCATGGTATCAACGGAAGAAAACTGAAGTCGAACGGAACCCAGAAGCATTTCCGGATTACTGTGTACGTAATAACCGGCTGTACCGTCACTTCTGGGATTCCAGCGATCTACGTGAATCAGATATGTCTGATCCATGGAAACTATGTGTTCCTACAACGCTCCGCCGCACCGTCCTACAGGAGAACCATGATGCTCCGTCCGCCGGACACATGGGGATCGCTAAAAGCATTGCCCGAATAGCTCAGAAGTACTATTGGCCAGGGATGTTCCGTGACATCGCCAGATATGTACGTAGCTGCATGCAATGCCAGCGATACAAAGTCTCCCAGCAGCAGACGCCAGGAACCATGCAACCGTCCGTCAGTCAACAACCGTGGGAAACCGTCAGCACCGACCTAGTAGGACCGCTGCCTCGATCTAGTAAAGGAAATAACTACCTCGTACTTTTTCAAGATCGCTTTACCAAATGGATTCAGTGCCGCCCCCTACGAAGTGCTACCGCCCGTACCGTTAGTCAGGCACTTTACGATGAAGTCATTACCCGCTTTGGTTGCCCCCGTACTGTCATTACCGACAATGGTAGCCAATATGACAGTCGAGTATTCCGATCCTTACTGGAAGAGTTTGGAATCCAGCACCGTCTGACACCACCGTACACCCCACAAGCAAACCCAGTCGAACGAGCCAACCGTACCATCAAAACCATGATAGCCCAGTACTGTGAGCTGGACCACCGAAAATGGGATCAGCAATTGAACGATTTCCAACTGGCTATCAACAGCTCGAAACACGAGTCGACAGGATTCTCGCCAGCGTTTCTGAACTTTGGCCGTGAGATGTCCTTGCCGAAAACAGTTTTTCAAACCGAGACTGGGAATACCGCCGAAGTCCGTCCGAGGAGAACGATATACCGCCAACACATACCGACCGTCTGGAGAAATTACGAGAAGTGTTTGAGCTGGTCCGTATCAAACTAGCACAAGCCTGCGCCACCCAAGGCAGGTATTATAATCTCCGCCGTCGAGAAGTTAGATATCACGTAGGAAACCGAGTCATGAAACGCGAACATCCGCTTTCATCTGCTATCAAGGGCTTTGCGTCAAAACTGGCCCCAAAATATTCCGGACCGTATACCGTGACCGACGTCATTTCACCCGTGGTCTATAATCTCAAATCAGATACCGGCAGGAAGCTCACGCGAATCCATGTAAAAGACTTAAAACCCTACTTCTCTTCCAGTGCCGCCATCCCGTCTACCGACAGCACCGAGAAGAGAACCCGGGGAGCCACCTCGGGGAGCCCGAGTACCACCGGTGCACAATCCCCCCCAAGACGCCGTGTCGGCCCGACGGGCGAGGCTCATCAGGCAGGCTCACGCCCTGATCAAAGCACGAACACTCACGGCCTCCGGGGGAAGAAAACCAACGCGACCCCGACTGCCACCGACTTCCGCCGCCGCCTCGGTCTCCGTTAACCGGCTGACCGCCTCATCCGACCATGCTATCTTCCCCCAGACTGCTCCTCGATTAGGGATCCAACCCATACGGGCACCGCCAATCTCCGGCGCCGCCCTGGCCCCCGTTAGTCCACTTACCAGCATCGCCGAACCCTCGACATCCGCTAACTTCCCCGCCGGCAACGTGAGGGTTCTTCAGATGATAGTGATTCCGGCCCCATCAACCGGCATACCGCCCTACATTGCGAAAACCGACCGCCCCGTTATCGTCACCGCTTCCGCTGCAACGGCCACCCGTCCAGGCCCCACTAGTGCTCGCCCGCCACTCCCACCGTCGCAAGAACCGAGAGACCCCGATATAGAACTGTATCGTCAGGTCGCCCAGTATACATCTAGCCATGAGTGGCCCGAGGAGATATATCGCCGAGTTCAGGAACGGCGCCCATCTTATATGGACCCCGGCAAGACCTGGCGCTTCCGTGTCCCAGGCCCCGAAGGCAGATTCCGCTGGTTAAACGTCAAGCCCCGGAACCAGTAAAACCCCTACTTAAGGGACCGCGAGCGAGACAAGAAACAAAATTTCCGTTCCTTAAATTTGTTTATTATTATCTCCAGTGGGATATGGTTTTGTTTATTATTAAAAAAAAAAAAAAGAGGTGTCATAAAATACTTTTGTTTATACCGTTGTGTTTTACTACCCCATCCCTCATATCTCTGGTTTCTTTTAGATGACCGAACCGGATCTGCAAATCTGTACCTCTCCGGCTGACGAGGACTTCGTCCAACAGGACATGGACATGGAGGACATCTTCCCTGTCGAAACCCCTCAACCCACGAAACCGATACCAGCCCCGTCCGACCAGGTTGTCTCTCCCCAGGCTGCTTCCCTATTGGGGATCCACCCCCTCCGACCAGCAAGCTCACCAGAGAAGACATCTGCTGCACATCATCCGCGGGATGAAATCAGATTGAGCCCTGGCTCGACGAGCAAGACCCTACCGCCCGCCAGGTATCCGTCTCCGTCCGCCACGACACCCCCGTCCCTGGAACAACTTCGCCGCATACCTGTACACCTGCCAGTGGACCAATGGGTGTTATGCTGGAGGTGCGGCTATCCCGACCACGATCGCCGCACTTGTCGACGTCCCTGGCGGATCTTTTGTTCCCGGTGTGGATTGCTAGGAGTCCTGTCCCGTGACTGCTCTTGCACGGCCCAGCCCCGTATCCGCCGCCGCCCATCCCAGGGCAGACAACCCGTGCTACGTACATCTAACCGTCCGTCTTCCGCATCAACCCGACCGACGAGGACGAGCTCTTCACCTCGTCCCCGACCCGCTGCCCGCAAAAACCAAGGGGTGCAGTGTTACCTGTTCCCACCAGCCCGTCAAATCGACACCACCTCCCGGGGGATACAGTGTGACTTGTTACACTAATGTGGTCCAAAAGACGCCCACCGCTATCCACCGAGATGCACCGTCCGTACCCATGATTTTGATTTTCTTTTCAGGGTACCTGGTTTATTTTAAGAAAGGAGGTACATCTGGGAAAACAGATGACCTACCGGATTCATTATGTTTCTTTTTTATAACATTACTGTAGTATTATATTGTTTTCTTTCTCCAGTTTAGCTTTTAGGATTGTTAAAGACGTACTTACCCCCAAATAAAGTTTAAGTAACCATTGTGGGGTAAGCGCCTTAATTCCGATAGGGACCGTTATTTTTCTAAGGAATGATTTTCTTGTTTTGTTTTATTAGCTCCTTGTTTTCAGTTTCTTTCTTTTTAGCAACCAAGGAAGACACGGAAAAAAAAAATAATAACCATTTCATTTTTATTATTTTTTTTAGCGAAGTAAGAGGGGGATGTAATGAAGCATTTTTATAGTGTGGAAATTGCACCCGACACCGCCGTCTATTTCTCTATTTAGGATATAAGTATTTTCTAATACCGGTATTGGGCGTAATTTCTAGTGTGGAAATTACACCCAAACCCACCGTCTATTTTTGTATTTTAAATATTAATATTTTATACTGTCCACACAGAGCATAAATAAGTAATATACTTTCATTTAGCAAGTAGACATACACGCCGCTAGATGGAGCACTGTCTCCATCACTGACACTATTGGCTTCACCGTTAACGAATGCTTGGCCCAGCCAGCCAAATAATTAATTATTAGCCCGGGTCCATTCATTTGGACCGTTACCAGGCTGATTGGAAACCGCCGTCTCATAGGAGAGAGAGAGTAAGTAAAACCGACCGTAAATAAGCAGCTTGGCTGGGACTAAGTGCCATCCGTGTACTAATCCCGGTTTGCTCCGCCGTGTGTCTGGGAAGATACAGTGGTTGGCAACAAGTCTCGCGTTTGCCCTCTGGCCTAGTTGCGTCGTCTGGAGGACAAGCGAGCACTTGGGAAGCTTGGGGCTTTCTGGTCTAGGTGCGTCGACTGGAAAGTCTCAAAGCCTTCTAGCACACCGAGATATCATCCCCGACCAAATACCGCCTACCGGAGCAAGCCAGTGTGCAAGTTGGGAGAGTGTGTGGCTGGGAAACTTTCCGCTGGTAACAGGTCTCGTGTTTGCCCTCTGGCCTAGTTGCGTCGTCTGGAGGACAAGCGAGCACTTGGGAAGCTTGGGGCTTTCTGGTCTAGGTGCGTCGACTGGAAAGCTACAAGGACATCCACCAGCGCAAAGTAGCGCCCGTGAACCTCGTTGGTTTAGTCTCTCCTTTGGGGTGATTACACCAACAAGGAACCGTGACCGGAAGTGTGTACTAACCTTAGGCTCTGCGCCTTAGCCAAGTTGCCCGAGTGTTTGTTTATTATTGTTTATTGTGCTTTTGCTTTCCTCCGCCTGGTATCTGCTCTGTCCGCTTTTATACCGATAGTAGTTACTCCGACTTACCGTTCCGTTTCTCTAAGCTCGTATCCTGCTTGTAACCGCCCTCTTGCTTCGCCACCGTCACCGTTAACCGTAGTAGTTATAGGTTAGGTATAATCGTAGATATTAGGATTTTTATTATAATAAATATGCATATTATTTAAACCGTGCCTTTTTTTTTACTGTGTGTGTGTGAAGTCTGACATCCCTAGACCCCTGGACATACCGTGTCTCCTCTGACGCTTTCCCAGCCCTACCGAAACAGGCTGTGTTAAGAGGCTAGCGTGGGTCCTTTACACCACGAGAAAAATTGTAAAGGTGGCGCCCGAGCTTACCGTAACCGCACCGAGCTCGAGTGCCAAAGTGACGCCCCTTCACTCAACCGACGAGTGAACGAAACGTCACAGTCAGTCATACATATCGTAAAATATATTTAATTTCCAATATATGCATTATTCCATATAAATACATTTATAAGTAAATTTTACTCAAAAACCCTTTGATGCTCAACAGTAGTACGTAGAAATCTCGGATATTTCAGATTTTGCTGTCAAATACTGAAGAAAGTTATTTTCAAAAAAAAATAAAATAAAATACGATCAAGCATTTCCATTTTTAAACCTATGGTTATAAATTTTAATCTTATTTATAAATTGGGCATAATAAGACTCTTACATTTGATTACATTCTATTCCTGTTGGTTTTATTTAGACATTCAAATCACTCTAGACCAATAAACTATGTTACCAAACCCCCTAAACTTAAATGAAATATCTCCAAAAAATCAGTCAATGCATGATGAAATCAGTTTATATTGGAATAAAAAATAATATCGTTTTTCATAATAAACTACTCGGCAGTACTAAGCTAATGGAGCGAGTCCATTCCCTAGCCATTACCACCACCAGTTAAAAAAAAATGATAAACTAATTTTCTGGTTCGCTATTTTGCTTAATATTAGTTCCTTTATTTGCTTTTTTGCGGCAGAATATATATTCGGTGTTCTCATAATATGGGGTTGAATTAATGTGTTTGTACTCTGCACGCTTAAAAGATCCATTAATCACATAAAAATACCCTTGCTAAATACAATACCATACGGATATTAGGAATGTTTCTTAAAATGAAACAACATTTTCAATATGCTTTCAGGATAACCCAATAATTCAGATTATACTGCTATCTTTTGTATTTGTGGAGGCATTCAGACTTTAGTACCAGCATTTATGAATTATGTGGAGTATAGGTTTTTTTATCAAATATCTCTTATTAAACAACAGTTATTCTCTATTCAGCCATATGAAATTTGTATGACCTTTCGCAGACAATACCTTTTTTCTCGTAATGGATCAAAAGCCAAGTATCACTTTTCTCATTAAAGTGATCTTTAGTTGAAATAATTATTTCAGCCGTCTTTTCAGAAAATGTTTAAAAAATGGTGATAGAAGCCAAAGAGGTATAGAGTTTAAAAATAATTTAAAATATACACGGTGATCTATGTAGACGCAATGTCAACTTATGTTTTTACTTCCCTCTCTTACCGAAGGGAAGGGAAAAAATCACCCTATGAGATTTCTTCTGAGTTTAATATTTCAGACCATGTAGATTACGAAAATGAAGATCTTTTAATTGCGTAAGTTTGTTTGTCTATCTGCCGCTTTTTTCCTGTCTATTCGCGCTATATCTAAGAAACTATTTGACTGTCCTTCAATGGTAGGTAGTTGACGCTACTGCTGGCAAAGAGATGGCTAGAATTTCGCTGGAAAACATACAGAGTGGACCGCCTGTAACGTTCTTTGCTTGGGTAACTGGTTTGGAGAAGCTATTCCAGGGTTCAGTTTAGTAAATCAGATAGTCCAAATATAAATAAACAGTTGTTTTCCCGTAAACAGGAAAACGAGGCAGTGTCACGTATTCTACATTAATTTTACTGGTTTCCGTATCATTTATAGTCTCTAGCTATTATCTAATCAGCCGAGTGAGAAGCGGACGAGAGTGTAATATGACGTCAGCTACTTTGAACCTCATCGTGACGTCGATCTTCTCTATGTCACCTGGTCTAGCCTTATATAAGCAACCATGAGAACGCCAGCTCAACACACTGAAGAGTTTCCATCGGTCGGTTTATATCCCCTCCGGTTCGGTGCTTCTGTGGAGTACGTATGCCGGCGTAACGGCATTGGATAAATTATATCAACACAGAAGACTCCAGCGCAGCATGCTGAAGAGTATATAGAACGACTTATGCTCGGTCCGGCTCGGTAACGTCGCTACCCACATGGGTAGTATTTTCGGCTTCATAACGGCCCGGCGTCGGATAAATAACTTGTCAGCACAACAGACTCCAGCACAACAGTCTCCAGCCCAACATGCTACAGAGCCTAGAGATCGACTTAATTTCAGTCCGGATTGGTAACGTCGCACAGAGTACTATTGCTGATATTAGACCAGCCAGCGCGCTGGAGACTAATACCAGAAGAGCATTAGTTTGTATTGAATTTCGCCGTGCTTTTATATCCGAAATTCCCACACGTGGTTCAACTTTGATGCGTGTTCATACGCTGGTAGGGATAAACGTAAATCTTGCAATTTGACAAGGCCTGTAGCAAAAACTGTTTTAAGGGCGGGCAAACAAATTTTCAGAGGGGGCCCGTAAGCCTAAATATTTTATTGTTATTTTCAATTATAAATAACCCCTGTAAAAAATAGATATCTAAATTTCCTAATAGAAACAGTGTTTAACATAAAGAATTAATAATAATAACAATAAGAAGAAAGAACGTTTTTAAACATTCCAGGATAAGATTAAATTCTTCCCTGGAATGTACAAAACGCCTGCAAAAAGCTGTGATTTTAGAATAAGGATAATAATAAGAATAATAATAATAATAGATTTATTTCCCAATAGAATAATCCTATTGCAGAATAATGTAAATAACAATAAATGACAAAATAGTTATAGAAAATACAAATTCAAAAATAAAAACTAAGTTATGAATGAGTACTGCCTATGCAGTAGCTGTTACCTAAAGAAATAAGAAATACTAGACAATAAAAACTAAAATTACAAAATTCATAATATACATAATGACAATAACAATAAGGAAAAGATGTACAAAAACTTTCGTTTCTAGTATAACTGTAGCTCGTCTCTGAATCATATTGATTTTTTTTTAATGTAGTTTCTATCTCTATTCTTTCTGTGTGTTTCCTTTCAAACGCCAAGAAAACTAAATTTACCATTCTTTGGTGGGTCATGGAGAGCCTTTGAGGACGATTATAGCTGTTAAAGTAGAGAAAGTTGATTCACAGGCAGCAGTGCTGCAGCTAAAATCAACATAAGCCAAAATCTCATAGGTAGCCTTAAAGGCTTCTCTGTATCTACATAAAACCTGCATTTTGCTCGTATTATTTTTATATTTTATGTTTATTTTCTTGGACTGGGAGGGGTCGGACTTGTCTTTATCTGCATGGTTATCAAGAAAATGTTTACAATAGCTAATTCTTCAGCTGAAGGTATGTTTATCCCAGGAAACAATATAGCTAGATGAGTATTTGTCTTAATAGTTTTAATGAATTATTTTTTAAGCCAGTTTTTTTACTTACCTAATTTACTGAGGCTTTGCAATTTTGATTGATCTAAATTCTCCACACTGGCTATATTAACAAGCAGCTCTTCATTTTTACCAAAACGATTATTTAGTTCACACAGAACCCTGTCAATAATTTCATAGAATTCGCCCTTTAGGGCTGAAGTTATGGAAGAGTTTCCACTCTCACTCTGAGATTTTGTGCGTGTAAGAACCTTTTCTGTTAAGATAAAGTCTGATAGGGTACCATTTTTGCAGTGGGAGCTTGGTCTACGTCCTCTCAACAATTATTTCCATTCACCGACTGTGGTTTGGGTGTACTGTGATTTAAATTATTTTCTGCAGTCGCCGCAGGACGGGCAAAAATTATTCCTGAGCATCCCGTATAAGTAAAGGTGGAAGTTCTGTGTAAATACCTTTACCGATTTCTTTAATGGAATATTACTTATATTGGTACTCTCCATTTAAAGGCAATTCAAACGATTTGTTGGATCTACGATGGGTCAGTACCATAAAATAAGTTATTGTGTATTAAAAACAAACATTGTGAAAACGGAACAGCCATTTGAGATATAGTTTCTGCCACAAATGATAAGACAACAACTTTAGTCTGCACTACTGATATTAGATCTAACAAAATTGGCAATTTTATACCAGGTGAGACGTCATGATTTGACGTTTTCTCATTTCTTTCAAATTAAATTCATTTTAAAGTGCGTTCTGCGATATAAGGTATCAGTATCTTATATCATGTGTCCAAGGGTGCTACTTTGTCTAAAAATATCTAGAGACCCATAACAGCAAGACCCATTATAGCTATATCAGTGGAACGCATTTTCAAAATCCTTCCAAAGGAGCAATGCAGCAGAGGAAACTATTAAATATGTTATAGGAAACAAAATAACATTATTTTTTTTCGAAGGTAGCCGCTTTCAATGCATTTTAAAGGTCAAAGTCAATTTTTTTAAATAAAATATATTCTTTATTATGGCGTCGTACTTTGTAAAGCAAAAGTGACAATTTCTGTTTGAAACATTTTTCCAAAAATGCGTTTCTTGAGATATTTTACTGTTTCAATTTAAATGGACCGCCATGTATGTCGTAGTAACTCTCTTGCATCCTATTTTTTCTTGAGCTTGACTAAGTTGACAAACATTTCAGTCGCACATTAATGTAGAGGCTCTTTTCTTTTACATATAAGTATATTACTAAAAAAAACAACGAAATCAAAACCGATTTTTATTTGTTTTCGAATTACGGCATCCTAAACGTTTGTTAGCAGAAAATCAGAGAAGTTAAATTATAAAAATTTTATCTACAATAAATTTTCAAATATGTCTCCATGGACCTCCAGTCCACTTTTGATTTATTCACTTCACTTTTCATCCATCCCCACAAACAGAAGATTCGGTGTGAGGTCTGGAGATTTCGACGGCCAACTAATAGGACCACCTTGACCAATCCATCGTGAAGAAGCTCCATCACGCTGACATTGCATAGTTTGCTGATTATCTAATAATGTCCTCAAAAAGAATCAGTAAAATAATTATCAACGGTACCATACCACAAGTTAACTGAAAAACGATGCTGAAAATTTATTTCCACTATTGCATGGGGATTTTCATTACACGTTAGATGAGAGTTACAGGTACTGTTGATGCCATCTCGAGTGAATGTAACTTCATCGGAAAGAAGTATGCAAGGAACCGAGTACCAATTAGCATTTATCCACCAAAATTGCATGCATCTGACATGGTCTCCCGATTGCAGATACTGTACTCACTGTAAGTTGTATGGGTAAAAGCCCTGCTCATGTAGTGTGTGGATCACTCTTGTCTGATGATTTTCAAGTTAGGCGGCAATTCTCCATGAGCTAGTACCAAGGCTCTTTTCCACTAAATCAAGAATGTTTTTCACTTAAACGCACGTTTAGATGTTATGTAAGCATTAGGAAAACCACTACTACACATTGTGTAGAAGATCGTGACAAAAACGTTTCTACTCGGAACTCTGTGGTGTGAAAATCGTGGTAGATAGTCTTCAACTGCAGTACTAGCATTCCCATTGCAGAAACTATAAACAAACACCATATTTGCATATTCAAGATGCGAGTAGATGTGTGGCATTGTTTATTACTTGAAATAGTGAAAAGTCAATAAAAAATAACACATTTTTTGTTAACAATCACTTACGACACTGTAATTCGATAACAAACAATAATCAGATAACAACTTTTGGGTTTCTTAGTCGTACGCTTATATATATAGTATACACTTTCCTGCCATTTCACCCTGTACATTCTATTAAATCCTCAATCTAAGAATTTGTTGTGTGTCTACTATAACGAGTTTACAGTGTAAGATGAGCGTCTCATTTTTTCTTAAGGAAATACAGAAACCGAGTACTTACGTTAATGGACAATATTAGTTCGAAGAAAAGGATAGGTATTACACGGAAGGAGCTTTTTAGAAATAACAAAGTTCAATGTATAGGCATGAGGGAACCAGAAACTTATTTTTTATTGCATCAAAAAGGTAAATTGCAACTTTTGTCTAATCTTTTGAAAATTACTTGGATTAGATTCTTCCCTGAGAAAATTTGGAGGAGATTTTTTAAAACAATATTCTTATCTTATTCATTATGCATTTAACAGTCATCTGGAGAACTGAATTACCACATACCTCTAATATTTTATCAATTTTTGGCACCTTCGATGTACAGAACCCACTGAAGTTTACAAACTTTTACTTTCAAAATCCAAAACACGTAATTAATACATTATTTTACAAAAAAAATAGCTAAGGTGGAAAATTTAAATAGATGTAACTCCTGTATCTGCTATTTGTGTTTTTTTAACTTTTCATGACCTACCCAATGTTACTACCCCTATTGATACAAATAACTCTCCTCGATTCATAGTGTTTCATTTTGATGCCTATAGTCCTAGTGCCCCAACACGACCCTTTGTTACATTTGAAACATAAATAGATGTATGACGATAAAAGTTATAATAAAACATGAAACATTCTTTATCAAAAAGATTTAACGTAATTTTCTTCGGGTTAAGTAATCTTTCCGTAAATGGGATGTAAAACGTACATTTTTTTTCTGCTCCCAAATCGATTCAATCTGTTACATGCAGTACTAAAAACTTTTATTTGAACGTTGTAGATGACATGATAAAGTGGCCATTCCCACCACCGTACGTCTGCAGATACATCAACAATTTATATATTAAGGGCGGTAGTTACACTATCTACAACGTTAGACGGTTTGACCACTCTAAGTTGGTTCTTTTCGGGTGTTAGAGTAGGACTTAAGACTTTAATTCTGGAGTAGACTAATGAAAATATATCTGCATAGCCTAAATTGCTACTCTGTTACTCTCCTCTCTATTTGACACTAATAGGTCACAGAGATCCCGTCTCATGTTTTGGATTTTTATGCACTTTCTAATTTATATCTTAATTATACATTTCTACAGTGTACCTCGCTATATCGTATGTTGTAATTGAAGTTTTGAGAAGACGTAAGGAACTTTGTGGTGTTCCTTAGGAAAAGTCAGTAACCGATTTGACCCACAGAACCGGACAGGGTAACCTGAAAGAGAAAGACTTCAAATAATGTTGGAAAACTCACATATAAAGTATAAAGTTTAATTTCTATAAAGATGGAAATAAATTACTGTCTAGCTAAATAAGTACATAAATGAATCAGATCTGCACAACACACTTGGTAAGTCTCTAACAAATCAAGGGAATGTCTAATTTCGCACAAAAAATTCAAGTTTCTTGAAAGATACGTTTGTGAAATCTATCTTGAGGTTGAAAGGATTTGTAGTAATAATAACATATTTTAATTCGCTTGTTTCTAGCTTTATAAGCCCTTACGGACGATTGTATAGGCCGTCGGGACTAATGACATTCAAAATGCTTTTCAGGTGATATAAACGTTATATGGGTATTCCAACTTTTTAAAAGTCTAACGACATATAACGTGATATAGTCCAAGAGGCGACTGCAAATTTGTGTGGGAACGAGTGAACGAGATTTAGCAGTTTAGAATACTGCAATAGTATGCCCTAAACTCATAACCGTTGGTCGGCCGATCACGGTCCCTGGCGGTAATGAGTAATTACGGTAATTGTTTATTGGGGCAATGGGGCGATTGTGGTGACAAAGTGGACGGTTTTTTGTAGCTAATTTGTTTATTATGATCCAAAGAATGTAAAATGCTCGGTCGGCCGACCCCCACCGCTGGCGATAGCCTTGGCCGACCATTAACAACAATGCAATTTTTAATGCGTAGCCTCCCCCAAACAGTGACCAGGTCGTCCTTGGTCTATTCGAAAGAACAAACAAATGCCCAGAAGTTGTGTTGTAATGAATCTTTCAAAAATCTAAAATGGTGAAACTGTCATAAGTGTTTTTGCAGACAATTTAAGTATATAAATAATTGAATTAATTAATAATTATAAAAATTTTACATTTCAAACCGTAAAAAGTATCAGATTTGATCACATTTGTTTCTAATAAATACTTGAAATTCAAGTATTGAATTTTTTTATTGCAATAAATATACTACGATATTCGACTTCAATAAAATCCTTTTATTTCAACACATTTTTAAAGAAATCAATTTGTTTATTACTTTCAAATTCATTTCATTGCATTTAAGGGGATATTATTCCAACAACAGAATAAAACGGGATTTTAAAAAAATTTTACTCAAAATATGTATAATTTGTTTTCTATAGAATTTCGAAACGAATAATATCTACGTTTATGAGATTATAATAAGGAAGCACGTTTTCCTTCGGTGTGTTGTTGGTGTCCAGATTTTACCAAATGTGGCCTTGACAGGCCCCTGGTTAGTCCATTACATGTCCTTTTATAAACAAAACAAAAATTTAATAGGACCAGTTTTTCCTCGGTGAGAATCGTAAAAGTCACTAAAAGGGTTTCTTAAAAAACCAAAGTTGGTGGCAATATCTTACATAGGGTGGTCTTAATAGGCCCTTGATAAATGTCATCATATGTGCCCTTCCAAAACAAACAACTTTCATTCGGACAATTTTTTTCTTCGATCCAAATTTAAAGTTATTTCAAATATAACTTCAAAATGAAACACGTATATTTATTTCAATAAATGGTATATGCATTTTTTTAATTAACATCGTAATTTTTTTTTTTTTCAAATGTAATTTTATAAGAGCAAAATGCCATCATAAACACGCGATGAATTCCGATCATACAGTCAGAAAAAATGTATTAATTTTAAGTCAATCCATTTATTTGAATCAGATTTTATTGAATCAAAGTTTTTTTTCCTTTAAAACAAACAATTCTTTATTTACTTCAAGAAAATTGATTTATTTGATATTACCTAATTTAATATCTTAGAAACAATTTAAAAAATCATAAAATGAAATAAATAATTTACTTAAATAAAATTTTATACAATTAAATAAATGATTTACTTAAAACAACGAAACATTTCATAGGTTCGTATTTAAATTAGAACGTTTTCTTAAAACTATAGAAATTTACCTAAAACTATAGTACACTTTTTCTCTGAGTGCAGTTGCTACAACATTTATCACCCCCCTCCCTTTAAGGGGGGGGAAGAAGTTATAAAAGTGAAAACAGTGAGGTAATAAAAATTGTTTTGATAATTCCCCTTTCGAATGAACATTCCAAGACAGATCTGCTAAATTCGTGCGTGAGAAAAGGCATTTACAATGTTGCAAATGGTCGGCCAAGGACATCACCAGGGGTGGGGGGTCGGCCGACCGGGCATTTTAGACTCTGGAGATTACAATAAAAAAAATTTTAAACAAAAAATCGTCCACTCTGTCACCACAATCCCCCCAGTGCCCCCCACGACAATTAGCGTAATTACTCATTAAAGCCAGGGACCGAGATCCGCCGACCGGGGTTATATGAAAGGAAAAATTTTGTTCTTTCGAATAGACCAAGGCCGACCTGGTCGGGGTGGCTAGGCATTAAAAATTGCATTGTTGTTAATGGTCGGCCAAGGCTATCGCCAGGGGTGGGGGTCGGCCGACCGAGCATTTTACCTTCTTTGGATCATAATAAACAAATTAGTCCACTTTGTCACCACAATCACCCCATTGTCCCAATAAACAATTACCGTATTACTCATTACCGCCAGGGACCGTGATCGGCCGACCAGCGGTTATGAGTTTAGGACATACTATTGCAGTATTGTAAACTGCTAAATCCAGTCTACTCGTTCCCCACACAAATTTGCAGTCGCCTCTTGGACTAATAAGGGTTATGTGATTTGTAATTTTTTATAGTCATCTTTCATTGAATTTTTCCAATTGTTACACTAAGGCGTTCTTTAAGTTGCTAAGGGGAAAAATATTTTTAATTTATTTAATATTGAAAATAAGTCGTTTTCATTAATTATTTTAATTATTTGAGTTGGCTAAACCTACAAAATCACGATCACGAACTCAAAAATAATATAATAGTATCTCTTATCTGGCATCTTCAAAATAACGTTTTTCAATGTTCAAAATACAAGTGAATTATATTAAATATTGTCATATATTGCATAAAAAAGTATATTCTGACCTGATTTACAAAACCATTTTGGGACACGCTTCCCCATTCCCCAGCAACGCCCCGCCCCCATCCGAGTCGAAAAATGTGTATGTTTTTATAGGCATGAAAGAAATTTTTTACTCTTCCCCAAGATTTCCTATTACTTTTCTATTCTGAACTACGCTACATTAAAATAATAAATACATCATAATACAAATGTATTTTAAATGAATACATTCTTCGATTAGCAAAGTACTGAAAATATGAAACATGCAGAGAAATTGAATAGGCAAAATTAACAATACACCATCAGGTGACGTCAAGCCCAATAATGCATTCATTAGTGCTGAAAACGTTTGATCAAAACTAGTTTTAGTTTATAACTCAAACGAATACGTTCTCCGGACTCGACGGAGAATTGTAAATACATAGGGGGATAAACTTTTTACAAATGATAGGGCACACTAGTAAATTCACGATGTTGATTTTCAACTTTCGACATCCGATTCAGTATCAGCTACTCAAGAAATATCTACAATTTTTTTTGCAGTTCTGACGAAATTTGAATGTTATCTAGTTTTGATAATCGGGCCAAGTACATTGGTCGTAGCTTGATGAAGAAAGTACAATGAAACCATAACCGAGCAATAATACCCTATAGTTTTCAAAAATTTTATTATGAATCGATTTTCGTTATCATTAACGTATTCGCCAAATTATCGATAAAAACATTTTCTCAGATTTTTGCTTACCTTATACTATAGTTTATATCAGTTTAAAATGCAATGCTTTTTGGTGTATTTCGCGAAATACGCGAAGCAGACTCGATGGATTGTGTGGTTTACAATTTATAAAAAATTACATACCACCACTCCTCTCAGACTTGGGCCTTGTACCATGTGTTGCACTCGACGAAAGGACAAAGGAAAGGGATACAAATTGGGATAACAGAAGGAGCGAACACACGGCTGAATAGTTCCACTATTTGATAGCTGAACAATTAATTTATGCGCTAACGCGGGCTCACAACAACAAATTGGTTTTTTTAAATTTTACGAACTGACTCTGCCTGGTCTTAAGAAGAAGTAATTTTTTATAACAGAAACTGTAGAACACATACTCTACAGAGTGTTTCTATAAACGGCTATACACGAGACGAAAATAATATATACGGCCAAAACACTTGTAAAGATAGGGAACGTGTATTCTTGTCTCTGATTGGTACATATACAAGACAAGCTTACGCAGGGAAAATTAGTAAATAGTGTATTTTTATTCATACTGCAATAAAATAAGAACTTTTATACTGTAATTTAAATTAAATAAATTCAATGTATTTATAAGATCGCCAAATGCTAAATGAAAGCGAATTTAAACCGTTAATTTTTATTTTGTGTGCCAATAGCCTTGAGACGGCCTCGATGGGGATTCTTCTTACTTGGGAATTTCCATGTGCTTGTTTAAACTGCTCTCCAGATTTCATAAAAATAAAAAGTCGCTCCAGAGTGATAATTGAACAAACGAACAAAAACCTACACATGGATCAATTTAAAAAACTCCTTTTAAGAAATGTTTGGTCCTAGTCATTTACAAAATTCAGCTAAATTAAAGAGACTTGCAAATTCATAAAATGGTAATAGACCGATTATTATAAATAAACAGAAGTTTTTTTGTGTTAAACTGTTTTTGAGAAGAAGAAAGAAGTACTCGATTTCTACGCGTGAGATGAAGCTGTATGGTTCATAATTAATTAATATCATCGACTTAAAATTTCATCGTTTACTTCTAGTTAACATGTAACCTGACCATTATCTCCCCTGTTTCTCTTGTATTAGAAACTTGTAAGGCATATCAGTACAAGATTATTAATTTCACAAAAGTTTCGTTCTGAACTAGATCTTTGTTCTAATGGTATGTTCCTGTTCAGATTACTGCAATATTTCAAGAAATTTCCATAGTAAAATGTATGTGCCATTTACGTATGTAATATTCCTGAATAATGGTATAACAATTATTAGTTTATCAAATTTTAATATTTTTTATCAGTACGTCTTGTCTATCATCTTACCACAATCTGTAATATAGCCATCAGAAAATCGTTCTGATGTCCATCAAGTTGTGCCAATACTCAAATCTAGTAATAAACATAATGTGAAAAACTACAGACTAATTTGTAATCTTGATACATTCAGAGAACTGTTAAGGTGCTAACTTATAATAAAATCAACAAGCAAGTATGCTTACATTGCTGAACTCAAATCGTTCCATTTACTGACATACTCTGATAATATGGTATGTTCACTAGACAACAAATTTTAAATAGACGCAATCTATATTGCTTTTAATAAAGCCTTCAATAATAACCTCGATATACTGTTTCACAAACATGAAAAAATCTGTAAATGTAGCAGGTAATCATCTCAGATGCATTATGTCTTTTATTAAATGAGGGTAAATATGTAATGCCGCTGTTTTTTTATTTATCGAAAGCTTTCTATTCGATAAACAGAGATATACTGTCCAAAAAATTAGAAACCATCAGTATATGAGAATGTCTTCTAAGTTGCATTAACTCCTATATGGAAAATCGGAAATTAGTAGTAATATGTAATGAGTGTCAATCGAATATCCAAGATGTAACCCTGGGGGTTCCCCAAGGCTCAATATTATGCCCTCTTTTATTTTTGTTATATATTAACGACCTGCCAAATTATATTCAACATGGTGCTACCACGATGTATGCAGATGATACCACTGTTACGGTATCAGCTGTCACACAGGAGGAACTGTATCATAAAATATATGTTACACTTGACGATGTACACGCATGATGCCAGAGAAATAGGCTCATTTTGAATTATGAAAAAACAGTTTTTATAAATTTTAATTTTGGAAGACCATTAACTTCTAGTGATAACATAACTTTTACCGAATCAACAAAATTTCTTGGCACCTACATAGACAGCAGATTAACATGGAAATTGCATATAGATCACGTTTGTAAATTGCTTAATAAAGCATACTTTGCTGTTTTACAGCTAACAGATACAATTACCCAGACGGGTCTCTTATGCGTATACTATGCTTTAACTTATTCACATCTGTCATTGAATATATTAGCCTGGGGACACTCAACTCATATATAACGAGTTTTTGTTTCCCAGAAAAGATTACTAAGATTAATTTTCAATATAAATAATAGAGCCAGCTGTAAAGCATTATTTAAAAAATACAATAAATTTACAGTCCCTAGCATCTGTATTTACAAATGTCTGATATTTGCAAAAATTAACTTGTGTACTTTCTCCACCTCTGCAGATAATCATCTATATAATACAAGACATAAAGTTCTGTTGGTGATCCCAGTGCATAAAACAGCGACATTTCAAAATTCACTACACTATAATTGTATTATTTTATTTAACGGCGTTCCTAAAACTATGAGACAATTAATCTTATCTTCATTTAAAAAAGAGAAAAAACTTTTAATAACAAATGCATTTTATAGTGTTGATGAATTCCTAAATAGATAAAAAAAATGTTTTTTTTATTTCCCCGTCTATTTGGCTATATTTTTAAATTAAAAGAGTTTTTATATGAGGTTTGTTTTTTTATACGTATTATACATATACATATTACCTACACATTCCTTTATTATTGTACATTTTTTTGTATTTATGTGTTTTATAAGTTTATGTGTTTTTATGTGCCTTATTTTAACTTTATTACTATAAAGAAACATAAATTAATTATGTTTTTAATTTGTATGAATTAGCTTAAGTAAATATTGTTTTATTGACGTGCCAAATGTACATAATATTTGTATCAAAAATTGGTAAAATTTATTCTGCTATATTATTAGCAGCCTAGCAGGTCGCTAGTTAAAACTGAGATTGCTTATAATAACACTACCATTAATGTAACTTCTGGAGTCCCTCAAGGCAGTCACCTAATACAAATCAGCGACACAATAATATACAAAAATTTTAAATTTTTTCTGTTCGGTGATGATCTCAACATTTTTCGAATTGTCAAAACAACTATGACTCTCTACTGATTCAAACTCACAACAAGACTAAGAGAACATTATGCATCAAATCATTCATTTATTGACTATTCCAAGTACCACGTTATTTCATTTACCAGTAACAGAAATATTAATAATTTATCTTATAGAACGTGAGAATTTTAAAAACTCGAAAACTTATGTTACTCTATATTACGGAAGCATTGGATCATAATTATTATCAACATGTTCGTGATTATTTTGAAGCCACTCTTATAAATAAAATAATTATAACAGACCTAGTGATACAATAATAATAATCAATTCCATAACTAACTGTTCCAACCTTTTACTAATCCAAATCCGTAATTTAAGACCTCTGCATTAGCCGATTTAGAAGAACCAATTTAAAAAAATCTGTACGTAAAATGGTAACAATGCATAATACAAATTATTCTGAAATTGTTATTTTCAAGATGACTATATACTCATTTAAACAAAGTTCTAATCTTAAAGTTGTCATTTCCTAGAAAGAGACGTCCGATAGGTAAATATTTATTATTTTTGGCCATCACTGTTTTTTTCTTAGTACGTATATTTAAAAAATCTCTAAGAGTACTTAAGTAGAACCACAGGACTATTAGTATGAATTTTAACTAAATAATTCCAGTGGTTAGCTAGATTTAAATTTAAAAATTATGTTAATCTTCCTATTTCGTAGTTTTAAATCTAGCTATTTTGCAAACTACTGAAATTATTGAGTGAAGATTCATAGTAATAGTCTTGTTATGGTTATACTTAGGTACTCTTATACTTTTTTTAAATATACGTACTAAGAAAAAACAGTTATGAATAAAAATAATAAATATTTCCCTATCGTATGTCTCTTTCTAGGGAATAGCCACTTTAAACGATTTATTATATTTCACTTCACAATTCACCCCTTTTAAACACAACAGTACACATGTGACTGATGTTTGTTTTATTGTTTCTTAGTACTTAGCGAAACTTTTGATATAAGGTATACCATCAATAAAATCATTTAATTTTTAGTATATCATAAGTTAATAAAAGAAAATAAATTGCAAGAAAACACAGACACATAGATTTCAGTCGACTGCATTTATATGAATGTCATATTGACATATGTAATAATTATTTAATTCATCTTCATTTCATTTCACCTATTCAAGAAAGATTCATATGTCATCATATATAATATTTTCGATTTTTCGGGCAGCAAATTCAATGGGGCCATTTTTGCAGCTACCATTATCTCTGGCGTTGCCAAATGAATCTCATTTTCACTGTCAGTATCCATTTATCTAATTATATTACTCTTTTTGGGTACTTAATATGTAAAAAACCGCTGCCTAAGGAATCAGTACTTCCACATCCAGATTTTTCATACAAGTCACTTTAAAGAAAACATCTTGACTAGATTTGCACTCTAGTATGTGGAAATTATTGATCATAGAATTTTAATAATATCTGGGGCAGATGTCACAGAAAAGTTTGAGGCGTTGGTTTCTACCATATACGTTAAAAATGAAGTTTCTAGTTTACCCTACTTATTTTTCCCTATTCACAACCTACTACCTCCCACCCCTTCAATGGAATCATCTCAATCAGATGACATTACAATACATACGTGTACAAACTTTCAAGTGAATATCTCAATTTTATGCTATCAATCTCATTAATAATGGAGCGGGGTTTTTTTTTTTTTTTTTTTTTTTTTCCAGGGCTCGTCTGTTAATAGAAAACTCCGAAGGCACTGCAGCCTCCTGGGCTTATTGTGCTCTCCCTGCCATGCTTCACTCCGCCCACTCCAGTACCCCTGTACCTCTAATCAGATGATACAGGTCTATGGTCGGACGGGTGCTGATAAGTTCCGGGTCTGTTCGTGTTTGCCCGTAGATGCCATATCTTCTGCGAGCCAATGCCTCGCAGTAAAAAATGATGTGGTCGACCGTTTCCGGCTCCTTGCTGCATAGCCTGCAGTCTAGGTTGCCGTCGAATTTACCGATTGTATTCAGGTACTTCTTTACAGGAAAGTGTCCCGTCAGAAGTCCTGTTATTAGTCTTAACTGCGTCCTGTTCATTGTGAGCAGTTCTGCAGTTTGTTTTGCACATGGACCTTTAATAAGTGTTTTTCCATGTCGATTTCCTGGAATGTTCCTCCAGTGATTCTTGTGTTTACTCTTGACCCAGTCTTTAATCACCCCTCTGGCTGAGCTTTTAGAAATGCCCAGCATGGGTTCTGGGCCATAGAATATGTTAGCTGCCCCTTGTTTAGCAAGTTCATCAGCTTTTTCATTGCCGTCAATTCTGGAATGTCCTGGCACCCAGAGTAGTTTGACTCTGTTCTGCTCGCCCAGAATTTTCAGCTCTTCATGGCAGTCCCATACCAGTCGGGATGACACTCTGTTAGAGGCTAGTGCTCTAAGTGCTGCCTGACTGTCTGATGCAATGGAGATCTGCTGATTCACATATTGTCGGTTTGCATTCTCGCGTACACATTCGAGTATAGCCAGAATTTCTGACTGGAATACAGTGGCGTGTTGCCCAAGGGAAAGACTTATACTTGCCCTGGGTCTTTCACCATGTATTCCAGCTCCAGCTCCTGTGTTTGTCCTAGACCCGTCAGTATACCAGGTTAGGCCCTTTCGTAGTATGTCAGGAGCTTCTGTTGACCAGTCCTTCCTATCTCCAATGGTGATATTGAAGGGCTTGTTAAAGGTGATTTTTGGTACCATGTAGTCTGACCTCATATTCAATAGAGGGTCTTCTACAGTGTTTATTATCCTCAAATGTCCTCCCGATCTTAGATTCGGGGTATTTGAGTTTTGCAGCCTATATGCCCCCATTCTGGCCTCTCCCTGGATCACTATGCTAAGTGGGGGGAGGTTTAATAGGGTCTCCAAGGCTGCCGTGGGGTGCTCTTCATAGCACCTGTGATTCCTAAGCAGGCCAGTCTTTGTACCCGGCTCAGCTTATTCGCCGCAGTAGTCTGAGTTGTCTTTGACCACCAGACTAGAGCAGAGTACGTAATGGTGGGTCTTACAACACTAGTGTAAAGCCAATGCAATACACTAGGCCTGAGCCCCCATGTTTTGCCATATGATCGCCTGCAGGTTGCCAATGTGGCTACCGACCTATGTATTATCCTGTCTAGGTGTTGGTTCCAGGTAAGCTTGGAGTCTATAGTGACTCCAAGGTATTTAACCTCTCCCGACATCTGCAGTTGTGTGTTTTGAAGGACTAAAGGACTTAGGCCCTCCAGACTTCTCCTTCTGGTAAATGGGACGATGTGGGTTTTTGAAGGGCTGACTTTCAGCCCTTCATCATCGGTCCATTTTTTAACCATATTCAGTGCCATCTGTAATCGATCCCTGACTGTGGTGTTAAACTTTCCCCTAACTATGATGACTATGTCGTCAGCATATCCTTGAGCTTCGAATCCCTCAACTGTGAGCTTCTGTAGTAGGCTGTCAACTACAAGATTCCATAGCAGAGGGGACAGAACACCCCCCTGCGGGCAGCCTCCTGCAACTGACGCGCCTAGGTTTTCACCCATCATAGTGGTGAATACCATCCTGCCTCTGAGCATGCCATCGATCCACCTGCAGCAGGTGTCCTCGATGCCACGCTCTCTTGCAGTTCTAATGATGGAGTTAAAGGAGGTGTTATCAAATGCTCCCTCTATGTCGAGGAAAGCACCCAGTGCCACCTCCTTATGTTCCAGAACCTTCTCCACCTTCTGAATTAGGTGGTGAAGTGCTGTTTCTGTAGACATGCCTGCTCTGTATGCAAATTGGCTCTGATGTAATGGACTTCTAACCAGAACATCATCCCCAATATGCCTGTCGAGCATTTTTTCCATCGTCTTAAGTTGAAATGACATAAGACTGATGGGTCTTAGGGACTTGGCTAGGGTGTACGAGTTCCGCCCTGCCTTTGGTATAAATACCACCCTAACTGGTTTCCACCTCATTGGTATGTATCCCAGCGCTAGGCTGGCTCTGTACAGTGTGCAGAGCTTAGATGCCAACAGGTCTATACCCTGTTGAAGCATTATTGGCAGAATTCCGTCCGGACCCGGAGATTTGTAGGGCTCAAATGAGTTTATTGCCCATTTGATTTTGGATTGATCTATCACTTTTTTGGTTACTGACCAGTCTGTCCTGGTGGCCCTGATTCCAGTTGTCACCAGTCCTGTTCTTAGCCACTCCTCAAGTGATTGTTCAATAATGTTAGATCCAGGAAAGTGCACACGGAGCAGTTCCTCCATGGTTTCTTTTCCTGTCTTGGTGTATTCTCCTGTCTCCGTTAGGAGGGAGTTTATTGAGCAATGATTGTCCTTCGAGAGAATTTTCTGGAGTCTGGCACTTTCCGGGATACTGTCAATACTCTCGCAGTGTCTCCTCCAGGATTCTCTCTTGGCCCTTCTCAGTGCTTGGTTGTACTCAGTCAAAGAGGTCCTGTATTCATCCCAGTTGGCTGATCTTTTTGCGATATTGAATTTTCTTCTCACTTCTTTCCTCATGTTGCTAAGTTCATTGTTCCACCAGGGCACATTCCTGGTGGATTTCCTTACCACTAGAGGGCAGTTGTCCTCATATGCAGAGATAATTGCGTTCTGTATTTGTTCCGCAGCCATCTCTACATCCTCTTCTTTGCTAATGTTCGTCTTTATCCTCTCAAGTTCCCGGGCGAGGTCTGTTTTATATCCTTCCCAGTCCGTCTTGCGGGGATTACGATACATTTCAGTTACACGGTCCAGTCCCGTTATGTTAAATCGAATGTGTCTGTGGTCTGAGCAGCTCTTTTCCTCAGACACATGCCAGTTGTTGACTAGGTTACACGCGTGCGTTGTTCCTATTGTTATATCTATCACTTCTTGCCTTTGTCTAGTTACAAAGGTCGGAGTATTGCCTACATTTGCTATGTCTAAATTGTATTCCATAATAAATTCAAAAAGTGACTCACCTCTTAAGTTGGTGTTGGTGCTCCCCCAGACTGTGTGATGCGCGTTTGCATCGCACCCGATGATGCGGGGGGGTAGTAGAGTAGAGTTTGAAAAATATTGGAAAGAAATATTGGAAAGAAATCTGAGGCATTAGTTTCTAGTATATAGACCAAATCCCAAATTTCTGTATTCTTACCAGCTTGATTATCTTATTCTCCACTATTTACTCCTATTTAACCCCCAACCCTTCAACAGAATCATCTCAAAATATATCTAGTTCCAGATGTCGTTATAATACATACGTCTACCAAATGTCAAGTGAATATCTCAATTATTTTATCAATCCCCTTAATAATGGAGTAAGGGTGGTGGGGGATTGAAAAATATTATTAATAAATCCGAGACCTTGGCTTCTAGGACATACACCGAATTTCAAGTTTCTGTACTCTTACCAGCTTGCTTTACATATTTTTCCCTATTTACCTCTACTTACCCCCCCCCACTCCTTCAACGCAATCATGTCAAAATATAATCTTGTTTCAGATATCGATATAATACATACGTGTACCAAATTTCAAGTGAAAATTCAAATGCGTTTTTATTTATTTCAAGAAAAAAAATGTTTGATATTTTTTTACGATTACTATACTTCGACTCCACTACGTGGATGTGGAAGTAATTATTGTAAATAACGTTGGCGTTGAAATCGCACAAATTTTGACGTTTCAAATCAATTACAGAATTACGCTTTGACACATTGTCATGGCTTACTAAATAAATGGTTTCAAAACCAATGTTGGAGAATTGGTGATGCTTTGAAAAAAACTTACAAATGTAGTTTTTGAGTGTTCATTAAAGCACCTTTTCGGCATGTACCAGTTGAGTGCTTCCTAGAAAACTTGAGACAACACTTCTTTCTCTTTTGGTTGCTGCAATTTTGACAATTTCAATTTTTAGTAAAAAGTCAATAATGTCATTTCTTATAAACAATTGGCTGTCCTCATTATTCACTGCAGGGAATAATGAATAGCATTATCCTTGAGAAAACACATATATAATGAGTACATTGTTTAACAGTCGTGGACAAAATCATATAGGAGCGTTTTTTAATTGCATTTTTAATTAATTGTTAATTAAAAAATCAGCAACGCCACAATGAATTAAAGGGGTTTTCTGGCTTTTTATTATGACGTCTTTACACTTTTCAACTTCAGTCACACAATAAGATCATATAAAAATTTCTGCCATCAGCTCCCTAGCTATAACGTGATACATGAATCACCACAATTTTATTATTTATTTTTTTCAGTTTTTATTTAAAAAATTTGCGTTTATTATTACAAATCTGAAGAACTACGAAAGTTAACAAAGCTTAAAGCACCAACTTGCAACTCCGTAATCTAGTTTCACACGTGAAACGCTTACTTCTCACACCGCCTGACCGACACTGACTGCCCGGCACACTTGCATGAAAAAAGACAAGCTGAGACTTGCCTGTGTTGCACGTCGGTACTCGTACTCGTTACTCGTCAGTTGTGGCCGCCAAGATTACTCGAGTACCTAATTATGTAAAGTAAATACTTGAAAATTTCGAGTATAGAGTGCCATCCAAGTAAAAGTACTCGCGATTATTTGTTAATGAGTACTTTGGGTACTCAGTACAATTACAAGTACAAGTTACTCGAGTACTGCCCAGCTTGGAGGATTTGATATTTTGAGCTACTCCAATATGCGCATTATTGTTCGTGTAAAGGTACATTATTAATTTCTCTGTTATAATCTTTTTCTTCATATATTAATTGGATTTTTCAACCTGTTGATATAGGCCAGTAGAATTAGAAAAACCGCTGAATGAAACTCCTTACAGATAACCACATAGTTTAGTCGTTGTATTTATTTATAAGGAACATACCTGTGATTTTCTCCCATGTTAAAGTTGGGTAACATTTTTTGATTAACGTTTTTTTGCGCAAAAATCACGACAAATCGGGTTTTTTAAGCGTAGCTCTAAGCCGATTGACAATTAATAGCTATATTTGATGTTATACGTTTCGTAGGTGATATAAAGACAGTTAATTTGCCGCCTGAAATATCAGTTAATAATTGCTTTAAATAATCAAAAAAAACTGTCGAGAAAATCGAAAATTTGAATAATAAATTCGGTGAAAAATTTTCCAAAATCTTCAAAACTTAGTAGAAACATGTCTTATGTAACCCTGAAGCCACCATTAAATTTTCATCAAAAAATATTTATATATTTTCGAGAAAATGCATTTGTTTATAAGAAAGGTCTCAAATGTTTAATTGAATCTGACCCAGTTCCCATCATCAAAGATGACTCATCTGGAGTTCATTTTTTTCGTTGATACGTCTAGTTTACAAATACATTGTTGGCATAACGATTTTTTAATATTTTCATAAACAAAATGTCGCGGCGTTTGAAAAAAAGCGACTTTTTCGGACAGCGTTTTTTGCGAATATCTTAATAACAAATTAATATATCAGCATAAGACTTTCATATATTCAGCATGATTGTGGTCTATAATATACGTTTAAAAATACTTTTAACTTGGTCTATACACTACACTTTATAAATTTGATATGTATTGTACGTAACTTTTACTGGGTTTCTGCGGGTATACAAAAGGGGAAGGTGCATGCATGATTGATGTTCAAATAAATTATTAAATAATATATGGTATATTGATACAAAAGTTATTATTTATTCACTAATGCTTTCAATAACATCAAAAATTTTAGATTATATAAAAAAATTGATTAATATTTACTTGAAAAATGTTTCTTCATATTATCATTTACCGTTTAACTTGCGTTTCTTAGTAATTGATTCTCTATCGATTTCGCTATAATTATCTCGGTCATCAAAATTCTCGGTTATATTTTCGACACAATTAATGTGCTCATTACTACAATCTTGTATTATATCCTGTTCGTCAGATTCTAACAGTTCAACAAGGGTCTCACTGTTCTCGCACGTTTCACCGTGACAGGAGGCACACAATCTCGAGCATTTGAGGCCGTGTTTGCGGCACCCAAAGCGATTTTCGGCACAGCCACTTTCGCAGGAGCACGTTATTTTGTCTAAAATGTATGTTTTCTGGATACAGATGTTCCAACGTTTGGATAGGATGCAAACCATCTGTAGTTCTTTGCCAACCAAAATCAAAGACATTTAAGGAGTTGTTGCCTAACCACACTTGAAGTTGGTAATAAACGCGTAGGATGTGTTGCTGCACCGCTCGTAGGTGGTAAACTTTCTAAATAAGTTACTTTTGGACGCAAATAAAACCACGTTGCTACTTTTATCTACTTAGTTGGAATAGTAATAAACAGTACGAACAGTATCAATACGTGCACGCCACATGTTTCGTACTGAGCTAACCACAAATTTTCAGCAAAACAGAAGCGTCAAACTGGGGTGTACAAAAATTGACATTACGTCCCTTAAAACATAACATTATACGTGGCAGTTCACTGAATTACAAAATTCGTCTTCAACTAGTCACTATGTAAATTTCAAATGTTTATGTTAATAAATAAAGAAATGTCGTAATCCACAACTAAAAAAATTATCTCGGCTTCTAAACATCTTACAACAATCATTTTTTTTAATTCGTGTAAAAACATCAGCTACCAGAACATGAAGTTTTATGCCGATATATTAATTTGTTATTAAGATATTCGCAAAAAACGCTGTCCGAAAAAGTCGTACTTTTTCAAACGCCATTTTGTTTATGAAAGTATTAAAAAATCGTTATGTCAACAATGCATTCGTAAACTAGACGTCACAACGAAAAAAATGAGCTCCG
The DNA here is from genome assembly GCA_963583905.1 of Stenurella melanura. Taxonomy (NCBI): domain Eukaryota; kingdom Metazoa; phylum Arthropoda; class Insecta; order Coleoptera; family Cerambycidae; genus Stenurella; species Stenurella melanura. Next base: position 154,432,455 of record OY757309.1, read on the forward strand.
GATGAGTCATTTTTGACGACGTGAACTGGGTCAAATTCAATTAAACATCTGAGACCTTTTTTTATAAACAAATGCATTTTCTCGAAAAGCTATAAAAATTTTTCACCAAATTAAGAGTTATTGAAATTCTTGATTTTTTCGACAGTTTCATTCGATTATTTAAGAAAATTATTAACCGATTTAAATGATTCGGGCGGCAAATTAACTGTCTTTATATTACCTACGAAACATATATCATCAAGTATGGCTATTGTCAATCGGCTTAGAGCTACTCTTAAAAAAACGATTTTTCGTGATTTTTGCGCAAAAAAACGTTAATTAAAAAATGTTCCCCCACTTTAAAATAGAAATTCACAGGTATGTTCCTTAACGAATACATCGAATAGACCATGTGGTTACCTGTAAGGAATTTCATCCAAGATTAGCCTTCTCATGAGGTAATTCTACTGGCCTAATACTATATGCAAATAAATAACTAAATCAATCAATAACTATGACCCAATCGCAAGTAGTTCAACTTTTCTTGAAACTTACCTAATAAAAAGCAACAAAACTTACGTTGCCATCATCGAGTTAAAAATATTCCACAGACGAGAAAAGCTTGATAAATACGTTTGATGCCCTCGCTTATTTTCATTTCTCATAATTCTTTCAATATTATATGATGAAGCCGGGCTGTACATATAAATGGAGTGCTAGTTTTACAACAAAGATTATATGACTTATGTTTAACATAATTGCAAAGGACTCGTGCACGCCATATGTTATAAAGGATAAGATCTTGATACTACCCTTATTTCATACATATCCTACACACTGTGTGAATTCTCATCATTGCGAAGCAAGGCATGCCTTTAGAATACATTCCTAGGTTTTAGTATAAAGTAAAGGGTAGAACTAACTTGCGTTATCCGGAGTTATGAATTATATACCGGATGTCAATGAGACTACTGATCAGGCTGTTGCTTCCTAACTATACATTTTCGCATTTTTAGATTCTACAAAAAAATCTAAAAAACAAAATCTTCCAGTCAATCCTTGCGTCCTACAGACGCGCGTGCGCGTCATCTGTCGTGGTTTTCTGTTAGGCGCACGGCCACATCAACTCATTTTCATCGACTCTTTGGTGACGTCAGCCCCACGTTTCGAAAGTTGTCTTCTTCGCCTCTTGCCGTCTGAATTCTCAACCGTTCTATATTATCCTTTCATGTTGATGTGGCCAAAAAACGAGACAATTTTGGAAAATATTACGCTAGAGATTCGCTTTAGGACGCATATTTCTTGGAGAATCGAACTGTTGGTGTGGTGGGTTGTTTCGAGAATTCGAAGTTAAGGTCTTCAGATCCACATCTAGAGAGCACCAAAACGTCATTTGTGTGCTTTCCTAACGATCGTTCCTAACATGTCTCAGAGGTACGAGAAAGATGAAGAAAACCAGAATGATAAAAAATATGATCTTTGTGCGCTCCGTGATATTTCTGTTAGGTCAAAGGAGGATGTTAAAAGGTTGCTAATTTTGGCCTAAGCTGAGCAACAAAAAATGAACACGATTTTTGATAGCATTTTTTCCGTAGAATACGATGATGCATCGATTTGGTTTTGCGAAAAAATGGCAGAAAATGTGGAAACGTTAATAAAATGCTTGATAATAATTCACAAAATCCGGCCTGAGATATTTACAACCTAAACTTTTAAGATTCGTTATATTTTACTTTAGATTATGGTGGTTTCTTTTAGTATATTTCTCGTAAAATATAATTCTTTACTTCGCTTTGCCGAAAACTATAAGGAAAATGTAGAAATATTAAGAGATTGCCCAAAAGACAATATTCAAAATTTAAACTTTTTAAGTTCCAGTGCGTTTATGCGAGATTCCGGTGATTTCTTGTAGTACATTTCCTGTAGAATATGAGGGTCAACTGTTTTTGCGAGAAAATGTTGGGAAAAGGCGAAAAATCACGGGAAAAATACTAACCTTGAACTTAAGTTTAATACTTTAGATCTTAATAGTCATAATAATCATTTATGTATATTATAAGCTAGATATTTTATTAGTTTTATTAATTTAACAAAATTTTCCAGAGGTTTTTCCACAAATCTAAGTGAACCTCCTCATTTGACTGGATAATTGCCATGGGATAAAACCATTATAATCTCAAGTTAATAAAGTTGGTTCACATATGTTTCGCTTGGGAACGACGCAGACTTGATTTTGTGAGTTTTCAAATATTTTCTTATTGTTTTGCATTTTCCTAGCATTTTTCTGCAAAAGAGAGTAGACACTCGTATGTCACGTGAAAAATGCTAGAAGAAACCGCCTGGATTTCGCGTAGTAAGCTCTGAATCTTAAGAATTTTTAAGCATTTTCTTAATTTTTCCACATTTTCCCGATATTTTTCCGCAAAGCGAAGTAGAGCATCAAATTTTGTGAGAAAGATACTAAAAGAAACCACCATAATCTATAATAAAATATTATAGATCTTAAAAGTTTAACTTGTGAATATTTCAAACAAGAATTTGTAAGTTCTCAAGCATTTTCGTAACTTTATCACATTTGCCCGCTGTTGAAAATCGTGTTCATTTTGCGTTGCGCAGCTTAGGCCAAAATTTGCCATTTGTTAACATCCTTCTTTTGCTGGTAAATTATCAACCTTACCATTTGCATTCATCGTCGAATCTCACATTCACTTGGATCCAAGGTAAAAACTATCATGTTTGCTACCTATCTCAAACGTAGGTATCTGAATAATTTTCATTTCCTCACTCTACAATCATAATTTTCGTTCTGTTCTCTATAAAAGATTGAATGATTTCCACTTGCTTCGCAACGTTATTGTTTTACTGTTTCGCTACTATACTGATACTTAGTAGTTAATTTTGTTTTGCTCAGATTTATTTCATTAAAAGTGCAAATTGGTGATTATATGCAAAATGCCTCTTTTCACTCTTCCTCTTTTTTTATCGATATGTGATTCCTCATAATGGCGATTTTTTAGCGTTTTACAAACACTCGTTCGTTTTTCACTCTAATTTGCAGTTCCCAATATGAGGCTTTTATGTTCTTTCAGATTTCTAAGACTTTTTATATGTTTACCTCCTAAGTACTCCAAGCACAGCCCTGAAGTCAATAATTCTGTTCCCAACCATGTTCTCTACACCCCCCTTGGATTAGATTTTAGCTGGCGATTGGCATTGCCTATTGCGACCAGTGTAGTAATCCTTTTTGCACTTTAGGGTTCCTTATCTAGACATTGTCCTCGCTAGACTTCGAGTCTGTTGATAAGGAGCTCCTTGGTAAAGTTATCAACCCTTTGTTCCTATTGTTATGAATTACACCCCCTTGGAACTGGAGATGATACGCCTATGCCTATTAATAGTGACTGGAAAGACTCTAGAAAGAGCCATGAACTTTTCTAGAGTATGGTGGAAGAAGATTCTGGTTCAATCTAGAGGTAATTTCAGAGTATATAAGGCGCGATTACCGGCGCAGAAGAAGAAGTTTTAAGAAGGAAGTTTATAGAAGTGACGTTCGCTAAAAAGTGAGGTTAAAGTAAACAAAGTGTATTTTCAAGTATTGTATAGTCAGTAAATTATCAAATAAAATGTTAGTGGTGTTTATCTCTGGTTGAAATTCTTTAGAACCCACGGATTCACACAGGGTGTTCCCAAAAGGTGGAAAATTCGCAGCACTATTTTCTCGCCAAGCCGTCTCAGTCCAGTCTAGCTCATGATATGGACTGAGGTTTCCGACGAGAACGTGAGTCACTCATCCATGTGCTGGACCCCACCGACGTTGCTTAACTTCACCGATCGAGTGCCGGCACCTAAACCGGTGACCTCATAAGGAACTGTTAAACCCCCGTTCTGACCGTTCATTGACTGTAGCATTGGTAAATATCAATGTTCATGAAAAATTATGCACAATCTTTTTTTCTTATAGTTTGCCTCTATGAAATCAAGTTATTAGTTTTATATTTTTTTCTCCACTCCTTCAAAAGGAGCAGGAACCACCCCCAGAGAAAAAGACAATGGGATTCTTTATAATGCTTTTATTAAGCCACTTTCTCTGTCCAGAAAATTTTCCAATCAAAATTGTGACTAATTAAGCTAGAGCTTTGAAATTTTGCACGCGTGCCAAAGTCCGATGACAATGCAATATAATATATCTAATATCCTTCTAAATCCAATATGGCGGACGCCCCAAGATAGCGGAATACCTTTCTCTTCACAATCCCCTTGATGTGGATATCAAATTAAAGGATTGGACTAGTAAAATATAATAAACTAGGTGACGTCATTCTGACCACAATGTGGCGACGCCCCAAGATGGCGGATTACCTTTTTCTTCACAACCTTCTTGATATGGGTATGAAATGATAGAGTTGGGCGAGTAAAATACGATGAACTATGTGACGGCATTCTAAATCGAAGATGGCGCTTTACTTCTTCCGTCACAATATTTTCAATATTTTATCACAAAAACGAAAAAGAGTTTAATAAAATACATGATTTTTTTTAAACAATATTTTTATAAATGTACTAAAAATGTTTTTTTCTGATCTTGTAATTATTTTTAAACTTATAGAGATTTTCCTTCAGTAACTGTTAGTGGAGGGATTATACATCACAAAACCACAAAAATCAGTTCTGGGGGTGCCGCGCAACCCCCCCAAAAAACCACCCCTTCGGTGAAAAAAGCCTTATTTTACTGATAACTCGTTAACCGTTGAAGATATGAAAAAACTGTTCATCATAAAAAAGAAAGCTTGATTAATTGCCTAAAAGAAAGTCCTCTTGTTATTTTCTTGTATATGCATGCCATGGTTTTCGAGAAAATCGATATTGAAGAGAATTGCAAAATTTGTATTTTTAATGCTCACGAATTTTCGTTTATGGGTATTAAAGGATATATAAAATACTCCTTTGTATTTCCATTTTTGATGACTATTGATATCTATTAGTATATAAAAATAACAATGTAATATAGTTACCTCTTGAATTTTTTGCACTTTTAACTATTCACAGGCCCATAAAAAACAGCTCACTTTAATATAAGTTATAAATGCATTATGTTTTAGTTCAAGGTAGTACTTCAATGCAGAAAAAGTTAGGAATAAAAATATTCACATTTACAAATTTACCAGCATGTTGAAGTTAGCGAAATTTTGGCCAATTTTTTATTGTTTCCTAAAAATAAATAAAGGACCCAAGCATCTTGAAAATTTAGCTCAATTTTTTTTTGAGTTTATATATCATATAACTATTGTTTCTAATCATTTAATAGTTAAAAAATTGAATTAAAAAAATATCATCAAAAAATTGAATAAGCAGCCTTTTTGGGATTTTCTTTTGGCTAACTTTAACATGCTGATAAATTTGTAAATGTGAAGATTTTTATCCCTAACTTTTTCTGCATTGAAGTACTACCTTGATCTAAAAGACAATGCATTTATAACTTATATTATAGTCAGTTATTTTTTATGGGCCTGTGAATAGTTAGATGCACAAAAAATCAAGAGATAACTATATTATATTGTTATTTTTATATTCTAATAAATATCAATAGCCCTCAAAAATGGTAACACAAGAGAGTATTTTATATCTCCTTTAAAATGCATATTGATTTTTCTTCCAAGCTTGTTTGGTTTTCGAGCTATTCAGTTTTTTCTATAGGCCGCGCAAAAAAATCAAATAAACGAAAATTCGCGCGATTTAAAAATACAAATTTTGCAATTTTTGTCTTCGTGCACAATTGCAAGCAAATAATGGCCATAGAGGTTTAAACAGAGCATTTCTTTACATGTGTGTTTTTTAATCTGGAACAAAATATTGGATTGTTTATAATTTAGAAAATTTAAATGTGGTTTATTAACATTTGTAACATAAATGAGTGTCCTGGGTTAAAAGCTTACTACCTACCTAAATGATTCAAAATCTCTGCATCTGTATCAATACACAGTTCGGTACGTCGAATTAAGTACATACGCACTTCGTTCAACACTAAACACTAAACTATCAACTAACGTTGTCAATAAAGAAAAATAAAATAAAAACTTGGTACAAAAGCCAAAAAGAAATACAAAAAGAACGAGCAAGTAAGTTGTGTCTGTACGTAATCAAGAATTTGACCACTTGAACGGTAAGTCAATAAAATAAATCTTAACTATAAATACACAATGACGCGAAATTCAAAAATAACAAAAACAACGAACGCCGGGTTGGACGTGTGTACATAACGAAACACCGACAGTAACTAAAATATTGCACAAGGGAGAGTTAGAGTATAGTTTTCTTCAGATCAGATCTAGATCCAAACCTACCTCAATATTCCAGCAGTTTTCAAAAATTTTTATTGAAAATTTGCGAAATTTTTGTTTATTTTTTTTCTCTAAAACTATGAACTTTAGACCCCATGTTATATAAGGTTTTTTTGTTTGTCTTGTCGTTCCCTACCACCAGTTTTTTTTTAATGACACTGTAACTAATTATACCCTGTATAATGATAACATAAATACCCGGAAGAGTTATGGGAAAAAATTTGTAAAGCTGTGGAAACTATTAGGTATTATAGCAGAGAATCGTTGTTTGAAGTTAGACAATCTCTAAATAAACGTTTAAAAAAATATATTGAAGTTAATGGTGGTCATATTGAACATTTTTTGTAGTGGGAATTATACATTTTAAAGTTGTTCTTATTATTTATGATACATTGTTTACTATTTTGAATTAAATTATTTATACCTGCTAGTTAAAAGTGCATCATTATTTGTTTTGTTTTAATGTCTGAAATTTTGAAGAGTTGTTAAACGCCATACAACCAGTTACAACATAAGCGGAATACCGCTAATCGCTACACAGTAAAATATTTACCACTAAAGAGTGTCGAGTTTTGCCGCCAAAATAATTTTTCAAATTGTATAATGAATTTGCATGCAACTTTTCATTTGCACTTTTCTCAAAACCTGTTGTACTGAGAGACTTGAAACAAGTATATCTTTTTTAATTCATAAATGATATAGGAATACAAGGTTTATGCGAAATCTGCGGTAAAGGTACGGGTGAAAAAGTTACGGCCCTTCTAACACATTAAACATAGCGTACGTAGCGCCCTCTAGGAGCTAGAACGGAAGTTGAAGGTATGTTATAATTTTCCACAATAAATAATCCCCACACACCAATTTTTATAATAAAATGTTAAAAAATCATTAAAAAACAAAGAGGAATAAAAAAATTAATGTTAACTCTAACACCCTGTATCTTTTTACCTAACAGCATTTCCTTAAAGCGTTAATGGCTAAATCTTAATACTTTGACTCCTAACTACAGTTAAGTGTTGTATCATTGCTTCTGAATCACCCTGTATAAATATTAAAACAATTTTTTTAAGTTCAGAAAAAAAATATTTTTTTGTTGTTTTTTAGGTTGCTTATATATATTTTATTTAACATTAATTTACACAGCCTTAAAAACATATTACAGAAGAAATCACGAAAATTCATACATTAAACGAGAATTCAGAGGTAGAAAACTTCATTGACCCCACTATTATGAAAGTATTAGAATATAACCAAGGAGTTCCTGTAACTAGAAAATATTTGTTGACATGAAATGTTTAGAACCCCGTTCAGGACAGTAGGAGCTTTATTTGGAAAAATAGAAATTCTCATCAAATTAACATAAACTCTATATATGATAGCAATAATTCATCTGCTGATACCAAAAAACAACTCTCTAAAAGATTAGTATTTACACCGTTCCGCTTTTGAATGGATCCCTTATAAGCTCGATCTCAAAGCACGTGTTTTCGATGAGAAGGAAAGTATATGGGATCGAGTCAGGGGGCCTGGAGTCATAAAGAAGTGAATGGAGAAGGAGTTTTAGAGTAGATTGTTGAACGACTGAGTGCCAGTTTTCCGCGAGAACTCATGGGAAACGCAGCACGCGGGTGCCTTTAAATCCATGTTTCAAAATGTGATTGAATTCCTTACTTCTATAAAAAGTGGCTTTTATCATTTAACCCATGATGTGTAAGCTATAACTTACAATTAATTAATGCTGATAAATTTGGCTTTAATTATAAACTTATATTTTATTATTAAATTTATTTTTATTAAACAGATACTTTTGTATTTTTTGTCTTTGTTTTAACAAAGTTTGCGATGATTATTTAATTTTGGGGGAGTTAACTTAAAAGTTTATAAACCAGAAATGCATTTATTAAATTATTTTATATTAAAAATGTAAGTAAAATTTTATAAGTTTATAAAATTTTAATTAAAAAAAAAAATATTTATTGCTTCAAATATTAAATTAAATTAATTAAATAGAATTTACAGAAATGTTTACATTTTGTTCATTGCTACTTTAAACAAGTTGCTGCATATTTTTCGTCTTAAATGCATGAATTTTTAATGAACTTTAATATTTTTTTAAAAATAGTAGGTTCTCAGCTCGACTCGTATGTACGTCTGTTTTATGTTTGTGCGATCGTTACTCTGGAATAGCCTCAGTGATTTCTATGTCATTTTTTTTTAAACTGTAGACCATGGCTAGTCGCTGACTCCCTATTATTTTCATCAACCTAAGACAAGTATAATTTTTGGTGACTCTTTTTAAGGACGGTTCAATTTTCTCCAAAAAATTTTTAATAAAAAGTAAGTAACATTTTTTTTTAGTATTTTACCCATCACCTCTTTGCATTTTATGTAGCATTTTAATTATTATAAACACTTACTCCTTAATGAATCAGTTCTGAATACTTTTCTAATGATATCTGTCTTTTCGCTTAGCCAGTCTCCCTGTCGCTGTGTATCTGCTAGGATCTAATATGCTTATTGAAATAAATATCAACTACACGCCTAATTAATCTTTCCATAATGATGTAGACAATGCGTAAAATTTATTGCATGTGGTAACACCAAGTATAAGGGGAGGTTTTCAGTTATTTTTTGGAAATATTATAAGTGTCATATAAATAAATAAATATACATAAATAAAAATTAATAATTTAGATAAATTTAAAAAACACCCTTTCAAGAACTAACCGAAACTGTTAAAAAAAAGCACTAAAAATAATTAAATAATGTGTAATTTGTTCTAATTAATAAACGCACAAACGTGGTGTACCCAATAAATAATTGTTTTTCTTTTTGAGTGTCCCATACTTTTACGTTTCTCGATTGAAACCAATTATACATTATTTTCTCCACTGTGGTGATTTCTTGAATAGTTTCAGTTAGTTTTTAAAAGCATATTTTTAATTTTTTTTATTTATTTATTTTCTCCTTTTTAATTTTGTCCCAATTAGTGTGTTCGATTCTCACGCAGGACCACAGATCAAATACGTAAATCAAACGTGTTACTACCTACCGACAAAATACATAACCTACTCGTCATCTTGAATCCACCGTTTAGCATTCTCGAATATCTATCATCTACGACCTCGAAAATCTCCAGACACCAGACGATAAATAATACGTATCCGTCATATTGACGCCGTCATTTTAAATATTTTAATTTCGATCACAAATTTGTAATCTGTGATATCAAATATTCCCAGGCATCAATTTTAGTAGACTCGTATTTCAAATGACAATAAATGGTCCGCCGTCTTAGAAATACCATCTTGCATTTTTCTATAAAAAATGTCAAATCATGTAAATCCCAAACATGCAAAATTTCAAGTCAATGCGCCATGCGGAAGTGAGTTGCAAAATTATTTTACATGCAAAGTTTCAGATCATGCTAATAAAAGCGCGTTAAAAATTATAATAGAAATAATTAGACACCCGTATTTTTATTCTTTTCAATAATCTTTTTGATTATTATTAAATGGATTTATAAAGTGAAGGCATTATAATGGGAGAATAGTGAAGTACTAATTTATTTTACGTTTGTGCCATTCGTTTCAATAGCATTTACTCTATAATTAAAAAATAATACTTGGGATACCTGGGAGGTGTGATATTTACATCTTGAGTTAAAAAATAATTCCTTATTAGAAGCTTTTCTTCAAGTTCAAATGTTTGTCGGTCAGGCGCCAATTTAGTTCAAATTTTGAACTGCTCTCAATTGGTCTATTACTTTGAAATTATGCATACATATGTAGTATCGATGAGAATACAATATTTTAGAATAAAGTCCATAGAAAATGAATCATATAATTCAAAGGATTAAAAAGATCGTGTTTGCATCACCGGCGACTCCGGCAAAAATTGAAATATCAAGCGATATCGGAATTGGATAAATTTTATTTGAAATGCAGGTTCTTTGGCTGTTTACGTCTTAATTTGATACTTTTAACTTCACACGTTTGTCAGTCAATTTAAGTCAAATCTTGTCAGTTAATTTTGAGCCACTTCCACTTGAAATTTTGCATATATTCAGGGTGTCCCACCGGGAGATAGGGAAAAGTATGTAAGAAAAAATTTTGAAAATTTTGGGAGTTACTGAATTCGGTATAGCCTATCCAATCAAAATAATTACAAACATGTGGTACTTCCGGTTATACCCCAAGTCGATACCAACTTGCTTATTTTAAATTGACCACCCTGTATATTCTCGACGTTTCGAAATGATCATAATATTCTGAGTGGAAGCATGTCGCATATCCTATAACTATACCAAGCAGTTTCGGAAATATTTAACGTTTTATAAGAAATTTGATGGGTGCAACATATTCAAACCACAAAAACTTTTTTATTTTAAATGGAACACCATGTATTTTTTACATCAAATTATGTAAAATTAAATCTCCTTTTTTCTTATGTCGGCATTGTAGGGGTCAAAGTTACAACTTTTTGATATATTGGCGATTTTCTTAAATGTTCAAAAATTTTTAGTAAAAGTTACCATCAACTTAGCCATGATTAGAAACAATCATTAATGTCAGTCATTCTCTTTTGCCAAAAAATGCCATCACGTTTAAATTACACCCACGAAGACTTTTTAGATTTGTTTATTATTTATGGACAATGTGAGAAGGTAATATTAAGAACATGTAACACATTTGCTACTCGATACCTACAAGAACAGAAACCATCCACCATACACTGTAACACGCATATTTACTAATTTTAGAATATTTAGCTCTGTTAAGGCAGGAATTCTAAGGAGGAAGCAGATTGTTGATGGCGAAAGCATAGAAGTAGCAAATCTGTGGTATTTTCGGACATTTCCAATTATGTCATTAAGGTAAGCTGTTCTAGAATCGGGATTATCCAAGGATTTAATTCACGAAGTCTTTTCAAAACATAAATCCATTCTCGTTCCAAATGGTTCATTAAGAAACAGATTTGCCGACGAGAGATATTTTTGTAATTTTTTTTATATAGCAATGACAATGGCAATTGCTTTTTGGGAAATATTATATAGAAAGATGATGCTAAATTTACCAAAAATACACTTTTTAATCTGCACAATTCCTATTACTGGAGTAACTCAAATCCTTCTGTATTCAGGGAGCGAAATATTCAAAAACATTAGAAGTTTAATGTTTATTTTTTTTGAGAAAAAAAGATTTCTTCTTCAGCTAATATGTCTAAGGCTTCCTCCTTATAATTCCTACCTTGACACAGCCAAGTATTCTAAAATTATCCAGTATTCATTTTACAGTGTATGGTGAATGGTTTCTGTTCTTGTGGGTATCGAGTAGCAAATGTGTTACATGTTGGTGATATTACTTTATCACATTCTCCACAAATAATAAACAAATCGAAAAAGTCTTCGTGGGTGTAATTTAAACGTGCTGGCATGTTTTGACATAAGAGATGACTGACATTAATCATTGTGTCTAATCATGGCTAAGTTGATGGCAATTGTCACTAAACCTTTTTGAACATTTAAGAATATCACCAATATTTCGAAAAGTTTAACCTCTACAATGCTTATACTAGAAAAAAGGGAATTTAATTTTACATAACTTGATGTAAAAAGTACAGGCTGTTCTAGGTTTGATTTTGAGAAAATGTAACATGAAAAATAGAACACTTAGTATACTATTAAGTAATTTACTTTAATTGATGAGAGTAGCTCATCTTGTGTTTTTTTACGTGCCAAATAACAAATAAGGATATTTTCTAAATGTTATTTGTGGCATTATCTTAATTTTTTATAATTCTTTAGGACTTCTTGCCACATGTATTTTTTTTCTTTTTAACCGGTGCTTGGGGAATCTACAAAATATCACAATTAATCAGTATGTTACTGGTAAATAACCTCTACGCCTGTGACTTCTACGTCAAAGGATCAGTTAGAAGTTGCCTTTTTTAAACAAATAACACAAATAAGTATAAAAACCTGAAATGAAATATTTCGCCGACGTTTCGGAAATCTAATCTGTTTCCTTTTTCAAGGCTTTTTTGAAAAATCTTTTTTGCTGTGCATAATAATAGTAACAATCTTTATTTAGCACAAACAGCTATTAAACACAGATGTAGTTAAACTTAAAAATACATTAACAGTTACTACGTATTACAAAAAAGAAATACATTTCATTATTTAGTTTAGGATATAATATTTGTGAATGAATTATAATTAACTAGAATTATTTATTCTTGAATTTATACAAATGTTTTTTAAACAGAAAGACATTCTGCGCTTGTTTTATAAATTCAGGTAATTTATTAAATTCTGCCGCTCCGTTGTCGTATATGGAGGATTTTGTTTTCATTAAGTTTGAAAAATTAATGTTTATATGATTTCTTTGCCTTGTGTTATAATTATGAATATCCCCACGATGTTGAATATTTGATGACAAATATGTTGGTAGTAAATTATTGTGCATTATTGTATGATGTATGTATGATAAATATACAGGCTCAAAGAATATTTGTTATATTCAATATCCATACATACTTACTATTTACATAGAACAGTTGATATAGTTAACAGTTTCTTTAATTTTTATACAACGTTAAATTTGTGAAGTTCTTTTTTAACATTGCGGCAACCAGGTTGTACAGACATCTACGGATCTATTCGACACGCATCTATCCTCATTCAATAATATTATCGTTAATTTTTCTTTTTTTTTGCTATCCGCCTCTTTTGTTAACATTTTGGCCGAGTTCCTGGTGGCCAATGCTAAAAGAAGAACTTAACAAACTTAACATTGTACAAAAATTAAAAACTGTTAACTATATCAACAGTTCTATGTAAATAGTAAGTATCTATGGATATTGGATATAACAAACATTCTTAGAGCTGTGTATTTATCATACACAGCAAGAGATTTTTCAAAAAAAGCCTTGAAAAAGAAAACAGATTTTCGAAACGTCGGCGATATATTTAATTTCAAGTTTCTATACTTATTTGTGTTATTTGTTTAAAAGAAGCAACCTCTAACTGATCCTTTGACGTAAAAGTAGAGGTTATTTACCAGTAACATACTGGTTAATTGTGATATTTTATAGTTTCCCCAAGCACCGGTTAAAAAGAAGAAAAATACATGTGGCAGGAAGTCCCAAAGAATTAGAAAAAAAAACAAATAAGGATCTCCTACACGAAGAAAGTTATAACGGTTCTTGCAAACCGTTGCACCTGTAAATTTTTTTATAAAACGTCAAATATCTCCGAAACTGCTGGGCTTAAGTATAAGGTGTGTAACATGATTCGAATCAGTTATTTATAATTTTATAGTTATTTCGAGAAGCTAAAAATATATAGGGTGTTCCATTTAAAATAAGCAAGTTGGATAGACTTCCGGTATAACCGGAAGTATCACATGCTTGTAATTATTTTTGTTGGATTGGCTATACTGACTTTAGTAACTCCCAAAAATTTGTTTTGCATGCTTTTCCCTATATCAATCGATTGATGACCTTGTAGGTCACCTTGTATAGTACTGATGATAGTACAATTATTTAATGACCATAACCTGATGCTGTAGTCAGGATAGTTAGGATGTAGTCAATAGTATTTTAAAAATTATTATCGAATCAAATAAATAATAACATAATTCTAACAATATTAATAACCTGACCTAATATCGTGTCACGAGAAGCTCATAGATATTTAATTCGATAGAAATAAGATTAATTTAACTATAGTAACGAAAAAAAAAGTGATAAATTTAGATGTACCTACAGTTTGAAAAGTCAGCATACAAGATTTATCAAACTCCGCTATGACTTAACTTTTCAATTTTCTCCGAAGTTGCTGGGATACAAACACGCCCTTTCCTTATATAGTCCATTTTCTATGGATTCTTTCCTACAAAAATTGTAATGTCATCGGCATTACATACGTATGCAAAATTTCACGGCTACAGATCAAGTAGAAGTGATTCAAAATTAATTTATAACATTTGATCTAAACTGGTTAAGTGACTGGTAATCATGCGAAGTCGAACAACAGCTTGTAAAAATATACTATCGGGAGCTTATTTGTAAAAAATTCTATGCTCGCCAAAAAAGTCCAGTGGATCTTTGTAGAATCGTACTGTTCTCGCTACGTAAGCGGTGAATAGTCAAGAGACACCATCTTCAACATTTCGTGTTTTTTTCTGATTGTTTAAGCCAAAAATAGTTATTTAGAGTACCGGAAAATTAATGGAAGTGATTAAATGGGTGACCGTGCACTGGTCTATTGAACAAACTTGTTAACGGTAAGCAGCACAGTTCCTATGTATGGGTTAGTTAGTCTCTTTCCATTTGTATGATTTATGCAGATATCTGCGTTAATGGATTAGTTCTAAAATTTAACAAAGATGCTTAAAATTTACCTACGTCACATATTTATTAATTTAAATCTTAATGTAAGATATAAACTTATCTGAGAAGGGAAGAAAACTTGAAACTTGACGAAACCCATTAATATTTAAAAATATAATGAACACATTGGAAAATATATTTTTTTCATGCAAACGCCCTACTGGAATAATTTCTCAAGGAATACTCATTTGACAAAATCCAGTAAAAAATATATCAAGGAAAATTTAATGCTTCACTTCAATTTCAACTCATAAAAAAAAGAAAGTCTATTTCGTTGTTTATACGTACCTACTTGCCAACCATTCCTTGCGATCACAATGACTTTTATTAGATTTAAAATTTTTACTCAAACCTTAGTAGATATGGTAAAACATTTTAAAGTTATTTTTTTTAAATACTTACGTCACTATAATATAATAATTACATACTGTATAGTATATATGATAATTCGGAGTAAAGTCGGCATCTCCTTTATGGGACATAATTATTTTTTAATTGTTAAAGAAAGGGATTTCTATAATACCTTTATTCAATAGAAGTGGTTAATGAAAAAATATGTTTATCACATTTTATAAGTCACATAAATGATATATTAAGGCTAGGTCTATTATCTAGTGACCTACCTCTCGTTCTATCCTCTAGCGGCTTTATGTAATCTTAGGCGGGAGTTGCATAGATGGTGTATAATCCTTCCGAATGGGTGTAAAGCAGCGACTGTCTTGTTTAATAAATGTTAGGCCATGATCACGATACATTTAAAACGGTATGTCCGGGCGCATATAGCTTCAACCGCTTATACAGCGAGTGACGTCATGTGCGAGGTAAACCAGCCACGTTTCAAAGCGTATTACTAGGATGTCAAACGAAAATGCTGATTTTAACAAATTAATTTCATTATATCGAGAAAAACAGTCAATATTTATGTATATCTTCTTTATTGCATTAATAATTCTAATATAATTTTCCGTTGAAATTATGAAAAATGGTTTCTTTAAATGAATAAAGGCATATAACAGAGCTGTTGGTATTGAAAACAATGCCATGGTATACTGTGTATTGCATATACCTATTTCATTTATTACATTAGAAAAAATCGGTAAAGGTATTTACACAGAACTTCCCTCGTTATTTGTGCATGACAGTCACTCTAAAAAATTATTAATTACGAAATGACATTGGGAATAATAATCGGAATATAGTTATTGCTATTATTACAAAGAAAACCTGATAACTTTTGGTCAAAAAAATATAGAGTGCTCATCCAACAGCAAAAGTTCAATACTAAATAACAGGTTTTCATAATTTTTTTCTTCTGAAATATGTTTAGAATATCATAAAACGTGGAAATTTTAATTTTGAGCAAAAACGAATTTTTCATCTATTCTATGGTACCTAGTGATAAATTAAAACTTATTTCAAAAAATTTTTAAAATTTTTATAAAATATTTTTAAATTTGTTTTCGTTGAAATAGGTTTAGAATGCCATGGAAACGTGGAAATTTTAAATTTGAACAAAGAAAAAAAATTCTATCTATTTTAGTGGTAAAATTTTTTCAAAAGTTGTAAAAGAATTTTCTAAAATGTTTTTTCTTAAATAGGTTTAGAACGCTATGGAACGTAAAAGTTTTAAATTTGAAAAAAGAAAACAATTTTTCATCCAAGTATTTTAGTGGTAAAAATTTTTTCAAAAAAAATTCAAAAATTTGTTTTTTAAATAGGTTTAAAATGCCATGAAACGAGTAAATTATAAATTTGAACAAAGAAATTTTTTTTTATATGGGTAAAAAATTTTTCAAAAATGGCGAAAATTTTCAATTTTTTTTTTAATAGGTTTAGCGTGTCATGGAACGTGAAAATTTTAAATTTGAACCAAAAATTTTTTTTTTCATTATTTATTCCCATTAGACCCTGTATATTTTCCAGTGAAATTTTTACCATTTCTTCGCTGACAGTAGCGTCAACTACCTACCAAATTTGACTGCTCTCCGTCAAGTATTTCTTTAGTTAATGCACCAACAGACAAACAGACAGACAGACAGACAGACAGACTGACGGAATTGAAAAACCTATATTTTCGTAATCTACATGTTCTGAAACGTCAAAATTCGAAAAAATCTCGGAGGGTGATTTTTTCTCGAATACAATACCTACTTCCCTTCGGTATGCGAGGGAAGTAAAAGGGCAATAAAAAAACAAAATGTAATGAAAAGACAAATTTATCATTACTACTTTCCATTTTTCAAAATTATTTTATCATCTCTCTTACAAACGACAATCAATTGATTCGATAAATCTGAATTTGTGGGAAATCTGAAATATTTTATATCTGTCCCCTTTGTTTTTTCATTATAATTTTTACACAATGCAACAGCACAACTTGGCATTTTCTAATAACTGTAATAACAACTAAATCAGTAATTCACTATAGGCGCTAACAACTGAACACTTTAAAATCCAGATTGTGTGTTTTCGGCAAGACTCTCCCTCGCACGTTACGTCATGCGCCAGACGAACGAAATTGAGCCTTCAGGCGGACATACCGTTGTAAGTGTATCATGGCCATGATGCTATGAACTTTGCAGTATCATGATGTTAGGCAGGTAGAAAATTTCTACTATTCTATAAAGGAAAGTCTCGGCAAAATTTTAAAGGGGGGACTCGTTTCCTGGCATCGGTAATTGGCCTCAGTAGCGGAAATAGGTCGACGTTAAATAAACAAATTTCAAAAAGCTTTATCTATGAACTTTAAATAAACAATATTTCATTCGTCACTATCCGAGTTTTCAGAACTTGAATCGGTATTTACATTAATAATAATTAGATTGATAGGTGGTAATATAGAATATTAATTTTCCTTCTTTATCACATGAGATACACACTTCCTCCATATATCGCTTTTGCCTATTTCGTCTACTATTATCTTTATATTCCTTAAAACAGACTCACTTAATTGTGGGGATCGATTATATTGACGTAGTCTTGTTTTTACATCAGCCCATAGCACTTCCATGGGGTTGAAAACGCAATAATATGGAGGCAGACGTAAAATAGTATGATCGTGTGCTTCAAAAATGTTTTCAACAGCATATTCCTTTTTAAAATTTTGCTTTCCTATCAATTCTAATAAAGTCTTTTTTGTGTTTCTTTCTGGTAATTCGAATAAAAACATTATCAATTTTTACTCATTTTATACTAAACAAAAAGTTTGATGAAGCTATATTGGAACCGAGCCATACTTTACAGTTTGCCAAAGGTTTGAGAATCTCCTTCTTTTTAAAATTATTTAAAGTTGGTTAAGAATCTATCCAGTCTATTAAGTCACAATCTAACAAGTACAAGTAAAATTTGTGCAATAAGTTGGGAAAAGTGTTCTTTTTTCGTATTAGGCGAAGACTCTTTGATTAAGGCGATAGCCGCATACGCTGCATACAAAAAGAGCACTTTTCCTACGTATTGCGCACTTGATCTTTTCTACTGACGTCAGGAGAAATGATTAAACCGACGATTTTTTTGTAAAGTGTAAATTCAGTGTGGCCAATCCAACTAAAACAAGCTAACCGTTATACTCTTCGCCGATTTACTGCACCTTTTATATAATTGTTGCACATTCTATGGGATACTCTTCCCAGTTTTTTTGTAAATGATATTAGTTTTAAACATTTTTTAGTTTAATTGTAAAACATAAAAAAATGTATGTAAAAAAAAAATTATTTCAAAAATTTTTAACTTTTTTATTTATTGATCGATATTGTTCAAAAACAATAGGGTTCGTTCTCTAGCTAGCACTAACTTACTATCCAAATTTCAATACAATGGGACTTTTTGTTCTTAAGAGCTTACAAGAAACGTGACGGACGGACGGACAGATAGACGGACAGATAGACGGACATTTTGAAAGTTGTTCAGAATTCGATCACCAACACTGTGATGCGAACATTTTTCTCTACGAGCAGTATTACTGGTTTTAGAAATGTGCCGATCGAATGAAATATACTCTTCGTTTTGTAATTACGAAGAGCATAATAATTACAAGCATGTGGAACTTCCGTTTATAACGAAGTCGATACCAACTTACTTATGTTAAATGAAACACACTATATATTTTTAACTTTTCGAAATGGCCATGAAATTCTGAGTCGAAACATGTAGCACACCCTATACCTAAAACCAGCAGTTTGTAAAATATTTGATATTTTATAAATAATTTGACAGGTGCAACGGTTTGCATTAGCCGTTATAACTTTCTTCATGTAGGAGATCCTTGTTTGCTCTTTACCACGTAGACAGAACACAAGATGAGCTAGTCTCTAAAATGAAAATAAATTCCATAATTTATACCAAGTGTTCTATTTTTTACGTTGCATTTTGTCAAATTCAAACCTCAAAAACTTTTTTATTTCGAATGGAATATCCTCTATTTTTACATCAAAGTAGGTAAAATTAAATCTACCTTTTTCTTATATCGGCATTGTAGAAGTCAAAGTTACAACTTTTTGAAATATTGGCGATTTTCTTAAATATTCAAGAATTTCAAGAATTCAGCTTAGCCATGATTAGAAACAATCATTAATGTCAGTCATTATCTTATGTCAAAATATGCCAGTACGTTTAAGTTACACCCACGAGGAATTTCTAATAAGGTAATATCAAGAACATGTAACACATTTTTACTCGGTACCCACAAGAACCGAAACCATCACCATACACTCTAAAACGCATATTGGATATTTCTAGAATATTTGGCCCTGTCAAGGCAGGAATTCTATGGAGGAAGTCTATTGTGGATGACCAAAACATAGAAATAGCAATTCTGGGATATTTTCGGACTTCTCGAATTGTCATTAAGGCAAGCTGCTGTGGAATCCAAGAATTCAATTCACAGAATCTTGTCAGAACATAAATTCATTCTCGTTTCATATAGTTAATAGAAAATTTCTTTTTCTACTGACGCGACGCGCGACATTTGGAAATGTTCTATATTTCAGAACAATTTTGAGTTAGGAAAAGTCGAACTCTTCCTAAATAGAGCTAAGAAATATTTCAGCACTAACTTTGTTTATATTTACTTGTTTCTAAGCCAACAATTCCTAGTAACGAAATTAGATTTCTTGTTTCAACTTTTTAATTTATAACTATTATTTAATTTTTGATTTAGGCTATCGCCTTGAACAAGAAGCCTACGCCTAATACAAGAGACAAACACTTTTTCTAATTTGTTGCACCAATAGCTATTTTCGCTGTAGTTAAAGAAAAATCGACTTTTCCTAACTCAAATTGGATAGCGTTCTTCTAATAGGAACCAAGGACCATATGAAAATTTTTAGTAATCATCATTTAAATAGCTAATAAAAAATGTATAACCAGTTATTTGCATGCCAATATACTATTGATTAAATAAATATCATCAAGCTAAGAATGTAACTACTTGGTTCTTTCTATAAGTCCTAAGTTACAGTTTTTAACATAATTTAGCAACAACTTGATGCCTTTTACTTAAAAACTGCAAAATGGCGCTTGGTTCCTTTTAGAAAAGTGCTATCCAATTAATGCGCAGGCCTGTAACCAAAAACGAATTGTAGGGGGCGCTCACGCGATTTCAGGAGGTGCCGATAATTTTTTTTATCATTACCAATTGATTATTATCCTCACATTTACCGGTGATATGGACACTCAAACTTTCCCAAGGGGCACTCAAGTTTTCCCAGGGGCCGCCAGATACCCCCTGATACCCCCGGCTATAGGCCTGTTAGTACTGAAATATAGAACATTTGCAAACGTCATGCGTGAGTTCAAAAAGGTATTTAACCTCCGATCAAAGAGATAAGTTCTCTGATCGGAGTATTTAACAAAAGCAATGAAATGAAACTTTCATAGAGATATTTTCGCTGTCATTTTTACATGGTCAAGAATTTTGGTGGTTATTTTGAAATTTTGCCCCATATATTTTTAGGAAACTTAACATTTGCAGATCTGATCAATTTTTATGTGTGCAGTGATTTATACTATCGATATACATCTTTAAATAATATTATCTACAATAAGCTCTCGTCATATATGCACCCTAAACTATTGTAATTATATTGGCATGAAATATAATTTGGGGAAAACAGAATATATGATATAAAACATTTTATAAAATTTAATTATTAACGAATAATAAATTCATTCAGTAAAGCAAATAAAATTTGTTTAATTGCTCCTAATAATTCGCAATCTATTACAATCATTGACTCTGCTAAAGTTGAACCTTGGACGATTTAATATAAAGTTACTACTCTTATCTCTTAGGAACAATTTCAAGTGAAGTGTCTTTATAGACACTAATGGATCTGTATATTTATTGCAAGTAATTTAATAATGTCCTACGCTCTACTTATGGGACTATACAGCACAGATTTTGGAAACAAACAAACAGTCATTAATTATGTGTATTATATAAAAATGTTATATAATACTGATATATATAAAAGGAAATGTTAACTAATTACAGGTCATTTGCAAAGTTTAATGCCATCTTGATGCCTGCTTAAAGAACATATAAAAATTTCGTTACAACAGAAAAATTAGTACATCTTGATCTGTAAAAATTTAATAATCAAGCAAAATTACAAGAATTATTTGTTTCAATAACATGTGTATTGTGTATCCCCAAGAGCGCTTATGACGTCAACCTTCTTCCCATACTTATAAGAGAAACGTTTTACCTAAGTAGTCTACCTAACATGTCATATTCATGTTTAATTGATTAAATTAAAAAGCTATTACCATAAAAACACCAAGAAACAAAACGAGTTCATTATTTGGAGCAATTTAAAAGGTTACGGCCGCTGATTAAATCTGATATCTAAATGGCATACAGAGCATACGTTGAAAGAATTGAGTTGAAAGTGACATAAAAAGTGATTCTTCTGGAGCTATATTCACTCCAAGAAACAACAAACTAGAATACCAGGTAAAGTCAGTAACAGTGGGGTAGTATTTGATGCCCCACAATCCATTGGTGCTGGATTTAGTGACTACTTTAGTAGTGTTTATTCAACATCAACTAATTTAGACACCGATATCGAATTTAATTGCTTCAAGTACTTAATTGTACTTAACATTACGGAATTTACTTACGAAGGACCTGCTAAATTCTGTCAGTAAGTTGAAGATTAAAACAACGTCAGGTCATGACCAAATCTCAAGTTTTTTGGTGAAAAATTGTATGTATGCTTTTCTAACTATATTATTTATTTTCAGTCTAATCTTTAAGACCTCTGTTTTTCCTGATACATGGAAAATTGCGAGAGTATACCCAGTACTTAAATCCCAAATAACAAATTATAGACCTATTTCTATTCTCTGTAATTTTGCAAAACGTTTGGAGATAACACTTTATAGTTATATCTATCCTGCAGTAAGACACTTAATATCACCGCAACAACATGGTTTTATGGAAAGCCGTTCCAGCATAACTAATTTGACAGTATTATCTCAATATGTAGCTACCGTACTAGATAATCATGGGCAGGTTGACGTTATATATACCGAATTTGCCAAGGCTTTTGATCGCATCGATCTAGATCGGTCTAAGCTGAATAACTTTCGATTTGGGGAATCTCTTTTAGCACTTGTTAGGTCCTACTCAACTGACAGAATTCAGTATGTATCTTATAATCATTTTGTTTCTAAACAGTTCACTACCACTTCTGGTGTACTCCAAGGATCGAATCTTGGTCCGCTGCTAATCTTAGTCTTAATTAATGATTTGGTACAGGTTTTTGACTGTAAGGAAGTATTATTTGCTGATGATCTCAAAATTTACCATGATGTAGAAAATGTTGAAGATTGTTTATTTATTCAAGAATAGCTGAAAGAGATTGAAGTTTGGTGTAACAAGAATAATCTCCACTTAAATATTAAAAAATGCAAAAGCTTGACATTTACATTAAGTAAACAGCGTATTGACTTCACTTATCAATTACAGTGTACTGACTTAAGTCGGTGTGAATCCATAAAAGATCTTGGTGTAGGTTAGGTTTTATAATTCGGAATTATCGTAATTATTATAACCTGATTGCATTAAATATAATTTATTTTTCATATGTAAGATCAAAATTAGAATAAGGTTCGTTAATTTGGTGTCCAATTTATAATGTTCAAGAACTGATGAACTGTTGAAAATGTCCAGAGAAAATTTCTGAAATTATTACAATATAAAATATTCGGAATATACCCTGTAAGAGGCTATGCTCAACCCCTATTGAATTTTCAGTCGCTACATCTAAGAAGAGTACTGTTTGCAGTAGGCTTTATTTACAAACTTTTGCATAATAAAATTGATTGCATAAGTCTTATTAAGGAAATATCATTTCGAGTTTCCAAATTTTCTACAAGAGTTTCATCTACTCTTCGCTTAGCTATGGGTAGGACTAATATATTGCTAAGGTCACCTATATATACCATGATCAAAATTGTGAATGGAGTTGGCGTGATCTGTGATATACATTATCACAGCTTAAATGAGCTGACCAAAGTTGCCACAGATCATATCTACCTCATTTAACTTATTTATTTAAGTGTCGTATCGTATTTTCTTTTGGTATATTTCTTAATTAATTCAGTCCATTTCTTGTCTGTAATTCAACTTAGTTATTTTGATTCAATTCAGTTTATTTCTAATAATTTAATATGATTTACGTGAATATAAAATAACTCTATCTTGAAAATTAATTTCGTCCTGTAATTGGATTTTTTGTAATCTGTTGGGCAATAAAATTGTTTATTGTTATTGTCAATTGTATTCAAGTCATGAAAGAATATCAAACTATTACCAGCGTCAGCGGTCGCCTTGGAAAATCCTTGTAGTTTTTGGTACCCAAACTTTTTCCTTTTTAACATCCAAGGAAGTTACTAATGATTCCAACTTTTATTTAAAGAGTCCGTGAGGCACGCGGCCCATGTTGCTGGGTGTTGGATCCCCCTAAAAGTGTTCATATATACCACTTTCTTCCGTGGTCTTTCTCCAAGGAGGTGAGTAATATCACACGGTCGATTTTGTTACTTGCTCATTTTATGGCCACCTTAACAGTGGTGTTAGACAATAAGGCTGAATTAATTTATCGCTGCGACGACGGTTAAGTTTTATTTCATAATTTTTGGTGACCGTTCTTTAAAATTTAAAAGGCGCAGGCGAGGCGGTTCAATTTTTCTCAAAATTTTGTTTGACAGCCCTATTGGATTCGTCAATTTTGAATTCAGATTCAGTTTCAACTGCCCAAGAAATACTTAACTACCAATTTTAACACAATTTTACCACTGGCGACCTCGCCAAATTCCCGGAAATTTTCGAAAACATCTTTCTTTTGCTTTTGATCGCCTTATACTATTGATGATAATGGAAAATCCATGGAAATCACTTAAGCCATCTTAGAGAAACGATTAACCAAGAACACACATACATATCGAATTGCGAACCCTCGCATTTTTAAACATTTTTAAAGTCGGTTAAGAAAAGAAGTACGATATTTTATATAAAGTAAAAAAAGAATATTAAACTATAGGCCAATCAATGGAAACATGTAAAAATTCAAATTAGGAAGATTTTTCAAATTTTGGATACCTATATGTTATATCGAACGGCATTCTAATGCAGAGTCTATGTTTTTGTCAACAGAAATCGTTTTATCCAGAATATCTCATTTTCGATTAATTTTGCGACAAAAATTTTTGCCTATTGCATTTTGTTAGTGCATACTGTACACTGTACGGCCCGCCATAATAGTTCTATGTGTACAAACCTGCAATTCAATCTTCACCCACTTCCAGATATCGTATTAACTTGAAATTTTGCATGAGTGTATGTATGGTGCACATGA
This sequence comes from Stenurella melanura, assembly GCA_963583905.1. NCBI lineage: Eukaryota > Metazoa > Arthropoda > Insecta > Coleoptera > Cerambycidae > Stenurella > Stenurella melanura. Next base: position 154,457,026 of record OY757309.1, read on the forward strand.
CAATACAGTTTGACATTTTTTATCGAAAAATCTAAAATGGCCTTTTGAAAACAGCGGACAGTTTATTCTCATTTAACATACGATTTTACTAATAATTGGTATCTGGGAATTTTCCAAATCGCAGATTAAGTATATACAGGGTGTAACCAGTTTCATGTCATTAAAAAAACTGGTAATGGGGTTAACATATTTAATATTATGGTAGACAACTATTGAGACCCACTGATTTTCTTGGTCGATGGACTTGTACTTCCCAATTATAAAACTTTTAAATTGTCATAAAAAAGTGCTCACCGGCACACGCGGTATCAAAGGATCATCGACCGCCTTTGATGGACCGCCTCAACTGAACTGAGGGTATAAAGAGGTAAATAATTCGTTCTCTCTTCGTGCACAATCGCAAGCAAATAATAGCCATAGAGGTTTAAACAGAGCATTTCTTTACATGTGTGTTTTTTAATTTGGAACAAAATATTGGATTGTTATAGTTTAGAAAATTTAAATGTGGTTTATTAACATTTGTAACATAAAGTGTCCTGGGTTAAAAGCTTACTACCTACCTAAATGATTCAAAATCTCTGCACCTGTATCAATACACAGTTCGGTACGTCGAATTAAGTACATACGCACTTCGTTCAACACTGAACACTAAACTATCAACTAACGTCAATAAACAAAAATAAAATAAAAACTTGGTACAAAAGCCAAAAAGGAATACAAAAAAAACGAACAAGTAAGTTGTGTCTGTACGTAATCAAGAATTTGACAACTTGAACGGTAAGTCAATAAAACAAATGTTAACCATAAATACACAATGACGGGAAATTCAAAAATAACAAAAACAACGAACGGCGGGTCGGACGACTGTACATAACGAAGCACCGACAGTAACTAAAAAATTGCACAAGGGAGAGTTAGAGTATAGTTTTCTTCAGATCAGATCTAGATCTAAACCTACCTCAATATTCCAGCAGTTCTCAAAAGATTTTATAGAAAATTTGCGAAATTTTTGTTTATTTTTTTTTCTCCAAAACTATGAGCTTTAGACCGCATGTTATGTAAGGTTTTTTTGTTTGTCTTGTCGTTCCCTATCACCAGTTTTTTTAATGACATGAAATTAATTACACCCTGTATACCAGATACCAACTAAACGTGTCGTATTGTCTACCGCAGGAAACGATGTGGTTGTATGGAAACTAATAATTATGAATTAATATTTAATATTAATAATTAATAAGTGTCAATGGATTGATCACACCACAGGAATATAAAGAAAAAAATTGTTTTCCCAAAGTACTGACCTTTCTACTCTTCTATGTTTTGATTTTCTAAATCCGAATTTTGCATGAAAAATATATGTTTCGCGGTTCCGTTTTTCGCTAGATGCCCAAAGATCACTTTTGAGAGGTCTCAAACCTACATTTTTGAGGTGATCAGTTCTCTGGAAAAACATTTTTCTTGTGTGCCTTGTAATCGTTATAATTTCCGGTATGTTTCAACCAGCAACAAAAAACGCTGCACCTCGTTGTAACTCGAAAACAACACATTTCAGACATTAAAGGAAACTTAATACTTCTTATACGTATAATTAATTCGCATCGGCTCCTATCATTAGTCAGCGAATCCACAAGGATTGCAACTCTGATTACCTAATAATTAACCCACAAAACAGTAAATGCAAAACCACAGATCCGGGAATATCTGATTACTCTGCATAATTGTTCCATTGGAAAGCAACCATAAAAGAAACTCCAAGTGTACTAGCGCTATGCCTCTTCATAAACGAATTCAAAACATTATTAGAGCAGCAAACGTTTAATCTTGCGGAAAGTGCGGACTCAGAACTTAATTTCAATCACATCCAAAAAAAATCGGTAAAGGTATTTACACAAAACTTCCCTCGTTATTTGTGGATGGCGGTCACTCTAAAAAATTATTAATTACGAAATGACATTGAGAATAATAATCGGAATATAATTATCACTATTATTACAAAGAAAACCTGATAACTTTTGACCAAAAAAATATACAGAGTGCTCATCCAACAGCAAAAATTCAATTCTAACAGGTGCCAAATATGGAAGGCTTGCACAAATACCTTTACAAATGTCCATCATGGTTCAATTATTTCTTGAGATGATCACACTGTATATTTTTCAATACAAGTATAATAGGTGCATATGCCAAATATTATTGCCATCTGTCACATTTTCAATTCCACATTCACGTAGTGGAGTGGAAGTATAGTGGTGGTTAAAAAATTTCACTTTTTTGAAATTTTTCAAAAATGTCGGTAAAAAAATTTTCAAAAATTGTTTTCTTCTAAAATAAGTTTAAAATGTCATGAAACTTGGAAATTTCAAATTTGAGCAAAAAGGAAAGTTTCCTTCTATTCTATAGTACCTAGTGGTAAAAAAAAATGTTCTTTGAAATAGGTTTAGAATGCGATGAAACGTGAAAATTTTAAATTTGAGCAAAAAAATTTTTTTCTATCTATTCTAGTCTTAAATTTTTTTTCCAAAATGGTAAAGCGATGTTGCACCTTTTTTTCCGAAATAGGTTTGGAATGTCCTGAAACCTGGAAATTTTAAATTTGAGCAAAAAAATTTTTTGATCTATTTTAGTGGTAAATAATTTTTCAAAAATGACGGAATTGAAAAACCTATATTTTCGTAATCTACGTGATCTGAAACGACAAAATCCGAAAAAATCTCTGAGGGTGATTTTTACTTCCCTCGCATACCGAAGATAATTGTATTCGAGAAAAAATCACCCTCGGAAATTTTTTCGCATTTTGACGATTCAGATCACTTATTACGAAAATATAGGTTTTTCAATTCCGTCAGTCTATCTGTCTGTCTGTCTGTCTGTTGGTGCATTTACTAAAAAACTACTTGACGGAGCGCAGTCAAATTTGGTAGGTAGTTGACCCTACTGTCAGCAAAGAAATGGTTAAACTTTCACTGGAAAATATACAGCGTCTAAAGGGAATAAATAATGAAAAACTATTTTTTTGTTCAAATTTAAAATTTTTACGTTTCATGACACGCTAAACCTATTTCAGAAAAAAAAAAATAATTTTTCTACCACTAAATTAGATGAAATTTTTTTTTGTTCAAATTTCAAATTTCCACTTTTCATGGCATTCCAAACCTATTTCAAAAAAAAAAAAAATTATTTTATTTTTTTTATCAACATTTTTGAAAAATTTTTTACCACTAAAATGGATGGAAATTTTTTTTTTTTCAAATTTAAAATTTCCACGTTTCCATGGCATTCTAAACCTAGTCAAACAAATTTAAACATTTTTTTGAAATGTTTAAAAAAAATGTCTCTACTTTATTTATCACTACTTACTATAGAATAGATGAATTTTTTTTCTTTTGCTCAAATTTAAAATTTCCACGTTTCATGACATTCCAAACCTATTTCGGAAAAATAAAATTTGCAACATCTTTTTACCATTTTGGAAAAAAAATTTAAGACTAGAATAGATAGAAAAATTTTTTTTGTTCAAATTTAAAATTTTCACGTTTCATGACATTCTAAACCTATTTCAGAAAAAGAAATTTTCAAAATTTTGTTCACCAACATTTTTGAAAAATTTCTTACCACTAAAATAGATCGAAAAATATTTTTTCTTTGCTCAAATTAAAAATGTTCCCGTTCAATCGCATTCTAAACCTATTTCAAGGAAAACTTTTTTTTTACTACTACTATAGAATAGAAGGAAACTTTCCTTTTTGCTCAAATTTAAAATTTCCACGTTTCACGATATTCTAAACTTATTTCAGAAGAAAAAAAATTTCAAAATTTTTTTACCGACATTTTTGAGAAATTTCAAAAAAAGCGAAATTTTTTAACCACCACTATAATTCCACTCCACTACGTGAATGTGGAATTGCAAATGTAACAGATGGCAATAATATTTGGCATATGCACCTGTTATACTTTTATTGAAAAATATACAGGGTGATCATCCCAAGAAATAATTCAACCATGGTGGACATTTGTAAAGGTATTTGCGCAGGCCTTCCATATTTGGCACCTGTTTTTTAGAATCGAATTTTTGCTGTTGGCTGAGCACCCTGTATATTTTTTTGACCTAAAGTTATCAGGTTTTCTTTGTAATAATAATGATGACTATATTCCGATTATTATTCTCAATGTCATTTCGTTATAAGTAATTTTTTAGAGTGGCCGCCATGCATAAATAACGAGGGAAGTTCTGTGTAAATACCTTTACCGATTTTTTCTCGAATACAATACTTCCCTTCGGTATGCGAGGGAAGTAAAAGTTAAATTGAATTGAATTGAATTGAATTGACTTAAAAAGCAGTCAATAAAAATCATTAAATACAATTTCACTCTCGCCAAATTAATTAATAACCCTAATACCGATATTGGTTAAAAATAACTTCGATTTTGTTATTTGTTTATTTTTATACCTGAACACTTGGATTTTTAAGGATTTTTTTATTAGTATAGACGCTGTAACTTAAAAAATTCATTAGTGTATAATATACAATGTAATCAGTAAGAACAAGCTAGTGTTATTAGAGGCAGATTTTCGTGATTTCAACGAGTAATCGGCTTATACCTCACTTAATAACGTGAAAAAACAAATCCAGGACACACCTTGCAACCTTAAGCTACAAGTTTCCAGCGATCATTAAACTACTAAAAAAATTGTCTGTAAATTATGGCTGTTTGATTTTGGATATACAACGTGAAGTTTTTACGCGAAAGAGCTAGCGTTTTTTAATTTTAACCTATTAGAGGAGCGAATTCAAGACTATCGTGCCGTTTTTATTTTCTGGCGTAGAACCAGGTCAAACATTTTAGGTTTTGTTAAGCATGTCACTGGGCATATGAAATCGCATTTCACGACATTTTTTCGTGGTCTGGGCCTTTTTAAATTAAAAAAAGGGAAAATATTGTATTTTAAATAAAATGTGTTTTTTTTTGTTTCCACCGTCATATCTTCAAAACTAATGTTGCTATCGACGTTGTTTTTTTTTTTCAGTTAAAGTACACACAGTAGCGCTTTTAACTGTACTAATGGTTTTTACACAGTTCGCATTTTCATTTCCTTAAAAATTAGGAAAACTAGATATCTGAATTTTACGTATTACAATTTTCACCAATCGATAAACTTTTTTATTTTTGAAAATTTGTATACACATACAGTGAAGCAAATGTAGCCCAAACATTAGAAAAGTTTTTGATACAATTATTTATTTCCCAATGTGAATCGTTTGGAAACAGCGATTTTTTTTAAATCGCGCTAAATTTGTCATATGTATTATTGCGGCTCACAATCTAGGTACGTACACCGCGTATGGAAGATAGGATAAGATGCGTCTAACTAATATACTATTCAAATGTATTGACCCCTCACCTTAACCGCGAATATCTCAAAAACGGAGGAACGGTAAAAATTGAAAAAAATGTGTGTCTATTGTAAATCATTCACTGAAATTTGAATAATGTACATTGGACAGTTTTGAAGTGCTGCTAAGTTATATAGAAAAATGTCCTACTTTTTAAGGAAATTTTGCCAATACCAGTTTTAAATCCATTATATATTTGAAAATATGCCTACTATATAAATAATATTTTAGATGCGGATAAGGCATGGGTATTTTTGTACGAGGAAATTTTTTCATAATTTTTTATTCTAAAATTTTGCAGTTATTCTAAAAAACGTGACGTCATGTTTATTCGGTTATTTATCAAGGTATTTAAAAGATTTTTAATAAAATAGTTAGATATAGAAGGTAGTGCAAAGTTAATGAACTACAATTTGTTCTTGTCTTCATTGTTTTACTGGTTGCGACACCACTAATGGTTTTTTTTTAATATTTAAAAAATCTGCGTTTGATGTTCTTAAAGAATATTGTTTTTCAAAAATTATCGGAACTGCCATTGCTGTCTAAAGACGAAGCTTTAAAATTTTTTACAAAATTGATTCTAGTACTGTACAAAAACAAAAATAAACAAATTCAGACATTAAGCGACCTAAGGATCAAATTAGCAACAACAACAAACGGCGCTTCCTTCAACTGAAGGCACCTTTTACCACCCCTTCTTATGGTAAACATATATATTTAAATAATAGATTTCCTATCTAATACAGTTAGTTCACTATTGCAGGTTTATGTATCAACTTAGAATATCGTAAAGAAGCAATATGCCAACTACACTTATAAATGCATATGGTTCAGGGCGGAATTTAAGTGACGATGTTTGGACAATATTTTCATTAAGTATTTATTGTTCAGATAAAAATTGTGAAAATCGAAAATATGATTGTGTTAAACAAGGCCTAAAATGTTGTAACGAATGTAAATGTCATACTTGAAATACTGTTATTTAAAGGTTTCAATGAATGTACAGACGAACTAGAATACTTTTAACGCAGGGCCTACGTAACTAAATACTCATATGTCAATAGAAAAATAGTTGGAAAAAAATAAAGTAGTTTTATTCCTGCGTCTTGGTTTAATTCAATCAAAAATGTTTAATAACCTACTTATTAGGTAGATACTTACTTTATAACAATGATTTATATTTACCTGCTTTTAAATATTTTTTACCTTAAAACAACAAAAGGCAGGTTTATACCTTAGATTCGTACCTATTTTGGAGCTGTTAATAAAAGCCCGATTAGTACACATGAACCCAACAACCGTAGTCCGCAGGCGGTAAGCAGTATAATCAGAGCCGGGCGAGCAAGAATATGTTTTAGCCCGTTTTAAAAAAATCGCTGACTACATACTATAACCTGCACATCAAAAATTATGATTCTAAAAACTTTTTTTATATATTGGCTTCAATTTGTTCACAGCATGTATATACATATTTTCATAAATAAAAATTTTTCTCGATTGATAAAAAATACATTCACGAAAATAACAACTTTAAGTTTGCTATTATTTTAACAATTAAAATATATATATTCTATAATCACATTGTACATAGTTAGAAGCGTTATTGTGTCTACTTCAGTTTAAAAAAAAAATCAGTTCCATAGCACAATTATTTTTAAAGATAAAACGGTGGGGACGTTGAAAAACATGTTTCATGGAAAAATCGTTTTTTTACAGTTTCTTCGAAATAAAAAATTTCCTGACCACCAGAAAATGTCGTGAAAAGTGGTTTCATGTACACGATCACCTAATTAAAGAATCGCACCAAGTCTGGTTTGGTTCTACGCCGGAAACTAAGCGACTTTGCTTCCCAGTTTTACTCGTCTATATGTATTTTTGCAGTAATTCATTGTCGATTCAATGAGATCGAACTTTTGACCCGCGACTAATTTTTAATGTCACTTTTTAAATCTAAATGTGCTAGTGCATAAAAAATAATATCAAAGTAATTTGCGCATCAAATCGATGTTCCTGCATTGTTTTTACTTGACAATGACGCAAGTTAGAAAAAAATATATAATATTTTTTATGTAGTTAATTGGCAAGACCTTAATAGTTCAAACAATCCATACACAAAAATTGGCCGATAAATGCAAACCAAGACGGTTTTTCAAATTTTGAATATATTACGAAAAACGGCTCTCTAAAAAGAGAGTTCTTATTTCGTCCACAAGAATGGCAGCCACTAACGCCGCCATGTTGGATTTTATGTGCAAAAAATTATTTCTTCCGGAATATCTCGTTTCCGGTGAATCATGCGACGAAAATGGCTATTTCAATCTTGTACAGTATAAAATTCTCTACATCTTCTGTCTAAAAGTAAAGCAAGCTAGTAAGAGTACTAGAAACCAAGTCCTAAGATTTTTTTATAAAATTGTTCAACACCCCACCACCCTACTCTATTATTAAAAGGGTTAATAAAATAAAATTGAGATATTCACTTAATATTTGGTACACGTATGTATTATAACGACATCTGGAATTGAATTATATTTTGAGATGATTCCATTGAAGGGTTGGGGGTTATATATGAGTAAATAGGGGAAAATAGATAAGTTATGCAAGCTGGTAAGAGTACATATCCTTAGAATTTGGTATATATACTAGAAGCCAAGGCCTCATATTTGTTTGTCACATTTTTCAACCCCTCCACCACACCCACTCTATTTTTAAAGGAGCTGATGGAAGAAAATTGCGATATTCACTTGAAATTTGGTACACGTATGTATTATAAAGACATTTGGAACTAGATTATATTTTAAGACTAATCCGTTAAATGGGTGGGGGTAAGTAGGAGCAAATAGGAGAAAATAAGTAATGCAAGTTGGTAAGTGTATAGAAATTTGGAATTTGGTGCATATACTAGAAACTAAGGCCTCAGAATTCTTTATAATATTTTCAGCCCCCCACCACCTCCACTCCATTATTAAGGAGGTTGGTAAAATAAGATTGAGATATCCACTTGAAATTTGGTACACGTATGTATTGTAATGACATCTAATTGAGATGATTCCTTTGAAATGGTGGGTAGAGGTAAATAGGGAAAAATAAGTAGGTAAAGCAAGTTAATAAGAGTCCAGAGTCTTCATTATTACTAGAAGCCAACGCCTCAATTTTTTTATGACGTCTGCGTCAAATATTATATTATTAAAACTATATGATCAATTATTTTCACATACTAGGGTGCAAATATAGTAAATATGTTTTCCTTTAAAGAGACTTGGATGGGAAATCTGGATGTGGAAGTAGTAGGCAACGGCTTTTTAACACCTCAATATCGATATTAAGTAATATAGACCAAGAGCCGTGTGATATCCATGAAACTCCACCTCTTTGCAGAAAAATCACGGAAAGATTTGGTAAATATGAACACTATTAGGAGGTCCGACAGGGCCGCAGGTGTCATGGCCCTTTAAAAAATGGAATCATTAATAACCTCCTTGGATGTTAAAAAGTAAAAAGTTTGGGTACCAAAGAGCAGAAAATAATTGGTCCAAGGGTTTTCCAAGGCGGCCATGAACGCTGGTAACAGTTTGATTTAGTAAAAAATTCCCCAAATTTCGGAGCGATGAGAAATCATGATTTTGCTGATGTATTTTTAAGCAAAAGTAAGTAATTGAGGTGTCCAAGGAAAAATCCTGAGGGCCACAAAATATTATTCGCCGAAAACTGAAAATTCTGAATTAAAATCAGTGCGTATTAAAAAAATTCATAAAAACAAGTAAAATTAATGAGATGGAGTAAAATCTGTGATCATCATTTTTTCCGCCTAGTTTTTTGTCAAGAAATCACCATGTTACATAGTTAAAATGCCTAAATATATTCATAAATACAGTATCACTCCATGAACAATTACGATTACGAAAGATATATACATTTTTAGGATTGATCCAGTGGAGTTCTTTCAGAGCTCAAAGCGGACAAGACGGTATATAAAGGTATTATAATATTCTCAGTATTGTCGATAGGCGATCAACGCTGCTGCATTTTCCATAAAAGAAAATTGTCTAGCGATGAGAACAACATACAAATGGAATAGAAATATATTAAAGTATCAACAAGAATTCTCCGGAATAAATACCATAAGCTTTAATTTCAACTGTACTAGGTATTACTTAAGAGGAAATATAATACAAATCGGATTATTTTAACATGAATACCCAGGCCATATAACTATTATAACTATTTCCTAGAGTTTGCAGAATGAAATGTATATGTAACAACTTAATGTCACAGGTGATACAAGTTGCTATCAAAAGAGCTAGCCGAGTTCTTGATTCCCTGTAGTGCACTGCTAATTATTATTTGACATTATACACTGCATTTAAAGCAATATTTGCACTGCTTACTATTTGATTTACTCTACATCTAATTTCATAATAATTTATTTTACTTTTACTGCTTACTATTTGATTTACTCTACATATAATTTAATAATAATTTGTTTTAATTAGAAAATTTCGTTATAGGTCTTGTCAAAAAAAAAACTAAACCAGACGATACTTAAATACGAATTTGCATATATTTACATACATAAGTTCCACATCTTTTCGGTTTTAGTGATGAAATTATAGTTTTTTGTATTTGGTCCCTAAAATATCTATTTTATGGACTCATTTGAGTCCGTAAAATAGGTATTTTCGGGACTCCATCCCAAGAAGTTGCTAGGACAACTTTTGAGGATCATTTATGTAAATAAGGCAAAATGGTTCATACAACAATTAAACAACTTTATTTAATCTAATAGGTACAACAATATGACTTAGTTATTAGGTTTGTAAGTTAAATTAATAAGTATTGCTCTAAATGAAAATTAAATGAACAAATTTGAGCACATTCAAAACTATTACCCCCAAACGAAATACCCGAACCCGAGGGTATCGGGTTAATTTCTTTTGATGTGGTAGAAGCTTCGGTAGTAACCGATATTATGTTACTCGATGGTTCGATTTTGTTCTCCTCCATTAACAATCTACACACTTTTTTCTTCTCCTCAATTGATTCTTCTATATATGAGTCTGCCACTGAAGATGACCTGGAATTAATTATTATTATTTAAAATAAAAAGACAAAAATATTGTGAAAAAATTTGCTTACATCCTCCTAACCGTTTCAACGAGATTAAATCGACATCAGCATTGGCCGCAAGAGACGCAGAACTTTGCCAGAAGTAATGCCCTGTATACTCTGTCGAGTTCGATAGTTTAAGAAATTCAGCAACGATAGAGGGCATTTTCTCAAAAGAATGGATTCCTACACGTTGTACCGAACATTTTCCCTTACGATAGGAAATAAGAAGATAATCGTGTTTAACATTCGCTGGTAGTACTCGAATATATTTCTTGTACACTTCCATGGGATTAACAGCTTCACCTTCAGCTACCACGGGAAACATCCTTTTGATGTTGGTCTTCTTCGTATCGCGAATTATTATAAGAAGACATCGTGTGTCTTTTTGGACAATATCTTGTATTTTTAGTAAATGTAGCTCTTCGCGCCAGCATGCACCACATACGCCAATGAGAAGAGAAACCTGTGAAGTTACATATGAAACTGATGCATGTCATTAAAGTATGGTTTTAAACTTTGATTAATAAATACTTCTCATCGTCTGCATTTATCAAAAATATATTAACTTCTTGGCGCGTCAAAAGTTTCGGCTTTGTGGGCTCGTAGTCTACTGAGTTTCGCTTTAAAGAAGCTATGACTGACGAATTTATTTTTGTATCTGTATTTTTTTTGACAGACAAAACAGATTTTATCATCGAATATTTTGACCAGAGATTAGGTAACGTTTAATAAGAAAATACGAAAATAGTCACAATAATAATTTACACATGTTATTAATATTGAATTCAAAGAATAGCGGCACTTAACTTTTCATGTAAATAGTTCCGCATTACATCTTCGTCTACAATTATAATGTTGTTCGTTTCTTTCCATCGAATGAATGCTTCATATTCCTTTTCATAAATTTGACGAGATTTCACTGGAAGTGTATCTAACACAATTTCCTTCGCTTTTTAATTGTGGATTCTTAATGTAATTTGTGGATTCTGCATTTTATACAGTATAAAAAAAACGCGTGAAAATTTATTTATTAGACAACCTGGTTACTATTGTCGCATGATAATTAAAATTCGAGGCTCACTGTTTTCGAGAAATATTTGCTCTGATCAAAATTTAAATATGTTTTAAGGACCTTTAACAAAAAAATATTGTTTGTAACACGTACCTAAAATCAGTTTTTTAGGAGTCATCGGCTATTCTGGACTATTCCTACGATTCGTTCCTAAAAAGATGATTTTAGGTACTTAATAATAACTATTTCATTATAGTACAGAAAACGATTTTTTCGACACGTCGCGTCATCGTGTATGCTTCATTGGATATTTTTAACGTTTTATGATCTACAACGATTCACAAAATCGAAAAAAAATTATACAGAAAATTATTCCCAGAAAGATACTCCTATCCGTTAATTAGCCAGAAAAAAAAGTTTCCCTTAACAATAAAATTACCTTCGCAGAAAATTATGGTTGTAAACTAAAGTACCTACTACACAGCTTTAACTGTAGAGGAATTTAACATTTTCCGCCAAGTTAAGTTTCTACCGCATCTCAGATGTACTGTATCAATATTAAGAAGTCATTCTTATTTTTACTAATTTGTTATAAGTTTCCTGAATAAGGAATTATGCATCTCAAGAGTAAATTCCCGTCAAAATAATTTCCACACACTTAAAAACAAGAAAACGTATGAGAAAAACTTATATCTTGAATCATGGCCAAACTGACAGGCTGACATGTACCAGAGGTCTACTTTGTTGTAATTTATATTCTATAGAATTAATTAACTCACGCAGAATTCATGAAATTATGAATTTTCCAAAAGTCACCTAGCTCCAGGACTAGTATGCGCAATTTTACTTTAAAATTTGCCCTATTTACTTGATAGTAATTAGTAGGCGAAGATATTTCGGCTTTCAGTATTATTTTCAATAAGGTAATTTAATATAATCAATTATTGTCTAAATGTTATTTGTGGCATTATCTTAATTTTTTTCCTTCTTCAATTCTTCGGGACTTCCTGCCACATGTATGTTTTCTTTTTAAGCGGTTTAAGGGGTGCTCGGGAAATCTACAAAATATCACAATTATATATTACTGGTAAATTACCTCTACGCCTGTGACTTTTACGTCAAAGGATCAGTTAAAGGTTGCTTTTTTTAAATAAAGAACACAAATAAGTATAAAAACTTGAAATTAAATATTTCGCCGACGTTTCGGAAATCTATTCTGTTCCTTTTTCAAGGCTTTTTTTGAAAAATCTTTTTTGCATTCTCTTCATGTAACCAAGTATTTTTTATGATAATAAATGTCTTTGTTTCTGAGAAATTCATAAAAACGTGGCAAATAATTTTATTTTGCAATTTTCATTAAATAAATGGCTATCTTGCAACAAGCATATGATTATTCTTGTCCTACGAGGGTTTGTCGGTAGTTTTTGTTTTTTTTTACTTTATTTGATGGGGTGCCTGTCGAAAAAGACCAAAAATAAAAAAGAAACAATATTTTTTTCCCTTTTTTCTTATAATGAAAAAATGTTCACGTCTCATGAAAAAAACACACACTTTGTTATTTGTAAATGAAAAATAATTAAAAGATTTAACTATTTTAATGGCATTATTATTTTATTGTTTTAATTACAAATATTTATAATTAATAACTATTAACGCTAATAACTATTAGAGTATTCCACCGTTCCATGATTTCGACTATAAGAAATGTAAAGCATACAAAGCAGGTGCACAGCATCAGCTCGAGAGTTACGGATTTAATGAAGAATAAACAAGCTAACCATTATACTCTTCGCCGATTTACTACACTTGTTATATAATTGTTGCACATTCTATAGGATACTCTTCGCAGTTTTTTTGTAAATGATATTACTTTCAAACATTTTTTTGTTTAATTAAACATTTTTTTTTTTAATTTCAAAAATTTATAACTTTTTTATTTATTGATCGATATTGTAAAAACATACGGTTCTTCCTCTAGCTAACACTAACTTGCTGTCCAAATTTCAATACTATCGGACGTTTCGTTTTTAATTAGTTATCATGCTTACAAGAAACGTGACGGACGGACGGACGGATGGAAGGACAGACAGGCAGACAGACAGACAGACAGACAAACTGACAGACGGACGGACATGTTGAAAGTCATTATTCGATCACCAACACAGTGATATGAAAATGTTTTCTCTACGATCGATATTATCGGTTTTAGAAATGTGCCGATCGAATGCAATATACTCTTCATTTTGTATTTGCGACGAGTATAATAATTATTTATAGCGTTTTTTAGAATTTAAAAATTATTTTATTATAGGAAATATTTTATTGCACGAAAAAAAGTGAATTCCACAACAACAAAAATTTGCCCGCACCGAGGATCGAACCCGCCACCCCATTGCGCGTCAAAACTTACTATTTTCACGTTGCGAGAGAGATTTTTTAAGGGTCAAAATTGCGTATAACTCTTCAGACATTGAATATTTTTTGTAGAACTTTTTGTGGTTGATGGAAAAACTTGTTAGCTTTCATTTGCACCGAACCTCCTGTCCAAAAAGTTGTTAATAAACAAATTAGAGCCTCTCACGCAATGTCACTCTTATTTCCGGTTCCGGTTATCCGATCAAAGTCTTTCTGGTCTCAAAATGTTCGTTTTTGTAAGCACTTTCATATGCACAGAACCCCATTCCGATACGCTTACCCAGAGCCGAGATATTCCATTTGGTAATTTGCAAAATTAATTTAAACTTTAAATAAACAAAAGCAAACAGTTGCATTCGTGCAGACTTCTATGGGGTTATGCCCGACATCAATATTTATCGTTTAAAGTTGGTTTGAAGTCGATCAAATTTTCGAAAAAAAAGTTATTTGCAAATTAACAAATTATGCCAATTGTTTAAACAATCAAAAAGTGTTGAAGCTATCGGGCCAAAGAAAATATGGTATATTCTTTGATATAAGAGGCATATATTTTTAAAAAAACAATATACTGACCTCAGTAGTTTCGAAGTAATCAATTTGTTAATTATGAAATTTATTTTGGCTATAGCAAATGAACGGGTTTACAAAATTAGTTCTGTCTGACGCTAAATGACGCGTATTGAAAATATCTTTCGATTGAATCAAGATTTTTTCAGATCCGTCAAACCGTTTTTATTTTATTAAATAAAACCAAAAATTTTGTTTAAACAATTATTTCACCATGAAGCTCGCGGTTTAGGAAAATTTTTCATAAGAAAATCTTGTTCAGCAGAATTTTTCCTATAAGAATCGGTTGCTAACTCAAATGGTATACAAAATTTATAAAATCACCTCTTTTTTACCCCAGGCAGACTCGCCTATAAAGCTAGTTAGAAAATAAAGTAAGGCAACATCAGCTGTCAAACCAGACAAGAAAGTGTCAATGCTGCCAAATTAACATTTGACTTATATTCCAAAATTTCTTCACAAAACTTGTTGTTAATGTTAATCCTTAATTTTTGATTAATTTTTATACATTGAGAAAATATTTAATCTTTTAGGGTATACACAGGGTGTTTCAGTTAAGATTCTCTTATCCGATATCTCGGAAACTAAAAAATATATCTTTATTCTGTAAACGATAATAGATTTCTATTGTTAATGCCTTCTTCAAGAAATACAATTTGCATAACATTATCGCCAGAGATGGCACTGCAGTTTAAATATATTTTTCTATCAAGGAAGCTTTGGAACATATGTCATTCGAACTAAATTTTAAGCAAAATTGTTCTTATTCAAAAAATTGAAGATTTGCAGCAGTTTTTGAGATATTTTATTTTCATTGTTTAATTTTCTAGGGTTTTTTATTGCTGTAACTTTCTTAATATTGGTTTTCAGATGTAGGTTCTTAGTAACTTTTTTGCCTGCTACAATTAATTAATACATCCAAGTGATAAAAAGTGCCGAGCTAGAATGTTCCATTTCTTTCAATTTAAATTTCTCAATTGAAATTTTTATTAAAATTAAATTCTTAATTTTCGGTAAAATCGGAAATGAGTTTACCACCAGTAAACAATTTTCTTATAGCAAGCAAAAAAGTTACCAAGAACATATATCCGAAAACCAATATTAAGAAAGTTACAGCAATAAAAAGAATACTTACAACACTAAGAAATTAAACGATGAAAATATCTCAAAAACTACTGCAAATTTGATTTTTTCGAATAAAAACTATTTCGACCTCTCTTCACATAAATCGCTGTAACTTTTTCTAGACAAAAATGAGACCCCTCTTTTTACTAGATCGATTGCAAATTAAATTTCCAATCCGATGATGTGGGGTACGACATTCTTCCAGCGCTTTGTAAGTGAGATATCGGCCGCCAAATTGAGAGGTCCGAGGATTCTGGTTCTCGATACGGCCCAACTTCGAGAGCCATTTCTGCCAA
Source organism: Stenurella melanura (assembly GCA_963583905.1). NCBI lineage: Eukaryota > Metazoa > Arthropoda > Insecta > Coleoptera > Cerambycidae > Stenurella > Stenurella melanura. The sequence goes on from OY757309.1 coordinate 154,472,943, forward strand.
ACGAAAGTTAACAAAAATCTGAAAAAAATTCGTGGGTACGTAGAAAGATGTAAGAAATCGTTTGAAATCTGCGGTCAAGGCGTGCCTTGGTTTTCGAGATATGGCTGCTCGAAGTCACCGGAAGGCGAAAGTCGAATTTTTTTACTGCTTCCCGATGCTATATTTTGAAAACAAAATAGATACAAAGCTGCGGTTTACTCTATTCGATTTCTTTCGCCTTCCTACATACCTCTGAATTTTCTAGATGCTCTACCTTAGAAACTTTGCAAAAAAATTAAAGTGCCAGAAAAAATCTGAAAACATTTATTTTTGCTAGCTTTCGTTTGGCGGCCGATATCTCACTTAAAAAGCTCCGGGAAAATATCGTGCCGCGCATCATCAGATTGGAAATTTAATTTGCAATCGATGTAGAACAAAAAAAGGGGGTCATTTTTGTCTGGAAAAAATTACAGCGAATTATGTGAAAAGATGTTGAAATCGCTTAAATGATGGTTTTTTTGAGGATATGGCAAAATCCGGATGTGATGGAGTTAAATAGACCTCGGATTCGGATTCAACGACCCCAAAAACATATTATAAACACGGTCAGATTCCCAGGCCAGAAATAATTTTTTGTGTAGCTGTGTAATGGCACTCTCCCTATATTCATAATGACCATTTTCCCCAGCACAAAATATTGTTCACGTTCTTCATTGTCTATTAAGTTTTTCTCTGAGTGAACAAAAATTTGCAATGCCAAAAGCTTTAATTAAGGATATAGCTGAGAGTGATATTTACTCTGTGAGTTTAGTTGATAAATTAATTGGGAAACATAGATTTAAGGAAACCCATCGGAACTCCTCGATCTTTGTAATCGAACGGAATTCCGTATAAACCCCAACTTATCCGTGGCCTAAGCAGTATATTTAAAATATTACAGTTGTTCACACATCGGGAAATAAATTGCAACAAGTTTTAGACAATCCAGAGCATAAGATTTAATCTAACCAGCACGCAGCGGTGCTGGTTTTGCGAAATTAGTTGTGAGGATTATAATTTGAAGTGGGTTGGCCAAACAAAACTTCCTATTATAACAAGATTCAAAGAACATACGGTCCATCTTATAAGTGTAAAACTAAAAAGTCTGGTATTACTCAATATGCTTTTGATAAATATAGAACGGATATCAGTAACTTAAATTTAATTAAAAATGCAACAAATGATAAGCCATCTGAATACTTTTGAAGGCTTAGGAATTGAAAAATGTAAGAATTGTATGAACAGTCATAAAGGACTGGTCCCAAATAGTTCTCATCATTAGTTATTTGGTCACAATTCGTTGAACCGTGACAGGGTACTAAGTAGGGATGATAAGATTGGTTGAATTCGTCCAATAATGACAATATTTTAGTATAAGTACAGCACGTTCTTAGTTGCACTTTAATCATCTCCCGATGAAGCTAACGCAGTTAGCGAAACGCGCGTCGGGTGTTGTGTTTGGTAGTTTTGGTATGTGTAGAAACTACATTTCCAGAATCACCGAGGGTTCCAGCCCCCCCCCCCCGATCATAGCTATAAGAAGTTTTTGTACTACTTTCAGTACAATGCGGGAATTCCGTGACACCCTGTGTACGAATCGTTACAGTAACAGTAATTCGAGGGCATTTTTTTATTTTGATACTATGAAATATAAATTATTTCAAATTTCTACAAATTTTAAGAAACACTCTTTTATCTACCGTAGTATATGTTTTCGCACTATACAGATAACAATAATGTAATAGTGATTTCTTCTTGTGCTGATGTATACATAAGACAAACCAGGGATGAATAAAATCATCAATCATCTGTGGAGATAAACCGTTGGTAGCTAAAATATTGTGGGAACAAGACACATTGCCCTGACTAAGTGTTCAAATATGCCTTAAAATATGAAGAACTCCGATATAGAAGCCACGATTACTAAGCAAAAGTTGATATTTCATTTTTAAAATTACAGTCGTTTTGAAAAACCAAATAACTTAAATCATATTTACAATTATCTAAATAAAGTAATAGAAACCCGTATCAATTATTATTTATTGACTGACTTTTAAGAAATCGAATATTTAGTTATTCTTATAAGCTTCTATAAAATATCTGCAAACTGTAGAGAGTGATATTGAAAACTAATGTTCTAGAATTTGGCGAATACGCTATAGATAAATGAAAAAATCACTTTTCTATTTATATTAACTTGACGATTTTTTTACAAGTAATATAATAATATCACTGCTCGGCGGTGGTCCCATGGTAGTTTTACAGCACGTCCAGAGCACACTGAGTAGAGAATCTGAAAACCTGGACAAAAGTCAGATTTCGTCGGTATTGCAACAAAATTGATCATTAGGTATTTTCGAAGTAGATTATACCGATTCTGATGTCAAAAATAAAAAATTCAAGATGACATTCAAAACGGCTGCTATTTCACATATACATAACATGTCTCTACATTTATATAGTGACTGTAGAAGTCATTGGTCATTGATATCTAATATGGGGTCGTTAAAATTCCAAAATGGCAATTCCAATATGATTATCATAATTGTGAAATTTTTGCTTTACATAAAACTTGGCACATCAGAATATTATTAGGATTTACTGATACCGAGCCTAATGTTACAGTATAAAAATTCAAAATAGCCGATTAAGTAACGCGCCAATAATTTCAAAATGAAAATTTTCGTGGATCATGTTACGTACGAGTGTCGAGTTCACTCGTTTTAATTTTAATCAAACTTCAACAATCATCCAATATGCCGACCATCAAAAAAAGTTAGTTTTGAGTGTCTGTAACAAAAAGTTTACACCAACAATAACCAAATCGAGAATGCGAAACTCATTGGTTAACTCATTTTCAATATCTAGCCAAGCACAAAGAAATTCATAATTTCAAATCATTTCTTGACATAAAATAATTGATAGCCCAGTTCCTAAAGGAAACATAGCTGCAAATGCTGCGAAAAAATATTTCTTATGATGACTTTTCATTTTTTGGTAGATTCTTAGTACTAGAAAGGTATTTTAAAAAATTATCAAGGCCACTGTGCGGAACATGAAATAAAATAATTTAAATGATTCCTTAAATCTGCGTTTCCTGTTTAATTCATAAACGAAGTTTATAGAGTATTCATTGCTTCTAGCTATATCCTTACTTATAGCTTTCTCTTTTGCAATTCTCTGTTCTTTCAGAAGAAAACTTAATAAAGGATGAATCAAGAAATTCAGAACTTTCATTTTGCTTTGGTGAGAATGGCATGAGTTACTGGTAATTCGATACATCCCTTTAAACACGTGATAGTATTGCCTTTACTATATTACGAACCCAAAAGTCATTAGTTTTAGAGACATAATCTCTGTCTCTTTAGAAAACAACTCCCCATGGTGATATTATCGGAAATTAAAAAAATGTCCGCTATTTCTCTAGAACTTTCTTGTTTCAGTCGTGTACTTTAGGGAGCACTTACCATAATTAAAACAAAATAACAACAATGGGACAAAAGGAGGTCAAGATATAAAAAATGAAAATTTTATCAATAGGCGTTATTTGACTTGTAGCGACCTTCTATCTTTGACAGTTCAATTCAATTAAACTAACAGTTCTTTCTGTTCAACAAAAGGTCATACGGACATTTTATTGTGGTTAAAATGTTGCATTTTGATCATAGAATGTACAGGTTTTTTTTGTCGATATCTCGCGTATCTTGCAATTGTTTAAACAAATAAGCTAATTTGTTTATCAAGGATTTGCGAATTTCCATGGCATTTTTTGCACTCTCTACCCAAGGCAATCGATAAATATTGATAAAAACTACCATTTCTGTGTGGCCTTCTCCCTTTTTTCTTTTTTTTAAATCAGAAACTACTTTAGATATTATTTTCAATTTTGGTATGTATTAATAACATATAAAACCACACATTTTAATTAGAAAAGTTGTTTTATTGCTCCACCAGTGGCGTTCCTGCAAACATATCCTCTGATATTTTTTACCAAAAAATTGGTACGCCACTGACATTTCTACATGTGGATATTTTTCCTGAGTAGCCTGATCAATTTTGCATAAAAACGGTATCTTGCGTATTTCTCGTCAGACACACAATTCTTGATTGAAACAATTAAATTCGAACTGAAACTAATTACACAAATTACTCTATACGCTATAAAACTTTGTACAGCATTCATAAATTAATTGTTATAAATGCAAAAAATGTATGAAAAAACCAATGGATTTTTGTGACAACTGAAAACTATTATGTTTAATATATTAACTTTATATTGTCACAAGATTTTTTTCAGAAAATTAATAAACAATTGACAGTCCTAAACGGAAAATGGTCTATATCTCGGGTTATAGTTAACGGATCGAGGACTATATAGGCTTGAAATTTTCCTTTTTTTGTTATCTTTCGTTTGCTGTTTGCATTTCGATATGATGCTCCTGTGCCGAGATATTTCATTTATTTATTAAGCAAATTTTTTTTAAACGTTGGCGGGGGGATAAAAAAGAAAATAGGGGCAAAACCACACAAAAATTGTAATTTTTATCAATATTTATCGATTTCCATGGGCGGAAAGTGCAAAAAGTGCCGTGGAGTCGCAAATCCTTGATAAACAAATTAGCCTATTTGTTTAAACAATTGCAAGATATGCGAGATATCGGCACAAAAAAAACTATAGATTCTATCAACAAAATGCAACATTTTAACCACGGTAAATATCCTTATGACCTTTTGTTGTACAGAAAAAAATGTTAATTTAGAACGCTTAATTTGTTTATAACAATTGAACGGTCAAAGACAAAATGTAGTCTTAAATGATTATTTCCAGAACAAGAAAGTTTTCCTATCTGAAAAATTAACAAGCAACTTACAATTTCATAACGATCTGTTTTCAAAATTTAAGGATACATTTCTTGACCAAATTATTCTAGAAACTTCTCTGATTTATTAGCTTTTCACTGAGATCTGTTTCACTGAAATCATTACACTTCCTTGAGAAGCATGCTTCAGCGTAAAGAATGTCTATTTGTCGAATATGTAGAAATTATCATTTATGAATTAAAACAACACAGTAAACTTTAACTACTTTTTACTTCCACATCCACGTAGTGGATTGTTTATTTTAAGTAATCAACATTTACAGTAGATGCTCAAAGCTTACACCCCTATTTCGAATACAAACATGAGCCCTCTATCGTCTTCCGTCCTTGTAATCCTTGCTCCCCTTGCGGATATTTTCTGTCTAATCCAGTAAATAAGCTGGAAAAAAAGTGCCAAATGTGTAGAAGTTGGGAAACCGCGCCGATTTTAAAAATTCCTTTTCCGTTGTGTTCCTTGAACCCTCAAGATAATTCGTCACCACTAACATCTTTTGCGGGCTGATAGAATGGGGGAGTTATGGGGGTTATAAGCCCCAAGAATGCCCCAAAAATTAAGCCTTGAGAAAAAACTTTAAAAATGAAAATTTCAGCCTGGAAATCTCTACTCGGAGGTTTTCGAGGTGCAATTTGGGAAATTCAAATTGGCGGGCTGGAAATCGGGGCATTTTCTAGAAAAAATCGACTTTCTTTGGAAATTAATTTGAGAATGGATCTTTTGGCCTTGAAAATATGTACTCCAGGGTTTTCAAGGTCTAATATGGTAGATAGGAAATAGAATCAATTTCTCAGCAAAATGTCGTATTTTTTTCTTCTTAGGGCTGAAAGTGGGAACTCGGGGGCTTTTGAGGTCGCTGATCACGAATCCGAGGTCCAATTTAGGAAATTCAAAATGGTGCACCGGAGGTAGAGTCAGATCCTCAGAAAAATCTCGTATTTTTTCTTTTTTGGGTTGAAAGTGGGAACTCGGGGGGTTTTCGTGGTCGCTGATAACAAATCCAATGCCCAATTAGAAAAAATTCAAAATGGCTGTTAGCTCGTTTCGATTTAATCATAGTAAATAGTTTTTAAAGTGCACGACTGAAACAAAAATGTTCGGAAGAAAGCCGAAATTTTTATTTCTCGATAATATTTGTTACTGCGAGGAACATTTTTCTGAAAAGACACAAATTGTAATATCTTTGAAACTAATGACTTTTGGGCGTATTTGGGCAACTCCAACGTATTTTCACTATTCATAATGTATCTAAAGTTGTAAGTTGTCGATTGGTTTCCATTTCATATATAAAACATTTATGACGCTATTTTGACAAGCTCAGTAACTACAAGACAGGCAAGCTAAGCACTGTAATATATTAATAAATACGAAATGTCAAATATTCAAAATATTAAATGTAGACAATTTGTTAGAGGAGGATGTTTACTTGATGCAGTAGGAAGGTTGTGAGGTGCCCTTATTTCTGTACAGTATTTCTACTCTCAATTTAAAAATTCAGTCTAAAGCGTTGCTACCAGAATAAATCATTGTGATGGAACAACACCCCCAGCAAACATTTAAGTATTATTTGACGTCGAGACTACCTAATTTATGTATAATAAATTTAGTCGCAAAATTAGAATTAACCATATTTTGGTAAAATTTACGTTGATGCTACGTGGAATCGACATAAGTGGAGAATAAGACGACGTCGAAATTAAGTTATATCAACTAAAACAGGTAAAATTACATATAAATCTTACTTGTAGTCGCACAGTATATTTGGTTACTAATACCTGTTTAGGTAAATTTTACTTGAATTCGACGTCAATTTGACATCAAGTTGACTAGTTTTAGGTAGAATTTACGGACATATGTGAAATTTAAAAATGACACCAAGTGGAAAAAAGTAAGATTTTTACACTAATTTGGTATTTTTCTCTATAAGTAGTCGACATATAGTTGTCAGTCACTTCCAAAACTGAAGAGATACCTAACTCACAATAACAATACAAGATGAATGCTGGTAACTAAAATAAATACAATTTATGAGGAAAGTATTTGCAGTTCTCGCTTATTGAAATCAATGCGCCGAAAATTTTTCTGTGAATAATAGCAGCTGTACTCCATAAAATACTAATGCGCCTCAAAAATATTCATCTATAAGAAAATTTCTATTACCAAATAAAAACATTATTGTAATATTTTGAGGCGAAAGTATACTATACTTGTTAAATATTAGTTTACAGGTATAATTATGTATTTTCTTAAACTTTTCGTCAGTTTGTTTCCATATACACTCATTTTACAAATTACATTTTGGAATCATACTTCAACTGCGCTGAGAAAATATGGCGTCTTGTGCTAATTAGACCTCCAAGTTAAAATTACCATGACAATCTACGTATTTTATAGGTGGAAATTATCACAGGTCAAGTTACACGAAAATTTACATTTTGGTTAACTTTACCTATTGAAAGTATTATTAACTCTGTTGTTATATCAAATAATTACTTGTAGGTAAATATAACTTATTTATATTACCTTATTTTGAATATACTACCTATTGATAAATTCTACTTATTATGTGTAAATTTTAACTCAACTAGTGTATTGTGTTGACGAGTGAGTTGTCATAATGGAGCCATATGATACTGCCTTGGTATTCGACAGCGCCCGAAAGTTCTGGAAGCTCGGCTGGCATTCGGCAATACCCTTTTATTGAAATTCTATAGGCAATTATTTCCACATACTAAAGTGCAAATATAGTCAAGATGTTCTCCTTTAAAAAGACTTGGATGGGAAATCAGGATGCGGAAGTAGTGATTCCTTAAGCGGTGGTTTTTTACCTTTGACATACTTCATTTGTACATTGGCACCACGAATTATCCAACCATGCTACGTTAATGGCCTCTTTTAATGACTGAAATAATTTTTAGATAATAATTATACCACCTAAGTACCTAATGGTTCAATTAACCTAAATAATATGAATTTTACATACAGGTTAGACGGGGGTTAGCTTCTGAATTACTATTTTATAGTGAAGTTTACTTTGAGGTCGATTTGCCAGCTTACTGCGACAAAGAGGTTTAAAATGTATTTTTTTAGAGTAACTTTAAGGTCAGTTTAAGGGTAATTGACTTAATTGGTGAAATTGGGTAGATAATCTAGGTAGAATTTACCGATGTTGTCCACCTAATATTACTTCAAAGAAGAGTAATAAAAGTGACCAAATAAGTTACTATTTAGGTATATATTACGTAGGATTTCCAACAAAATCTACCTAGAAAGATATTCGACTATTAGAAATATTTTTAGTCGCTAAAAAGGTAAATACTACCTAATTATATTACCTATTTCGACCTTATTGGAAATTTACCCTTGATGTCAATTTTGGTAGATTTTTTTAGTAGTTTTCCACTTGCTGTTTTCGTTAAATTTACCTTCAAAGAAAACTGTGTATGAGGTAGATTAATTGGTATTATTTACGTAAACTTAAATTTAAATTAAGACTAATTGGTCAATTTTTATCGGAGGTCTATTTTTCCAGTCAATTTTACGTTATAATTACTTTGGTAAGTAAATTTGTCTTGTCCCGAGTCGAATTGAAGCTAATTTTGACAAAAATGTTTACTGGGCCGAGACCGTGCTTGAATATTACAAACGATACACGTATACGAATATAGTTACACGGACATGTTATGCGCTTACCTCAAACGAAAGTAGTCGATTGTTTACCTGGCTCACCATTACAAGTCCGTTATCTGTATTTGGCTCATTCTTAATATTGCCGATATCATAGTAGGCCGGTCGTCGTAACTATTTTCTGGTCAGAGATTTAAAACAGCAATTTTATTGACTATTCTCATAGGAACAATTGCGCGAACACGATGGTGACATTAAAAAAAATTTAAAATGCAGGCTTCATTGTTAAAAACAATGGTTTTTAGAGAAAATCTTCGTTTTTGATGTTTTTTGATTTTTTAACGAAAACGGTGCATCGGACAAAAAAGGCCAAAATATAAACATTGAAAATTTTATTAATAGGCGTCGTTTAAAACTTGTGGCGATCTTCTATCTTTGACAGTTCATTTGTTATAAGCAAATTATGGGTTCTAAATTAACATTTTTTTCCTGTTCAGCAAAAGGTCGTACGGACATTTTATTGTGGTCAAAATGTTGCATTTTGATTATAGAATTTGCAGGTTTTTTTTGTGTCGATATCTCTCGTATTTTGCAATTGCTTAATCAAATAAGCTAATTTGTTTATCAAGGATTTGCGACTTTCCATAGCATTTTTTTCACTATCCGCCCAAAGCAATCGATAAATATTGATAAAAACTACCATTTCTATGTGGTCTTCTCCCTTTTTTCTTTTTTTTTTTACAACTTCCCCCTGCCAACGTTTTTTAAAAATTTGCTTAATAAACAAATCAAATATCTCAGCACAGCAAGATCGTATCGAAATTCAATTGCGCAAATGAAAGACAATAAAAACAGGAAAATTATGAGCCTAGATAGACCTCAATCCGTTAACTAGAACCGGAGTTATAGACCATCTTGCGTTTACGACTGTCAATTGTTTATTAATTCATTTTTTGAAAAAAACTTGTGACAACATAAAGTTAATATATTAAACTAACTAGTTTTCAATTGTCACCAAAATTCATTGGTTTTTTCATAATTTCTCTCATATGAACAAATGTCCGCAACAGCTTAATTTTTTTGCTACAGGGTGTTTTCTTTTAAATCGTTATTTTTTAATAACTCAGAAACTACTTTAGATATTATTTTCAATTTTGGTATGTATTAACAGCATATAAAACCACATATTTTAATTAAGGAAGTTGTTTTATTGCTCCACCAGTGACGTTCCTGCGAACATATCCTCTGATATTTTTTACCAAAAAAGTGGTACGTCACTGACACTATTCCATGTGGATATTTTCCTGAGTAGCCTGATCAATTCTTCATAAAGGCGGTCTCTTGCGTTTTTCTCGTAAGACAGACAATTCATGATTGAAACAAATAAATTTAAACTGAAACTAATTACACAAATTACTCGGAGTGTAAACACTAGAAAACTTTGTACAGCGTTCATAAATTAATTGTTATAAAAGCAAAGAATGTATGAAGAAACCAATGAATTTTTGTGACAATTGAAAACTATTTAGTTTAATACATTAACGTTATATTGTCACAAGATTTTTTCAAAAAATTAATAAGCAATTGACAGTCGTAAACGCAAAATGTTCTATATCTCCGGTTCTAGTTAATGGATCGAGGACTATCTAGGCTTAAAATTTTTCTTTTTTTATTACCTTTCTTTTGCCGTTTGCATTTCGATATGATGCTCCTGTACCGAGATATTTCATTTGTTTACTAAGCAAGTTTTTTTAAAACGTTGGCGGGGGGATACAAAAAGAAAATAGGGGCAAAACGACACAGAAATGGTAGTCTTTATCAATATTTATCAATTTACATGGGCGGAGAGTGCAAAAAGTGCCATGGAGTCGCAAATCCCTGATAAAGAAATTAGCTTATTTGTTTAAACAATTGCAAGATATGCGAAATATCGGCACAAAAAAACTGCAGATTCTATGAACAGACTGCAACATTTTGAACAGAATAAAATATCCTTAAGACCGCAATAAAATATCCTTATGACCTTTTATTGAACAGAAAAAATTGTTAATTTAGAACGTTTGACTTGTTTATAACAATTGAACGGTCAAAGATAAAAGGTCTCAAACGACACGTATTGATAAAATGTTCATTTTTTTATATCTTGCCTTTTTTTTAACGACGCACCGTTTTCGTCAAAAATGTCAAAAAATTAGAATTTTCGATAAAAACCATTGTTCTTAACAATGAAGCCAGTGTTTTATACATTTTTTGATGTCAACATCGTATTTAGCGCAATTTTTCCTATAAGAACAGTCAACCAAATTGCTATTTTAAATTTCTGAACGAAATCGATGTTTTTGACTTTACGACTATCGACCTATAGCCTAGGTTAAATGATATTTATTTAGTTTTATTGAATCATTAATGGAGTTGGTCATTAAACTAACATTATTTATTATGAGTAAATAATGTATTGTTACGATTTTTTCACCTTTTAGGAAACACCCTGTATGAATCCGTGGGTTCTAAATAATTTCAACAAGAGATAAACACCATTAACACCTTATTTGATAATTTACTGACTATACAATACTTGAAAATACACTTTGTTTACTTAATATTTAACCTCACTTTTTCCACTTTTCAACTTGTTCCTTTTATAAACTGCTCTTTAATAATCTTCCTCTTCCGCGCTGGTAATCGCGCCTTATATACTCCGAATTTGACTCTCTAGATCCATCTAGAAGCAATCAAGAATCTTCTCCAACCACATTCCAGAAAAGTCCATTTCTTTCTGCTGGCTTCCAGTCACAATTAGTAGGCATAGGCGTATCATCTCCAGTTCCAAGGGGGTGTAATTCATAACAGTATTGTAAATAAATAATTTACATCTTGCCTATCAATTAATGTAAAGTAGTAAAAGAATATTCATAAAAATAAAATATTTATTCTAAAAATTGTCGGTCGACGCTTATGACATCGCTGGTGTTATGAACTACTCCCTTTTTATGATTTTCAAACTGACACTGAATATACTATACGTTAGACGAACCTAGATATGGATTAAATTAAGGTCAACCATCTTGCAATTAAATATTTGCTACAAAATAATCATAATTACTTAATTATAAGTAGAGAAAGAGCATAAAATACTTCAGTTTTTAGTAAATTGCTTTTAACTGAAAAAGATAATCAGACGGTGTGAAGTAATATTTATTTTCTTTGTACTACTTATACTATTGTATGATTTTATTTATTTGACATTGATGGAAGGAATATATTGTTTCCTTCAGATAAAAGTAAAACTTGGTATGTTATGTTACTTATTATTATAAGCAATTACTTTTTGTAAATACGATTTAATAACGGCATATTTAATTTATCGATAAAATTATAATTTCAGTACAACACTTGAATTAGGTAATATCCTGTAAGAAGCTTACTAATGGCAACCGCAAAATTTGATGAAAAGTTATTTGACAGCGGAGAAACATAATTATTAATTAAGTAGTGAAGTCATATATCACTGGATATTAAAAGGAATATTATTTAACGTCAGGGTACTTTCGTTAATGAAAATGCTTAAAATGAATAAAACTGGGCAATTAAGTAATTTTTAAATGCAACATCACGACATTAATATATCTTTCAAACATGTTTTGAAACGAACCACTTTTATGTGTAAAAATATTAATGAAATCGATAACCTGAATTCTGATTATGCTAGCAAATTAAAGTCCTAAAATGAATTTGTATAATTCCTTATTTGAAAATTCTCACTCAACAACTAGCATCCACATAGTACCCTACGGCCATGCAGATTAAACTAATATCTAGATAATCCCCTACGGCCATGAAGATTCAGTTAAAAATGAGAACCAGGGCTTAAAATGAATTTACTTACCTACCATCTTTTAAAAAATGTTCATTATAATGGATTACATTTTCATGAAATCTATCATTCTGTTTTTTAGAAATGCAGAATAAGGGCGAAAATCGTTTCAAAAGCTAAGCATTTCCAAAAAGCAGAATGATAGATTTCTTGAAAATGTAATCCATTAGAATGAAAACATTTTTAAGACATGGTAGGTAAATAAATTCATTTTAGGCCTTTGTTCTGATTTTTTAACTGAATCTTCATGGCCGCAGGGGGTTATGTAGATACTAGTTTAATCTGCATGGCCGTAGGGTATTGTGTGGATGCTAGTTGTTGAATGATAATTTTCAAATAAGAAATTGGACAAATTTATTTTATGATTCTGATTTGCTAGCATAACCAGAAGTCAGGTTATCGAAAGAATGCAAAGATTTCATTAATATTTTTACACATAGTTTTTCTTTTAATTCTCATAGATAGTTATATTTTCTGCTGTTTACAAAATCCTATGAACCACTTTTAGTTATAGTTTGTTTATCAAAAACGTGTTTTCTTAACTGCCTGTCAAGTCGCCGGAGAAACTCCTACAAAATTCAGAATTTTCGTATTAGGTAAAGAGAACAGAAGTCGTACAGTTTATAGTGGACTCCTTCTTAGGGATAATTACTTCCACATCCACGTAGTGGATTGGAAGTAGTAGTAGTAGTCGTAAAAGAAATTTTAATTTTTTTTTTTCTTGAAATGAGTTTAGGGGTAAATAGGGGGAAATAAGTAAAACAAGCTGCTAAGAGTACAGAAACTTAAAATTTGGTGTATGTACTAGAAGCCAAGGCCTCAAATTTTTTTATAATATTTTCCATTTCCCCCACCGCCCTCCACTCCATTATTAAAGGGGTTGATAAAATAAAATTGAGTTATTTACTTGAAATTTGGTATACGTATATATTATAATGACATCCGGAACTAGATATCTCGGGATTATTCCGTTGGAGGGTTGAGGGTTAAATAGGGGTAAATAGGGGAAAATACGTAAAACACGCTGGTAAGAGTACAGACACTCGAAACTCGGTGCATGTACTAGAAGCCGAGGATTCAGATTTATTTTATAATATTTTTCACGAGAGCGTGCTGTTACATCGCATGGTTTTTGAAATATTCAAATTTGATTTTGAATTTGATAAATTTTGATACCTAAAAACATATTCTTGCATTCTTACGTCTCGACGCTGACCGACGCCTAGCGTCGTTTTTGTAAAACTTGTGAATTTGATACATTTTTATATCTAAATCCATGTTTCTGCATTTTTATTTCTCGATGCCGACCAATGCTTAGCGTCGTTATTGTAAAACTCGTGTAGTTGATAAATTTTGATACCTAGATTGTTATTCTTTCATTTTTACGTCTCGACGATGACCGATGCCTAGCGTCGCTTTTGTAAAACTCGTGTATTTGATAAATTTTGATATCTAAATCCATGTTCTTGCATTTTTACGTCTCGACGCCGACCGGCAGCGCCTATAACTTCTGTATTTGATAAACTTTGATATCTAAATATATGTTTAAAAGTTAATTATTTATTATTTGTTTGCTTATAGTAATGAAACATATTCTTTATAGGATTTTGCAAACAGCGGAAATAAAAACTATATATGAGAACTAAAAGAAAAACCGTATGTAAAAATATTAATGAAATTTTTGCATTCTTTCGATAACCTGACTTCTGGTTATGCTAACAAGTAAAAATTATTATTTGCCATTCTCATTATAACACTAGCATCCAACATAGTCCCCTACGGCTAGGCAAGTTGAACTAGTATCTACATGATCCCCTACGATATGTAAATTCAGTTATAAATGAGAACAAAGGCCTGAAATTAATTTACCTACCTTGTCTTTAAAAATTTTTTTCATTCTAATGAATTACATTTTCATAAAATCTCATTCAGTTTCTTGGAAATCCTTAGCCTTTGAAACGGTTTTCGTCCTTATTGTGGACTCATCAGAAAAGCCCAAAGCCAATCATAACGATGTTCCATGCAAAATCAAGACAATAGCCATGAATAAGTATGAAATATTTATATTTGACATTGACTGATAAAAAACAACAGATCTCCAATACTAGTTAGCTAATAGATAGGTGAAGATCTGTTGTTTTTTATCAGTCAATGTCAAATATAAATATTTCGTACTTATTAATGGATATTGTCTTGGTTTTGCATGGAACATCGCTATGAGTGGCTTTGGGCTTTTCTGATGAGTCCAGAATAAGGACGAAAGACGTTTCAAAGACTAAACATTTCCAAGAAACTGAATGAGATTTTATGAAAATGTAATTCATTAGAATAAAAAGAATTTTAAAGACAAGGTAGGTAAATAAATTAATTTCAGGCCTTTGTTTTAATTTTTAACTGAATTTACATATCGTAGGGGATCATGTAGATACTAGTTTAACCTGCCTAGCCGTAGGGGACTGTGTTGGATGCTAGTGTTATCATGAGAATGGCAAATAATAACTTTTACTTGTTAGCATAACCAGAAGTCAGGTTATCGAAAGAATGCAAAGATCTCATTAATATTTTTACATATAGTTTTTCTTTTAGTTCTCAGAGATAGTTTTTATAGCCGCTGTTTGCAGAATCCTATAAAGAATATGTTTCATAAATATATATTCTCGCATTTTTACATCTCGACGTCGACCGACGCCTAGCGTCGTTGTTGTCAAACTTCTGAATTTGACAAATTTTGATACCTAGATTCATATTCTTCCATTTTTTCGCCTCCACGCCGATCGTCGCCTAGCGTCGTTTTTGTGAATCTTCTGAATTTGATAAACTTTGTTTGATACCTAGATTCATATTCTTGTATCTTCACGTATCGATGCCGACCGACGCCTTTGCGTCGTTTCTGTGAAACTTGTATTTGATTAATTTTGATATCTAAATTCACGTTCTTGCAGTTTTACGCATCGACGCCGACCGACGCCTAGCGTCGTTTTTGTAAAACTTGTGCGTTCGATAAATTTTGATACCTAAATTAACGTTTTCGCATTTTTACGAAAACCATTTTTTGTGGAATATTAATGTTAATGTAATATTAAACTTTTCTTTATTTCTATCCCCTGTACAGTTTGCAAATTTTGTAAATATTATGTCAGGCTTGAAAGTTAGCCAAGTTCATTTTCGATGTCTTAACAAAACTTGCTAAATTGCAACTTCTGTAAATCTTTTTATGACATCTGCCCCTAATATTATTAAAATTCTATGGCCAATTATTTCCACATACTAAAATGCAAATATAGTCAAGACCTTTAAAGAAACCTGGAAGGAAAATCAGGATGTGGAAGTAGTGATTCCTTAGGCAGCTGTTTTTTATATTACTTATCACAGCAAGCAAAGTTCGAGCCTCTTCACTAGATATTCCAGTTTACAAGCTGAACCATCTACCTCTTAAGCATTTTATTTATCAGTTTTCATTCGCTAACCACTGACCTATCTCTTCCATAATAAACTTATATTTTCCTGTTTTTTTGGTATTAAAATAAAATTAGTAAAATCGTAGAAAAACACTAATTCTGTACTTAAAATAAAATGAAAATTTTACATGTCTAGCATAGAACTTAATTTCAACCGACTATAATTAAAGGTTTTAATGACGCCGAGGACTTTACATTTGACAGTAAAGATGTCTCTACTTAATTAGGTTGGCAATTATTAATAACGATTTAAAAAAATATTTTGTGAAATACCAATTAGAGCATATTTTGCTTCATTACTGCGGCCTACTTAAGCTAGCCTAAGCCATCTTCAGTTTATGCAATTCGATTTCTATTTTTCACGCAGTGTGCAAACAATTTCGTGTCGCTATATAATTTATTTGAAGAATATAATTGAAGTTGGTTATGTATGCTTTTAATTATCCGTCTGTGTATGGAGTTTCCTTAAATAATTGGTTGTGGCACTTCCCCATGCTGATATACTATACGTTAGACGATACCAGACAACGTCAAAGTATGAAATTTATAATTATTATACTCTTCACAAATACAACACGAAGAGTATATTGCATTTGATCGGCACATTTCTAAAACCGGTAATATTGCTCGTAGAAAAAAAAATTATATCATGTGTATGTGTTGGTGATCGAATTCTGAACAATTTCCAAAATGTCCGTCCGCCCGTCTGTCCGTCTGTTTGTCCGTCCGTCACGTTTCTTGTAAGAACGAAAAGTTCGATTGTATTGAAATTTGGACAGTAAGTTAGCGTTAGCTAGAAGAAGAACCCTATTGTTTTTTAACAAAATCATCAATAAATAAAAAAGTTATAAATTTTTTTAATTAAAAAGAAAATTACATATTTTTTAATGTTTTGTAATTAAATTAAAAAATGTCTAAAACCAATATTATTTACAAAAAAAACTGCGAAGAATATCCCATGGAATGTGCAACAATTATTTAAAAAGTGCAGTAAATCGGCAAAGAGTATAACGGTTAGCTTGTTCTATATTATATTTTTTAAATACTTAAATATGAGAAGAATCTATCTTTTAAACATTATTTTCGCTTTTCCATCTCACGTGAGAATCAACAGTGAGTCCTAAGTAGGTACTTAATTTTTTCTGCAGATGTTATTTCGTAGTTCTCTTGATGATATTATATGGAGATCATATTATACATAGGTAGTTTTCGTGGATAACTTAAATCAGAGATTTAATTATAGATTTTATAATTAAACCTGTGATCTACAATTTTAACAAAGCTCTAGCAGGTGGTGTTTTCCTGAATACGTTTAAAGCAGGAAATAAATTACACAAGAAAGTACCGACCCATGTCACTTATACCAAACGTGGCAAAACTTTTTGGAAAAATTGTTAAAGAACGTATATGTAATTATACTGAAGAAATTCATTTAATTTCTGAAAAAGCAATTAGGTTTTAGGGAGGTTAAGTCATCATAATTGCGAAAATTTGAAGCGGGTGTTTTGAAAAGTAAAATCTCTTTTTTAGCCAAATTCAAAAATTGGTGAAAAATAACAATTAACAAATTTTTGCTAGTCTGGCAGACATAACATGATTTTTACATTTTTTGCAACCATTTTCACCTTTTAAATTTGAGGTGTTCGATGGGGTACCTCGTTTATCGTGTGAGCTTAGTCTAATATTGATATTTGGTTTTATAGAGAAGTTCATCATTCCAAACTTTATCAAACGTTTTTCGCTACATCGATATATATATATATATGTAACTTTGGGTAGTTGTTTTTTTTTTGTTATAGGCTGTAATTAGGTTATGTTTCACTTTACATTGAGTTAGTTAGGGTGGTGTTATGTCCTCTCCTGAAGCTGAATACGTTTGATTGGCAGTTTTTTGTTAGAATCAAATCACATTTTCGATTATTTTGCCCATAGCATTTAGGGGAAAGATAGGCCTGTAACGACTTTGTTTCATGAGGTTCTTGTTCGGCTTTAGGGATGGAATAATTATGGCTTTCTTCCATATTACAGAAAAATATTACAGTTTTATTATGTCGTTAATTCCCTGTTAGATATATTACATATAACCTTTTCTTAGAAATTTTCCAATTGATATATTGGGGATATTATCTGGTACGGGGATCTAATGTTAGGATGGTTTGTGACAATTTGAAAGAATTTTGAAGGGATGGTGATCTCAATTCTAATAAGTAAGCGTTAAGCTTATAAGGTGGTGTACATGAAGCAATGCAACTCGATATTTGAAAGAATATGTAATTTCCCCAGATGATGTGAACTTGTTTATGAGAAAGCACGTTGAGTGTAGTTTATCAAAATTACTTTAGATTTAAAGTTCGATGTAAACTATTCGCTGAATTATTGGATTTTCTATATAAATATGTGTAATTCTATAGTATACAATTTGTATTATAAAAGTATGGTACCTTTCATGCGCAATATTATAAAAACTATAAAAGGATTTACAATCAAGTTATACGGCATGCAAAAAAGATATATTTTGACAACATAATAAAAAGCTCCGCTAATAGGTCTAAAACAGTATGGAAAATAATTAACAACTTTGTAAAAAATAATTTCAATAAAAACACCAACCGCCGAAATTGAAATCGATAACGAATTTAGTACAGAAAAACCGACAGTCTCGAACGAATTTAATTCTTATTTAACAAATTTACCAAAATCCTTTGACACCTTGAAAATTAACATAACTGGAAATCCAACACTAATTAATAATGAAAATTCAATTTAGAGTCCGGTCCGCCATTTTGAATTTCGTAAATTGGACCTCTGATCCGTAATCAGCGACCTTAAAAACCCCTGAGTACTCATTTTCAGCCCAAGAACGAAAAAAATATGAAATTTTCCTGATAAATTGACTCTACTTCCGATCCGCCATTTTGAATTTACCAAATCAGGCCTCGCATTCGTAATCAGGGACCCCGAAAACTCCCGAGTACAGATTTTCAAGGCCAAGATATCCATTCTCATTCTTCTTATAGAAGATGGCCCGATTTCCGGTCCGCCATTTTGAATTTCCCAAATTGGACTTCAGATTGGTGATCAGCGACCTCAGAAACCCCCCGAATAACCATTTTCGTTTAATTTTATGGCATATTGTGTATGATAACAAATTTTTCAATTAATTTAATTAAATTGGCCAATTATAGGAAAAGAAATGAAACCAAACATTTCCACCAAAAAATAAAAGGTGCTGTTTTTTTAAATGCCTTTCTGAACTCTTTGCAACAAGAATTAAGTCAATTGACCCTGTACCTTTTTTTGAGATTTTCAGATTTTTCATGCTAAAATGACGCGACTATATGGATTCCTTGTTGTATTCTATATGCACTTTTTCTTCATAAAATGTTTCGATATCTTAACAATTTGACCCATTTTTCGGTACCACCGTCAACTATTTTTTACAGTCCTGCCAAACCGGTGATCACATGACATGTGTCAAATGTAATTTTTTGTTGTTGGACATGCATAAACAAACCCCCAATAGAGTTTTTTAGAAATGTAAAAAATACATTTTTTTCCCATATGTAGCCAACTTTATGGACACTGTATAATTGGAATTCCACCAAAAATATGAAGTTACTAAATTAATAATCTTAACATTTCATGATAATATCTTTCCTATTTTTTTAAAATTATTTAACGATATCATTGCTGAGAACTGTTTGAGAACTACTGGTATTTCTTATCCATTAAATAAAGTCTTAGTTCAGACGTTTTGCGGCCATGACACACGTCAATTTAAATTGTACCCGACTCTACCTAGAACCAGTCTTAATTTCGGAAATGGTTGAGACAATTAATAATTTAAAAATTTCAAATTCAGTAGGGCCTGATGACATTTTTACTAAGGTAGTAAAGCTCTGCGTCCACCAGTTAGCCGAGCCATTAACACATATCATCAATCAATGTTTTGAGGAGGTTATCTACCCAAATTTATTAAAATTGTCCAAAGTTATTCCCTTATGCAAAAAAGGTGACAGCAAGAAAATTTGTAATTACCTATTCATACCAATATTATCGGTATTTTCCAAGATATTCGAAAAGTTATTGTCCAAACGCATAAAAATATTTTTTCAATCGGGCAAAATTTTATCTCCAAATCAACATGGATTTAGAGAACATAGGTTAACAATAACATCGCTATTAAGTATTTAGATCAGGGACTTAAATCATCGCATTATTCATCACACAGAAAACAGTTTGTAGATTTTCTTAGTGCTAAATCTGAGGAACTGCCTGTCGATATTGGCGTACCACAAGGTAGTGTTTTGGGTCCGCTGTTATTTATTCGTTATACAAATGATTTAGACAACTATTTATCCACATTTTATGGTGCCTTTGCTGACAATTGCATTACTATTATTACAAGTGATAAGCAAACAAACGATTCTACTAGCAAACTTAACCTAAATCTACTCACATTATCTCATTATTTCAGTAATAAAAGACTAGTAATGAACCAAGATAAAACTTTTGTTGTGCAATTTTATCCTACTGGAAAAAGATATTCATCGAATGTATTAATTAAGCATAGCAATAAATCAATTCAGCAAGTAACATCACATGAAGTTTCAGGAATTCATATAGATCTATCCGTAGATTGGAAAACACATGTTGCCTATATATGCAATAATTGCGCAAGTAATTGTTTTGCATTAAAACGATTGCGCCATATCACCAGTTTAGACACTCTAAAGACGTGCTATTTTTGTAATTTCAAATCTCGAATTCGATACGGAATTATTTTCTGGGGATATTCATCATCTGCGAGCAGAGTATTTGCATTACAAAAAAGAACCATACGTTCCATGTTTGGAATGAATATTAGGAAATCTTTTAGTACATAATTTTTCCAAAATAAAATTTTAACCCTGCCTAGTCTGTATATTTTTGAAATATTAAAATTTGTGAAGAAAAATGCAGACAAATTTAATCCACACAATATATTTCACAATTATTCAACACGTCATGGCTCTGCTTTGCAATACGATATGTATAGATTAAAATTATACAAATCTAATCCATACTATATGGGATCAGTAGTATATAATAAATTAAGTGTAAATATAAAAAATATTGTAAATGAAAAAAATATTTTGTCAACTTTAAAAACATTTCTTGTAGCTAGTGCATTTTATTCAGTGGAAGATTTTCTAAATCATGTCAACTAATGTTTGCCTTGTGTGGCATTTGTTAATGGCAGTTGTAATAATAACGAATTACGATTTTTTTTTTTTTCGAGTGAATGTCTGAGATTATAATATAGAGGGTGTCCCAGATTTAAACGAACATACTCTAGTGGAAGGTAGAGCACACTCAGCTGAGTTCAAAACACCCTTATACTTACCGTTGAATGTAAACCGTTTTTGAGATACGGGGTGTTTTATGGTTTTTGACCAGAAATACAGTCCGCCATATTTTTGAAATGCGTGCACATATTTAAATAAAATTTGGTATACATATTATACTCTTTTAGGTTTAGGTTTAGGTTTTTTTAATGAACAGCTTAAGTGAGTTTGGAAAAATCCAGGACCGACCTCCATTTTTTTAATATGGCTCTTAGGGTCGTTAACATCACACTGCATATTTTTTTTGATAAATGTTAATAAACTTTTAATAGGCCTATGGACCAGTTTGTAAAATAATGTGATAATATTTGATGGCGCATTTATGGTTATTCTTCAATAAATTTAGACCAAATTTGACATTCTACAAATAACACAATGCAGTTGCTAACATCATTATTTTATTAATTTTAGCTGAATACCCCGTAGAAGAGCGTGTTATTTGTTTTTGTTTTGACATTCAGTGTTTCTTCTGTCCAAAATAAAACACATTCCATTTATTTCACGATTAAAAAATAAGTAACAAAACGATGCGATTAACACATGACATTGTTGCATTAAAAATCCCAAGTAGGCACATTTCAAATATGTAATTTTACAAATAAGAATTGCTGTGCGCTCTTAGTAATTATTAGAATGAGTGAAAAAAAACAGTTATTAAAACTAAAAAATTTAAGATGCCGTTTCAATTTAGTAATGAAGACTATTCGGATATTATTTTTGTGTACGTCTTTTGCGACGGAAATGGAAGAGCTGCAAAAGGAGAGTATCAAAGGCGTTTTCCAAATCGCCGTGTAACAGATCATAAAACGTTTTCAGAGGTATACCAATTTAGTAGGGAACATGGACAATTTCCGTTAATAACAAAGCATGAACATGTTCCCAGAGATTTTCACAAGAAGAGCAAATATTGCAGGTTGTGGAAAATAATCCATCCATAAGTGTTACAAAAATAAGTAATGAGTTAGCAGTACCTAAGACAAGAGTATGGCGAACATTAAAGAGGAAAATTTGTATCCATTTCATGTTGAAACAGTCCAACGTCTAGAAGACGGCGACGGCGTTCCCCGCTTAACATTTTGTAGGTGGATTTTGGGTCACAGAAGAACAATATCGAGAGTTCTATTCACGGATGAACCCCAATTCGTGACGGAATTAACAACTATAGAAATCAGTATATTTGGGTAACCGAAAATCCACATGCAGTGATTCAGAAACATTCCCAATATAGATTTAATATTAATGTGTGGTGTGGTATTTAAAACAATCATCTAATAGGGCCCCCCATTTTTGAAGACAGGCTAACTGGTCAAGTTTATTTAAACTTTCTTAGAGATATCGTAGCAGATTTATTAGAAGGCATCAATACTAGGGGTTTGTGGTTTCAGCACGATGGTGCTGGATCCCATTTTTTTGTACCGGTCCGGGATCATCTGAACCAGCATTACACGAACAGATGGATTGGTCTCGGAGGTCCGGTAAACTGGCCACCGAGGTCTCCTGATCTTACACCTCTAGATTATTTTTATGGGGTCACCTCAAGTCAGAGGTGTACAATGAAGAGTTCAATACACGAGAACAGCTTCTAGAAAAAATTATTACTGTGATGTGATAACATTAGAAATAACCCGTGATTGATAGGTCTTTTAAAAACATATTAAAACGTTCTCGAAAATGTACTGACGCTGGGGGCATTCATTTTAAAAACCTGTTATAGATTTAATTATTTGCACCGTTTTTAATTTTTTTTAAGTTATTTAAAGTTCTAAATAAATTTATTTTGTTAAAATAAAATTGCACTCTTTGTCTTTAATATTTTCAAGTTATTCTCAAAAGGTGTTTAATATATATTTTTTTAATTGTGCTTGTTAATTCAAGCCTCTTTACTGATACTATTTTTCTTTCATGAAAGAAATGGAATTTGTATTATTTTGGATGTTTAAACTAAAAAGAGCTTAGAAACACTGAATGTCAAAACAAAAACAAATAACAACTTCTTCTACGGGGTCTTTAGCTAAAATTAATAAAATAATGATGTTAGCAACTGGATTGTGTCATTTGTAGAATGTCAAATTTGGTCTTTTAATAATTTTGAAAATTTATTGAAGAATAACCTTAAACGTGCCATCAAATATTATGACATTATTTTATAAACTGGTCCATGGGCTTTTTAAAAGTTTACTGACATTTACCAAAAAATAATACAGTGTGGTGATAACGACCCTAAGAGCCATATTAAATAAATGGAGGTCGGTCCTGGAATATTTCCAAAATCACTTAAGCTATTCATTAACCTAAGAGAGTATAATATGTATACCAAATTGTATCTAAATATGTGCAGTCATTTCAAAAATATGGCGGACTGTATTTTTGGTCAAACTATAAAACACCCCACCCCGTATCTCAAGAACGGTTCACATTCAACGCTAAGTATAGGGGTGTTTTGAACTCAGCTGAGTATGCTCTATCTTCCACTAGAGTATATCCGTGTAAATCTGGGACACCCTGTATATGTTCTTTAATGATTATCTACTAACATGTTTATTGACTTGTCCTACTATGTCATTTTATGATCACTTAGGATTAATAAACGTAGTCTATTCTATTCTATTCTAAGTTTTTTTTAAATGATTTAAATATTTAAGAAATTTGCTTTACTTGTAACGTAATCTTGATTGATTGATTGATTGATCAGGATTCTATGCAAATGTCTGTGGTATTTTACCATAGGTTACAACAGTTTACAGCATTTTTTTCTTAAAATGTTTCGTAACTTTTATAATCTGCTCTAATTAACACTAACTTGGTGTCCAAATTTCAACCCAAGCACTCTTTTTTGTCTTGAGTTACTGTGATTACGTGACGGACAGATAGACAGACAATTTGAAAGTTGTTCAGAATTCGATCACCAGTGCAACGATATGAATTTTGTCTCTTTATAAACGATATTTACAGTTTTAAAAATGTGTCGGTCAAATGCATATACTTTTCGTTTTCGTATTTGTAAAGAGTGTAGTCATAAACAAAGAATAGATTTTTCAGCATGCTTTAGACAGCTCATTTCGTATATAAATATTACAAAAGTGTATTCCAGCTTACAATTGAATACACAAGTTTGTTATACTTAGAATAATAGATTTTCAGGCATACCATTTTATTCTCTCGTAACATTTAATATGCAACCTGACAGAAACAATATATTTTAGCAAGGTAAAAGTTAAGACGTCACTCAGGAAGAATCTAAAGTACATAATCCACTTTAGTTACGTAAACATTTTGGTTAAACTTAAAAAATGAAAGTATATTCAGTTAAATTTTATGTTACATTATATTACCATTTTTCATTTATATCCCATCTCCTTCCAAAAGCACATTCAAGAGAATTTATATCGTACTCCAGTATATGAAATAAATTCTCATAAATATGCGTTTCTTGAATATAGCGGAAAAAATGTGTAACACAGAATTGGATTATATCTAGAAGTCAAATACTTTTATATTATATAAAGCTTATATCATACTTATCTATATTAATTCTATAAAAGCTTTAGTGGCAATAAATTATTTCTTTCCTCCCGATTGCAGTAGTCCAAAATGAATGAAGTGTTAGCTTTAAAATATTTCAGAACAAGCTAACCGTTATACTCTTCGCCGATTTACTGTACTTTTTATATAATTGTTGCATATTCTATAGGATACCCTTCGCGTTTTTGTAAATAATATTAGTTTTAGACATATTTAGTTTAATTACAAAACATAAAAAAATTATGTAAACATTTTTTTTTATTTAAAAAAATTTATAACTTTTTTATTTATCGATCGGTTTTGCTCAAAAACAATAGGGTTCTTACTCTAGCTAACATTAACTTACTGTCCAATACAATCGGACTCTTCGTCCTTAAGTTATCGTGCTTACAAGAAACGTGACGGACGGACAGACAGACGGGCAGACGAACGGACATTTTGAAAGTTGTTCAAAATTCGATCACCAACACAGTGATATGACAAGTTTTTCTCTACGAGCAATATTACCGGTTTTAGAAATGTGCCGTTCGAATTCATTATATTCTTCGTTTTGTATTTGCGAAGAGTATAATAATATTTCCTATTTCTGCATTCATGATTAAAAAATGATATTTTGGGTATTTAGCAGATCATTTTGGAAATATTTCTGAAGACCTATACCCCCACCTGTATTATATGTAGTCAAAATTTTACTGAGGCTATAAGTCATGTATGCAATGATGATGTAACCAATTATAATAATGAAGGCATGGTTAGCGTTGAATTATCAACAAAGCAGATATATCTGTTCTTCGCGAGGATATCTAACGGATTTTTCCCTGTCATTGAATTTTTTATAGATGCACGTCACACTTTAAAAAAATATTTTTATACGGCCCATATCTAACTGTCTAGGTCTACTGACAATGGTATAGTCTAGTATCGTATTTTTTTACCTTCAGTATAGGAAAGTTAACCTTGTAATTATGCAAGGGTGGTCAGAAGTCAGATCAATTATACCGGGTGTATCAGGATCATGGCATACTTCTCTTTTTTCCTTTAATTTGAAGATAAATTATTGAAACTTCATTTTCAATCATTTATCTTCGAAACTAAAAGTAAAAATAAAAATTATCTGCTATATACCTAATATAGCATATTTAAATTAATGTGTGTTTTGTATTTTGTAATTTTAGTATTTTGATGAAGTTCGCTTATGTACTTTTGAGCGTTTTGGAAGGCTTTTTTTATAAATCCTTAAACGAGGCATCGTTTGAAGATAACATAGAAAGAACTTGGCGCTAATAGTGATTAACTAGTATCAAGTGCGGACGATGTGGTATAGGGAAATAACATCGTTACTAACTTATCTATCTTTTATTAAATAAATTTTTTGA
This sequence comes from Stenurella melanura, assembly GCA_963583905.1. Classification (NCBI taxonomy): domain Eukaryota; kingdom Metazoa; phylum Arthropoda; class Insecta; order Coleoptera; family Cerambycidae; genus Stenurella; species Stenurella melanura. The sequence continues at coordinate 154,499,080 of OY757309.1, forward strand.
AACTATTATATCGCACTGGTCGCTAAAACTTTTATGCTATAAACCAATTATAAACTGTAAAATATTCAGGGTGTGCCCAAAGGTTGAGTAAACTGATTCCACTATATTACTTAATCACACTGTATAAAGTAAATTACAATTTATACACAGTAAAATATTAATCAAATCAATAGTAATTCGAAATTAGTGTCTTAACGCCCTTACCAGGTTAAACCCAAGGAGCATTGAAAGACGCATTTCAGGCAATGTGTCGACACTGTGTCGAAACATATTTTTGGGCACGACACATTTTATAAACACAGTTTCGAAACATAGTCCACACTGTAGGACATATGCCTAAAGTGGTGATGAAAATGTGTACTAACTTGATTCCAAGATGTGCCCAAAACTGTTTCCAAAATGTGTCTTGTATGCGTCGCATGTTTACTAAATGTTACTGTAATGAAGCTAATATGTAACTCGTATGTTTCTTATTGTTTCCAAGATGTTACTTGAATGTGCCTTACTATGTGTAGTTACAAAATTGACACAAATAAATCTAAATTGTACCTACAACCACTCTATGGTGTCCAAATTATTTAAAAACAGACTTAAAGTCGACACAATGCATTACTCTCTAAACATTAGGACAAACAAATACAGTTGTATGCAGTGATTTTATAAAAATTACATTACACAGGAGTTATCAGTTTTCACATGTGAATAAATAAAGTACATGACCCAAGAAAATAAAACAGACCCATTTTCTCTGTCAAATGTGATGAAATACTCATGAAAAATAAAAGCCCTTAAAAAATTGTAAAATTCATTTTGAATGTTTAATTAATGATTAATTAATAAATAATATAATTGTAATTTTTGGAAATAAAATCATTTCTAATATGTTTTGTATGTTACAAGGCATCAAAATAAGTGTGTTTTTTGTGTAAATTGTTAATTTTTAAAATAACTATTTTTCTTTAAGCTCAATTTTTCAACATGGATGCCCATTTCTTTAAACAAAATATGGCCGATTTATATAATGTGTCTAAATGGAACCACAAATCCTCATTTGGAACGAATTTCACCCAAAATTTCCCTGTACGGACACACAGCTACATAATAGATAATAATCAGACTCAAATTTCGACTTTTTCATTAAATGTGTACTAAAATCTATCTATGTTGATATGTACTTGCATATTTGACACAATTTGATCTCCCGTGTTCACTACTGGTATAAATTGTGCCCAAAATGTTACCTATATGAAAAAGGTTACATTTTAGACCCAATTTGGAATTTCCAGCATCGCTTTTATTGGTGCATTGTAGCTGTAAATTGGCATTTTTCACTTCGCAACTACCAATATCATTACTGAGGCTGCCCAGGTCAGATTAAATAGCCGATTTCTTATTATTTGATGGTACTTCTGTTGATAGCAGAGGCAAAAATGACCTTTGCTTCACCTCTTTCATATAATCTAACAACTTCACTTGATTTTCTTGAACATGTTTTTTTACATTCATATAGTATGTTATATTATACACTTTTGATTGCTTCTTGACTACTTTTTACAAAATAACCAGAGTATGCTGTTGTCAAAAATGCTGACAGCTGGTAGTGCACACACACACAATAATTTATGCACAAAATGGAAAAAACGTGTCTAAAATTCAACCTTATGGAAACATGCGTTGGTATAGACGCATTTAAGGCATGAAAAGAAACATGTAGTCCTAAAATATAAACATGTGGATACATAAGTGTCCTCCTGGCTAAATTTCAGCAACATGATGGGTACACGATTTTTAGACACATTTTAAATACATTTTGCCCAAAGGGTGTCGGCACTACGTATCCAAATTGTGTCTAATGTTCCCAAAAAGTTTCAAGATAGAAACATTTTGGGCACAAAATACCAAAATGTTTCAATTTGAACACAGTACCAATTTTGACACAATATTTCGTTAATGTGTCGACACATGACCCAAAAAATATTACCATTTGGACACAATTTCCTTCCTGACTCAAATTTTAAGCTTTGTGTCGGCACAGTGCAGATACAGAATATGTTGTGCCTAGGTTCAGACACATTTTGCTCCTTGGGAATTTTCAGATTATAAAATTTTACTAGCATCATATCAATAGAAAATGCAGTAACGCCCAGAGAAGACATTTTCAACGATAACATTTAGAGCATCATAGCTAAAGAGCTGGTGGCAGAAAGTTTTATGTGATTTTATTGTGTGAGTGAAGTTGAACATAATAATAAAAAGCCGGAAAAGCCATTTCAGACATTACGGCGTTGCTGATTTTTTAATTAACAGAAAATTAAACATGCAATAAAAAAACGGTCCTATATGATTTTATTGTGTCAGCTACTTGTTTATAACTGCGTTTTGTCAATTTAATTTTTTTAATTAATTTATGATAAACCTCGTGATTTTATTGTCAATGTACCTTATATCAAAAATTTCGCAAAGTAATAAGAAACGTTAAAATAAACTTCTATCGCCTGTGTACTGCTGCGTTTAAATGGGGTGAATTCTCATAAAAGGGGTAAAAAAAGCGTTTCTGTATTATTTTATTATGTCAGCCACTTAGCAGCAAGCTTCCTTTTGTATGTAAGAAACATTTAAAAAATAGTGGCTGAAATCTGCGATGCTGATTTTTCATTGGCTCACATTTCTTAATAATTACACAGGCCGACAAAAAAACAAAAAGTGGGGCTATTCTTTTCATCAGAACTATCTTATCCCATGTTTTCTGACATGCTGAAACCAATTCTGATATTAAAAAAAAATCTACCGCATCAGTTTTTGTCTACCACCCCTTTTATCCCCTAAATAGTGCAAAATAAAGATCTTGTTCTAAGGTTCTGATCTAACTTTTCCGAAATACTTTGACGCGCTGAAACCAATTTTGGATAAAATCAATTTTCTGTCCATTGTCTGGAAATTTGGTTGCCCAAAATTGGTTTCAGCGCGTCATAATACTTTAAAAAGTTAGATCAGAACCTTAGAACAAGATCTTTATTTTGTCCTTTTTATGTGTTAAAGGGGGTGGTATTAGTATAATTTTTTTTGTCCAAAATGGACTTCAGCGCTTCAAAATACTTCAGAAAAATTACATCAGAATCTTAGGACAAAACCTTTTTTCCCCATTTTAGGGGTGGTAGACAAACACTGACAAATGCGGCTTTACACCCAGTTCTTCTGAATACCTGTCATTAAGTTTAATAACTTGTTTCCTATTTGCGAGGAATGCTGTAAGCCACTGTGATACTATTCCCTCAATTTAATTTTACTTCCACATCCACGTAGTGGATTGGAAGTATAGTAATCGTAAAAAAAATTTCAAAAATTTTTTTTCTTGAAATCGGTTTAGAATGTCATGAAACGTTGAGATTTTAAATTTGAGCGAAAAAAAAATTTCTGTCTGTCTGTCGGTCTGTCTGTAACTTTTTTTGTCCGCACGCTTTCTCCGGAACGGTTTAAGATATTAACTTGAAATTTTGTACACGTATATATTATAATGAGATCTGGAACTGGATTGTTTTTGGAAGATATCCGGTGAAGAGTTGGGGGGTAAATAGGGGTAAATATGAGGAAATATGTAAAGCAAGCTGGTAAGAGTACAGAAACTTGAAGTTTGATGTTATACTACAAGCCAAGGCCTCAGATTTCTTTATAATGTTTTTCAACCCCCCCACCACCCCTTCTTCATTATTAAAGGGGTTGATAAAATGAAATTGAGATATTCGTTTGAAATTTGGTACACGTATATATTATGACGACATCTGGAACTAGATTATATTTTGATATGATTCCGTTGGAGGGTTGGGGGTTAAATAGGGGTAAATAGGGGAAAATAAGTAAAGCAAACTGGTAAGAGTACAGAAACTTGAAATTCGGTGTATGTGCTAGAAGCCAAGGTCTCAGATTAGTTATATTATTTTTCAACCCCCACCAGAGGCTGCCCACAAGGTGGTGTCCTCTCTCCTCTGCTATGGAATCTCGTTCTCGATGGCCTATTACAGGAACTCGAGAAAGAGGATCTCTTTGCGCAGGGTTATGCGGATGACCTCGCAATCATCATCTCGGGAAAATTCCCAAATACGGTCAGCGGGCTCCTGCAAAGGGCCCTTCTGATCGTACAAAGATGGTGCAACGACCAGGGCCTTAGAGTTAACCCCTCCAAGGCGGAACTGGTCATTTTTACAAGGAGACGCAGGTTAGACGGCTTCGTCGCACCTGTGCTCTACAATACCACTCTAACGATCTCAAGGACAGTGAAGTATCTGGGGGTCATCTTGGATTCTAAGCTGACCTGGAAAGATCACATAGAGAGACAAATACAAAGAGCCACTACAACCCTCTGGGTATGTAGAAGAACCTTTGGTAAAACTTGGGGGTTAAACCCCAGGGTAACAATGTGGTACTATACTGTCATAGTTAGACCAATGATCACGTACGCTTCTGTCGTCTGGTGGCCTGCAGTAGCCGGGCGTAACATACGGCAGAAGCTGACACAACTCCAAAGACTTGCCTGTCTGGGAGTCACAGGAGCATTGCGCACAACCCCCACGGCAGCTCTGGAGGTCCTCCTGGACCTCGTGCCCCTTCACTTGGTGATTGTGGCCGAGGCTCGGAAAGCGGCCTACAGACTGAAATGTGGTGGTCAGTGGAAATTCGGAGGAGAACAATTAGGACACACAAGGGCCCTATCTGATGCGATAGAGGCCCACCCACTCCTGGAGGCCAGGAGTGATGACGTCGTGCCTTCCTTCTCCTTCGCACAACCCTTTGAGGTGGTCATCCCCAAAAGGGAAGACTGGAACCCACTCGAGGGCACACTCGGGCCTGCCGATATCGTCTGGTTCACAGACGGATCGAGGCTAGAGGGAGGTACCGGAGCAGGGATATATGGAGAAAGGCCCAGGGCTGAGCTCTCTTATGCCCTGGGCAATTTCGCCACAGTATTCCAGACTGAGATCTTTGCTATCTTGGTCTGTGCACAGGAGAATATCCGTAGGGAATACTCCAACAAACACATACACATATGTAGTGACAGCCAAGCGGCCCTCAAGGCCCTTGCATCGGCAAGAACCAAATCAAAATTGGTTCAAAACTGTAAACAGGCTCTCTGCGAACTTGGCTCATCCAATTGGGTCAGGCTCCTCTGGGTGCCTGGACACAGCAACATTGAAGGTAACGAGCGGGCAGACGCTCTGGCAAGAGGAGGCTCTCGGAAGCCTCTACTGGGTCCGGAGCCGGCCCTAGGTTACCCTAGATCCAACGCCAGGAGGTCAATAGAGGACTGGGCCCGCTCCCAGTTCATTGACTACTGGACATCCCACCCAGGACTCCGGCAAGCGAAGCTCCTCATCTCAGGACCCTTGCCGGAGAGAACAAAACAAATTCTGCGACTAAGCAGGAGACAAGTCAGAGTCGTAATAGGTCTTTTGACCGGACACGGCTCTTTCAGAAAACACCTGCATACCATGGGGGTGGTGGACCACCCCGACTGCAGGTTTTGCGAGGACGAGGAAGAAACTTCTATCCACGTCCTGACTTCCTGCCCTAGGTTGATGAACCTGAGGTATAAACACCTCGGCATTGGCTTTCCAGTGCTGGAGGAAATAAGAAATGCCCCCATAAGCAGGATTCTGGCCTTCGGACTAGAATCTGGCCTGAGTGGGGGCTTTCAATAAATTCGTTAGCGGTTGCACAATGGGCCACTAGGCCTGAGTGCGGCGACCATTCCTCGCCCCGCTAGAAGAAGAAGAAGAAGAACCCCCACCACCCCTACTTCATTATTAAAGGGGTTGATAAAATGAAATTGAAATATTCACTTGAAATTTGGTATACGTATGTATCATAACGACATCTGGAACTAGATTATATTTTGAAAAGCTTCCGTCGAAGGGTTGGGGGTTAAATAGGGGGAAATAAGTAAAGCATGCTGGTATGAGTACAGAAACTTGAAATTCAGTGTATGTACTAGAAGCTAAAGTTTCAGAATTTTTATATTTTTCAACCCCCCACCACCCCTACTCCATTATTAAAGCGGTTGATAAAATAAATTTGATACATTCCTTTGAAATTTGGTACGCGTATGTATTATAACGACATCTGGAACTAGATTATATTTTGAGATGATTCCTTTGAAGGGTTGGGGGTTAAATAGTGGTAGATAGGGGAAACTAAGTAAAGCAAGCTGGTAAGAGTTTAGAAATTTGTGATTTGGTGTATATACTAGAGGCGATGGCCTCAGATTTTTCCATAATATTTTCCATCCCCCCCCATCACCCCACTCCCTTCTTAAAAGAGTTGATAAAATTAAATTTAGATTTTCACTTGAAATTTGTTACACGTATAACGATATCTTAAACTTGATTATATTTTGACATGATTGCGTTGAACGAGTGGGGGTAATTGGTGGTAAATAGGGAAAAATAAGTAAAGCAAGCTGGTAAAGATACAGAAACTTAAAATTAGGCGTATTCCTAGAAGCCAAGGCCTCATATTTTTTGGTAATATTTTTCAACTCCAAATATGAGGAAATATGTAAAGCAAGCTGGTAAGAGTACAGAAACTTGAAGTTTGATGTTATACTACAAGCCAAGGCCTCAGATTTCTTTATAATGTTTTTCAACCCCCCCACCACCCTTAATCCATTATTAAAGAGGTTGATAAAATGAAATCGAGATATTCACTTGAAATTTGGGACACGTATGTATTATAACGACATCTGGAACTAGATTATATTTTAAGATGATTCCGTTGAAGGGTTGAGGGTTGAATAGGAGTAAATAGGGGAAAATAAGTAAATAGTACTAGAAACCAAGGCCCCAGATTTCTTTCTAATTCTCCGCTCCATTTTTAATGGGTTTGATAACATAAAATTAAGATATTTACTTGATAGTTAGTACACGGATGTATTGTAATGACATCTGATTGAGATGATTCTATTGAAGAGGTGGGTCGTGCTAGGTTGTGAATAGGGGAGAATAAGTAGGGTAAACTAAAAACTTAATTTTTAACGTATTTGGTAGAAACCAACGCCTTAAACTTTTCTATGACATCTGCTCCAAATATTATTAAAATTTTGTGACCAACAATTTTCACATATTAGAGTGCAAATCTAGTCAAGATGTTTCCTTTAAAGTGACTTTGATGAAAAATCTGGATATGGAAGTAGTGATTCCTTAGGCAGCGGTTTTTTCTTTGTTTCAAGAGAAGTAGATCTTTGTTATGATAATATAAATAATATAAAATATGAAGTAGTTTCTTCCGGGTTTTGCCGCGGTCGTCGAACTTGACTTGACGTTTCGCTGATCATGCTGTCAGCTTCTTCAGAAGGGTTCTTTGGAACCCTTTTGAAGAACCCAAAGAACCCTTCTGAAGAAGCTGACAGCATGATCAGCGAAACGTCAAGTCAAGTTCGACGACCGCGGCAAAACCCGGAAGAAACTACTTCATTGGACAACGGCCGTGAAAACCTGCATTGCACAATATAAAATATGTTATGTTGTAAACGTATAATATATAATAAAACATTTTTTTCTTAAATCCGCCTATCTAACGCTGTATCTCTTTAAACACTAGACTTACAATAAAATTGTATATACAAATAATGTAGGAAATTTTATACTTCTGAACTTTGCCTGCATCGTTTTTCTCCTAAGATCGAGCGTTGCCGAGTTTTTTTGAAACACACAATTTTTTGCACCTTTAGTTGGTGATGGCGGTTCGCCCCTGACCCCACCCCCAAGGTCGAAAATTTGTGTTTTGTTATCAGGGCCTCAACTTAAACGGAATATGTCAAAATAATTACTACTCCACCTTTTGAAGGGCAAAAACCCTGACTGATTGGACTAGTTTCTTACTTTGACATTTTTTGGAGTAAATTGGGAATATTTCTGAAAATCAGCAACATACACGTCAGCCAATGTTTTTCTCTACTTATGGATATAAAAACTAGCAAATTAAAACCAATGCGAAGTACAATCAAATGACTTAGTAGCGCTCTTTTTTTGCAAGTTAACAATTAGTTTTATAAAAAAATCAGAGGCATGGACTTTAGCCAACCATTTTTGTATATATATTTTTGATAAATGAACATTTTTATAACAATGGCTGAAACAACAAAATAACATAGGAGCATTTTTTTTTTTGCAAATTTGACCATCATTTATTTAAAAAATCAGCAGCAACCAAACTTGGTAGCTGCTCTAATCGGTCAGTTATATCTATACCTTCATTCCATATTATTGTTAACTACAATGAAATAATATACCCGCATTGCCACCAGCTCCCTAGCTATCGATTAATGGAACTTTAGTATATATATACAATTGATACAACATGATGAAAGATAGAGCCATTATTTCAAGTGGTTAACTAACTAAGTTTAATTAAGCAAATTCCTATTAACGTGTAAGTTAATGAAATTACTCCACTTGCCTATGTAGATTTGCTAATCCGCCATTCTAATTATATTCAACGACATTGTCAGCTTGTGTATATGTTATATATGTTTACATTTTCTGTGATATAAAAATTCTGTTTATCTTGTATTCAATGCAGGAAATTAATCTCAGTTTTCAATTTGGAACCCCAATACGCTTAGATATAAAGTTATTATACTTTTTTTTCAATATGATCTTACTGAGCGTGTAAATAATTATATGAAAATACAAGAAACGAAACAAAATTAAATCTTCATGACTGATATTGGTTGTTATATTATAAATTTTGCCATAAAAGAAAACTCTAATAACATTTTACTTTGAAGTTAAGTCACATAATTTATTTAAAGCTTAAAAGTTTACTGGAGTCTGTCAAACTTCCTTGAGCTGTGCTCAAATTTGGCACATACTGTACTTATAAAATTCTTAAATATCTGAAAAGTTTAACATATATAAATTAATAGTTAATCAATAAAGTTTCTAAAGCTTAAGGGTAATTGCGTTAGACAGAAATACCTAACAAATATTATTTTTGATTTTTATTCCTATTACATTACTGAATACTTAATATACAAAACACTATTGTCTAAACATTCAAGTTTGAGCCTCCTCGTTATAAAAATAAAGATATATCAAATTACTATTGCTTCTGCTAGTAGTTTTTGCACTACTTATAAAATTCTTAAATATCTGAAAAGTTTAACATATATAAATGAATAGTTAATCAAGAAAGTTTCTAAAGCTTAAGGATGATTGCGTTGGACAGCAATACCTAACAAATATTATTTTTGTTCTTTATTTCTATTACATTACTGAATACTTAATATACACAACACTATTGTCTAAACATTCAAGTTTGAGCCTCCTCGTTATAAAAATGAAGATATATCAAATTACTATTGCTTCTGCTAGTAGTTTTTCAAAAGCACCTTTAAGAAATGATTCATTTTTCAAAATACATTAAACAACGCATGCTATTCCAGAATGTTCAATACAAAAACATTCTAATTCCCATAAGCCCCACCAAAATATTTATGGTCTATAACGAATATTATATTGTTTCTGGCGTATTAACCATCGTCAGAACAGAGAAGATAAATAACGCCATACAAGTAAATCTTTGTCTTCTCATGCCAATTGAGCCAATGCTGCATAGCTAAGTATCACGACTAGCAACCAAACAATGCAAAGAAATGAGATAGTCAGTTGTATGAAATACACAAATATACCTATGGTATGGAAATATGGTGTGGATTTTCTTAATAGGGACAGATGTAATGTGTCTATATTCATACACCAGACCACAGAGGATTTAGAAAAGGTTTGTGAACCGCTGTTTTTTGTACATATTCAAAGATAAAAATTGCTTCTAGTTTTGCAGAAACGAACTCATAGGATAATAGAAAAAAAATAAATAGTATAGTTTTTCCAGCTATAACTAGAAAACTACACAAGATATTGAAAAAAGTGTAAAAAAAGTTGTCTACTTTCATACCCAATAGTACAGGCAATGAAGGCAAAATTTTGTAAAAACCTCGCAAAAATTAATGAAAGGATAATCTCCGGGATTTAAGTAGGTGATAACCTGTAGAATGGAATGATGCATTCTTTGCACTTCCAAGTTCCGGGAAAATTTTAAAAAAATTGGAAAAACTTTTGGATTTTCGGCTTTCTTGCTACAGCGGCTAAAATAATGAAAATAGAGAAAAAAGTTTACAACAAAAGTTGTAGCTCGTCTCTTTTTCTACAAAAAAGGTCTTTACAATTTCTTGTCTTACTTAAACCGTTTAGAAAATACATCCAGTTTTCCACTTATAGTTTTGAGCCGCTCCGAAATGCACGGAAAATGAGAATTCTCCGGGAGTTTCGTACGACCGGACAATTCGATCGATAATTCTTACTATTCAGAGCCGCCATAAAAATTAAAATAACATGAAATGTAGAGAATAGTCTCAGCTTCAAAGTGGAACTAATCACAAAATTCTTACAAATTTTTATCATAGAGAAAAAAGTGTTAGAATGTGGCTTAGTAAACTAAGGCAAAGGCTAAGTAAACTTTATGCGGTTGATTTATTCATGTCTTTGAGTTTTATGTATCCTATCTATTTCTCCAATAACAATGGGTGCTTTTTCACTGCATGGATTTGATTCCACGAACTTTAATCTATGTTTCGTGAAAATCTCATTGAAGGATGTTAAGAAACAAATAAAATGTATATGTTTTACTGTATAATCGTGCATTTTCTGAACGTGTATGAATAATGTAAACAAATTCAAAAAATACTACACGCATTTAAAAGCTCTAATGTCGTTCGAAAGATTATGTTTTATTGTACTTATGATCCAAAAATTAAGACTATGCTATTATTATTAATTAAGATATAGCGAATTGAAATCCAAAATTTGGAGAAGACTGATCGATGAGAAATATACCCTCTACTTTGATCGCAAGGCATATTTTTCCAAGAAAAGCAATTGCAATAAAATGTTAATTGTTTAATATATCATTATATAAGAATATATCAGCAAAATGAATTATCATTCTAACTACTACCGGCAAAGATATGAATAAATCTGTGGATCGACTGTACAAAGTTTACTAAGCCATCTTGCAACACTTTTTCTCTATGATAAATTTTTTTATGAATTTTGTCATTAGTTCCACATTAAAGGTGAGACTTTTCTCTACATTTTATGTTATTTTCATTTTTTTTAGGGTTCTGAATACTAAGAATTATCGATCGATGAGCCCGGTCGTACGAAAGTCCCGCAGAATTCTAATTTTTCGCGCATTTCGAGGCGGCTCAAGACTATAAGTGGAAATCTCGATTTAAATTCTAAACGGCTTATGTAAGATAAAAATTTACAAGAAAGAGACGAGCTACAACTGTTGTTGAAAACTGTTTTCTTCATTTTCGTTATTTTGGCCGCTAAAGCAAAAAAACCGAAAATCAAAAAGTTTTTCTAAATTTTTTTGAATTTTCCCGGAACTTGAAAGTGCAAAGAATGCATCATCTCATTCTCCAGATTATTACTTAAATCCCGGAGATGATCCTTTTATTAATTTTTGTTATCCTAAATGGCTAATTTGGCTGTACTACAATCTCCTTATAATAAAATATTGTGGTTTATAATTAGGGTAAAAAATATCATAAATCGTCCAAAATCTCTCCGCATTTCCGGCGATTTCGATGTATTCTCGACGTTCTTTGCCATTTGCTTTAGAAATTGTCAGCATTCGTAGATAATTTTAAATTTAAAGCTGTAAGACCTGAGAACCCTTAATGCTATCTGAAAGTATACAGGTTCTTACTTTTCGAATGTCTGTGTTTATGTATTTGAATCTACAAAATATATCACAATTAACCAGTATTTTACTGGTAAAAAACCTCTACGCCTGTGACGTTTACGTCAAAGGATGAGTTAAAGGTTGGTTTTTTTAAATAAACAAGACAAATAAGTATAAAAACTTGAAATTAAATATTTCGCCAACGTTTCTGAAATCTATTCTGTTTCCTTTTTCAAGGCTTTTTTGAAAAATCTTTTTTTGCTGTGTATCACAAATCTAAGAATGTTTGTTATATTCAATATCCATAGATACTTACTATTTACATAGAACTGTTGATATAGTTAACAGTTTTTTAGTTTTTATACAATGTTAAGTTTGTGAAGTTCTTCTTTTAACATTGGCAGCCAAGTTGTACAGACATCTACGGAACAATTCGACACGCAATTATCCTCATTCAATAATATTATCGCGTGTCGAATTGTTCCGTAGATGTCTGTACAACTTGACTGCCAATGTTAAAAGAAGAACTTCACAAACTCAACGTTGTATAAAAACTAAAAAACTGTTAACTATATCAACAGTTCTATATCAATAGTAAGTATCTATGGATATTGAATATAACAAACATTCTTAGAGGTGTGTATTTGTCATACACAGCAAAAAAGATTTTTCCAAAAAGGAAACAGATTAGATTTCCGAAACGTCGGCAAAAAATTTAATTTCAAGTTTTTATACTTATTTGTGTTGTTTATTTAAAAAAAAACAACCTTTAACTGATCCTTTGACGTAAACGTCACAGGCGTAGAGGTTTTTTACCAGTAACATACTGGTTAATTGTGATATATTTTGTAGATTCCCCTAGCACCGCTTAAAAAGAAAACATACATGTGGCAGGAAATCCCAAAGAATTGAAGAAGGAAAAAAAATTAAGATAATACAAATAACATTTAGACAATATAATCTTCTTTGCACCACGGGTATGATATTGATGTAGGTGTCTGTATCAGAACAAAAGTTTTTTACATACTGTAGGTAACACATTAAATTTTATATAAACATGTGGGTCATCAAAAAAACTCTACATACCAACCTACTAAGCCGATCTACCAATAATTTTGCGACAGTTTCTCCTATTTCCAGTATACACACGAAGCTAATATTTTGAAAAGTTTGTTAAACCGTTCTATAGAATGAGAGAGGATTTTAATTATTTCTCAATGTCGTGACTTCTTTTTTATCAGAAACTTTAGTTCGTTCGACTGGATATTTTTGCCAACGTATTAAAATTCAGAAAAACTAAAATATGGCGAAGGCGCTAGGGATACAGGTACAATGACATATTACAGTGTGGAACAGCCAAATGGAATAAATTCAGTATCTCAATTATTGTGCATGTTTATAAAAAAATCCCGAGACACGTCGATTTTGGATTCTGAAATGACCCCTCAATTACTTCCACATCCACGTAGTGGATTGGAAGTATAGTAATCGCAAAAAAAATTTCAAAAATTTTTATTCGTGAAATAGGTTTAGAATGTCATGAAACGTCGAGATTTTAAATTTGAGAGAAAAAAAATGTCTGTCTGTCGGTCTGTCTGTCTGTAACTTTTTTTTTGTCCGCACGTTTTCTCCGGAACGGTTTAAGATATTGACTTGAAATTTGGACACGTATATATTATAACGAAATCTGGAACTGGATTGTTTTTTGAGGATATCCGGTGAAGGGTTGGGGGTTAAATAGGGGTAAATAGGGGAAAATAAGTAAAGCAAGCTTGTAAGAGTACAGAAACTTGAAATTCGGTGTATGTACTAGAAGTTAAGGCCTCATTTTTTTATAATATTTTTCAATGGTCTGCTTGACGACATTCGCTACAACAAACGAAAAACATAACTTACAGCGTTTTGTTCTTGTATGCTGGCGAAAACAATTGCAATGTTCTTTTTCAACATTATCAACTAAAAAGAAGACATAAAACATCAACATTCTTCATAGCCGGCATTGCCAGTTTTATTGAAAACGTGGGCGTCGTAGCGATTGACAACAATATAATAGTTGTAGTTGTCAATAAACAGTTGTCAGTGTTTTGCGTGTTGTTTGAGTTTTACTAACTGCAATTTCTAAACATGGTTTATTTAAACGAAATGCATGAAATAATAATTTTCCAGATGGTTGGTCAGAGAGATATAATGCGATCAGAGGACGAAGTTACTCGCCTATTTCAAGCAAAATTTCCTGATTTGCTGCCTATATCACAAGGTACAATTCGCAAAATCGAAAAACAGTTTCACGAAAATGGACATGTACGGCAGATAAAAAAAGAACCTTCCAATGCAATGAATGAAGATACCAAATTAGATATACAGCTTAAATTTGAAGAAAACCCTCATAGTTTAAGTCGACAAGCATGTTCAGCATTGAATATTTCCCCTTCCTCAATTATTCGCATATTAAACGAAAATAAAATGCATCCCTATAAACTGACCACAGCGCAGGAGCTTAGTGAAGACGATTTTGATAAAGAATGTATTTTTGTGAACAAATGATGCAAGGGTTAGATGACAATGTAATGCAAGTAGAAAATGTTTTGTTTTCGATTGAGTCCACTTTTACTCTTCATGGCCATGTTAGTCGTCAAAACTGTCGCCACTGGGCTAACGAAAATCCTCACTGGATGAGAGAATTACATACGCAAAATCCTAAAAAGGTTAATGTTTGGGCGGAAACCATGTCATTGGTCCCTTTTTAACTGATGGCAATTTGAGTGGACATAATTATTTAGCGCTACTCCAAATTAATGTCGTGCCAACTTGGGCAAACTTATATCCTGCTCAAGCAAACCCACAAGTTCCAGCGTTTGTAATATGGTTCCACAGCAGGATGAAGTACCACCACATGACCAAATCGGCGGCCGGCAATATCTCGTCTTAACATTTCCAAATCGGTGGATGGTGAGGCGAGGATCGCTAGAATGGCCAGCACATTCTCCTAATCTTACACCTTTAGATTTCCTTCTTTCAGGATATGTGAAAAGTATGGTATACAAAATTAAACCACGCGATATAGCTGACTTAAGAAAGAGAATAACAGATGTGATTAGGTCGGTCACGCTTCAGATGTTGGCGAACATTAGAAGACATTTTTATTTACGATCATGATGCTGCCAAAACGTTCAAGGAACTCATTTTGAACATGTCTTAGATTGAAATTAAGTTTTTACTTCCCTCGCATACCGAAGGGAAGTATTGTATTCGAAAAAAAATCACCCTCCGAGATTGTTTCGGATTTTCAATTAGATTACGGAAATATAGGTTTTTCAATTCCGTCTGTCTGTCTGTTGATGCATTGACTAAAAAAACTACTTAACGGAGAACAGTCAAATTTGGTAGATATCTAACTCTACTTCTAGCGAAGAAATGATTAGACGTTCACTGAAAAATATATAGGGTAGAGCGTCTAAAGGGAATAGATAATGGAAAAAAAATTGTTTTGTCTCTCATATTTCAAATTTTCACGTTTCATGACTTTCTAAATCTATACAAGAAAAAAAAATTGAAAATTTCAAAAAAGAAGTTGAAATTTTTTTTACTATCGAATAGATGGAAAAAATGTGGCAAATTTTTTTATGGCTAGAGTGGACAGAAAATGTTTTTTGCACAAATTTAAAATTTCCACGCTTCATGACATTTCAAACCTATTAAAGAAATTGTTTTTTTTTTAAGTTTGGAAAATTTTTTTAGAACTATGGAATAGATGGAAGTTTACCTTTTACTTAGATTTAAAATTTCCACGTTTCATGACATTTTAAACCTATTTCAAAAAAAATTTTCAAAATTAAGAAAAAATGTTTTTCTTAAACTATACTTACCTAGAACGGATAGAAAAAAATTGTTTTTATCAAATTTAAAATTTACACCTTTTTCGACATTTTAAACCTATTTCAAAAAAAAAATGAAATTTTTTCAAATTAAAAAAAAATTATAACTTATTTCAAAAATAAATTTTTGGAAATTAAAAAAAATCAAATTTTTTTACCACAACTGCAATAGATGGAAAAACATTTTTTTTTCGTCAAATTTAAAATTTCCAGGTTTCAGGACATTCTAAACCTATTTCAAAAAAAAAATAATTGAAAATTTCTCTGAAAATGTTTATACCACTACTGTAGAATAGGCGATGGAAAAAAAATGTTTCTCATCATGACATTTTAACCCTATTTAAAAAAAATGTTTGAAAGTCAAGAAAAAAAATTTATTTTTTTTTTTTTAACACTGGATACTATACTTCCATTCCACTATGTGAATGTGGAAATAAAAATATGGCAAATGGTAATATTTGGCGTATAGTTAACACACCTGGCAAGGAAGACTACAACTGTTACAATTTTTTTTTAGATATACAGGGCGATCATCTTAAGAAGTAATTCAACCATAATGAAAATTTGTAAAGGTATTTACGCAATCCTTCCGTATTTGGCACCATTTATTTAATATTGAATTCTTGCTGTCGGATGACCACTCTGTATTTTTTTTTACTAAGAGTTATCAGGTTTTCTTTTCTTTTGTGATAACTACATTCCGATTATTATTCTCATATGTCGTTTCGTAATTAATAATTTTTTAGAGTAACTGCCCTGAATAAATAGAGATAGAAGTTCTGCGTAAACACCTTTACCGATTTTTTTAGTGTGCTGTAGCGAATTACATCAAGCATATAAATTAACATGTATTGAACGTTAATTTTTACAATTAAATATTAAAACCATAGCATTTTTGCATAGAGAATGAAAAGAACTTTCAAATGAGGTATCACAAGCCCCTACTTCCCATTTAAAAATGTATGGGTTGCAACTGCCACTCGAAGGAGGTTGAATTTAGGGATGAAATTTGTACGTTGCAGTATATCATTTCAGAATCCAAAATTGACGTGTCTCGGGATTTATTATAAATATGCACAATAATTAAATACTGAATTTATTCCATTTTGTTGTTCCATAGTAGTGTAGATTACAAGTAGCTACTTTAACATAAATATCTTAACTGAATGTTTATTTGAAATGAACTGTTATAAAATGTTGGTCTGCGATAAATTATGGGTATGGCTACATATTTACGGGTATAATGTTTTTGTACCAATGAAAATATCTCATAGTAAAGAGTATGGCAACTAATCCATCCTTTAAGAAGAACAATACTGCTCTTTGTTCCTCAATAATTCATCATCCGTTATGTGAAGGGATAACACCTATACTGTTTTAGTGAAACTGTATTAGTAAGTTTATCATTTTGAAATTAAAATTCATATATATAATTAAAGCCAAATATATACAGGGTTTTAGAAACATGATCGTCATTAGTTTAAGAGGTGATATACCAAAGAGGGCAAGAGAATATTTTGATTTATTTACGTTCTCGTCTCGTGTTAATGTAGATGAACCTAGTTCGTTTGGTCTGAAGGACACGACAAGGATTGTATATAATTTAGGCCGGAGCCGTGTCGCCGCTACGATACTGATGAACTCTACTCACAAGGAGATTCAAGATACCCTTCAGACTCCCCAAGACGAGAATAGACAAAATTATACTTACTGTGATTGCTACAGTCTGCTCTCTCCGTCGAACTCTTATGTTGGGCAGTGCACTTTTAATGAATATAGCTTATAATTAGCACTTTCTCAGAAATACTTCTTAATAATTAAGACCGTCGATGGATTCTATGAGTATTCGGACAAGTACACAGACTTGGCGGGATCAAAGGTGACCCGCGGAAAGTAATTGTCCGACTCACGCCACAGAATCGCCCGTCGGTCACAAATCTTATAATTAGTGGATTAATAAGAAACTGAATTCAAAATATATTCTCATTTATTGAATTAATTCATAGAATGTAAAAAAATATAAATATTCAATACTTAGCTAATGTGTATAAGGCAAACATCAAAGAGCACCACCACTGGTTGCCTCCCGTAAGAGTGTAACTCATCCAGCGTCGAGAGAACTATGACAATCGACTGTACAAAAAGATTCAGACTCCCAATTAGTAATATTTGTAAAATGTATGCAAAACTTTTTGAAAACTATTCGCTTTGAATTTGGCACTAAAATTATCGAAATGAATGTCAAAATGCTTAAAGAAGCTATCTAATGGTTTTCCTGCTTTTATAAACGTACTAACGGCATCGAACACAAATATACTTTTTTCCGTCGATTCGCCTTCGAGCGATTAGTATGGCGTTGTCCGCCTGAGCCGGGATAAAAAGTATTTTGTATTCGTCGGAACCGACTTTGAATTCTTTGACTAGTTTTCTGTACGTATTTGGGGTTTTGTATTAGGATTATGCTCCAACCCTTTGAGGAATATTAAATGAGGATTTTGATTTTGATTGGAAAAACCGTCCCGTTGATTTTTTCCTAAATTTTGACGTTTAAAATAGCCACTCGCTACATCCTGACTGACGATTTCGACTTGTGAACCACCAAATTCGTGGTACTTTCGAAAAACCAAATTTGTGGTACTTTCGAAAAATTCATCTCGAGGAGCGGTTTTTTGCTTTAATTGCGTCTTGTTATGGTAATTTTGTAAAAATAATTTTTTGAGATTTTCAAAAATTAAATTCGTTGTACTTCCGAAAAATTTGTTGTGCGGAGCAGTTTTCCGTCTTATGTGATTTTATTCGTTGTACTTTCGAAAAACCAATTTCGTGGTACTTTCGAAAAGTTCGTCGGGCCAACTTGAAATTTTTTTGAGTACTTTTGAAAATTCGAACGACGGAGCCCAAAGGTGATTGACCGCCGTCCTCGAGATGAAAAATTTTTCTAAGTCAATATTTTGGTAATTTTTAGTAAAATAATTTTTTAAGTAGATTTCGATTTAATATTAGGCCAAAGGAGTTTAGAAGTCTTTTTAATGGTTTTAATATTATTTTTTCATGGGATTTTTGTCTGATTTTACCTGTCAACATCGCGACATGCGAAGTTTAAACTAACCTACGACAATGAAACGTTGAACTCGATTTATAGATAATTTGGTAAAGGTTAAATTTGCTTGATAAAATGTTACCAGATCTTATGAATAATGGTAATAGTTTTAAGTAACATTTCAGATGTCAGTATATTAATATCTACAATTCAATATATCACATATTAAAAGAAATTGTGGCGATCTTACTGCTAACACCTTATATAAATTTTTTACAGGAATTACAAAATTTAAATATAAATGAAGCAAGTAAAATTGAAACGTTCCCACTATTTTCATCGATGTATACATCGATGACATGAAAGTATATGTTAGGAACGCGAAAGTTTTTTATTTTTGTCTTTAGAACAAAGAAAGGTTATAAATTAGAAAATATGTTTATACATGTTCGCCATATCTCCTAAGACATTATTGACAAAAATGAAAATTTCTTATTGTGATTCTACACCTCGAAAAAGAAGCATTTTGGAACGTATCTTTTTTTCTTACGTTCACGAAGTACACTCTTGGGATTTGGCCATACCTATCGAAGATAAAGAAGAAAAGTTGTTTTATTAACAACACAGGCACACAAAATAAAGAAAGTTATTTGAACCCGGGATCCGACATAGTAATCCCTATGTATCTCGAAGTGCTGAAGACGAATCCAATGTCCGTTTAGCTCCATCAACCACGAATTTTCACTAAATCGCAAAATTCAGGTTTTCTGTTATTTTCACGATTTACTAGAAATTAGTGGATGATGGAGCTAAACCGACACCGAATGTGTTTACAGCACATCGAAATACATAAGGATTGCTATGTCGGATCCCGGGATCAGGTCCCTTTTTTTGTGTATGCCTGTGCACCGGTACACATATAAAAAAATTATCTGAATCCGGGATCTGACATAGTAATCCCTATGTATTTTCACGTGCTGAATACGAATTCTGTGTCATCCACCAATTTTTAATAAATCGTGGAAATAACATAGAGAACCTGAATTTTTTAAGTTATTTCTGTGATATACTCAAAATTGGTGGGAGAGGGAACTAACGGACATCAAATTCGTGTTCAGCACGTCGAAACACATAGGGATTACTATGTCGGATCCCGGGTTCCGATCACTTTTTTTATTTTGTGTGTCTGTGTAATTAATACTTTAAGCAACTATTATCAGAATATTTTTGCTTATTTTTAGATTTATCAGGGAATAATTTAATTTACAAAGTCATCACACATATAACAGTATTACTAATACACATGATTTAATGAAATAGCTCTATTAAAACCAGAAACATGTTTTTAATAATCCCTGTTCAGACAAAAAGAAATATGTGTATGTATATATGCGTTAAGTGCGTCACAGACGCACGATAACTTAGATTAAAATTAGAATTTTGAATTCATACCTATAGATGGTGTACTTGTGCATAGCACAAAACGATACTCGCTCTTAAAACTAGACCATATACAGGGCAACCATTAAAGTTGGAGTTAAGGTCATACTAAATTTAAATAAATAATAAATAAATAAGTACTTCATAAAAATAATAAATTTCGTAATAGCTTCCCTTGAAACGATATTCGTTTTTAATGAACTCATCACTTATTATACTCTTCACAAAAATAAAAACGATGAATATATTGCATTAGATCAAAAATTGATATCGTTGTGATCGTGAACATTCAAAATGTCTGTATCTCAGTCCGTCCCACAGTTCTTTACGTTTTTGTGATCAAAATCTGCCTACTCAACAAGTCATAATTGCTTTGTGAATAGTTTTTTCTAAAATGCTCGCGAGGTATCATACCTTGACGGAGTACTGCCAACATTTCACGAATATTGAACGGAATTAAACTGTCCATTCGTCCGTCACGTTTCTGGTAACCACGATAACTTAAGAAGAACATCCAATTGTATTAAAATTAGGACAGTACGTTGGTACTAGATGAATTAGAAAAACTAGAGTAAGAACCCCATTTTTTGAGTGAAATCGGTCAGTAAATGAAACATTTATTAATGAATTAAATTTTGATCAATTGTTTTCTTGATTTTATGTTTTGTAATTTGGGGAGAAATCTTGTGAAATTTTATTTTCATATACATTTCATGATAATATAATACAACCGTCGAAATGTGATTTTGAGCTAGACGTATTACATTAAAATATTATCACCTTCATGCTAGTGGTCAAGCGGTAAAGACTTAGACTCGAAGTGCAAAGGTCTCAGGTTCAAAATACAAATGGGTTTTGGAACTTACTTTTAACTTTATTTTATGCTAACAAATATAACTGAGTTATGCGCCATAAAACGTTTGAACCTAGCGTTACTTATAAAAAATTTCTAGTATTCCATCAAATGTGCAACAATTATATAAAAAGTTCAATAAATTGATGAAACGTATTTATCCGAATACTGATAGAAGCCAGTATTTGTAAAACTTAATAATATTTTTCAAATAGGTAGTTGGAACAGTATTGATGTCCATGTTTTCATCACAACTCTTTAAGATATGTTCAAGAATATCTAAAATATATTAATTACTTATGTAGCTTCATCATATCCTTGTTATATGTATATGAAGAAATAATTTTATTAAATTGTTTTATTGAAAACTGCTTAAATTAATTTAATGACACGTCAATACGGTTTTAATTAATTACCGGCCTAGAAATATTCCAAAGCACAAATACTTCACCGGCTGATATTTTGTTAATATGAAACAAAATTAAAGTACAAATTAATATTACCTCTTCTGAATATATAATCATAAAATATAAATTCTTCATGTACTTAAAACATTGTATTGCTTTTCTTAATTGTTAATTAAATACATCAGCATTTGTCACTGACAGTTTCACGATAAAACAAATCTTGATATACATTAAATTATCATGAAAATGATTACAATTTATTTGCATTATCAAAAAGCGATCCAAAAAAATTTCATTTATTTCAAATTGGTTTGTTTATGCTCCTCATCTCTACTATACATTAATTTTCAGCCTGCAAAAGCATGTGAAGAATGCGTCGGATGTTGAATACCCTGCTTATGGCGTTACTGGGCCTAACAAGGACATATCACCATCGGGAGACAGGCGCCTTGCTCAATCCGCCCAGATGTACCACTATCAACATCAAAAACAACAAATTATAGCCATGGAAAGGTAAAATTTCTTACTGTATTATTAGTAGAAATATTGTTACACTTATTGAATTTGTTTTTACGGAGAGATTATAACCTAGTAAGTACTCCAGCTATCAGAATAAATTAAACCCGGAGACTTTTCACGTGAAGTCTGTAAGAATTTCATTTTGAAAAAGGGCCGCATACATAAATTTGAAATTAACATACATACATCAAAATCATGAATATAAATCTTACCTAAAATGCGCTTACAGAGAATTTGTCTATTAGTGCAGAAGTGAATATTTAGTTAGCATAATGACGAATACTACAATCCGAAGAAAAATTGTTTAAATGGATCACCCATATGCAGGACGCAAGTGGAGTGGCGGTACCTTTTTTTATATTTTAATAAATGTATTTTTAGAATATAAAAAAAGTTCATACTATGAGGTATCGGGGTGCAAGGAATTGATTGCTGAAATATCTTAAATAAGGACATGGAACACAAATGAAACACAAGGTGTTCCATTTGAAAAAATTGGGTTATGACTGACATTTGAGATTATTTTTTAAATTTCAAACAGTTGAAGAGACCGTCCACGTACTATTGACTCACCCTGTATACCGTATTTTATTATAATTATAAATTATAATATTATAAAACCTAGGATTTTGTAATCGTAATCTCTTCGAGGTTTCTTCGGGTTTTAACGTTTCGCACTATGTAGATTACGGAAATGGAAGTCATCCAAATTCATTACTCTGTCTCTGTGTCTGACCGTTGTAATTGAGTTGGCATGTAGCTAACACAATTGCCAAGGAAGAAAGTCGCTACACTTTTAATGAAAACATACAAAGCTGTCACTCTAAAGAAGTAGTTAATGAAAAAATGTCACAGATTTCGCTATTCTTGCAACCATCGGGACATTGGAAATGATAACACCATACATAAACATAAACAGCTACGATTGCGATACCGCTGTATTTCGACCTTAAATGAAAACTGGTAACTTGCCCCCCTGTGATATATGCAACCCATATTACATTTGCATATATCAGCCGTTGCATATACGACAGTCTTTTGACCTTGAACGAAAACTGGTAACTCGACCCCCATATACGAACATAAACATTTCCAATGTTAAAACGGTAGAAGAAAAGTATAGTCCAGTCAAAACTGGGGTGTAGAGGACAAGGTCGGAAACGGGATGTGGGGTAGAAGGTCACTTTCTTAGTTTTTCACTTATGTGTCGAAAACAGTGCATCGTAGAGAAAAGATTATTCTGTTCAAAATGAAACCTGACAAAATATTCCATAAGATTAATATTTTACACTTTAATCTGTTTCCAATAGCTTTCGAGATAACTGCTAGCGAAAATCGCAAATGTTCGAAAAACGTTTTTTGCCTCACGCATTCCGACAAGCCTCGACTTCAGCACGTCAGCTCTTATTTTTACAGCAATGTCCTCAGGGTAGAAGTTGTGGAACAAAATTTCTTTAAAATGAGTTATTATTTGTTATTCTATCTTCAAATGATCAAGACTTATTGCAAATTGAAATTCCGAAGGAAAACCGTATATTGTGCAATTGTGTATTTGCACTTTCTCTCTATAAAATGAAGATATGTCTAAGAAATCTCTTAATTTTCAAGGACCCCACTCGACGGCAACCCTCCGAAAAGTTGTGAACAATAACAGAAAGCGAATTGAGGCATGCATTAGGGCTGATGGAGGTTTGATAGAACATAGTATTTAATTCTTTTGTTGTATTTATTTGTGTAAATTGTTTCAAAAAGTAAATATTGAAATAATTTTTGTCAAAAGGATTTTTTTCAAGATTAAATAATGCCTACTATAATTTTTTGATTTTTTTCATACAATTTAGTATCGTAGATGGCATTGCATTTAAAGATGAAAAGTGATTTGTGGTCTTAAATAGACCATGGTGATCTCTATCTTTTAAGATCAGTTTTATTCAAATCGGACAAAAAACAAAAGAATTATTACGCTGTTACACTCTTAAGTGAGACACACTGTATAGTGAAAGTTCCGGAAAACTCTTTTTCTGCGGCTTGCAGACGACCGACGTACGACAAAAGTATAAGAATTCTACGGAACCTTAAGAATTATACTTTAAAAAATATTTTGTTGATTTGTTGAGAACGTTTACTTTTTGTACCCCCCGGCTCCCAAAAATCGATATATTTATTGAATGGTCTCTAATACAATATTAAATCAATTAAAAACCAATATTTCACCTTAAAGTACCACAACGTTCCAAGTACAGTGCAGCACTTTTTTTAAATCGTACTTTTTAATAAAAAAAATTTTTTCAACTGCATATTAATGTAGGTACTGTGTAACGTTAAAATTTCTTAAGTTGAAATAAAACGAATTAATTTGGATTTAACTACTTCAATCGTTTACAGAAAAAGACAAACAATAATAGAGAAAGTGACATCAGGGTGCAGATAAACTACAAAAAACTATCGTTAGAATAATAATGTAAAAAGTCATTAAAGGTCCATATGACAGAAAGCAAAATGCAATGCAAAATGGTACATAATAGGAATTCGTACACTGTAAAAAAATGAGACTAAACTAAACGCGGTCTAGCTATAGCGTTATAAACAAATAATTTTTGCGTTAACATACATAGGCTCAACTAAATTACATGGAGACACACAAAATGAAAATAATACAAACTGTACGTAAAATATTAGCCCGAAAATTAGTAATTTCGACATAAACTTGTTCGTTAGTTGAACACTGCGTTTTTATGCTCAAAACACACGGAAGATATCTAAAAAACGGTACGGTATAGCTATGCTACCATAACGTTCAAACGAAATTATTCACGCCCTGTAGTCGTCTCATGGGGTATGAGAGATCTTAATCGGACGGTAACACTGGATGCAATAGAAAATATTACTGGCCAAACGTGGAATGAAGTAATGAAGCCATCAATAATTCTGCATATTTGCAAGCGGCTAGTATCTTATAATTTAAATTTAAATAATAAGTAGAATATGCGTGCGCTTTATCGCATTGGCACACATAATTGAAATTTACAAATTAACTAATAGTGTGTTTCAAAACGTGAGCGTTATAACTGTAGTCAAATATCTCAAATATATTTTAGCAGATTTACTTAATAAACATTCTATTACACCAACATTTTATAATACTTCAAACTTCATATATAAAGAATTATTTTTCAAATTGAGTTTCGTGATCTGAGAACCACAGGGTTATAAACGTTTCTATTTAACGTTTAGAACCCTGTGCTTCTCAGGTCACGAAATTCAATTTAATAAATAATTCTTTATTACCTTCTTCCCAGGTTTCACGGTGTAAATGTACAGTATACAGCAGTTTTTGTTTTGTTTTCTTTATTGATAACGTTAATTCACAGTTTAGTGTGGTGTTTTGAAACTCAGATTTTGGACATTATGGGAGATTACACTTATCCAGAGCTCGCGGATATGCACTTGGTGTATGGAGAAAGTGGTGGAAATGCAGCTGGTGAGGAAGAGCTTTATCGTTTAAGGTTCCCTAATCGACGTCATCCTTGTGCTCGTTCATTTGTTAGTATTGACCAGCGTCCTCGAAAAACAGGTCGTCTCGATGGTCATGGAGGAGAACAAGGTCCACAACGCGAAGAACGGGTAATTGACGCAGAGGTTCAAATTTTGGAACTTGTAGAAGAGGATCCAACTTTAAGCACCCGGGATATCGCGAACCGTGTGGGAGTATCCCATTTTGTGGTATGGAGGACATTGAGAGATATAAACTTACATCCCTATCACTATCAACGTGTCCAAGCACTAGAACATCAAGATTTTGCAGAGCGAATGTAATTTTGTAGGTGGATTTTAAGAAAACACGCGGCAAATTAGGATTTTTGAAACGTTCTGTGTTTCTCCGATGAGTCGTGTTTTACTAGAAATGGAGTATTTCATTTTAAAAACATACGTTATTGGGCAGATGAAAATCCACGTGTAATAAGAAGGGCGCATTTTCAACGACGGTTCAGTGTTAATTTGTGGGCAGGAATTTGCGGTAATGAAATAATTGGACCTATACAATTACCCGTTAGATTAAATAATGGTGATGTATACTTAAATTTTCTGGAACGAATATTGTCAAATTTGCTGGAAAATGTACCCTTGGCTACGCGAGGAGAAATGTGGTATATGCACGATGGGGCGCCAGTTCATTTTAGTCTGGCTGTTCGAAATTTTTTGAAGTGGTAGTTTTTTCGACGATGGATTGGACGTGGCGGAGCAGTACCATGGCCTGCTAGATCGCCCGACTTAATTCCGATGGACTTTTATTTTTGGGGGCATTTTAAATCTCTGGTTTACCGTGATCCAATTGACACTTTAGAACAATTGCAACAACGTATTTTAATGTGCATAGAAACCATAAAAAATGATCCTAATATACCAAATTTGTTGAACGGAGTGCGTATGTCCTTAGTTCGACGTGCTGAAATGTGTATACGTGGAAATGGAGATTATTTCGAACAATTGTTGTGAAAAATTCAAAAGAATTGTTCAGTTATTAGTTGTTACCTATTGAGCATTAAAGGTATGATTATTATTATTATTGTTATTATTATTAGTATTCACTGTCTTGTCTTGATCTGTTTATTATTGTTCACATTGATTTTCATAGAGACCAATGACTCGATTTTTAGTTTTCGATACTTGATTGGGAAAATTTTTGCGCTCAATTCGTTTAAAAAATCAGATTTTTTCTTAACTTAAAATACACAACTATTTTCTGTTATCGGATCTCGGACGTCTGTTTGTTTTTCAATTTCATAAAATAATTACAAATGTTTTAAGCTTTTATCACAATGTTACAATAATACTAATAAAAAACTTTTAAATTTTATAAATTCTTATAAACGACAATAAAAGCTACAATAGCTTTGTTCCAAATTAAAAAACACATGTAAACAAATCCTATTTAAACCCCTGCGGCCATTCTATGCTTGCGTTGTGCCGAAAGAGAAGGAATTATTTACACTTTCATAATTATTGCTATAAAAAGTTCGGTACAAGTAATCCCATCAAAGTGCCGCACTTCTTCCGGCGGGAACACAAGTCGGGTATAACAGTTTTTTATTATTTCTAATATTCGGAACTATAACATCCATTGACCCTGAAAAACAGTGGTTCTCAAATGATTCCTACTTTAACATTCAAATTTTAAACCTAGGTCAGTTTTTTCAAAGTGCCCCTAGAGAAAAAAGTCATATAGGTTTTTTGTTTGTCTAGTCGGTCCCTATTACCAGTTTTTTATGACATAAAACTAATTACACCCTGTATAATGTCCTTTAAATGTTACTGTGTTTATGTTTAAACATTTATCTGATCCAAACAAAGTATTTCAATTTATTATTTATAATGTTTGTTACACAATTGATCATTGAATTTGGACTTTTTTTTCTTTTTCAATAAATCCATTTTTGCAGAGCAACATTATTCCATACCTCGAGCGGACATAGCTAAGACACTGATATTAGTGGAACTCCGTATTGCAGGCGTGAAGCATTTTAATAATTCTTTTGCGGTCAAACTAAACAGCAACAAAAAGAGATATTGAATCCAAAAACTTTCTTGATCTTTGAACTTTACTTTTTGTCGCTACGCCACCCTTCTGTGTTTAATAATAAAAAAGTTTCTCACTATATTTCAAAATGCTTCTTCGTATTTTAGTACCACATATAATAGTTTATACACTTTTTATGAAAAATATCTTGATAAAGAAAAGTTTCACGCAGCTAAGAATACTAGAGAAATATATGCATACAATTTTAAATCCATATCTCTAACAATGCACGAAATACTGAGTGAGAAAAAAAAATTTCATGTTTTCTCCAACTTTAGTAAAAATATTATTTTTTCTCTAATTTCGCAATTCAAAATTAACTGATGAACTCGAAATTCGAATTTAACAGAACATTTTACGTAAGAATTTTTATATATACATCGTGTAGCAGTATCGTTAGACATTTTGGCTCTTCTCTATACGAAGAAGGTATACAGGGTGTTCATTTTCAACCTACCCCCTCCTTTTTAATTTAATTAACACAGTGACACAAAGAGCCAAACAGTAATAAAAAAAATCTTACAGAAATTGTTCGAATTGTTGTCCTATTGCTTCCAAACATTTCAAAACTCTTTTCTCGACAGACCAAAGGACTCTAAGGATTGGTTTAGGACGAATCTCTGCTATTGCTGTAGTGAGTGATTTCTGCAAATCTTCAATATTTTGTATTGGTGCTTTATAAACTAGGGCTGTTAAAGTACCCCAAAGAAAAAAATCTAATGGCATTTGATCTGATAATCGAGCCGGTCCTAAGCGTCGTAACCAGCGATCCTCAAAGAAGTTATTAAGCACTCTTGTTACCGCCTAGGTGCAATGAGGGGGAGCACCATTCAATTAGTACCAAGATGTCGCCAACTGATTTAAAGGCAAATTTTCCAAAATTGATCAACATTACCGTTTAAAATGTACATACATACTTAGCGCTGTTTAAATTTTCCGGTACATGGTGAAACTTGGTTTATTTTCTGTCAGCAAGAAACAAACCTTTATGCTAATTTTTTCTTGGAAACCGCACTTCTGTTTCAGGTAGACCAAAAGTGATTATTCCGCGTATTTACTGTTCCTTCTCTGTTAAACTTGGCTTCATCGGTCCAGATAATTTTGCACAAAAAATTAAGGTTTTCTTGAATTTCAACCAAAAGAAATTAGCAAAAATCCATTCTGCAAAAAAATCCATTTGGCAACAAACGGTGTACTAGAGTGGCTTTGTAATTGTGCATTGCATGATCTGATAAAATGTTTTGAGTGGAAGTTTGGCAATTTCTCATCACTTCAACAGCACATCGAATAGAGGCTCGAGGATATGTGCGAAAGTATCCTAGAACATTGATGATGTTGGTTTCAGACCCAGTCAGTGTTTTTTCACGATTCGGTTTTGCTTTCAACGAACCAGTTTGAAGAAAATTACTATGAATCTTACGAAATTTTTTTGGTGTCATTTTTGTTAAATTAGGATATATTTCGTTAAAAGCTCGACATGTTCTTTTTATGAACATCGACATTCGTTATGAAGATAAAATAAATCCAGAATTACTTCATTTGAATACATTGTCACAACAAACGTTTCAAAATGTCTAGTCTAATAAACAAATCTTCCATTACAATTCAACAACACTGTCCAGAAACAACTGTTTGTCAAGTAGGGCCAGCATTCTTAATTACAGTTACACGGCGCCGGAGTGGAAGTTTGTGGAATTCACAGCAATCTAATGCAGCAATCTAATGTTTTTTGCATAGCACCAGCCTACTACTCTTTTTGTTTGGAAGTAACAATCGAACGATTTCTGTAAGATTTTTTTTTTTTTTTTTTCCTCTAACTTTTTGGCCTTGGAAACTTGTCCTTTAGCCATATTTTATTATTGTTTGGCTTTTTGTGTTACTAGTCTAGTATCATAGGGTCCGCTCGCGTCGATGTCCTGCCAAGTTTGAAAACTCTTTATTTTGTGATTATTTAGGTCTACCGGATCACCGAATGGCATTTTGGCATTCCTGAAAATGGATTTCTCTCCAGTAATATACAAATCAAGATTGCGGATAGGGTTATTTGAAAGAAAATCGTATCTCCCGTCGTAATTGTCCGATCTTTTATTTCTAAAAAAGGAAATACTTCAAAAAGTATATGTTTTACTATAAAAAATGCAAAATTTGAGAATATTTAATATATAACTAAATATGTTGCAAAAAAAGTAAAATCTTGGTTTTCTAACTACTTTAAATATTTTTTATTTGAAAACCAATAAGTTATATGGAAAAACAGTTTAAACAAAAAATATTCAGAATTTAATGCTAAATGCGACGATATATAGTTTATTGAGTATTGGTTAAACAATAATGCTCTAAAATTTAAAAATCATTGCGCGCTACAGGTATTGTGGAAGAATATTGTGGTGTGAAAGCTGCGCAAGGTGAGTTCGGTCGGGCATACAATTAATTAATGGGATACTTATACGATAATATAGCTTCTCTAAGTTAAAAACTGTATTCAGGCCATGGCAGAAATATTTTGAATTTTTTAGTGGCAGCTTTTTCAAAACGGCGGATTACATTAATGTGTTCTTATTATTAATATCACATCATAAAGTAATAGTTTGACATAATTTTATATAATCTAACGACCTAAATTGCATTTTTAATTGTCTCCTTCGACTTAAAATAATTCTTAAGTTATCTGCATATCATCATCATCTAAAAAATATTTTTGGTTATTCGCAATATGTTAAAGGAAAGAATACCACAATTTGCCTGAATTATCTTCATATTCTTCCATGATCGATGGAGTTACTGAATCTGGGGTATTTGCACAAAAGAAGTTTACTGCAGAACACTGACAGGATTCTTTGCAAATTATTCTTTTTTTTTTTTTTCAACATATCATTGTTCGCCTTTTTGCAGCTTAGTTTTACAGCTCTTGAGGCGTGCGGGTTAAGCCTGGAGACTGGTTGTAAATATTCCTGACTTTTTTCTCCACCCAAAGAGACTAGCACCTAGCAAATTTTGGATATTTTCATTCGGACTTATCCATACTGTTACAATATAATGGACCCTAAAATAAAATAACAATCAACCCCAAACCCATCAACTGTGGGTGGTAGGTTATCTCCTCATTGATTTTTGGTGGAAAACACAAGACAGTTACCTTCTTTATTAATTCATTTTTATATAGCAAAGGTATTAGTTCGTGGAAATTGTCTTCAAGTTATATGGTAATTGTGTTCTCAACAATGAAGCGATTTCAGTATTGCTGATGATTCCTACAGATTCAAAAATACTTTAGTACAAAATTCTTTGCCAATTCTTGAAAATCTGCTATTTAATGATTTGACGATTTTTCCAATATATATTTCTTTTTCAGTTTTTCCTCGACTGGTTACGATTACAACTTTCTTTAGTAATTGCTCATAAAAACTAACCAGAAGCACAAACACATCTGTATACGGACTGTGCACAGAACTTTGCATGCCTTTTCTATATTGTTGAGTTACACGAAGTATTAGAATAATATCAGCTTCTTCATGATAATTGTCTTCTATGTTTATCAGCGGGATATATGAAGTTACAACACACATAAATCTTTCTCCATTCCGAACTTTCTTGGCAAGGTATTCATTGAGCTTCTTTTTATGGTTTTTATGTTGGATAAATAATCTTTAAGGGAAATATTTTTTATTAATGACCCATTTGAGACACAATAAGATGCGCCAGAGTATTATTGACATCTTTTTGCCTTTGTGCTGTTCCTTAGCGAGTCTTCCTTTCCTGTCCCACATGTTAGCAATAAAAGACTCGTTTCCCAATCTCGAAAACGATACGAGATTTGCGCCGTTCGATTTCTCTCGCCTTCCTACCTACCCCTGAATTTCAGATTCTCGCGGGCACTTTAATTTTTTTTGGAAAAACCATACAGTAGTATTAAAAAATTTATTCGATTTCGACATAAACTAATAAATAAACAAACTAATAAATTAATGTTAGATTTTAGAAAGCTCTTTCACCCTCGGTGTCGTGACCTGTCGGACTATAAATTCGCTGATAATTTCGAACTTCATTCATTATTATAGTTATTGGTAAAAGAAATATTTTTAAATTAATGTTTTTTAGTAGTACGAGTTGACTAATTAAAATTGCGACGGGATTCCCTGAATTTTTTTTATCACGATATTTTTTAATCTACTTATTCTGCGAACAGAAATACGAAATATTTCTTGTATCGTCTTTAAGGGTCTTGCTATAACAAATTCCTTGCCAAAGTGATTGAAAATGTACGCCGCGCCGTGATAAGAAAAAATAAAATCTGTATTTGTATTTTTCTTCCAATTTAACAACTGATTATACGTATTTTTGTGAGCATTATAAGATGTTTTTTCCAGAAACATTAACTGCATAATTACATCATGATGTGATAAAAATATCACAGTGAGTTCTGAAAAGAGAACCTCATTTATTAATTATTAAATAATATACTGTGCACAGACAATTATTACGATATTGTATTTACGCTTGAATACGTCCTTACAATATTTTCTTGATATTACATGCTTTTACATAATATTTAAATGGCCACAGTAACAACGTTATGCTCATATTTTAGCATATTCTTTTTACTTCCCTCGCTTGCCGAAGGGAAGTATTATATTCCTGAAATGAATCGCCATCCAAAATTTCTTCGGATTTTCGCATTTCAGCCCATGTAGATTATGAAAATTTACCGTGGTACACTTATTAATAAAAGTTATTTATAGCAAACTAATATAGGTCTTGGAAAGCAAACGAAATGGACACACTAATACAGACGTTGAAAAAACACAATGTTTTAGAAAACCTGAAATCATATCTGGACTCAAGCGGACAGGACGAATATTCAGGCAGATCACCCAAGAAATTAGAAGAAATGGGAACGAAGCTCATAATGTTAGGCGACTTCAATACTCACGCAAGATAAGACAATCAAGAGTATACAGATAGGAACATCATTGGGAAAATCCTACTTCACACCTAATCAAACATAAATGGAAGCGAACTAAAGACTTAGGACACAGCTCTTCGATGAGATAATAAGAAACACACGAAGCAAGAGCCAAACCTGTCTGAATATATGGAGCAATGGAATCATCAACTCCTAATGGTGGACAAAAAAATAAGGGAGAGGGTTAAAACCATTAAGGCAAAAGAACAACAAAAAACAACATGATAAAATACTATATAGAATGCTAGAGACAAATAAACTGGAAGCACGTAAAGGATACAACAAAATGCCAAATAAGACATAGAACATTTTCCTACTATAAAAAGACGAATATGTATTGAAAAGAAACTCTTATACCAGGAGGAAATGGAAAACAATTAACAGGGGAAGAACTTAACTGATCAACAATGAGTTCAAAAATAAGAAAACAGCAACTTGGAGAAGGTTGACGCGGAAGAAATCACCCATGAGCACACAATAAAGGCGAACAACTAAAGAAGATGAAGGTCGTAGAAAAACAACAACATATACCAAGTACATGAGGATAAGAACATCATGGATACAACAAACTAGCAAATAATGACAACTGAAATATCGTGCAATGCAGGTTTTCACGGCCGTTGTCCAATGAAGTAGTTTCTTCCGGGTTTTGCCGCGGTCGTCGAACTTGACTTGACGTTTCGCTGATCATGCTGTCAGCTTCTTCAGAAGGGTTCCAAAGACTGAAGTTGTTGAGTTCGGCTCCTCGTTATATACCTGGGCGCTGCTACGCTTGGTTGCACATTCGTCATGCTCCGTTGATCGTGACCGATTACATTACTGGTACTTGGCAAAGCTAGTCTCCATGTATTGCTTAGTCGATACCCATCTTCTCTGTTGAAATTGTTCTTATTTTTCATAATTTCCAGTGATTCCCTAATGATTCTTGGGTAATAACGTGCGTTTCTGTCCAATATTCTAACGTTCTCGTATTTGATCTTATGGTTCTCATTATGATGAACATGTTCTGCTACAGCCGACTTATCTGTGTATCCGAGTCTAGTGTATCTCTGATGTTCCTTGATTCTGCACTGGATACTTCGCCCTGTTTGTCCGATGTAACTTTTTCCGCATATATGCGGCCCCATGGAGAATCGTCGTTAGCTATCTTCTTCGATCATTTAAACAATCGTCATCCAAACATCAAGTTTACGATGGAGACCGAACAAGAAGGAGGTTTGCCTTTCTTAGATGTGTTGGTGAACCGTTCAAACAATGGTAAACTGGCCCATGGAGTTTATAGGAAGAAAACGCATACTGATCGTTACCTGCATGCTACATCACACCACCATCCACAACAAAAGAGGTCGCTGATAAGAACTCTGTTCCACAGAGCTGCAACAATATGTGACGAAAAGAGCAAACCCGAGGAACTTAAAAACGTCCAACAAACACTAGAAAAGAATGGTTACAAGCAAAGAGATATGCAACGAATTATTAATAGACAGACAAGAACAATAACTGAAGAAAAGGAACAACTTACAACATATGCGTGCTTACCATTCGTCGCCGGAGTCACGGATAGGCTAAGAAGAATTCTATCAAAAAAGAAAATAGGTGTACGTTTTCGAACAGTGAAGAAAATACAACACTTGCTTCCCTCAAACAAGGACCCCATCCCTAAACTGTTGGCGAAAGGTGTTTACCAGTTGGACTGTATATGCGGAAAAAGTTACATCGGACAAACAGGGCGAAGTATCCAGTGCAGAATCAAGGAACATCAGAGATACACTAGACTCGGATACACAGATAAGTCGGCTGTAGCAGAACATGTTCATCATAATGAGAACCATAAGATCAAATACGAGAACGTTAGAATATTGGACAGAAACGCACGTTATTACCCAAGAATCATTAGGGAATCACTGGAAATTATGAAAAATAAGAACAATTTCAACAGAGAAGATGGGTATCGACTAAGCAATACATGGAGACTAGCTTTGCCAAGTACCAGTAATGTAATCGGTCACGATCAACGGAGCATGACGAATGTGCAACCAAGCGTAGCAGCGCCCAGGTATATAACGAGGAGCCGAACTCAACAACTTCAGTCTTTGGAACCCTTCTGAAGAAGCTGACAGCATGATCAGCGAAACGTCAAGTCAAGTTCGACGACCGCGGCAAAACCCGGAAGAAACTACTTCATTAACTGAAATATCGCCCTACTACAGAACAAAGAATTCACAAGGAATACAATAATGAAATATCAAGAATATAATATACGATGCTAGCTTTAGAAAAAGAGTATACAGAAGACTCAGAAGAAGATAAACAAGGAGAGGATGACAGATGGAAACGTAAAACAAGCATCTTACAAACACTTCCCATCTTATATTCCGACACCATGCGTCATGTGGCTCTCACTGCTGGCAACAAGCATGTAACATATCCAGTCCAGCGTATGTAGCCGGTTCGACGGTATATAAAAATATCCAGATTGAATATCCTGAAGTGGCAGCAATGTTTACCATATGTTGGCTAATCAATCAATCAATCAAGCAATCAATGAAGATATTTCAATTCCGTCAGTCGGTCTGTTGACGTTATATCTATATATATATCTGACGGAGAAGAGTTAAAGTTGGTAGGTAGTTGACGCTCCTTCCACCAAAGCAATGGGTAGACTTTCACCGAAAAATATACAGGGTGAGCCGCGTAAAAAAAATAACCAATGAAAATAATGTGACAAATGCCAATAATATTATTGCACCTAGTATACTTTGTAAGAAATAACTCAACTATGGTAAAAATTTGTAAAGGTATTTACACAAACCTTTCACATTTAACACTTTTATTTATTTATTCTGTCGGAAGACCACTCTGTATATTTCTTTAAAGAAAAGTTATCAAATTTTTTTTCTAGCAATAATGATAATAGCCCGGGAGGCAGCGACAGATTTTTCGCGTTAATATCTATAAAGCTACATTTTTTCCAAGGAGAGTTTAGATAGTATCTACAATTAAGGTGCAGTTCTACCAAACTCTTAGTTGTGCATAAATGAGTAAAAAATTAAACATGTTGCAAAAAATAGATGGACGATTTTCGATTTTCACCTCGCGATTCACGTTTTACGGTTACTGCTGACCTTCTTCTCGCCATCGAGACATATAACGGGTCTCCAATCGTCATATTTATTCTGTTCTTAAGGTTGAAAAATTGACTTGCGGTCGTACTAATCGGCAACTATTTTTAAGCGGTTTCCCGAGTTCGAATCCCGCCCGGTGATACTTTTTTTTTTTTTCGTTTTCAATTTTTTGGCAGATATTTTTTATTCTATAATTGCTATTCGCTCTGTTCTATTGCATTTTTCGGAGAAGTTTTGCATTTTCGGCCGCGGAATATTAATCTGCACTATTTCGATTAAAAATCACATTCTACCTCCACTATAGGGTGGCTAAATCTTTGGTAGACGTTGCAAAAACGGCAATACGTAGTCAAATCACGACAATTATATTCCTCGTTAGTCTTAATGAACAGACAGTACTTTTATAGATTACCTACGGTCAAAAATAAATGAAATTTAATTAGAATAATTTGTGGTTTTACATGGCATAAGTTCGACAAAATAATCGGCTAAACTCATAAAACAGTTATCCAGGCTACCAGAAAATATGTCCCATAAGCTTATACTGCTCTCGAGAAGCAGCGTTGTACCACGCACGCCGATATTTCACTAAAGGATGAGAATCAATGGTGCTTCTCACGGCCTAGCTATATTAAAGGTAT
Organism: Stenurella melanura; assembly: GCA_963583905.1. Lineage (NCBI taxonomy): Eukaryota > Metazoa > Arthropoda > Insecta > Coleoptera > Cerambycidae > Stenurella > Stenurella melanura. Next base: position 154,535,263 of record OY757309.1, read on the forward strand.
GTGTTAATAATGGCTGCAAGTATAAAAAAAGTACTTTCGATTCACTCAAGATGGAATAAAAAGAAGGAATTGAAATGATAGGAAATAAATTTTTTATGCAATTGAGAAATAAATTCAGAACGTTGCAAATCATTGTATTAAACTTTTTTATGCCCTGTGATTTCAGCAACGTCTACCAAAGATTTAGCCACCCTATAGCGGAGGTAGAATGTGATTTTTAATCGAAATAGTGCAGATTAATATTCCGCGGCGGAAAATGTAAAGTTTCTCACAAAAATGCAATGGAACGGAGCGAATAGCAATTATAAAATCAAAAATATCTGCCAAAAAATTGAAAACGAAACAAAAAAGTGTCCCCGTCAGGGATTCGAACTCGGGAAACCACTTAAAAATAGTCGCCGATTAGCAAGATCGCAAGTCAATTTTTCAAACGTAATAACTGAATAAATACGGCGATTGGAGACCCGTTCTATGTCTCGATCTCAAGGAGGTCAAGAATGACCGTACAACGTGAATCGCGAGGTGAAAATTGAAAATTGGGACCGACAGGAGCGAAGGCGAATCGTCAATTTTTTGACAATTCGTGACAATTCGAAAAACAAAATTTTCGTCCATCTATTTTTTACATGTTGTTTAATTTTGTGCACCACTAACAGCCGGTTTTACAATCGCAAGTTAACTTTCATGTTAGTTGACTTTTACTTGCAGGTTAACTATAACTTTACCGACACATGCGTTTTTCAATATAAAGTTAAGTGATGATTTGTAAACGAGAGGTTGTGAATAAAATTTATAATGTTGGTACTGGAAAAATGGGTAATATACATAAAATGTATGAATTTTAGTCCAAAGTCACGTCACCTGCTATCAAATATAAATGTCAGAAGCAATTTATGAGTTAGTGGTCTATTACTAAGTAAGTAGGTAGTATTTAGTTTCGATCTATTTAAAAAATCTCTTCCATCATATTCTTCGAAAAAGTTAGGTCTATACAGGATTACCTTGGCTACTCGTCACTGCTATATGCATTTACTTCGCACATATCCATTTTTAGGCAAAATATCAAAAAATTATTTTGTGACAGTTATTTTATAGGTTATAAATTGCCAGTAAACTGCCAACTTCAAGTTTACCCACACCTCATCTGCTAGTAAAGTTAACTACTAGATAACTACCACATCGAAGATGACCAGATTTTGTAAAACCCAATTTCTATAATAACCTGAAAGTTAACTCTGACTGGAAGTCAACTAGCGATTGTAAAACCGGCTGTAAGAGTTTGGTAGAATTGCACCTTCATTATAGATACTATCTACACTCTCTTTGGAAAAAAACCTAGTTTTATAGAAATGATGTCACGAAAACTGTCGCTGCCTCCCGGGCTATAGCTACATTCCAATTATTATTCTCATATGTCGTCTTTCAATTAATAATTTTGTAGAGTTACGATCCTATATAAATAAAGAGGGAATGTCTGTGTTAATACCTTTACCGATTTTGTATTTAATTTTCAAATAGACTCTGTGAGTTCTCATTCTGTAGTTATAGCGAAGGCGCGTGTATCAAAAGTTAAAGATTTAAAGTGGTGGATGCAATAAGGCTGCCATAGTTGCATAATTTTTGCAGATTTGCGTAAAATTGGCTTACTAAAAAGGGTTCAAAAAAATTGATTGGTCCTTAAAAAACATCATCTATAAATTGTAAAATCAATATATCACCACTGTTCGGTTAATATAACATTATTACCTACTATCCATTTTGCGGTTGGTGTAAAAATGAACAAATAATCAAATCGTACTGACTCAGGTCTGCTTGGGGCAAACAAAGGTCCTATTGGTATCAAGAAATGATATAAAACGTCGTATTTTCATGTCTATTAAGAAATTCCACTAATTTCCACAAAATACATTCCAAACACACTTTAACGCAATTAGCTACAGAATGAGAATTCCTTGGGTCTATCCGAAAATTAGGAAAATCGGTAATGCGATAAGAAAGCTGCATAAGTTCTTTACTCTGGGCATCTAAAAACGAAACAAAAGCATACAATATGAGAAATAATATAGGGACATTCAAGTGCAATGAAACATATTCTTTATAGAATTTTGAAAACAGCGGGAAAAAACCATCTATGAGAACTATGAGAAAAATTATATGTAAAGAATATTAATGAAATCTTTGCATTCTTTCGATAACCCGACTTCTGGTTATGCTAGCAAATCAGAATCCTAAAATAAATTTGTCCAATTTCTTATTTGACATTCTCATTATAACACTAGCATCCAAAATAATCCCCTACGGCTAAGCAGATTAATCTATATCAAGTGTACTTACTTTTAACAGTGTCCTTAATTTTCTATGCATTATGTATTATGATTCATAAGTGACACTTTGTTTTTCAAAATTTCGTGTAATTAATTTAACCATTATGTAATTATGCAGTTATTTTTCCTCTTATATGAATACTACCAAAAATGCATATCATCAGTTGATAATTTGGAAAAAAATATAATGAAAATATATTGAATTATTTTACCACGGCTCGGTGTACCTTCTCAATTACTGTGGAAAAGAATTATGTTATAGGAAGGCTCTTTATAGATGATACGGAAAAAGTTTCATAGTGGAGCTCGTAGAACATCTTTGTTAAAAAATGGCATGATAAAAAAATCTTTCAAGGGATCTTGCCGCTGCATATAACTGAAACGTTTTTTCATATCATCCTTAAAAATTAATTTGATTTAATAAGATGTTTTATCAGAAGCCAATGAATGAAGAAGTCTAACATTTTCAAAGAATTTGTATATTATATGCAAAAAATTCACAGATTTCGCAATTCTTGCAACCATCGGGACATTGGAAATGATAACATCATACATAAAACATAAACTTTAAACAGCAACGGTCCACTCTCCGCTGTATTTCGACGTTAAATTAAAACTGGCAACTCGACCCCCATATACGAACATAAACATTTCCAATGTTAATTTCGCTGAAAGAAACGCGAAGACAGCTAGTCCATGCTTATCCTGCTTCGTTATTTACCATTTTTACCAATTTGACCCTCTCTATATCTTATGTATACAATTTTGTGAATATTTCAGTAATTATCCCTTACAGTTAAAATCATTTTTTGTCGAAAATGGACATGTTTTTTTTACAAAATTGTTTGAGCAATTTAAAAGCGTCCCATCAAATTCCAAGCGTGTATCTACATTACAGTTTAGAGATAAAAAGCATTACCTTCTTTTCTATACACTATACGAAAACCGCAATATTTATCACTCGCAGATACTTATGTACTATGTACACCTGTCCAAGTTTAATTACAATCGATGCTGTAATTTAAAATTTATGAACTTTTACTTGCCGTCCTCAGGATTCAACCTTTAAGGGCTCTAAAAGGGAAGTCTGAACAAACAAGTTTACGGGAATTCACAAAGTATTACCGGTGTTTTCTTCAATGATTTGTTAGAATAATAGTTATCTGGGAAAATCGCACTCAATATTATTTAGTTCAGTGTGATAGTTCTGAATAGTTTGTAGTGCACGTTACGAATATCAAAATCGGCTTATATCGAGAATAAAAACATTTTAAAGAAATTTCATCGTCTATAACACTGCCAAGTATTATCACTCTGAAGAAACTGAAAGTACATAATTATTCTTATAGTACGGGAACCTATAGCCATACGTGGCTTGACGCACCGCAGTTACCGCCGCTTGGTTGAGATGTTGTAGGCATCTGTAGCTACCATTTCTCCCCAACGGCAGGTCACGTGACCTCGCTCTCTTCGAGAGAGAGAGAGACAAAACAAAGGGTTGCTTAAATGTTGCCAAAAAATACAAGCACATTTTTGTGTGCTTCATTCTCACGGAAAAAAATAACAAAAAGAAAGGAATTCATAGACTTATTAATTAGTCGAGGAAGCGTTTTAGAGAAAAATGAGTCAAAAGTTACTTATTTTGTTCAAAGAACACACCTGATTTCTATTTTTATTTCTTCAGATAAATCTCGAAAATTTCAGGGGTATTCGTCGGTTGAATATAAGCAACGTTAGCCTCTTGGTCTTTTCTCAAAAGCGCCTCATTCTGCCGCAAAAAATACTAAAATTAGAATTCCAATCTTTAATTTTTTTTGGGAGAAGAAAGCACTTTGAAAAAAAACACCAAGAGACAAAAGATGCTTGTTCTTGCCCAAAAAGTGTGCCTGAATTTTTTCAGAATTTTTGACAATATTTAAGTTTCCCTTTGTTTTTGCCTTTCTCGAAGAGAGCGAGGTCACGTGCTGTTGGGGGAAATGGTAACTCCCGTACTGGATGTGGAAATAATTACATGCGGTCACACAAGAACACCTAAATTGCTTGACCTTGATGTACAATGAGCACTAAACTGCAAGTAAATTAAACCATGAACTTATTTTCTTCCTTGCGGAAAAGAAAGCCTGAAAATATTTTTAATTAAATTACATTATTTAATTCGTAATTTCAAATGTTTGGTATTTTACATTCTTTTGTTTATAAATAAACGTTCCAAAAAATTAAGCAGTTTTTTAAATAGAAGATGATACTTACCTATTGGGAGCCTTCTTCCAAGCTGTTACAATTTGCCACGCGCAACCAAAACTCTAAAAACAGACCCACTGTCGACTTCAATCATATTAGATTTTCTTCATATTGTTACGAGTTTACACTCCCTTGGAGCTAAGGTTGATAGCGCATGTGTAGTAGCTGGAGTTAAGTAGCAATGGTGATAGGCAACTGCAATACTGTCAAACCCTGCAGTGTGCGCCATCTAGCTTGTAGATGGATCGAAATTTCTACATTTTTCTAGAGTGGCGTTGGAGTTGGAGTTGGGGTTTGTGGGAGGGCAGTCTCAAAGAGTGACCGCAGCATCTAGGCCCCATGGGGCCCCTTGTACGTCCTCCCGAGGGATACAAGATTCCAACTAGGCCTCCAACCATCCTAATCTTGTGAGGAAGGTGGTGATGCTGCCTAGGGGAATATCCCTCAAGTGGGCCAACGTTCCCCCAAAATGGATTCTCTGCTAGAGGAGACTGCCGGGCACTCACAGAGTACGTGTTGGACAGTCTCGTCTTCTTGTTCACAGCCTCTGCATAGGGGTGTGCCGTTTAACTTCATGTTATAAACGTGCTTTCTTAGCTGGCAATGACCAGTAAGAATTCCTATCCCGAAGCGCAGGTTCTTCCTGGACATTCCTAGGTAGATCATCGTTGTATCCTTGTCGGGGCATCTAAGCAGATCCCTGGCCAACTGACAACTATGAGTTTCGTCCCACAGTTTTTTAAATTTTCTATGGGTGTTTTCTTTAATCATTAGCATTATTGCTGAGGTCGGCAGTATGTTAGAAGGGCCAGGTCCAAGTATACTTAGACTGGCTGCCTTCTTAGCCAGCCTGTCAGCTTTCTTGTTGCCTCTGCACTGTGCATGTCCTTTGACCCAGCATAAAATGACACTGTTCATGCTGGAGGCGCCCACAAGTGCTTGATGGCATTCCCATACTGACCCTGTTATTATTTTGTGTCTCTGTAGGGCCAGTAGTGATTGTCTACTATCAGTGTAGATTCTGATTGTTTTTCCCGTTATTTGTCTACGGGAAATTTCTTTTGCGGCTATGGGTATTCCCGCTAGTTCTGTTTGTGTTATACAGGCTTGTTTGTCCTTAGCCCATTTAATTTGAATTTTCAGATTCCTGGAGTATACCCCACAACCTGACTGCCTCATTGCTACTGTTGGTGTGTATTGCATAGGGTCTATCAAAGATGAACTGTGGAGAAATACCATCTACGCGTACCTGCAGAAGTGGCATCTGTTTGATTGCCTCATTCTACAGCCGGCATCTGGTCGCTCCACATCCTATGTTTGGCTGTATACCAACGGATTTGAGACGTGCTTGAAGGACGTGTGAGAAGGTCTTTGCTAGATGGTTCTAGAGGCGTTTTTAGAGTATATAAGCCGATGTAAACATGCGGGGGGGGAGTTTTTCATGAATTGAGGTTAGATAAGTTCCGAAGTGATACAAAGTGAAGTAATAAACAATGTTAAAGGCTATTGTAGTCAGTAGACGTGTATTTTAGTTTAAAAAAGTATTGTGAAGTTTTCACTAAGTTATTCAATAGTATTAGTGTTTATCTCTTGTTATAATTTTTGAATCCACAGATTTTTAAGGGAGGTTTCCAAAGGGGTGGAAATGAACACGAACGTGCCTTTCGTTTTAGTCAGATTCGCGCACAAGAACACTGCACAATTTAACTTTGAATGAATTTATTTTACTTGGCTCGGCGCAAAAGTAACACCCTGTATCGATTTTACACGAATAATTAAAAGTCAAATTTTCTGGAGTCAAAATAACGATATGTTACGGTTCACGTTCTAACAATATATTTATTTATCACTAAGTATGTTTAAATTAATTAATTATGTTGAGTAGAAATTTGCCTGTTGCTGTTGGTTTGTCGCGTAGCTGGATCCCGAACTGACTGACTGACTTGACTCGACTCGACTCTACTTACTCGACTCTCTTTACTCGATTAACTCGACTCGATTGATTGCGTTGAGCGCGTCTCGGTTTATATAAGATAAATCAAAGCTTCTGGAAGTGTTCGAAAATCGAAGACTCCAGGCGTTCTAGTCGTTCTAGACGTTCCAGATTCTTCGCCGTTCCCGAACATTCGATCGGTAGGGGAGAGTGGCTTGTGTATATTCTCCAGAAGCCGAAATCTTGCTTTTCGAATTATTCTAAAAATGTTAATGTGTTTTTTCTAGCTCGCGGGCTTTACAGAGCGACAAAGGGACGTTAATTCTAAATTTTGACAATATGAATTACCGGATTTAATTTGTTAAAGAAAGGTACTTTGACAGAAACACGTGCCAATATAGTCGGTGAAGACCAAATGTCCCACCCTCCACATTGTCAAAAGCCTGATGAAATCTATAAAGCAAAGACAAATGAAGAGTAGTACATATATTCTCCCATATTTTCGATGAGTTAAGTAGTTATAAAATGAGTATTTGTCCTCTAATACCACATTTTTTTAAAGGCCTGTTTGTTCCAGAGGTATGTGCTAAAATAGTGACTCTTAGTTTTAATAAAAAATATACGGCATTATTTTACTGCTTATTTATGCCAACCATTTGCTCTTATCGCAGGCACATATCCGTTCTTTTTATTTTGACTTTGATGTTCTCTAGTTATTAAATTGGGTTTTTTGACATATTCTGTGAAGAATTTTCACGTCATCTTCACCGACTAGCGCCTCTGCTGCGATGTTGTAGAACCTAGCTGCATTGTTAACAATCACCATCAGTTTTTCGTAGCTTTGAACTGCACTTTAATAATCTGATCTGATGAATTTGAATTTACATGTAATCACCCTCATCACGAGGAAAAGATCCTTATTATTTATGTTAACAGTATATGGCTACAATTCTTCACAGGCGATTTGTTAAAAATTCTGACCTCTTTAAAAAAAGAGTTTGAATTATTCTTGTTAACTCGTTATTCTCTTTCGATTCGAAAGCAGTGTTTACACAAATGGTAAGGCTCATTTTTAAGCTACAAGCTGTAATTATAAAAAATCTAACGCCTTAACTTCTAGCATTTACATCAAATTCCAAACTACTGTACTCTCTCCAGCTTGCCTTACTTATTTTCTCTTATTTACCTATATTTAATCCCCAACCATTCACCGGAATTAGCGCAAAATATAACCTAGTTCCAGATCTTGTTATGGTACATACCGAGTGTCCAAAAAGTCTGGAAATGCAAAAATATCTCGAAAATACACATTGGATCCAAAAAAAACAAGTCTTTAATAATTTTAAAAGCGCTATTCAATGATATCAAACGCGACCCCCCGCCCCCACTCCTTTGGGTGGGCGGGGAGCAACTTTAAAATCTTAAACAGATACCCCTATTTTTAATTGCGGAATCGGATATTCTGACTAAGAATACACTACTTTTGTTGGAAACATTTTTCCGACATTGTCATGTTTTTAAGTTATCCGGCGAGAAAAAATCAAAATTTTGCGATTCTTTTAATCGAAAAAAAAAGAAATTAGGACCAAAATTGCAAGAGCTAAGAAGAGTTTGGAATCATCCCGGGAATATTCTCAAATGTTTTCGGAATTGTCCAATATCCTTTGCAGAAAAAAGCATTGGATCAAAAAGGGCATTGGACAATTCCGAAAAAATTTGAGAATATTCCTGGGATGATTCAAAACTCTTTTTGTCTCTCGCTACTTTTGTCCAAATTTTTTCGACTAGAAAAATCGCAAATTCTAAAATTTTTATTTTTCCTCGCCGGACCACTAAAATAAATGACAATTTCAGAAAAAATGTTTCGAACAAGAGTAGTCTATTCTTAGTCAGAATGTCCGATTGCATTTAAAAAAAGGGGGTACCCATTTAAGATTTGAAAGTTGCCCCTGCCCCACCCCACGGGGTGCGGGTGGGTGGTCGCGTATGGTGAGTGAGTCACACTGTATATAGAAATTAGTGCGCCTTGAAAAAAAACGGTGACTAAAAGTTATGAATAAAACTTCACCGTCGTCCTGTTAATTGAATCTTATTACCTTATGTCAATATTGATATCGGTGAATACCACGTTCGATTTCGTTATTTGTTCTTTTTTTACACAAGCTCCCGCAATATAGATATACAAAGGTTCAATTAACAGAACGACGTGACGATTTTGAAGTCTTACGTTATACGTTTGGTGACAGGTTCTTATTATTAAAGGCGGTTCAATTTTTTCTAATTTTACATTAACCTCTCGTGTAGTTTCTAGAAATAAAAAGAAATATCTTCATATATCAAAGTATACGTAAAACTGTAAAAGTTACGAAGTTGTGGAAGCCTTATCGACATTAGATTCTGTATCTGCTTCTCTGAAAATACCCAACTATCAATTGCATCCTTGATGCACTCTCCATATTCTCGAATAGAAAACACTTTTTCCGATTTCTGCACATCTTGCACTAAACATGGTTTGATGGCAGGTGGACCACCATCGAGCTATACTATACAGTTTGCAAAAGATTTTCATAGAAATCGCTTATGGCATTCTAGGGTAATTATTGAACCAACATAAAGAAACAGATACGACTTCCTCTTTTTTTTAACATTTCAAGTCGGTTAAAAGTACCCTAACAAACTATATTATTACCACAAATTAGTCTTGTAGTAGGTTATTGAATAATAAAAAGAAACTATTAGTTTTATGCCTGAAATCTCTTTATATGAGTACTTCTCTATTTATTATATTAGCTCTTAAACTCAAATCGCTTTTCTTCGTCCATATACGTTATGTAGACAATAAAATAACAGTAATGAAACCATAATAATACGTTTGAAATTTATATTTCGTTTTATTGAAAGCAAGTAAAGCAGGACCATAACACAATTCCAGTGCAGCATTGTCTAAAAATTCTGACAATAGCAGACTAAAACTACCTACTTTTACAAGTTTATATACACCTCATATGCATAGAATATTCTTCATTTAAATGGGATTGAAGAGAAAACACATGGATAAGAACATAAAGCATAACGAAATCGAGTAAAACACTGCTATGTTTTTTACCACTATATTTGCACAAAACGTGACTGCAGTTTCAACCCTTTAGGTCCTTTTCAAACGATGATTCAACTAAGAATGAAATACAAAATATTTGGTCCCTATTTAAATATGTTTCTAGAATTAAACAGATTAGAGAAATACAAAAGATTTGGTCCCTATTTAAATGTTTCTAGAATTAAACAGATTAGAGAATTCTCTAATCTGTTTAATTATAGAAACATATTTAAATAGGGACCAAATCTTTTGTATTTCATTCTTAGATGAATCGTCGTTTGAAAATGATCTCTAATCTGTTTAATTCTAGAAACATATTTAAATAGGGACCAAATCTTTTGTGTTTCATTCTTAGTTGAATCATCGTTTGAAAATGACCTAAAAGGTTCAAACTGCAGTCACGTTTTGTGCAAATATAGTGGTAAAAAACATAGTAGTGTTTTACTCGATTTCGTTATAATTATGGATTACCACAGAGTAACGGCTTCCTTAATCAATTTCTTGAAACATAAAGCATATCACACAAACTCGACAACTCCAAACCTAAAGGGTTGCATCATATACATATTAACTATATACTATGAGTTTCGTTCGTAACTTGACGCCAAGGAAAGCTTGTCTCTCTATCCTTTAACAGTACTCTGGGTATGGTGCCTTAGTGATGCGAGATTGTGACAGTTCAACCGAATATAGAGTCGGGTACAATTCAAACTGACGTGTGTCATGGCCGCTAAAACGCCTGAACTAAGATTTTATTTAAAGCATAAGAAATACCAGTAGTTCTCAAACAGTTCTCAGCAATGATATCGCTAAATAATTTTAAAAATATGTAATAAAAGATATTATCATAAAATGTTAAGATTATTAATTTAGTAACTTCATAATTTTAGTGGAATTCTGATTATACAGTGTCCGTAATGTTGGCTACATATGGGAAAAAATTGTATTTTTTACATTTCTAAAAAACTCTATTGGGGTTTGTTTATTCATGTACAACAAAAAATTACATATTAACACATGTCATGTGATCACCGGTTTGGCAGGACTGTAAATTTTATGAAGAAAAAGTGCATATAGAATACAACAAGGACTCCATATAGTCGCGTCATTTTAGCATGAAAAATCTGAAAACCTCAAAAAAAAGGTACAGGGTCAATTGACTTAACTCTTGTTGCAAAGAGTTCAGAAAGGCATTTAAAAAAACAGTACCTTTTATTTTTTGGCGGAAATGTTTGGTTTCATTTCTTTTCCGATAATTGATCAATTTAATTAAATTAATTGAAAAATTTGTTATCATACACAATATGCCATAAAATTAAACGAAAATGGTTACCCGGGGGTTTCTGGGGTCGCTGATCACCAATCTGAAGTCCAATTTGGGAAATTCAAAATGGCGGACCGGAAATCGGGCCATCTTCCATAAGAAGAATGAGAATGGATATCTTGTCCTTGAAAATCTGTACTCGGGGGTTTTCGGGGTCGCTGATTACGAATGCGAGGCCTGATTTGGTAAATTCAAAATGGCGAACCGGAAGTAAAGTCAATTTATCAGGAAAAATTTGTACTTTTTTCGTTCTTGGGCTTAAAATAAGTACTCGGGGGTTTTTGAGGTCACTGATTACGGATCAGAGGTCCAATTTACGAAATTCAAAATAGCGGACACGGGAGGAGCAGTCAATCACTTCGGAAAACCTCGTATTTTTTACTTTTTAGGGCTGAAGGTATGAAAAATACGAGTATTTCCTGAAAAATATACTACTTCCGGTCCGCCATTTTGAATTCTCCCTAACTGGACATCAGAATCATCGAGTCCACCCCCCACGTTCAGCCCAAAAAAGAAAATGATACGAGTTTTCAGGAGAAATGGAGTGTTATTCCGGTCCGACATTTTGTATTTCGTAAATTAGGCCTTTGATTCGTTATCAGAGACCTCAGAAACCCCCGAGTACTCATTTTCAGTCCAAAAGCGAAAACGATACGAGTTTTTCTTGATAAATGAACTCTACTTCCGGTCCGCCATTTTGAATTTACCAAATCAGACCTCAGATTCGTAATCAGCAACCTCGAAAACCTCCTAGCACAGATTTTCAAGGCCAAGATAGTCATTGTCATTTCTTATGGAAAATGGTTCGATTTCCGGTCCGCCATTTTGGATTCCCCAAATCGGACTTCAGATTGGTGATCAGCGACTTCAAAAACCCCAGAGTAACCATTTTCGTCTAATTGTATGGCATATTGTGTATGATAACAAAATTTTCAATTAATTAAATTAAATTTGGCCATTAATATCGGCCAATTATTGGTCCAAAATTTAAACCAAACATTTCCGCTAAAAAATAAAAGGTACTGTTTTTTCTAAATGCCTTTCTGAACTCTGCCACAAAAATGAAGTCAATTGACCTTGTACCTTTTTTTGAGGTAAAATGCCAAAATGACGCGACTAATATATAGATATGTATATATCGATTGTGAAGCAGATATGAGGATAATAAAAAAGTGCAAATTTTACCCCTACCATTAATTACTATAGGAAAAATCATAAACTCTTGTGTCTATTTCACAAATATTTGATTAGTTTCGACAAAAACTGTATGTATTTTAGTTGAATAAAGGTATTTGCATGTAAAAAAAGAAACGAACCCCCAATATAGTATTTTTTAGAAATCTCAATAATACAAATTTTTCCGATATGTAGCCAACTTTACGACGGACACTGTAGGTATATAGGTTCGGGCACAAATGACACTGATAACAAAAAATGAATTGCCCAATTCAGTCAATAACAATGAGTGATCAGAAAAAGAAATCAAAGACTAATATTGCTACAGTCCAGCAAGAGACACGGGAAGGTTTGGGCATTTCTTGCCAGGAAAGGATAGGATAGTAGTATTAGTAGGGGAAACGATGTCAGTAAAAATAAAATATTTCATATAAAAAAAAAATCTGAAATCTCTATGAGAATAACGAAAATAAATTATTTTTCTTTTAGCGGTAATAAATAAAAATTCTAGTTGACAAAATTAAAAAAGACACATTTTTGGGGAAAATAAAGTTTTAACAAAACTCGAGGCGCAGTTTAATAAAATAAAATTATAGAATGAAAATTATTAACTTTTAATAGAGCTTAATGAAATAAAAAAAAAGTAGAAGAGCTGGGAATCGATCCTGCACCAACCCCATTTTTATTTATTGCATCATCATAACAAATTTATTAGTATTTCTTGTATTTACATGCATTGCCTCCCCGGATCGTGACCCGTGACAAACCGTACAACCACGTCGCTCAGCGCCGTGGTGTTAGTGCGGTTGGGCGGATCGCGACCGGTTTGGCTCAAGGAAACTAATACTAAAGGGGCTAGAACTCCTGCCGCCTGTGGCGGCTTAAATCTAACATTTCGACGTCACTACCCACTTAGTGGGTTTAAAATAATTTAATTTATCACTTTTGAGCGTTATTCGCGTTATTCACTTTTTTATAAATTTTGAATCGGTAAGACGGGAAAAAGCTTAATGAAAAAACCCGTTCGAGGTAATTTTTCGCCCCACAGTCTACTCGCCATTGGGAAGTTTTGATTTAGGAAAGAAAGTTTAGGAGTTTAGTAGGTCTTGATTTGCAAGTTTCTCGGTCGAGAGGGAATTTATTAACAAAAAATGACAAAATGACAAAAATTACAAAAATACAAACAGAGTACAAACAACTAGGGATAGGAAAGGAATAGGTATAGATTAAAATATACGGTGGTGAAAAGTGTGTGATAGTAAGAGGTTTTGGTAGAATTTATTTATTGCATCGAGCATCTTACCGATTGAGCTAGGCTAGCTACTTTGTTCAGCTCTAAGACATGTACTATGTACGTAATAGAAAATTGTAAGATTTAATGGTTTGATATTGTTTGTTTAACGGATGAATATCCACTACTTATCACTAAAAATAACTTAAATATTTCATATAAAGATGTTTTTCATATTTAGAGTGGTGTTAGTTCACGGAAATAAATAATATTCGTCGTCAAATCACACAGTTTGAGAATCGCTGAGCTTATGACTATGTTTCTCACTCCTCAGTGTGCATTTCATATTTCCGTCTCAAAAGAAGTGGGAAAGAATCTTGGTAGACATACATTGACAATGTCTTTAGGCTATGGTTTTAAGTTTGTGTGCAAGAGATAGTGAAAACGTATGTGCAATATTAATTCATACAACGGTCTTTTTAAATTTGACCCGACTCTAGAAGGCAAATGGTCACAATCTAATCGGAGAAATTGGCCAGTGGCCTGTTACAAGAGCGCGCTTTCTTACTCCTTCATCAGATCGTGTTGTCAGAGTGTGCGCGTAGGGTCCCAAGTTCCCAATAGAGATAGAAAACTATCTCCTTACCTAGCCTCAATTCCGTACATAGTGGCTTATAGTGTGTTACCAGTATATAGTTAATATGTATATGAGTTGCATTATTGAAATCGGTAAACTTGCAACCATAAGTTACAAATACAATCGAAGTGCAGGTCTCAAGGTACATACGTGCACCAAAAGTCAATATTTAAACCGTTTGTTCCAGAGTAATCATGCGCGCAAGAAAAATTATAGAACGACCAACAGATTGACAGACATTTTTTCCCGCTTAAATTTAAAATCTCGACGTTTCATGATATTCTAAACCTAGTTCAACAATAAATATTTTTGAATTTTTTTTACGACAACCATACTTCCACTCCACTAGGTATATGTGGAAGTGATTATGTAGTAAAATTTCACCGTGGCGTATCTTCTGGTTAATTAGACCTCATTGCCTAATCGGCAACTTCGACTGATAAGGTTCTAAGTGACTCTTTTTCATAAAAGAGTTAGATATGTGACAAGGTTCTATATTAAGCAGTTTTGTCAACTTTAATGTTATTATTTCTATTTGAAGTTATACTAAAACAAAATTGTTTCTGCCACTATTTGAATGACACAGTTTTAACTGCCAGATAGAACTGTATACGTGATATTGGTGGACATGTATGTAGCAGCATTCTAACTAATTAATGTTGTTACGTATTTGCGCCACCTAGATGCTAGTAGCATGGGTAGACTAAATTAAGTAGCAGGGATGAGAGGCAACTGAATAAAAAAATTCACTTTTAAACTGCATTTATTATTAGCACATTTCCACATTCATTCACTTCATAGAAACGTGTAATGTGCGCCATTTCTGAAGCACTAGTAGTACGAATTTTCTAGAAACATTGGTTTGAGACTTTACTAGATAATTCAAGATTCCTTTCAGAAGGTTCGAGAATGCTATAGACCGGCCACCTGGGGGCATATAAGGCAACCGATTCACGGCACGGCATTTTAGATGAAGTGAGTTGATATGAGAAGCGATCCCAAGAGAATAATAAACATATATGAGGTTAAATGTACAGTACGTTATTCAATGAATAGTGTGTTAGCAGGTTATCTCGTGTCATAATAAAAGTCCAGACCGGTCATGTCTTGCAGCAAACGGAGTATCTATAAGTATTTTATTATAATACATTTAAAAATCTCTTGTATCGTAGATTAAATATTAGAGGAAGCAAAATGTTATATGGCAAATAATTCGCAGATAAAAGTAGCACGTAACCACTCAAAACAGGTACGTGACTTCTATAAAATCCAGAATATTTGCAGTAAATAATTAAAATAATACACCTTTGTTGACTGTTTGATAAACATGTTAGTATGCAAATTTAAATGCTTATATTAGTGTCTAAAAAAATCCATAAATACAGAATTGTCTACCAGCCGTAAATCTAGTGTTGGATTACTTTTACTAGAACTTACTTACTATGTAAGAACGAAACCAAAAATATTTTTAACTGATTTCAATTGCAATATTACGCTACCTTGGAATGGCAAAGTTCCATTTGTGTAAAAACTGTTTAGAGAACATGGCTGGCAAAGTTTACTGTTTTCTTCTCTATTATCAAATATGCATGTAAAGCATTATATTGCTTTATTTTATTAATTAAAGTTCATCCATCAACCTTGTCGCCTTGAAGTTTGAGAATATATTTACTTATTTTACTAGGTTATTATTTCTAGACGCCTCATAGTAACTGGACATGGTTCAGTTCGATTTGATTTACTAACCACTAACCGCGAATAGTAAGTGACTTTCCAGGTTTCGGAAATGAATCAGTAACAGTTCATGACGAATAATATACTGTCACGAGTTTTCACCCTCTGGAAACCTCCCTTAAACCGTGAGTTTAAATCAATCAAGTTTCAAATCAATATCTTAAGCCTTTCCAGACAAAACGTGCGCACAAGAAAAGTTACAGACAGACCGACCAATAAACAGAAAATATTTTTCGGTCAAATTTACGACGTTTCATAACATTCTAAACCTACCTTTCTTAAAGAACAAGATAAAAGTAATTTTAATTTAAATAATTTTAAGTTTTCAGCATTTCTCTACCAATATAAAACGGACCCTTTCTACGTTAAATTTGTAAAATAATGTTTCCATAAACTTTTCAGCTTGTTTGCATTTCAGAATTTTCCCCAATTTTACGTTGTTTTGGCCCCACTGTGCGACGCCAATACTTTCTGTATCTATAGACGAGAAAGTAAAAACCCTAAGGCAGCTAAAGTATATCAAATTTTATAGTAATACGTCAGAATTTAATGGCAATATCGATAAGATATTGAAATATGATGTTTTATATAGTTTCGCATGGTAATGTATGTCTTGGCGTTATTTAAGCTTAGTAGAAACCAAGCACAGTCCTCGGTTTATTGAAATAAGGGACGGGCATAGGCACAACATAATTGCGAGATTAGGAGCTTCACAATGTGGTCAGTATAGGATGCTGTGAAGGTACCGAGGAATCAACAGAGATTAATGTTAACCACTTGACAAGGAGCATCTATCTACCCAATATGTAAACCGTACGAGGTACAGTTCAAATTAATTTCCTACCCCTATGACGTGTTAAAATCCTTTACCTCGTCCTTTAATAATGTGAACACATTTTTAAATCGTCATATGATGTAATTAATACTTAGTCGGGTGCACTTAGATTTTGACTAAAAGAAAAAAGGAAACTTTTGGACAGGGGGAAAGAAGTTAAAAACGTGCTTTTCCAATTGTCTTGAAAACTACGAATTTTCTTATAAATATCCAACAAATTTTTGATACAATCAAGTATTCAAGAACCAACCTCTGTCTGATCCGTTTGGCGAAGTTTTTTCATTAAAATTTTTAAATATTTTTCAGTGGCAAAATACCCAACAAAAAGTAAGAAAATCTGAATATGCCACAAATAAAAAATTATAGACAGTGTCCAAGAAAATTGAAAAGTAATTTAATTACCTACAATCTGGCTCATAGAACAATCCTCTACGATAAAAATTGGCCAAATTGGGGTTATTTGTTTTTAAAAAAGTACGTTTTTATGAAAATTGAAAATACGAATTCATTACTTTAAATTGCATTTTGACAAAAAAAATGTATTGAATGTTTTGTAGCTTTTAAAATAATAAATCAAATGGCATGCATATTTGTAATTTAAAAAACATCATTTTTTTTTTCAAAATAAGTGTTTCTATTATAATTATTTGTTGTAAACAATCATCTTCATAAAAGCAAATTACTAAATTCTGTTGAGAAAGTGATGTGGGGTGGCAAATGTCATAAAAATATTTGAGGCCTAGGTTTCTAGCAGATACGCCAAATCCCAAGTTTCGGGAGTTTTACCAGCTTGCATTACTGACTTTTTCCTATTATACCTCAACCCTTCACCGGACTATGCCTAGTTCCAGATCTCGTTATAATACATATGTGCACCAAATTCCAAGTCAATATCTTAAACAGACAGAATTCTAAACCTATTTCAACAAAAACAAAAATTGAAACTTTTTTACGATTACTATACTTCCAATCCACTACATATACGTGTACGTGGATGTGGAAGTAAAAATAAAATGTTATAATTGCCAACAAAGAACAGTGAGGTGTACAAAAAAAAAGATAATATAGTAAGCTAAACGATCGCGAAGGAATTTTCTTTTTAAAGCTTTTATTTAACTTGCTCTGTTGTCTGTCTGTCTGTCTGCTACAAATCTTGCTATCAAAATTTAGAGTAGTTCTAATCAATCTAAATCTTTGAAATTCTGCACACGTATGTAGGTCCGGTGACAATGCAATATACTATCTAATATTTTTATAAATCCAATATGGCGGACTTCCCAAGATGTCGGATTATCTCTTTCTTCACAACCCACTTGACACGGGTGTCAAGTGAAGGGGTTTGACGAGTAAAATACGATAAAATACGTAACGTCATTATATATTCAATATGACGAACGCTCCAGGATAGCGGATCCACTTTTTCTTCACAACCCCCTTGACATGGATATGGAGGGTTTTGTCTGTCTGTCTGTACGTAACGTCATTATAAATCCAATATGGCGAATTACCTCTTTCTTCACAACCCCCTTGACATGGGTACGAAATGAAAGGGTTTTGTCTGTTGGTAAAATAAGTAGACTAAAAAGTAGTTTAAAAAAATGTACTAAGGGTAAAAAATTATTTTTAAATTCATGTGTCTGAAAACGAAAAGCTTTGGGGCGGTCAATTGAGCAAAATAACTGTATAAAAAAATACATACCTATTTTAGTTTATTTACCGTTTGCTTCTATGCCACGCATGTTTGAAAAGCACTTTCTTACAGAAGTTTGGGTTATGTTGCAAAATTCTCAAATATTTGCAAATATTTTGAAAACTGCGCTTTTTAGGATTTAATGAAAGCTTAAAGGGCACCGCCGGATAGGCATATGCAAAGTGCACCTTAGTTTTTTTAGGTTTCTTGTCGACTGAATATTGCTCTTCATCTAATGCATTTATATGGGTAATTATAACTCTCTACCCCCTCTGGTAAAGAAAAGTGGAGGTTAGAACCCCTAACTAAAAAATTTTTTCTCTCGTTAACTACTTGACATATTCGAATGGAACAAAAACGAAACTATACGGACACGTGACATTTAAGAAATCGAAGTAATCGCTTGCCACCACTATATGGAACATATTAATAGATATTTAACAAACAGGTGCATTAATAACAGCGATTAATAATCGAGATATTTTAACGTTAATGGTCGAGATTATTAACCGCCTTTTAATATACGAGTTAGTTACAAAATTTTTCCGTTGACTGTACTTTTAATAATATGGAGAAAATCGATTTTAAATTTTTATTTACTAAAATAAGTACAAATTCAATTAAGTATTATTTGACTAGTATGGTCTAATTTGTGTTTATAAACATTTATTAGATATAGTACAATTACTGAAATTAAGGGAAGGCATAGATAAATTATTAGTTCTATGATATTCTGAATTTAAATTCAGGTTTACATCGTTATCTTGGATAATAGGTTGTGTTTCGGCGTTGGCAGAACTAGTATTACCTTTTGTAACAGTTTTACAGAAGATTTTTTCAGCTATGTCAACTGTATTTTGCAATGAATTTTCAATATATCCTTCTGCAACAGCAGTGGATTTCCAACCACCAAGGCGTTTAATGGCTGAACAGTCTGCACCACTGTCGGAAAGTATTGAGGCAGAAGATCCCTGAAAACAATGCCCAGTGTAGAGATGCGGCTGCTCTAATTTTAAGAAGGTTGCTATAATGGACTGCAGTTTAGAAAATGTATTTATGCAAACTGACTGTGTTAGAACATTTATTATTTTTATAAAAATAGAAAACCGTATGTCTGAAGTATGTGCAAGTCTTAAAGAGACATAGTGTTTAACCAAATTGAGAAGGGTATTCTGTTCATTATCTACTATGGTAAATATTTTGTTTGTGTGTGTTTTAGATGCCTTAATTGTAACTAATAGTTTAGTTCCCAAATCTTGAACATTATTCATTTCTAATTTCAACAGTTTATCCTTTCTCAATGCGCCAGCTACTCTGAAAATCAATGCAACCTACGAAAATTTTTTTATGTATTATTATAGTTTTATCTTGGTTATTTGTTTATCTTTGTTATTAAGAAGAGGTTGTTAGGAGCATCAAAAATAAATTTTTGTACGTGTTCTTTCTCTAAGTAAACATAATTAATTTATTAAATTTACTTATGTCGATGTTTTCCTTCAAGATTAAGTTTGATTTAAGCACTGAATATTTTGGTCATAAACTTGCAATTAGGCCTCTTTCTGCAATATTCGAAAAATATGCCAATAGCACCGATTCTGAGGAGCACGTTACTTGTTTCCCATAGCACCATGAAATAAATTCGGCATAAGTTTCCTCATACAATTTTCGGCTTTTTCTGGCAGTAAAGTTAATGATGCTACATTTGCAGTTTCTGCCACTTCAGGCGGGGTTAATGTCGTCAATATCCATTTATTCAACGTTTTACAACACCGACTTCAGAAGTGACATGCTTGACAGTGGCAGATATTGGTGACACGGCGCACAGTGGGAAATTTAGCACTTTTTTTGGACAAAAGTCCATTTGACGCACAGCTCTTGAGAGATTTGAATATATTTTTTTTAAATACTCATGAATGATTCTAGATTACCCCCCAATTGCTACAATTAAAATACCTATTCTTCTGATGAACGTATCTGACCCAATATCGGAACATACAGGTTTTCAGGATTTTTTCGATATATAATTTATTACTCTAGGTCGTTTAATTAATTGTATGTATGAATAAAATTAATTTCAAAAAGCCTAACAAGTATTAAAAATAAGAAGATTTACTCAAGGAGGACGTTAAATTCAAGCTATATAAAAGATAATAAATGTATTTGTGTTTACAATTAAGGAGCAGATAAGCAACTTTGAGGTTGCATATCCATGGGCTTCTTATACGTCTAATTTCTTATGCTTTTTTAGCTCTCAAATTGAAATTTGGTTACATTTTTACCTTACTTGCGTTTTTAATTCAAATAATAGCTATTTTTAATTAAATTATATATATGATAACATCAGCCCGCTGATGTTCCGATATTGGGTCAAATACGTGCATCAGAAGAATAGATATTTAAATTGTAGCAATCAGAGGGTAAACTAGAATCATTCACGAGTATATAAAAAAAATATATTATTCAAATCAGTCAACAACTGTGCGTCAATTCGACTTTTGTCCAAAGAAAGTGCTAAATTTCCCACTGTGCGGCGTCTGGATTTATTTAAGTATTTAATTTCATGTATGTTGGGTGTCTATACTAAAACCGCTCATTAATAAAGAAATCATGCATTAATAAGGGTCATTAATAAACGATTTTGTATAGATCAATCTAACTTTTTAATACACTGTCGACGGAAAATAATGTTAATATATACCTGTTTTGATTTCCTACACTTTTTGTGAGATATTTTTTCAAATTTCAAGTGATTGAGGAGATACTGATCATTCACGCATTAGTGCCTCACCGTATATATTTGATGCAACTAGTACGATTATATCTATTTTACATTTTAAAGGATTTATATCATTCGGCCACAATAAATCATTCTTCACAACTTAATAACTTTCTATTAGTGTTCACCGTTTCAACCGTACTGCAACTTAAACACATGGTAGATAGCTTAAATTTTTGGTATGTGTCATTTCAGGGGTTGTTATAAAAAATTTCTCCTAAAAGTTATTAAAAAAATGTCAACCCTTCTAATCAAGTAAAAAATATTTAAGAAATATGAAATATAGTACTATTAAGTTTCGTATTTGTTTCATTCAAGTATCTCAAGTAGTTAAAGTGAAAAATCGTTTTTAAATTAGGAATTGTCACCTCCATATTTTCTCTACCGGAAGGGACCGAGGCTTAAAATTATTCAAATAAGTACTATATGCGAAGTGCAATATTCAACCGACAGCTTATTTGGTTTTACTTCTTGGTACGTCGTACGTTGTTTCTAGAGTTGGACATAAAAATGTTTTCACAAACAGAGACAATATTCAACCAGTTATATATACTTATAAACTTTTCAGTCTTGGTACTAAGGAAAAGAATCACTGGAAAGTACAAAGTTAGGCAAACCTATATCGGTTTTTGAAAATGAATAATAACTGAAAATACTTAAAGACAAAGTTATGCTTTAATTTTGTTAAATGGACCTAAATTTAACTACGGTACGTCAGTCGTTTCCCGTCGTTAAATTAATAGGTAGTAATTTGCTTTATGTACCTAAAGCTGTTTTAATTGCAAATTAAAATCGAACAATCTTTTAGGTTTTGGACTTTATACTATATGGATCGTAATAATAATTAAGCATTTTTTTAAGCATCCACAATAAACTTCTTATTTTTAATCCGTTAAACCCCCAACTGCAACTAAAAGATATCGATACAACAAAGTGACCACAAATTAATATCTATATACAAAAAGGGATTGCACCCCTTTTTTAATATAAAAAGAAACTAGAAAAAAAACGATTAATTCACTAAATCTGTATAAGTCTGCTGTTATCAACTGAACTTGGTGCTATTTGTATATTCAATCATTTGCTCCAATTTGTAAATTTTATTTTTCCATTCCATCAATTTTTTATTTTTACCTTCCTCTTTACGTAAAGAATTTAAACACGTAGGTATATACATTTAATAAATTGTATAAGAAGATACGACAAGACCTCATATCTCTTTTGCATGGAATTGATTTTCCTACGGAAAACAACCATTCAACTTTTCATATATCTCATGTTTTCAGCGATATTTATGATTTAAACATTTTTCTAGAACGATTTTCAATTATTTTCGGCACAACCGGAAGTGATAGCGAGCTCAACTTCATGATCATTTATTGTCCGGAATAAACCTATATACATATTCGTCTAATTGTTTCTCCAGATGCTGCGCCCATGTGTCACGCAGCCAGACCGACAGACTGATATAGCCTTTAAAAATGATGATTTAACATGTAAACATAGTTGGATTCTAGAAATTCAAAACGTCGAGAAATACCAGTTTTAGCAATACTGAAATTTCACCCGAAACCAACAATTTTCTTAGCACAAGTGATGAACAGTAAGAACTTCTGAATCACTTGTTTAATAATTAACTAAGGAATTAATATTTCAAAAGCGTCTTATTTGCAACATGAAGTGACATTTCAATTGGTAGATATATAAGCATGGAAAATATTTTTCCTTATTGAAAATGAAGGTGAGTTCTTCATATAAAATTTTTCAAAATAAGCCTTTCCTATCCAGCTACACCCGCTTAAAAGGACGTAAATAAAACGGTTTTTAATTTCTATGTGAAAATAATGTAATCGGAAAAAGTTGAAATTTGACACATCTCGGTCAAATTATTATTTGACATCAGCCTACTTAATGTTTCGACTAATACAGTCGGGCTCGTTGATCACTTAGATGTAATTTTTTTCTCAAAAACGGTCGATTTCACGATATTTCTTCAAGACGAAAAAAAAGTTTTGAAATGAATCATCATCTTTAGTTGTTTTTTTTAATTGAAAAAATGGAAATAGACAAACAGATATCTACAAAATTATCAGAGAGGTAGTTAATATCACCCCTCTGTACACAGGCTAGATGGATGAAATAATTTCGTTAGATACCTTCTCATTTTTAACCGAGATGTGGCAAATTTTGTCTTTTTCTGATTACGTTATTTTCAGATACAAATTACAAACCGTTTTTTTGCACAACCTTTTAAGGGGATGTAGCTGGACTAGAAAGGCTTATTTTGAAAAATTTCGTATTGTTGCGTATTTTCCACCTTTTAGGAAACACCCTGTGTGAATCCGTGGGTTCTAAATAATTTCAAAAAGAGATAAACACCACTAACACTTTATTTAACAATTTTCTGACTATACAATACTTCAAATTCGAAATAACACTTTGTTTACTTGATTTTAACCTCACTTTTCACTTTTCAACTTGTTCACTTTTATAAACTGCTTTCTTAATAAAACTTCTTCTTCCGCGCTGGTAATCGCGCCTTATATACTCCAAATTTGACTCTCTAGATCCATCTAGAAGCAATCAAGAGTCTTCTCTTACCACATTCCAGAAAAGTCCATTTCTTTCTGATAGCTTCCAGTCACAATTAGTAGGCATAGGCGTATGTAATTCATAACAATATGAACAACCAACCTCCCTTTTCGATAAGGAATTGGTTGTTAAATTTGTTGCACGTTATTACGAGACACCCTGTATATAAGCAAAAGACAACAGCCAAGGATTGCAATTTGATCTTAATCTATATATCGACGTAATTAAAACAATAATGAATTTGTAACGTTTTCTGTTTTTTTTATGCTAATGAAATTTTAATGAAATTGGGGTTGCAAATTCACAGGAGAATTTATATATATTATTAGAATGCTATATGAAACTTGCACCTATTTTCCAATTTTTACGAGGTTGCAAATTCAGATTATATCATTTATTGGTATTACAAACATTTGCAACCCGATTTTAAGACTTTCTCAATTATTTAGACCCCCCACTTATTGTTTAAAACGTCAAAATCATATTCGTGCCCGATAAAGAAATTGTGAAAAGAATCTTCCGAGGTAAAGACCTTTATGCAAAATTACAAGAGGGTTTGTGACCCTACTCTGTTGCATACACAATCAGTTGCATAACTTTCGCAATTTTTTGCCACGAAATATTTCATAGAAAGTAAAAAAACAACTATTTGTAATGTGCCGGTCATCGTAGCAGGGTGCAAACTTAACAGAGTATGTGTAATAATTATTAAAATGTTCTCCAAGGTTTGCATAAATATCGGAATTCTTCTCAAGAAGTTATTGAAAATAAACGTTTTTTGTTAATGTAACAATGTTCCGGGGGGCGGAAAAGGGTGCAAAACCGGATTCATGATTTTTTCACCTCCTAGAATATTGTCTCAAAGATTGAAGACTTTCGCAATTTTTCATACCTTTTTGGCTTTAATGACTGGCCTATTCATAAAAGATGTAGGAAGCTTTAAATAACGTGATGGTAGAAGAATAAAGAGGTGTAATTTAAAAATATTTTAAAATATGCAGGGTGGTTAATTTTGGCATGACTTCATAAACTTATGTTGTCTTTAACGGAATACTCAGTATATTGTTGCGTACTTGCGTTTTCTTTTTTAGAAACAGCTCAAACGATATACCATTTGAGGGATCTCTGATGGGTTGGTACCTTGATACGAGTGAATTTGTACCAAAAACACTGATCTGAGATCTGATTTACGTTAAGAGGCTTCTAGTTTACTATACTATTAGCAGATCTTAAGAAATTACTATTCTATACAGGATGAGTCAGGAAACGCCCTGTATACTATAATAGTAGTAAGTGTTCTACTTGTATTAGATAACATGGATCTATCAGTCATGAGTAATATATTAATCAATGTTGTAATCAATTTATTCAATTTACTGATATTTAATATATTTAAGATATTACCATTTTTACGACGCTATATTTATGTAGGTACAATATTTGTTAATTACCTATGTATTAATGTGTGTGTGTGTGTATGTAAGAGGAATTGATTGTCTTCGTAATTGTCCATTAGCCACAGAAGATCTATGTTGATTAAAATAGATTTATATCGATATTGCAGCTTTACGCAAAAAGGCATCGTAAATTTCTTTATTTTCCGTAAATTTCTTTATTTTCCGTACTTAAGTGGGAAACTATGTTAGTGGGAAAGTGCACATCTAAGGATTTTAAGCAAGTTTCAAATTCTTTCTACCCTAAGTATTAATATTATATTAATCATATAAAATAGTAATTTTCCTTCCATGAACTGCCTAAACTATAGCAGTTTGTTTGCAGTATCACAGAAGAAAGAGAAACAATTTAATAATAGTTAATAATTACACAGGTACACAAACGAAAAAAAGACTCAAGTGCGAGAAGGCAGACCTATGTATTCCTATGCATTTTGACCTGCTGAATACGAATCCGATGTTCGTTTTGCCCGATTGGCATTTTTCCTAACCTCAAAAAACACGTCAGAATGCCCGAAAAATCTCAAACAAGTAAATAAAAAGCATAAATGTGCTGATCACCATTTCCATTAGTATTTTGGAGCGCTGAGACCGAATGTGAGCGGCATGATCATCGATGGTCATTTTTAAGGGAGATACACACCACCCCGAGAGCAATATATAGGATTATTAAAGTGACCACCCCATATTAATATACAATGTCTAATTATGGATTCAGCTAAGATATTATAGATTCACTAATAGTTTTTTATTTGAAATATCTCTTATTTGAAAAAAATTATGTAACAGCCTTCTGGCCCGCCCTGTTATGTATTCCGCATGATCTTTCTACTTTAGATGCTGGCCAACCAGTACACCTAGGTATTTGGTGCTATTTATTTTCTCAGTACAGACGCATTTACAGTTCATTTGATTGGCACATGGCTAGAGTGAAATTTTATGTTGTTTATTTCTGGTTAATCAGCAACTGTCGAGGAAAAAGTAACAAATTTATTTTTTTCAATATTAAGGCTCAGAAGACTGTCATCCAATCAGGCTCTAAGCTTTGCGATTCCTTGCTCTGATTTTTTATATAAGTTTTCCCAGGAATCGGCTACAAAGATTACAGCATTATCATCAGCGAATGATATAATCTCCCCATCTATACTTTGTATTTGGGAAATTGAATTTTTATATACTAAAAATAATATGGACCACAGTACAGTACCCTAGGGAATACCCATTGTGGTGGGGAGTGGGTCGCTGTATATGTTATGTAATTTCACTCTCTGTCATCTGTCTCATCAGATGTCACAGAAAAATTTGAGGTGTTGGGTTCTAGAATATGTCAAAAATAGAGTTTCTGGGCTCTTATTAGCTTGCTCTACTTATTTTCCCCTATTCACAACCTCCCATGCCCCACCCCTCTGAGGCCTTCAATTCTATTATATACACAAAATCTCAAGATTCTGTACTCTTACCAGTTTGCTTTACTTATTTTCCCCTATTTACTTCTATTTAACCCCCAACCCTTCAACGGAATCATCTCAAAACATAATCTAGTTCCAGATGTCGTTACAATTCATAGGTGTACCAAATTTCAAGTTAATATCTCAATTACATTTTATCAACCCTTTTAATAATAGAGTGGGGGTGGCGGTGGGGGGATGGGAAATATTATAAAAATCTGAGGCCTTTGCTTTTAGTATGTACATCAAATCCCAAGTTTCTGTACTCTTACCAGCTTGTTTTACTTATTTTCCCCTATTTAACCCCAACCCTTCAACGGAATCATCTCAAAATATTAGTTTCAGATGACGTTATAATACATATGTGTACCAAATTTCAAGTGAATATTTTTTTATTTTAATGGCCTTATTTATATTAACGTCCTGGCGGAGTTCAGCTATTGCTGTTCTACCACTCAACCAGGACACGTACACATGGACATCAACACAACAACCATTTCCTGCAATATTGCCATCTACTTCAGCTGAGACTCGAACTCAGGAGAGATAACAGTTACTAGACATGCTATGCCACTTAACAGAAGTCTAGGTCACTGCTACCGTCTCGGGAACACATGCGAAACACCACTAAACATACATACCCTGGTCAGGATTCGAACCAGGAACTCCGTGGTCGCTAAGCTGGCGCAGTGCTAAGGTGTTTCAATTTTGGTTTATAGTCCCTTTAATAATAGAGTGGAGGATGCACAGTGAGGCTGAAAAAAATTTACCATTCAAAACTCTCTACAGCCTTTAATTTTCTTGTCCAATCGCAATATTTCTTTTTAAATAATTGTCAGACTTCTGGCTACAAAACTGCCGGGGCCGATTTCTGGAGAAAATCGAAATTGAATTTACGCACCACACGAACTTGAGTACCACTCTGTGGATCTGGACGTAAAGTACATTTAGTTTTCTTGACTAACTCTGTGTAAGATAGCCGATTCCTTTGAGTTTGATCAGTAGCGCAAACTATAAGATTTTAACAATTTTTGGCACAAACTAAGTGTCAATATATTACTCCGTTGACTGTTAGGCCACAGCCAGGTCAGAAAAGAGACATCTTTTTGCTACAAACTCGCCCATACGATAGTACCAACCCATTGCAAACCTTCAAATGGCATCTCATTTGAATCGTCTATAAATAAAAGAGAATGTGTAATGATATACGCGTTCTATTTACAAATAGATAAGTTTATGAACTCACGCTGAAATGGACCGCCCTTTGCGCCCTCTTCTAATCTATTTTTGAAAATTTTCGATATTAGATCAGAATATTTGGACGACGCAAGGCTGAGACACGCCGTATGTATATATGACAATTCTATTAATTGAACTGAGTCTACGGTAGGTTCTTCATGTTGAGACATGTTAAACGGAACAAGTATTAAGAACGCTAGGTATAATTCTTTGATAATTGTCGCAAGACTGAAACCTATGTCAGAGAAATCAGAATAGAAAGTTGTGACACAGTAATACATGTGTTAGTACTTACTTATTCTATTTAATTTTATTTTTTAGTATATAATTTTTGTGTTAACGAATCCTAAAACATAATATCAGCATGTTTATTGGTGGATATTTTATATATTTATTTTTTCAGGGCCCCACCTGGGGATAGACATGGTTCAGTATCAGATGCTGATAGTGACGAAGAAAATGAAGAAGGCGATTACACCGTTTATGAATGTCCAGGATTGGCTCCAGTAAGTATTTCTTTCTCAATACATTCAATATTTTTACATTCTTGAAAAATTAAATTATTCCCGGTTTCTATTCGACAATCAGATTTAGACTTATTAGAAACGGAATTGAACGTGAAATAGTATATTATGATATAAGCAATTATGATAGCCATTATTCACGAAGATGATGTTTGAGCCCACGAGCCGATGGTGAGTGGCACAAATCTTCTGAGTAAATAATGGTCATAATCGCAAATGTAATACTATGCTTTATCTACGCCTCTTAAACAAACAAATTAGACTGGAATTTGATAGCATTAATCGGTACCTACTCGCAAGAAGTGGAAAACGTTAACAAATAATATACCGATACACTTGGTTGTTACTGTCAGGAAGTTGATTGTCAGCTGCAACGACAGTTGGTCTCAGTCGATTTAAAATGTTATTGGATCAGTGAACAGTGATTTATGAATTTGTATTTGTGATTGGTCGAATGCAGTGAATTATGAATCGATAATTTACTACAGTGAATTATAGATACGATTTTTCACCAAAGAAATGCTGTCATAATTGTCATATAATTAAATAGGTGTGGAGAAATAGTATTTATTTAAGATTAAGAATCGTGTATTGCAATAAATTTACAATTGGTTCTTTGTTTCATAGAATGTACTCGACCAATAAGGAATATCAATGAATCTTAGAACTAAGCTCATTGGTTAAAGTACAATATTTACACATTTATATAAATTATCCCAAGCACCTGAAATTACTAAAACTTGACATCAAAAAAACGTTTTAATTACTTTTTCGCAGCTGCATTTTGGTCTTATTTTAGTCATGGCTTAACATACAATTTAGACACAAAAGCCATCTGATGGTCTCATTTATGTTCGTTCATCCGTCCATTCGCTCGTCTGCCCGCTCATCTGTCCGTTCGTATGCCCGTCACATCAGTTTAGCTATGGAATTTTATTGCTGGAAACAAAACATTTTACATGTAGTTATTGCTACACAGGCAGCTTAAGACTTGATATCAAGAAATATTTTCTGCTTCTCTTTTGTGAGCCAGAAGGTAGGACATGAGTCAAAATCCGTAAAGGTATTTACACAGAACTTCCCTCTTTATTTATACAAGGAGGTCACTCTACAGAATTATTAATTAAGAAACGATGTAGGAGAATAATAATCGGAATGTAGTTATAACTATTGCTACAAATAAAAACATTTTGGTTAGAAAATATACAGATAAATTATACAAATATGAAAGGTTTACGTAAATACTTTTACAAATTTCCACCATAGTTGAATTATTTCCTAGGATCGCTACCCTGTATGTTTTTCATTTAAAGTATAATAACAGTCATCCTTGATAATTGTATTAACTACATGCTAAATTTTATTGTCATTTGTCACAATGCATTCATTACACAGCCCCACAAAAAGAAAAATGTTCTGACCTAGCAATGAGACGAGTATATCCTTATGTATTTTTGATCGCTGATTCCGATTCCGAGGTCAAAAAAAGTCGTACACCCCCAAAAAAAAAAATTAGAGCCAAAAAACACCACCTAATAGGGTATATATGAGATAACGCTCTGAAAATGATGTTATCATTTTAATCAATCGTTTTGTTTAATATTTTCGGAAAAAATTGAATGTATTACGATAAAAATAAAGGTGAATTGCAGCGTTCACCCTATCGGTATGAAACGCATCCCCATAGAGGGTGAGAACCATCCTCATCTGCCATCAAACCAATTGATAACGACAATGACTGAAAAACATCTAAATGTTTGAGTTTCGTTAGGTTTGCAATAAATTGACGTAGCATTCACGTAATACCCCGTAATACTATCCCTATAGCGTTATGAAAAACAACCCTTAACTTCAATTACAGAAAATAGAAAGGAAAAAATATGAAATTTGATAACAATTTCGTTAGGTTTGCAAAGAACCATACCATAAAAAAAAAGATTGAAAAAATAAGAATTAAAAGCTACTAACGTAAGAGTACTTCTCACCCCCTTCAGGGATGCGTTTTATACCCAAATGGTGTTAAGATTGGTGACAAATGACTGATAATATCCTACCCATAAGGATCTCTGCAAATAAGAACATCCATATAATGAAGTCGTTATCAAATTTTATGTTTTTTCCTTTCTTTTTTCTGTAATTGAAGTTAAGGGTTGTTTTTCATAACGCTGTAGGGATAGTTTTGGGGTATTACGTGAATTCTACGTCAGTTTATTGCAAACCTAACGAAACTTAAACATTTTTAGATGTTTTTCAGTCATTGTCGTTATCAATTGGTTTGATGGCAGATGAGGGTGGTTCTCACCCTCTATGGGGGTGCGTTTCATACCGATAGGGTGAACGCTGCGATTCACCTTTATTTTTATCGTAATACATTCAATTTTTCCCGAAAATATTAAACAAAACGATTAAACTGATAACATCATTTTCAGAGCGTTATCTCATATATACCCTATCAGGTAGAGTTTGTTGGCTCTAAAATTTTTTTGGGGGGTGTACGACTTTTTTGACCCCGGAATCGGAATCAGCGATCAAAAATAGATAAGGATATACTCGTCTCATTGCTAGGTCAGAACATTTTTTTTTTGTGGGGCTGTGTTATTTATTTTCTTGTATATTTTCCAGTGAAATGCTATCCATATGTCATTTAAAGCATTCTTTATTTTGTTTATCTCTATACAATCTATTTAAAAGTGAATTGCTATTTGTTTGCTTATAATTGTAAATGAAACATATTCTCTATAGGATTTGACAAACGGCAGAAAAGCTAACTATGAGAACAAAAAAGAAGAACTATCTGTAATAATATTAATTTCCAATCTTGCATTGTTTCGATAACCCGCATTCTGGTTATGCTAGCAATTAAAATTCTAAAATTAATTTGTCTATTTCTTATTTGCAAATTCTCATTGTAGCACTAGTATCCACATAATCCCCTACGGCCATGCAGACTAAACTAGTATCTACATAACCCTTTACGGCCATGAGGATTCAGTTGAAAATGAAAACAAAAGCCTATCTATTCAATAAAAAATTAAATCTACTGAAAACAAAACTTTGTATTTCTCTGATAATCTGCATCTAATTATGCTAGAAACCAGAAAAGCCCTAAACTGAATTTATTTCCATACCTTGTTTAAAAAAAATTCAATTTAATCATGAAGAATTGGTTATCTATCATTCTGTCTCTTGGAAATGTTTAGCCTTTGAAACGTTTTTCACCCTTATTCTGGAGCTCATTAGAAATACATAAAGCCATTCATAAGATGTTTCATGCAAAAGCCAAGACAATTTCCACAAATGTGAAGATTTTAAAATTAGACGTTAAATATTTGACATTGACTGATGGAAACAACTGATCTTCACCTATCTATTACCTAACTAGTAGTGGAGGAAAAAATCTTGACTATAATTGCACTCTGGTATGTGAAAATAGAATTATACTTGAGGCAAATGTCATAACAAAATTTAAGGCCTTGGTTCTTAGCATATACGCCAAAAATAAAGTTTCTGAAATCTTATTAGCCTGCTCTTCTACTCATTTTCTCTAGTTTACACTCCACCCAGCTCACCCCTTTAACAGAATCATCTCAATCAGATATCATTATAATACATATACCAGATTTCAAATGAATATCTCAATTTTATTTTATAATGGAGTGGATGTTGTGAGGGGTTTGAAAAGTATGATAAGAAAATCTGAATCCTGGTATATACACCAAATCTCAAGTTTCTGTACTCTTACCAGCTTGCTTTACTCGTTTTCCCCTATTTACTTCCACTTAGCCGCCACCCCTTCAATGGAATCATCTCAAAATATAATCTAGTTCCAGATGTCGTTATAATACATACGTGTACCAAGTTTCACGTGAATATCTCAATTTAATTTAATCAGCCCCTTTAATAATGGAGTGGGGGTGGCGGAGGGGTTGAAAAATGTTATAAAGGAATATGGCTTTGGCTTCTAGTATTTACATCAAATCCAAGTTTCTGTACTCTTATCAGCTTGCTTTACTTATTTTCCTTCTTTTACCCTATTTTACCCCCCAACCCTTCAACGGAATCATCTCAAAATATAATCCAGTTCCAGATGTCGTTACAATACTGTACCAAATTTGAAGTAAATATATCAATTTTATTTTATCAGCTCCTTTAATAATAGAGGAGGTTGTAGTGGGGATGGAAAATATTATAAAAAAATCTGGGGCCTTTGTTTCCAGTATATAAACCGATTTTCAAGTTACTGTACTCTTTCCAGCTTGCTTACTAATTTTTCCTTATTTACCCCTATTCCCCCCCCCCCCCCCTCCACCCTTCATCGGATATGTTCAAAAGGCAATCCAGTTCCAGACCCCGTTATAATGCATACGTTTATAAAATTTTAAGCTAATGTCTTAAACCATTCTAGAGAAAGCGTGCGGACAAAAAAAAGTTACAGGCAGACAAACCGACAGAAAATTTTTTCGCTCAAATTTATAATCTCGACGTTTCATGAAATTCTAAACCTATTTTTTTATTATTCAAAACCTTTTATGATTACTGTACTACTTGGATGTGGAAGTAATTATCCAGGCCAGTTTCAAAGGTCTAAATGAAAGGAATTCATTTTTAAAGAATTTGATTGTTTGTAACATATCCATTAAAAATCTCCATGTTTATTATATATTTCTCCTTTATTTCCAAAGATATTTATTCAAAAATTCTGATATGTCAGGGACAATGAGATTAGCGAACTTTCAGTTGTCATTGTCTCGTATTTTCAGCCCTGCAACCACCTTTCAGGATCCGTGGGTTCCAAATAATTTCAACAAGGAATAAACACTAACACTTTATTTAATAATTTACTGATAACTGCACAATACTTTTTTAATCAAATAAAAACTCCAGAAAACTCGATCTCTTTCTATAAATTTCTAGAACATCTATTAACTATTAGTCATGGGCGTATCAGTCTCCACTTTCTAGGCGGTGCAATGCATAACATTATTAATATTGTCAGGTGTTTACACTCCCTAGCAAGCACTCCCAAAATCGTGGGTTCGAAAATTATAACGCAAGATATCACTAACACCATATATAAACTTACTGACTTGCACTGATATAACCTTAAACATTATTTACTACTTGATACTTCACTTCTCTAATCACTTTGTTAGTCCTTCACTTAGAGCTAATCCAAATTTAACTGACCTCTCCGCCGCTGACTCGCTCGTCTTATGTACCCCACAGATACCCTCTCGAATATTCAAGTTTCCTTCTGGAATAGAATCTTGAATAATCCAAACTGTTCTAGAATACAAAATCTCAATTCTGCTTTCTTTAGAAACCTAGCGCGATATCTGATAATCCAGTACAAGCTACTAATGAATCTGCCATCCCTACCATTACATTTTCATGACAGCCGTACCTAAATCCATGATCACCAAAGGGATGGCGTAACAATATTTGTCTAATCATTTGTCTGGAATGACGGTTTCTATAGAAATATTTTGCAAACTGTAGAGTATGACTGGACTGTGGTTTTCTTTTAGTTTCATCAAGCTATGTCTAGAATAAGCTGAACAAAAGTCGCAAGAAAGTATTTTCATATGAGAATATGCGGGAATTTATAGATAAAATTTTATTAGATTATTTATGGATAAAATTCTGTTAGAACAGGTAGTTAGATATTGGCAAAGTAGTCGATACTAAATCTGACGTGAAAAGTTAAAAATTTAAAATGCTGACCTCAATTTCAATGCTTGATAATAATAAGATTCGATTTGACCATAACTTAAGGTGGCAATTCTAGAGGGGGCGACTCCAATCACCCCTACCCCTCGATTCCAGGGGGTTTGTTTGAGGGCAGATGAAGGTGAACAGGATAATAACCAGGGGTGGTGAAAATCCCTCCGGAGGAGGTGAATTTTTGTTTTTTTTTGTAAAAAATATTTACAATTTCAAAAAAGGGGGTTTGTTGGGGGGCCTTTCATCTTCCCTCCGTCAAACCCCCTCTCTAAAAATTGTAAATATTTCTTACAAAAAGGAAAAAAATCCCACGCCCGAGTCGATGGGTAGGGGTGATTAAGATTATCCCCATCTAAAATTACCACCTAAGTTATGGGCAGGGCCAATTCACTACAATACACGGTTGCATTGATGTCTGCGTCGGGGAAGAGACTTTAAGGGTGGTTTTGGATCGATTTCGGGGGGGTTGCTGGGGTCAAAAACTTTTTTGGACCCCGGAATCGGTTTCAGTATCCTCGAAAACGTGGGAGTGGGAACTGAACTAGATTTTCCTATTAGCAGATATTTGTAATTTTCGAGCAAAATCCCGACTTCTGACCTCCACTACAACAAGGCAAATAATATGAGCATTGTAGGTGTTTGAAACTAATTCTTCAAACACACATTTTTAAATTAACAGTTTTCTTTCTATTTCTCGTTTGTGTAAAAAATTTGCATTTTCGAGACCTCATCATGAATAATATCTCGTCATCTTCTTCAAGAGGAATAGGGTGAGACATAATATTTCACTAAACGTCTATCTGGATTTCCCCATCGATAAACAAATTGACGTGTTTTATATTCGTTTTGGCTCGCAACATATTTAAAATGGATCGCTTTAAAAGGAAAGCACTATATTGTGTGCATATTATTCTTTAAAATGCTCGGAAATTTTATTTCAATATTCAATTTGATCGGACTAATGCCTGAGCGAGAATTATTTCACGGATAATATAACTATTTGTATGTGTCAGTTCAGTTCTACCCCTAGTACATAACCAGGAGATTTATTGCTTTGGATCAGATGCCTTGGGAAGCGGTCGGAAAACACGAAAACCCTTCGATGTAAATATTGTGGATTTATAAAAATTGATTTTTTACGCTCACTTCTAAATTTAAGATTTGATTATATGCGGTGAAAGCCCTAAAATCTCATTTTTTAGAAACATTTAATAATTTTATGTTCATTACAATATAGAAATGTACTTTACAAAATATATAGTAATCATATAGTCCAATAATTGAAACGTAAAATATACTGTAGCGTGTTGAGACCATGTTAAAAACAAGCTGACCTCAAATAGTCCCAAAGGTGGTGGCACTTAAGTGCGGCCCTTGCGGCCCACACGGCCAACTTCCCAACATGATATGAATATTAATAATAATAATAATATAGAAAAGTGGGACTTTTTAAAATTATATTGTATTCCATTTTATCGATAAAAATACCCTGGTCGTAATCGCCCTCAAAATTGATTCATCCTCTTATTCATTATTGATTGTTTATTATTTTTTCTGTTTTTTACTTTTATTAACGAGTATGAGATGATATTTGATAAAAATCTATAAAAATATCTGATATTTCAAGGTATCAATTACCACCAGGACAAATTAGATCTGCTAACTTTTTTTTTAAGAAATCCTAAAATCTACTTTTTGCTTAAATAAAACAACGGCTTCACCGAATTTGATGAAATCACACACACACACACACACACGCTTGAAATTTGGTCCATTTTTCATCACCCTGCCTACCACTACAGTACAGTACTGTACACGCCAAAACAAACATTTTGCGCAAGGTTTGGTCCGATAATTAATTTTTTTTTCAATTTCCGGTTACCGCGCAGCGACCGGAAATTGGAAAAAAAAATACTGTACCAAATATATACCAAATATTTCCAGATAGAAAAAAGTTTCATAGGTATCAAGCTCTCTTTGATTACCGACTGGCAGACGATAACCTTTCGTCATCAAATTTGCACGGCATTTCCTAGACTAATAAATTTTTGAATAATTAAATAAATAAAATCATTTTTTTAAAACAATGGTTTTCTTTTAAAACCGAATTGCACTAAAAAGTAGAAAATAATTTTTATTCAGTGATTAAATTACAAAATGATGATGAAAAAGAAAACCATTGGACGCTCATAAAACATATATTTTTATTAACAATCATGATTGTGATAAAACGTTATCAATAGTATGTTGTAATATAACAGCAAAAGCGATACTTTATGAGCGCCCAATGGTTTTCTCTATCATTTTGTAATTTAATCACTGAATAAAGATTATTTTCTACTTTTTAGTGCAATTCAGTTTGAACAGAAAACCATTGTTTAAAAAAAAATTATTTTTATAGACACAATTTTCTGTAAAAAATCAGTCATTAGGAAACTCATAAAGTTAAAGATTTTAAAACGCTTTTACATGTTATAGTCTTATGGAAAATATGACAACCCCGCGCCCCGCAAGGAAACGGTACATTTTAATTTATAGCAAATAACCATATAATGTCAGCAGTTCAGAAAGCTAACTATGTAAAGCATTGATGTCTTACGCATATTGTAATATTGTTTCCAATTTAATTATTAGGCTTTTAATAAATAAAAAAAAAATTAAACGTTTGTAAACTGTGAAATTTCTCTTTTCGTTAATGATTTTTAACTGATTTTTCAATTATTTAATGATTCAATTTAAATTTTTACTGCTTCTCATTTTTTTTAAAATTATCTACTGAAACAAATTAATAGAATACGCAGATATTTACATATTTTTTTTTTTATGAGTTTGGACAAAACATCCAAAAGTTAGTTCAGTAAGTAAAATAATTAAATCTAATTAAATAATTAATATAATAAGAAATTATTTATTTATGCCTTTATGGCAACAATTATTGGCGTCATCCACTTATAACCTTTTGTAACAATTTATTATAGAAAAATTACGATTTAGAAATCGACTTACTTTTTGTTGGGACTGTAACGCCTCAACCTCCTTAAACAACA
Source organism: Stenurella melanura (assembly GCA_963583905.1). Lineage (NCBI taxonomy): Eukaryota > Metazoa > Arthropoda > Insecta > Coleoptera > Cerambycidae > Stenurella > Stenurella melanura. The sequence continues at coordinate 154,572,289 of OY757309.1, forward strand.
ATATCTTTCACAAGATACTGTTTTTTCATGTCATTTTTTTGCCGCCTGGGCCTTATTGTAATTTGTAACAACCGATCGTTGGAGATGATTATAATACTATATGATGGTTCTTTTATAATAAGCACATTTTTTTAGTATTTTCAGTTCACGGTGACCAGTGGCGTACCCACAATCGATACACGTTCACGAGTTAATGAACCTGTATGTTTGTACGCAGTTAAATGTGCCATTTTTAAAAAGATTTTAATTTGTGACAGTATATGTCTCCATGACATCAAAAACATTTTTCAAAATGTTTGTGCAATCTGAGTACTGGTAAGGTTAGGTTAAAATGACATGATTTTCTTTCATACCATGTAGAAAATAGCTTGTTTAAATTTAAATACTTTTTTTATTAGGGGAAAAAAACCTTCAAAAGTTTCCCTGCACTGTTAGTCGGGCGTGCAGGGATATGTGGGATTTTTACCCACTAAAAAAAACCCTCTTCCTCCGGAATCGTACTTAAACATTTCTTCCTAGATGACGAGTCCTATGGTATTAACATCCGGTCTTCTTCCTGTTTTACCTTCATGATGGTGCAACACATGATGTTGATTGCTGCCCATTTCTCAGCGGTGGCGAGCATGTTTGCCACAAAGTTTTGTGGCGTGATTGTCTGTCCAACGTTCCTATTTGCCGTGCTCATCTCTTCATTCCATCTAGAGCAATGGAACATTGTGTGCTCCGGAGTATCCTTGGGAAGTTGCCTTGGCCGCTTAGGGTCTGGGTTAAGAGGTCTCCATGTTTGTAGGCAGTACAGGCTCTTACATCAGGTATAAGGCGGTAAGTCCATCTGCCGCCTTCAGTGATGTTCCATCTCTCCTGCCAGCATGCGATCAGATGGTTTCTGTAGACGATCCTCGCAGCTTTGTCTGCCTCCATGGTTGTACGCGCGCTCTTTAGCGAGCAGATCGACTGGTGGCTCCGTCGAGATAACTTTAAAGAGATAAATTTAAATACTTAATCGAACCAAACTCACGTTTTCACATATAATTTATCTCTTAAGAGGGAACACCACGTAGGGCTAGTGGGAACGGGAAGAAAGCGCCAAATGAGGAGATATCTCCCTAATAATCAAATTTTAGCCAAAAATAGTCTTCAACAATGCTGTAGTATTTATTTTTGTACAACTTCTACTTATTTTCAGTTAAATAACATCACACAATTTACAAAAAACAGCTTATTGTTAATCATTAAAATTATGATTGACAATAAGCTGTTTTCTGCAAATTGGGTAATGTTATTTAACTGAAAATATGTGTAAGTTGTACATAAATAAATACGACAGGATTGTTGAAGACTGTTTTTGGATAAAATTTGATTGTAAGGGAGATATTTCCTAATTTGGTGCTTTATCCCCCTCCCCACTAGCCTTACGTGGTGTTCCCTCTTAAGCCCTGTAAACCGCATATTGGTATTCTATTCTCTTTCTCACAATTCAATCTAAAAGTAGGCTGGTCAATTTGACTAGTAGTTTAGATTGTACCCCCTCTAATCAGCTACTTTGACTACTCGACATTGCGCAATAATTATAAAATCTGAAACATATATGAAACTAAATAAATTTTAATTTTTACAGACTGGAGAAATGGAAGTTAAAAACCCCCTATTCCAAGATGATCCTACGCCTGCACAAACAACGCCTGTTAAGTCCAATGATGATGCTAAATAAAATGACCAGAAACAACATTATCATAACTAAATTTGTGTACATTGTATTTTAGATTAATTGATTTATTATAGGTATTTTAGAAAGTGTTCAATATAGTTTGTTTAATAAATTAAATTAGACATTGAACAGTAGCAGATATAATTTTAAAATATTTATTGTATTAAACAATATGAACTAAACCAACTATACATATATACATATTCATTTATCATTGTAAAAACTACTGCATAGATACTTAAATATTTTAATTAATTATAAAAACTTGGTTTCCTGTATATGTACACATATAATCAAAATAAATTATTTGGATGCAATTGGAAATTGTGTTTCATTTTCAAAAATATAATTTATTTTGATGTTGTGTACAATGTGCATTCCCATTTGTATCAAGACTGAAGAAGAGTATTAGTATAAGCAATGTGAGTTGAGCTGGACACTTTTTAGATTAATTATAAAAAATGATTGCACTTTAAACGATGTTACGTAAATTACTATGTAAATTAATTTACCAAAAAAACATTAGTTAAAGTACAAAAGTGCTTTATAATGTTTCAAACATAGAATGTATGTCTAGCCATTATGACTATTTTATTATTCAAATTCAAATCCAATTAAAAACTATTTGAGATCGTTGGTATAAACGGCCATTATTTAATTAACGATGGTTTCTCCGTTATTGCCCTGCTGTCTGATAAGTGTCTATCTCCAGAAGTCCGTCCTTCAGGACCGTAATGATCCACTACCACATACCGCCTAGAAGTACGCTTTCCTAGAGTATATTGATGCAGCAACATGGCAATACTCGAGAAACCATCGCATTTAATATTTCAAACATTTCTTATGTAATGCCGATGCCTAGCTTTTCAAAAATGTATAACCAATTTTGCCCCAAAGAATGACATAATTAAGTAAACAGTAAAACGGTGTTTATTACAAACATATTTTTTTATATTGACATTATTTGGTATAATGATATAATAACTCTTATACAATTTAATATCTTTTATCACTCCTAATATGATATACTGGATGTTTCATAAAGGGCGTCATGAGTATTCCAGAGATCAATATTAGAAGACTGATCCAAAGAGGACATGGACTATTTTTACCGCCCTCTGTTACACCTTATAACATTTGTGAGACATACGTATACGAACGTTCCTTAACAAATTACGCCCATCGCATTTAAACTTGCAAAATGGCAATTTTTAAAATATTCGGTTTAGTTTATTATTCAGTTTTTAATTTTGTCATATTTTAAGCAACGCCTTCCCCCTTAAAAAAGAACGCTTTTGTTGAATATCCTCAAATATACTTTAATAAAATATTGGTGTTACATGCAACCGTTTTTGAAAAATCTACAATCCTTGAATTATCATCATTGGACTTGGAATTCGGTAAATTTTTAAAAAATTGCATAGTAAAGCATACCTATTACTTATTATATTACCCGTGAAAATTAAGTCTTAGTGAAGTATTTTGTTTTATAAAACATATATGAGTGAATATATTTTTATAGTCTCATTTTTATTTTTTAATAATCTCTACTAGCTTACAAAGGAAGCGTTTTGTTTATAATGTGGTTTGCCATCAAGTGTTCTCTAGCTAGGGCTATTCAAGACGTACAGAGGAATCGTCGTAAAGGGCAGGTCGGTCAGTTGTCTTTCAGATAAAAGTGTGTTATTATAGTTTCAGAATGATGCCTAAGTGACTTTAGTAGTATAGTAGCTTGGTCAGAATTAAGTCAGCAGTATACATAATGATTAAGTAATTTGTTGTTTTTCAAACTGAATATTAGTTGGAGTGTATAAAAATTGTCGGCAAAATACCCGAAAACATTTAAAAGAGCTGGAATGAAGGGGCACTTATTTATAACTTATTCGTGACATCACAAGTGATAAGTAAATGACATTTTTCATATTGTCTAACTTCTGGAATACTTTTTGTTTTTGACTCTTTTTGTAAACACAGTTATTTTTACGATGTGTAAATGTTTTCGGTTATAAATATCCCCTGTTGGATTGTAAAACATTTCTTGGTTAGGAATTTCTCTGCAAAACTTTGTGGGTTTCAACCTTATAACTTTATTCTATAAAAGGCAACAACCCAACAAAGAACAATTTTTAATTGTTTGTTAATACCTGGGCGGATAATCCATGAATTTTGATGAAATTCTGGAAAAATATGCTTCATATATTCACAAAGTGTATGTAGAGTCAAACCAATATAATTTTTAAAACGAATTTTAAATTTGATTTGCTGATATTTCTTTATTCGTACGTTTTTGTGTACTTCGCTATAATGCTATGGTGCTAAATACATTTGACTGACTTACCAAGAACCCATTTTACTCATGTTTTGAATTATTTTCCAACTTTAATTTGAAATAGATGACATCTTCAATTGAAAATAAATATATTAAATATATTGCTTATAATTTTTTTATGTTTAAATCACTTTATTCATTAATTGGGAATTGTATGTTGATATTAGTTATACCTTGTTAATATATATATGAAGAAAAACGCTGTGTTAGTTATTTGAAAAATATTTAATATTAATGCAACATAACGAGTTCATCTGGATCATCTCTGGTTAATACCTCTTATAATATCATTCAATTGATTTTCTACAGCGCTAGCTTCATAATTACTTTCGAACATTTCAAAATCATAGTCGTCTTCAATTCGGTCATCACCTTTTTCTATCTTTTCCTGATATTGCCCATACTTTTGTTTAGAGGTTCATAATTAAGAAATATTTTTTTAGTGTTGAAGATATTTACGGTCCAGTGAATATGAGGACCATTTAAGGATAAATTGAAAGGACATGCAGCAGGAACAGATCTCTTAGTCTGCCGGTTACGAAACGATAGGTCAAAGTCAAGGATAAACATGCGATAAAGACATAACAGTTGTCGACTGCTTATACTTTTGGTTTCATGAATATTTATGAACGTGGCCCTAAATACCTCAGAAATCAAGATAAGACAATATTTCCGGAATCACAATTAAAATGTTTATTAACTGTCAAATAGAAAACTACCAATTCTGTCAGTGTAGTCAATGTATACAAATAATGTTGCATTGATGGAGCGCATGGACGCATGACACCAAAGCCAACCGTCTCAAAATGAATAGTTTTGTTAAAATAGTGTACCATAGTATCATTTATATGCTTATGCTAACACAAACTTTAGATGGAAATGCGTGGATAGAATTTGATTATTCAGATTATTGCGTTAAACTCTAACTAAGACGTGTATCACTGTTGTAATTTTACTTTATATATTTGTCTTCTTGCAATGCAACCAATAAAACCAGAGATATTTACAAAAATGTACAGAAGAAACCAAAAAATAGCCGTTTCTACAGAAAAGTCTAAAACGAAATAGTCTTTGGGGGGCGGATGATGAACAGAATGTATTCCTGTGATGCCAATTAGAAGCATCAAACACGCCTTCATTCCAAGTAGTTTCGGAATTTTTCTGTACTATTATTCCACTATGATTGCATTTTCGGGGTAATATAATAAGTAGTACGTTTATTATCAACCATTTTTATAAACGTCACGAATTTCAGACCCAACGACGAAAATCCAAAGAGTGCGACGTACGAGTTGTATTTACCAATGACTGGAACTGAGACGAGTTCTATTTTTAAAAAAATGTCTTAAGCGCACACGAATTTTATATTTAGAGAGAGAATATAATGAGCAGGTACGTATTAATGTCACCAAATAATAAATTATTACCATTCGACTTTTATTAAACGTTTTAGTAAACATAAACAACTTTGGCATACGTTGGAACTACCTAATTATAAATATCATTACAATTTTGAATATTAAATTACAATGATCAAGTGATTGATGATTTACTGAAGTTTGCTTTGCAGTCAGAACAATGTGACAATATAGTCTAGTCAACGAAACCCAAAAAAGGCCGAATAGGGGAAATAATTCGTATAGTGGCCAATTCGACGCCCTCTAGCGAGAAAGTATCTATATACAATATTAACCTACACAAAATTTCCTACAAGTTCCTATTCATTTTTATTCTAGGATCGATACTTTTGTAATATTCTATAGCAGTGATAAAGAAAATGTTTTTTTAATAGGTTCAGAATGTCACCAAACGTGGATATTTTAAATTTAAGTGGAATTTTTTTTTTCATTATCTGTTCCCTTTAGACGGCCCCCACCTTGTATATTTTTCAGTGAAAGTCTAACCATTCCTTCTGTGACAGTAGCATCAGCTACCTAACTTTGACTGTTCTCCGTCAAGTACTTTTTTTTTTTTTTTTTTTTTGTTAATGCACCAACAGACAGACCGACGGACAGAGACTGACGAAGCTGAAAAAAACTATATTTTCGTAATCTACATGATCTGAGACATGAAAATCCGAAGAAATCTCGAAGGGAGATTTTTTCTCGAAAACAATACTTCCCTTCGATATGCGATTTTCACCCTTTGTATTTTGTATAGTATTGATCCTAGGAAAAAATATATAGGAACTTATTTGACGGAAATTTTATCTAGTTTAGTATTGTATATAAATACTTTTTCGCTAGTGGGTGTAATTTTCGAGTTATTCAACTCAAGAAAAGCATGAAAAGGGAACCTTTAAACAATCGAACCCCCTTCCCGCATCCACAGATCAGAACTTTTTGTATGGTTTTCAGGGCACTCACCCCGACTGTTTACAATAATTGGCAACTACACGAATTATTTCCATTCGTTGATTGAACTAATACAACAGTATTGTATTGTGGCCTATTAATAGCTATGAAATTAGCTAAATTAGTGATTTTGATTGAAGCAAAGTATGTCACATGAATTATATTGTTAATACCAATGCAACGTATTTGAATATCGTTTTTAGTAAAGTAAAATAATAAAATAAAAATCGTTTTATCGACACGACATATCTGTCAATTTTTTTTTTAATATATAAGCAATTATCTAACAACTTTAGAACATGTATTCTGTAGTCCTCTCAAAAACGGTTACATGTAGCGACTTGTAATAAGAATACCTCTTCCATTTACAATTGACGACTACTATATCTTTTCATCTAGACCACCGTAAACTTACCTGGTAAAAAGTTAGATAACTATGTTGATGACTACCCAGCCAGGAAGCAGACTAACGTCATTTTGATGTCATTTTATGATTAAATGTTGTACGTCATTTAAATCTGAGAAATGACGTAATATTTATGTAAATGTCACTTCAAGAGATTTCAGTTCAAGTTATGTAGTGTAAATTCACTAAATTAAATTATAAGTTAAAGTGGGACTGCTCATTATCAATGCTCTATATGTGATGCCATCCAAACAAAACTATAACAAACTACACGCGTAATGCATAAAATCAATCATCATAAATGTTGAATGACTTTACGACATTACAACTACATTAGATTAACGTAAGAAAGTGACGTCAAAATTATGTCACTAATACCTATAACCATACAGAGACGTAATTTATTCATCGAACGACGTCGCAAATTTTACAATCGTAAAAGTAGTAACAGAATATTACTTCTCGCCTTTAATAATGTTTTTTTATTTATTTTGATACTGACATTTAAAACAGTTTTCACGTTATTGCAAAGTTTTTAAAAAAGTTATGTTTACTTTGCCGCTATCTATCTTATTAACTAGCAATATTTTACTAAGCACATCTGGCTCAATTGTCATATTGTGATCTCTGGAATATAGTTGAAGTATATATTTATGAAACATCCTGTATATTTCTATTTATAATGTTTATAGATTTTATGCTAAAAGTTGCTTGAGTTAAATAGTTTATTAACGTTATCTGTAATATAGGCCACGAAAAGCCACACAGCAAAAAACACTTAGAAATCGAAATTAAATATTATTTTACATTTTTGAATTGACGCCACACAGTAGCACAGATCGCAACTTTTTTGTTCAAAATTATCTAGAGCACTTATTTCGCAAACGATTTTGATATATATTTTTTTAAATGCTTGTTATTTAATTTCCAAAAAACTTAAGGGAGCCGATTTTTGAATTATGCTAACCAAAATTATTGAGCTTAGCCGAAATGGCGATGTTCTATTTAAATCTTAATAAAACTGTTTTCTTATCCAGTTTACATAAATATTGTTACTCTGGAGTTTTTGAGGTCGCTGATTACGAATCTGATATCCGAATTGCCATAAACCAACCTGCAAGATGGCGGAAACAATGGCGGCTGTAAAGTGCTAAAAAATGATATCTCATTTGTCATCATTTTTTAGCATTTTATAGCAGCCGTTGATTACGCCATCTTGGAGGTTGGTTTATGATAAATTGGATATCAGATTCATAATCAGCGACTACAAATACCCCCAAGTACCAAGATTTATGTAAACTGGATAAGCAAAAAGTGTTGTTTAAATAGAACATGGCCATTTCGGCTCAGCTCGATAATTTTAGTTAGCATAATTCAAAAATCGGCTCGCTTACGTTTTTCATAAATTAAATAATGAGTATTTAAAGAAAGATTATCCCAATCGGTTGCGAAATAAGTGCTCTAGATAATTTTGAACAAAAAAGTTGCGATTCGTGGTGAATATCATTTTGAAGGCGCACATGGCAATGTGCGCCTTCACCTGATATTCACCTGATGTAAGGAGATTGTTCATGTGCAGCCTTACAGACAAGACTATACCGTTGTCCTTCCCAATTAGTGGAATGAGTCATTGTTTTGGCTAATTCTTGTTGAAGCTACGAAATTTACTTTTTCCCGTTTTCGGGGGTGGGGAACACGAAAAAATAACCAAAATGGTTTTCATCCCCCTCCTGCACCCCTCGCAAACGAGCAAATACCACCCTATTAACTGTTTTTTCGCGATTATGCTCGGTAATGCGTGTTTGGAAGAGGTTTAGTGACGAGAGAAAGATTATGACGGAGGGAAGGCTCTAAACTCTTGGGGGTATTTCTATCGGGATATATGATGAGAGGCTAGTACAGTGATAATAATTAATTGATTTTTCACCCCCAAAGGAGTTGGTGTGTTACTGTTTCTTACCGATGAATGTGATGAAGAAGAAGATGAGAGATCTGAATGTGATGTACATTTTGAGGAGTATCCAACATGTAATTCTATTTATAAGCAACGTAGGTTACATTAATTACCTGTGCAATGAAAACTATTTTATTGGATTCGTAAAAGAAAATATGTACTCTATAAATGATTTATTAAGAGATCAGAAATTTCAATAAGAAATATCAAATTATTTCCCTATATCTCGCTGTCAAAAAGAAAAAAATGTTTTCAACCCCTGGGGAGAGTAGGTTCACCCTCCTTGGGGCATTACAAATCGATTAACAATGACTTTACTCACCTCCCGTCCTATATCCCGATTGAAGCAAATAATTTTTCACCCCTTAGAAGAGTAGTTTTAGCCCCTAAGTATTGTTGGAGCTCTGTCTTTATCATAACCCTTTCCTTGTCACTAAGCTCCATTAAATTCCAAATTATTTTCTTCCAAACACTCTTTACCGAGCATTACCACCAGAAAATGCTCAGAAGATGGTTTTTGAAACTTTTTCCCCAACAACCATTTCGACTACTGCACTTCGTAAACATAAGCAAATGACGGACATGGTCAATATGGGGGTGGTTGGGTAAGCGCAGCAATTAAAAGAAAGTTACCTAAAATTTGTTTTTAAATACCAACCAACAGCTTGTTGGCAGGCACATGATAAGTTTCCGTAGCCATACCTACTAACATTCTCGTCAACTGTCCTGTCCGACACCCCCTGGGAAGATTAGAACAACCTGTGAAGAAATTCCAACATTACTCCTGTGAAACAAACTACTTTGCATATGTTTCTAAATTTTAATGGAATTGGCACTCCCTGAACTCCGAGGAGCAGACAATTTATTTCTGGCTAGAAGCCTGTGCTATATACCTACGTATTAAGAACTATTTCACCTCGACTTTGCTCGTTCTCTAAAAACAAGGATTTCATAATTTATCAGAAAGTACTTTTGCTACAACGGCCGTTATATTTTCCATTGAAAGTACATTCAGGAATTTCCTCAGATTCTTTGCATCAATAGTTTAGAAATTAGGGGGGAGGGGGGGGGGGGGTGTTAACAATGACTTTGAAGGCGAATGTCTCGTGGCTGAAGGTTTAAAATTATAAGGTTCCAAAATATTTTTTGTTGCATTTTAGGAAACCTGTCCATCGACAAAGTGTCCTTTTTTTTATTCACTTTTCACTGTATGGGAGGCGGGTCCAAATATCTCTTTATTTCTATTTTTGAGTCATCAATTTACGTCTGTATATCAAAGAGTGACCGCAAAAAAGCTGCTTTTTCGTAGTTGATTGCGAACTTGGGAAAAATCGTAAAAAGGTTTAGCAGGTCTCCAATTAATCGTCATTAAAAACCAAAGGAGGCACTGTTCTTGGTTTTCTAAAAATGTTCAGTAATTACCACCATTCGGGGGTTGAAATGACCCCAAATCCTAAAAAAATTAAAATATATCAATAAATCTAAAAACAAATCTGTTTGTATTATCCCTATTAAATCAATCTTAAAAAAGCAAAATTATGTATTTTCTATTAAGAAGAGTTCAAAATTCACCCACAGGCCCTCGAAGGGCCCTTTTTCTCTTACACATTGCAATGCCACCTCAGTCAAAAAATTATGTAAAGGTGTTAATAATATATTCTTAATAAATTACTTTTTTAGGGTCATCGCCCTATACCGATATCTTTCGTTATAAGTATAGCAGGTTTCTTCATTGGCAGTTGTATTAACAGCATGCTAAATATTATTGCCTTCCATCACATTTCTTCGTTAAATATTTTCGAAATGTCTCTACCCTGTATAATTTTCCTAAAATATAACAAACTACTTCCTTGATAACTAACTGTGTGCAGGTCCGACAAGAATGGGGGTTGGGGGATTTCCCGGGCCCACGCTTCTTCAAAGATTTTTAATTCTGCAGATAGAAAGTTGGGTCTTGGAGTACTAATAAAGGTATCGATGTTCCGCAAAAAATTTGGGATGCGCATCATGGTTTTATATGCATATACAGGGTGTCCCAGAATTGAGTACCTAAGATCCCTGAGGTCATATTGGGCCCGTATAACCCAACTTACCTTAGTCCAACGGGAACTCAATTCTGGGACAATCTGTATATATATATATATATATATATATATACGTTTTTTCGTGTTTTTCGGCAGAAAATCGAAAGTATCTCGAAAACGGTCCATTTTATCAAAAAATGCCAAATAGAAAAAAGTGTCCTCGTTAAATTTAAATGACCTGTTATGCGTTATAGATTTTCCGCACCGTTTTTCTGCGATGAAGGAAAAACCATTATATATCTATACATATAAATGTAACAAAGACCGATTATATCTCGAAATCTATGCATTTTATCAACGAAATTCGAAGACGAAAATGTTTAGTGATGAAATTTCTTACAAAAACCTCTAAGTTCATAAAAATATAGATCATCATATAGATATTTCTTTTAAATATAACTAGAATATATTTTGTTATTATTTTTTTATTCATTTGTTATTTTTTTATAAGGAAACTTTTTTGTATTTGACATTTTTTGACAAAATGAACCTTCGAGATATTTTCGATTTTCTGCCGAAAAATACGAGAAAACGTATATATATATATATATAAGTCTAATCTAATTCTACAGGGTGTTCTCTGTGATGACTCTAATTTTTGTATTTTAAAACTGTTGCAATTCAATTTTTTCTAATGAAATATCCTGTATGTTATTAGTTAAAATGTTTCAGTGTGCAATTGCATACACGCTGATACCCCTTGGTTTCCACTTCTTTTCAGGTGCGGATTTATAAAATCCTTGAGGGGGGGGGGGGGGCACATTCAAACTAAGTATAATGGTATTTTGAACTTTTTATTAAAAAAACTTAAATCTATAAACCAAACTATAAAATAATGAAAAATTCTTCTTCCTGGTGTAAATTACTCGTTGATTAGCATTAAATTCATATCATATTAAAATATTTATTTTCAGATTGCATTTCTGCAAAAACAAGTCTTGCCGATTTTTCAGGACCCAATTTATTCCTTAAATCGTCGATTTACAGCAATGATGTAAAACGCGATTTAAGTCCATTATTTTTTTTTTAAATCATGATTTAAATCGAGACAACCCTGAATAGATATAAATTATTGGCTCGGGGATGGGCTCCCTGCGACCCCTGCTAAATCCGCCTCTGCTTCTTTTTGACTCGAAAAAAGGTAATCAATATGAATATCAGCGTGTAGGTAATTCATTGCTGAAACACTTTGACACGTTGACCCGTCGTCCAGTAATAATACTGGACCGAGGCAATCTTGCCATAGGAACCGTGTCCAGTTAACGAACGCAGAAAATGATAATTAAATGGCTTGTAGATCTCGTGCGGTACCTGAGTCTTGCAAGGTTTGAATAATTCGGTTAGTACGCAAAGACAGCACGCAGCCAGTATATGATAATATTTCTTCTATAAAACATAGTCCCTTCAAATAGCTCAAAAAATCGCTGTTTTATGGAAAAATTTCCACAGCTACGAGACCTGTAAAAAGTGAAGCGCAGTTCCAAAAAAGGGTGGTTTTTGAAAACATATATATGAATTTTAGCGCTCTGTCGCTTTTTTCTCTATTTTGAGGAGAAATTGTGCATTTTCGTGAAAAATGTCAGAAGAGTAAAGTTGTAGAGCATAATTTTTTTTACAAATTCTGCCTGTACGTTTTGTCCGAATTCCGCATAGTCTCGTCGCTAGAGGGCGCAAAAGATATATATAAAAACACTTTTGCTCCTCTTTTAGATTTTCTGCCAAAATTATGCACGTTGGTGAAAAATATCAGGAAAGTAAAGTTGTAGAGCATTAAATTTCCTACAAATTCTGTTTTTTTCGCTGTTTCTTACGCTGTTAGAGGGCGCGATAATATATTTATATATATTTCTTTCGCGCCCCTAGCGGAGAAACTATGCGAAATTCGAAAAATACTTTGAAAAAGCGAGACAAAACTTGTAGGAAATTTTATGCTCTACAACTTTGCTCTTCTGATATTTTTCACCAAAATTCATCATTTTGGCTGAAAATCTAAAAAGAGGCGCAGAACTCTGTATGTATCTCTTTCGCGCCCTCTAGCGGCGAAACTATGCGGAATTCGGACAAAAGCGTAGAGACAGCTTTGCTCTCCTGGAATTTTTCACCAAAACGGATAGTTTTTCCTCAAAATAGAGAAAAAGGCGAAAAAGCGCTAAAATATGTATATATTTCTCAAAAACCACCCTTTTTTAGAACTGCGGTAAAAATCATGCTTAAACAACCTACTTTTTACAGGTCTCATAGCTGTAGGAAAATATTTTTAATTTTTCATAATTTGTAGGGACTATTAGTATTTGAGCAGTTTCTGGATAAAGTCATCTAATTGAATTGCTGCAGTCAATATCTTAGGGTCTTCCTCTAGCCAACACTAACTTAGTGTCCAAATTTCAATACCATCGGACATTTCGTTCTTAAGTTATCGTGCTTACAAAAACATGACGGGCGGACAGACAGACGGACGGACGGACGGACAGACGGACGGACATTTTGAAAGTTGTTCAGAATTCGATCACCAACAACGCGATATGAAAATTTTTTCTCTACGTGCATATTACCGGTTTTAGAAATGTGCCGATCGAATGCAATATACTCTTCGTTTTATATTTGTGAAGAGTACAATAATTTTAAAAGATGCCGTGCTTGATCTCCTATACTTTTTATTTCGGACAATTTTTCAAATTTCAAATGGTTGAAGAGATACCGACTGTTCTTCCACTAGTGACTCACCCTGTATAAGAAATTTGCGAATTCGCGAAATACTACAAGTATAAATATATACAGTATAAAAATTTTAATGTGGCAAAATAAAATTGAAGTATCCAATATCAGCAATATTCAAGGAACTACCTGTATAGAACATCAAATTCTCATTTTATACTTTTCAATCCTAATTAAACATATAATGGATATTGTACCATTGTTGGTAATAAGTTGGATGTCACTCGGATCTTGTAATCCATGAATAATAAAGATTTCTTGCTGTGTGACTTTTATTCTCTCGAAATTGTATGCCTACAATATCAATCCTCTTCCTATTTACTTTACTAAAATAGTTTATTCCTGTACTATTAGGTAATTTATTATTAAAAATATGTATTTTGTAGGAAAATAAATTATTACATTTATAAACGTTAGAGTTTATTTACAAGATATTTATCAACATTTAACGTTAGGAAATATTTATTTTTTCATAAGTAGATTTATTATGATCTGTAAAAGCTATATATATATACAATAAAAAATCAAATAATATATATGTTATATCAAACATATAATAGAAATAGAAAAATGCATCGGAAATTCTTTTAAATGCAATTTTTATTTTGAAGTATGCTTCGAGTGCAAGAGATAAAGTGAAGTTTGAACGATACAATTTTGTTTCATAATTTATTTCCTGGTGCTTTTCCGTCTAAAAATATATTTTTTTAAAGAAAATATTTATATTTCTTAAATTAATTAAATCATAATTAATTTTAATTAATTAAGCTAAACCATATACATTTTTTACAAAATAATAAATTAATCAATTTAGAAATATTTCGTCCACTAAAAATATATTTTTGCATTCAAGGTACGCTACAAAATTTCAGATTACAAATGTATGCGAGATAGCAAACAAAGAAAGGTAACAAGACATTAAAATAAAACTGCATTTAAAATTTTTCACTAAATATAGTGTAGATTAAATAGACTAGATAATTAATGTAAAACAAGAGCACGAAATATATAGTTGACAAGACCAGGCTAGTAATTTTAGATATAGAACTATTTTAATTAATATTTATTGTAAAATGCACATAAACTACTTAATAAATTACTGTTTTATTTTATACTTTGTTAGTTCTTTTATTTAAAATTCAGTCTATTTTTACATCTTGAAAAGTATTATGAGATTTGGAAAATTATTATACGCATAAAAAAATAAAGTATTAATATTCATGCTTTTCGTTGATTTTTTAAAATCCTTTAGTTAACGATATATTAATAACGGCTTGGAGAGTCTTATTGGTGTAATTCCAGATGAAGAATAATGAGGAGCAGGGCCGTCGAGAGAAAATCGGAGCCCGGGAGTAGTAACATACGGCCCCCCCGCCTCGCTTATACAGGGTGTAATCGGTTTCATGTCATTAAAAAAACTGGTAATGGGGACCGACTAGGCAAACAAAAAACCTTTATGACTTTTCCCTCTAGGGGCACTTTGAAAAAACTGATCTAGGTTAACATTTTGTTACGTTTATTCACCTTTTAGGAAACACCCTGTATGAATCCGTGGGTTCTAAATAATTTCAACAAGAGATAAACCACTAACACTTTATTTAACAATTTACTGACTATTTACACTGTTTTGTTTACTTAATATTTAACCTCACTTTTTTCGCTATTAATTTCACTTTATTAAACTTCCTTCTTAATAAAACTTCTTCTTCCGCGCTGGTAATCGCACCTTATATACTCCGAATTTGACTCTCTAGATCCATCTAGAAACAATCAAGAATCTTCTCCAACCACATTCCACAAAAGTCCATTTCCTTCTGCTAGCTTCCAGTCACAATTAGTAGGCATAGGCGTATCATCTCCAGTTATCCCGATCAGGCAACTCAGAATCATCGATGTATTTCGCCAGCCTGTCCAAATGCACGATCTTCATCTTGGACTTTTTGCTTCGTTGAATCCGATAGACGACATCATTAATTCGGGTAATAACAGTATACGGTCCATCCCAAGGTGGTTGAAGTTTCGGTGACCTTCCTGTCTTTCGTTGTGGGTTGTACAGCCAAACCAGGTCTCATGTCTTGAACCCTTCTGAACTAACCTTCCGGTCGTATCGAGCCTTCATTCGGTCACTGGCTGGTGATGGTTCCGCTATATCGTTAGCCAACCTCTTGAAAGGAGCTCCGGCGTTGAACTGTTTCTTTTCACCCTTACTCCCAGTCTGTGGTCCCTTACTGGCTACACAAATCTTGCATTTGCGACACCAAGCCTCCACATCCTGACGACTTCTTATCCAATAAAATCGTTCTCGTATTTTCTTCAGGGTCTTGTTAACACCGAAGTGTCCATCGGATGTTCCATTGTGCACTTCCTGAAGCACCTTCGCTACTCGACACCTGGGAATCACTAGACGCATAACCACCTTTTTTCCATCCGGGCTTTCCCATGCTCTCCGCAACAGCCCGTTCTTGACTTTCAGTGAGTCCCACTGCGCCCATAGTGCCTTCAGACCCACTCTTTTGTCCGAAACATAGTTCCATTTTGGACGAATTTCCCTTTCTTTGGCTCTCAATATAGGCCCAATTTCCACATCATTCAATTGCTCTTGTCTGAGCGTCTCATCTGTCCTGTCATCCGGCACCTCCACCTTGACAGTGTTGACTGCTCCCGTGACCTGCAGTTTCTTCTGGTGGTAGTATTTGCTATCTTCCTTGCACCTTCTTCCGGATGAAATATCTGCAATTTTCTGGGGTTTCACTTTACTTCCATGTCCTGGTAGTAGTGGACTTCTCTCGGAATGCTTCGAAGCTGGGAAATCTTTACTTCTCTCGGGGTACCATGTTCCCTATCTGTCACAGTCTCTCTGGTACCAGCTTCCTCTGATTTTCCCCTCAGCTTTACAGCTTCTCCGGCCTTTACTTTCTCCAATCTTCTCCGTAGACATTCTAGTTGTATATGTCCTAGTTCACCACACCTGTAACATTTCATACGCCGTTCACTTGGTCTTCCACTACTTTTATTCTGAGTCTCATCAACCTTTCTAGCAGTCACTTTCCTCGAGTTCCGATATCGACAGTCTCGTTTGATATGCCCTGCTCTGCGACAGTTGTAACATTTAATACCGCTGCTTGGCGTGCCTTGTCTTTCTGCAGCATCCAATTGAGCCAGTAACTGACTGAACATTTTATGTATATCGGCCAACATAGGGTTCTGGTTCATCTTTTCTGACTGCGATTCTTCGAGTGTCATAGCCCGCACTCTTGACTTTGGAGTATCTCTATAAACGGCTTCTATTTCTAGTGCATGCACCAAGGCTTCACTACTACTTTTATGTCGGGATAGCCTGAGGACTCGCCTGATCTCCTCGTTCCTTATCCCGTCTAGGAATGCCCCCACTGCCAATTGCTCTTTAAATTCTCTTGCCGCATTAGGATATGCTAAATGTGCCAGTCTTTCCACCACAGCTTCAAATTCTTGCAGACTCTCTCCAGCTTTCTGAACGCGCAATTTCAGCTGGGTCTGGTATACTTGAGCAAGGTGTTTATCGCCATATCGTAGGTCTAAGGCAGCTTCTAAAGCTCTAAAGTTCCGTTGTTGGTCTACCGGAATTGTCTGGAGAAACTCGAATGCTTGGCCTCTTAAAGCTACGCCTTAGCGCCTTAGCCTTAGCCTTAGCCTTCTCTTCGTCATTCCAGTTGTTTGCACTTGCTGCTGCCTCAAACTGTGTCTTGTAAGTCATCCAGGAATTTTGACCATCAAAAGAGGGAATTTTTAATCGCTGGCCTGATGATACCAGTTGCTGGTTTCCTCTATCCCTCAACTGTTGTTTAAGTTGGTCTATTTCTCCTTCTACCTGGTGCATTTTCTCTTCAACCTTGTCTACTTTTTCTTTCACTTCGCTTGCTTCCTCCTCGACCTTGTCCATTTTTACTTCGATCTTATTATTGAGTTCTTCAGCGATTGTAAACAAGGCATTCTGTTGTGTCTCTATAGCTTTCCTTAAGTCGTCATTTTCCTTTTGACAGCGTTTCTCCTCTTCTTGTTTTTCCTCTTGGCGTCGTTTCTCCTCTTCTTGACGTCTTCGTTCTTGATCCTCAAAAATTTTTCTTAATTCTTCTTGACGTTTTTGTTCTTGTTCTTCTTTTTCCTGTTGGTGTTTTCGTTCTTTTTCTTGTCGTTTTCTTTCCCGTTCTTCTTTCTCATCCTGGCGCTGCTTTTCCTGATCCATCATCATCTTTTGCATTTGGGCCATAAAGTCCTGCATTTGTTTTTCGGATGCCATGCTTCTGGTTGTTATCGGCATATAATTATCAACAAAATTTAATAATCACGTCAATATCGGTAATAAACTGTCCAAAAGTCTCGAAACAGCGCGAAAAAGTCTTATCTAGAGTCTTCGTTACTTAGCCACTAATGTCCTAATGAAAAATATGTCTCAAAAATGCACTTAACACTTGTTTTTCCTGTTCGAAAATAATCCTAGAACAATGTCCAGTACATTCGTCCTTCCTGTGTTAGCACTAACTCCGAGCATACTGTCCCAGTCTTCTCAACTGAACTGAGGCAAGTATAAAGAGGTAAATAATTCGTTCTCTCTTCGTGCACAATTGCAAGCAAATAATGACCATAGATGTTTAAACAGAGCATTTCTTTACATGTGTTTTTTAATTTGGAGCAAAATATTGGATTGTTTATAATTTAGAAAATTTAAATGTGGTTTATTAACATTCGTAACATAAATGAGTGTCCTGGGTTAAAAGCTTACTACCTACATAAATGATTCAAAATCTCTGCATCTGTATCAATACACAGTTCGGTACGTCGAATTAAGTACATACGCACTTCGTTCAACACTAAACACTAAACTATCAACTAACGTTGTCAATAAAGAAAAATAAAATAGAAACTTGGTACAAAAGCCAAAAAGGAATACAAAAAGAACGAACAAGTAAGTTGTGTCTGTACGTAATCAAGAATTTGACAACTTGAACGGTAAGTCAATAAAATAAATCTTAACTATAAATACACAGTGACCCGAAATTCAAAAATAACAAAAACAACGAACGGCGGGTTGGACGTGTGTACATAACGAAACACCGACAGTAACTAAAATATTGCACAAGGGAGAGTTAGAGTATAGTTTTCTTCAGATCAGATCTAGATCTAAACCTACCTCCCCACTGGGCAAAGTAATATTTCAGCAATGTTCTAGAAATCTTATCTTGGAAGTTGTAACATACGAGCAATGAATATTTAGGTTCTCGCAACTTTGATGCAACAGCCCTAACGGCCATGCAGCAATATTGCAGTGCAATGTTACATATTGCAAAGTACCGGCAAGGTTTATGACTTTTGATTGTAAAGTTGTAGAAACTTTACAAAGCAGAAAATTAAAATATCAATATGATTACATCAATAATTTCCATGTACATTTCAATTATTTTTTTACTGAAATGTTCTAATGAAACTAACATTTGTCTTGAAAATGTAACTTTACATCAACGTTTTCTATGCTTATGCAGAGAATTGTGGAAACTGGACCTAGAAAGTGGAGAAAAACAACTACTATACACCCTGCCTGTATTTTTGTTTATTTTGCATAATCTTTTTCAGGGCTTAATAAGCAAAAAGTGAATGTCATGGGACAAATTCTATTTATACAATTTATATTTTTAACCAGTATTTTTGTAATACAAGACTACGTTGTGGAAAAATAACATCCACTTTTTCGCTATTAAGCCCTGAAGATGATGCAAAATAAACAAAATACTTTACGCGTGGTAGTTGTTTTTATATCCTTTTTAGGTCCAATTTCCACAATTTTCTGCATAAGCATAGGAGACGTTGATATAGTTACATTTTCAAGACAAATGTTAGTTTTTGGCTATCCAACCCTGAATAAGTTTATATCAAATAAACAAAATATGCACAAGTTAAATGTTTTTCTTTTCTTAGTCCATACATTTGTCTGCATAAGTAACTGACAAAGTACAATTTTCTTTTTCAAATAGTATGGCATGCACTCCCACTTTTGATCTACGAGATTGTTTTTTTTTACAGAATACATTAGTTCATAATATTCCCAAGCACTTAAACTGGCCGAGGTAACAAATCATAATATGCCGAATCTAAAGGAAAAATTTATTTTGTGCTTCTGTAGATATCAAAATTAGTCTTAGTATAAACTCAAATTGTTTAGTAAATACAAAATAAAATGCAAAATGTTATACATATATTTATTTATTGTCACGTGATGAATAACTTACATTTCTAATTTTATTACAAATTAGTTTGTAGTTTTTGTATTATTTAACACGAATTTTATAGAAAAAAAATGTTACCAATAACAGAAGCCAAGAAAACATATCTGTGGAGTCTATCTTTATCTATTGATGACTATACTTCGTAGATATCTTGTTTTCGCATGTTGGAGCCACGCCATGGAAAACCTTTCAAACTGGTCGTCACTTAAATTCGGGAATTATATCCGTACCTACTGCAGCTGCAAAATATAACAATATTAACTACCTGGTTATTATGCTATACCAACTACTGCAGTGAATATTTTAAAACTTTATAATCAAAGTACTATTACAGTACGAAACAATATATGACTTTTTAAAAAGTAATTGGACACCTTAGATATTGTACAGGTAATAGGTATACAATCCTTTACCCCCTTGTATGACATAGGTTAGCATATTTTGGGATGTGCCACATACATCCAATCTCAGAGCATACTGAAATTAATCACTTGCAGAAAAAAAATTCTAGTGGCCAAACGTAGAAAATTACGATGAGAAATAAGTCTCTAGACCAAGCACTCAGTTTTGAAAATTAGTAAGCACATGTTTAATTAAGACAACGAAATTAAGTATAGCTTTTTTAAGCTTAAGCTGCTTTTGCAGGCCTTTAACTTAGATTTAATGACATTCATTGATGCACAAATTTAGTAGCATTAAACTATTAGAGAATGACGATTTCATTGAGACGTAATTTTATTAACCTCAAACTTACCGTTCTATCACTCACTTTTTTCTTCTCCATATTGAAAACTCCATTAAAAAAATTATAAAATGAACGTAGGTACCGCTTTTATGTTTTTTTTTTTTAATTCCAACCCAATTCAACGACGCTTTCACTTTCACAAAAATGCCGAGACAAGCCTCCAAAACTCCCAAAACTGAAGTGAACTGACATTCGACAGTTAGAAAATGGCGTGCGTTTGGAACTACTAAATTGTAAAAATGGAAACAAGTTGAAAAACAATAAGGACTGGATTTTGCAATTTTCATGTTACTTGTAATCTTTAGTTTAACTCAATGTTCCACAAAGTTGTGCTTGCAATATGTTACTCTTGTTAATTAAAATCAAATATATAGTGATTTACAGACCTAACTTACAATATATTTGCAAAATTAACATTGAGACAAAGTTTCATTTGTATTTTACATTTGAACTTGTAATGTATTTTGACAGAAACTTACAAATTTTAACTTCTTTCTTTTAAATTTGCTGAAGCTTTCCAGCAACTGAACAATTAAAAAATACTAAAATTAACTAAACGCAACATTGCAGGAAACTTTTGCAACTTTCAATGCCCAGTGGGTCAATATTCCAGCAGTTCTCAACAAATTTTAGAGCCCATGTTATATAAGGTTTTTTTGTTTGTCTTGTCGTTCCCTACCACCAGTTTTTTTTTATGACATGAAACTAATTACACCCTGTATAATTTCGAAGAGCGCTGGGTGGTATTCCTTTGTGCCACACAATTACCAATTTGTCATAGAATAGAATATTTATCTTGCTTTCACTAATGCAAATGCAATCAAAATTTGCATATGCATCTCGATTTTTGCTGGATTTCAGAAATTTTGGGGAATCCGGGCCCCCTCAAAAACTCCGGGCCCGGTGGAAAACGCCCCCGACCCCCCCTCTCGTCGGGCCTGATGGGTAGTCAACCATAGGCGCCAGTGTTTAAAAATAAGCAGGTGGTTAGACCTTTATTAAAAATACCAATCTTCTGTTTATAAAAATATGTAATATACTGTTATGCGCGATTACCGGCGCAGAGGGAGAAGTTTTATTAAGAAGACAGTTTATAAAAGTGAACAAGTTGAAAAGTGAAAAGTGAGGTTAAATAATATTAAGTAAACAAGTATTGTACAGTCAGTAAATTGTTAAATAAAGTGTTAGTAGTGGTTGATCTCTTGTTGAAATTATTTAGAACCCACGGATTCACACAGGGTGTTTCCAAAAAGGTGAATAATAGTAATACCAAAAATGCCCTCAAAAATTAATGTAGAAAAAAAGGCTCTGCTGTTCCCGTGGTACCAGCGCTTATGGGGCCGTATGACTGAAAGTAAATAAATAGGCGAGGTAAAACCCTGCATTAGTAAAAACATTTCAAGGAATCTGTTAGGACTAACTGGATTAAAAACAGTCTAAATTCGGCCTATATCGAATCAAATACATTATATTTTAAATAAAAGTAGTAGATCAAATATTTTCTTCACCAAGCACATGCACCGAAGCCAGGTAGACATCCACGGTGCGAGGCGTCGTGGCAATTGAGAGACTGAACGATACGCCAGTTCAACTTAAAAACATTAAGAAGATAAAAACAAGCTCCTTTGGCAGTAGAGATAGGCCTGTAGCCAGGAGGTGTCGGGCAACCCACGAGGACATTTGAGCACCCTGCTAGAACACTATCTCTATTTATTTTTAACCTTTTTTAAAAAAGGAGGTTTTCAATTTTATAAGTATACAGGGTCCGCCACTTAAAACTTCTCAGACTCGTAACTTCCTTATTTTTTAAGCTACGACCATGTTCGGCACATCAAATTGTAGATATTTTTAAGGCCTTTAAATGTGCATACAGAGTGATTTAAGAAAAAAAGTTGAAAAAATTAATACGAAATGAAATTTAGTTTCCTTGAATATTTTTTCCCTCACCCTGTACATGAACTGTGTTAATGTTTTCTTATAAAGGTTTCAATTAGCTTCAATTTATGTTATTACGTCATATTCGATATTCTCTTTCATTTTAGAGAAAAAAATTAAAAACTCTCTTCTTGACTACAAATAACTGAATTCTCTTAAAGTAAATTTGAAAAGAACGTAAATAATAAGTTTAAGCTAAGTATATTTGTAAAAGGCATATAATTAGAGGTTAAACGACTTACCTTAAGGAAGTTGAATCCTCAATTATACGAGATTGCCCCCGTCCGAAGAGATCACATTGTAGTATATGTTTCTCAGCTCTTTTCGGCGTTATGTTTATAGAAATATAAATAAACTGATTTATGTCCATACCCATAAATCCCATAAGTCCTGTGTCACGTAGCAGTCTAATCATTATGTTTTTTCAAATCGCGGATTTATTTTTGGGTTTTAGTGGAGGGTGGGAGTGATCTCTTCGGACGGGGGCCATCTCGTATAATTGAGGATTCAACTTCCTTAAGGTAAGTCGTTTAACCTCTAATTATACTTCGATGGCTCCCGTCCTCAAGATCACATTGTAGATGTTGAAAGATTTTTGACGCGATTTGAGATGTTTGTAAAGTATTCACATTTCCTTTAAATTAAACTCGTATATAATTTAAAACGAGAATATTTATTAAAATCATAATGTTTTAATTTCTACTAAAGAAGTAAAAATGTGTCATCTATTTGAAATGTGATATTAGTACGAAAAATCTTAATTTATATACTTAACACATTGTTGAATTGTTTGTTTGTTTGTAATTATGTTAAATGCAGACATATGAAATAACTAACTGTAAGCAGAGTCTTTCAGATACATGTTTTCTGCATTTATTTTTTAATTAAAATTATGACCATACTATAGGTACGGTTTTCTCTTTTTTTTCTCTCTCTTTTTTTTTTGCAATGCCCCACTTGCGAAGGATATTGTGCGCTATCCTAAAATTCTGGTACGAATTTCACTTTGGGGCCTTTCTTGATGAAAGAAATTCTGTATTCATTTACCTACTATAAAAACATGTTTATTTTTGAGTGATCAAATGTAAACTATGCACAGAAAATATTTCCTCATATTTTTATCTGTCGCCTTTCTGTTTTCCCTCGAGGACCTCTTTGTCTTCTTTTATATATATATTGGGCAAGTGTTAATTATTTTACAACACTCTGTATAGTTCTGAATATTTGCTCAGAATGTTAAATAGTAATTTAAAAATAACAGCTTGAAGCCCTGAGAGTACGAGGTGATGATCTCATATGTATGGGATATCTATTACATATTATAGAAAGAACTGTTTATAATTTACGCACGTGTGAAAATATAAACAAATGTCTTAGAAAACAGTACCATGTTACTCTTATTCGGATAAGGCATGATTTTAAAAAGCTATGAATTAATTAATCTATTATGATTAAATTATTCTTTGCTTTTTTGTACCCTCTGTCTAGATCCACGTATAGCTGTAATAGCTAGATTTGAAGTTATTTCTAGCTCCTCTGCGATTTCATTTAGTCTGCACAAATCCAGAAGAGCTTTTGGAGTGGTCTCTAGGTTGATTTGCGGCGGTTAGCGCTCAACCCCGGGGTATGGAGGTGAAGTAGACATTACACTTCGGTGGTTAAGAAAGGACAGTTAAGACAATAGGTAATAAATTGACAATAATCATATTTGATATTACAAATCAGAAGAAATTGACATTAATTAGTCTCTTTTTGTGTGTATGTTCATTTTGATCGTAAACAGATATTTCTCATGTTACGAATCTGTCTGTACTGTCATTATTTTTATGTTGTCTTTTTAAAATGAAATCATATATTATTTATATTAGCCTTGTCTGACGTAAAATTATGCTGCTTTCTAAAATTGACATCAATCATTTTTGCAGTTTCGCACCCAACTAATAAACCGTGCATATTTCTCAATTCCCTATTTCGTATTATCCTAACGACTGAAAATATGTAATACTTATGTTTACAAATCTCATGGTTTTTCTCATTACAATAGAAAACAAAGTAGAAATTAGATTTTTCGTGTTATGCAATCTAAATTTATATTATTCAATCTCTTTGCATTTTGACATGAAATAGATTTTTCGTGTTATGCAATCAAAATTGATATTATTCAATCTCTTTGCATTTTGTCATGAAATTAGATTTTTCGTGTTATGCAATCAAAATTGATATTATTCAATCTCTTTGCATTTTGACATGAAATTGATTTTTCGTATTATACAATCAAAATGATATTATTCAATCTCTTTGCATTTTGACATGAAATTAGATTTTTTGCGTTATGCAATCAAAATTGATATTATTCAATCTCTTTGCATTTTGACATGAAATAGATTTTTCGTATTATGCAATCAAAATGATATTATTCATTTTGACATGAAATTAGATTTTTTGCGTTATGCAATCAAAATTGATATTATTCAATCTCTTTGCATTTTGACATGAAATAGATTTTTCGTGTTATGCAATCGATATTGATATTATTCAATCTCTTTGCATTTTGACATGAAATTATATTTTTTGCGTTATGCAATCAAAATTGATATTATTCAATCTCTTTGCATTTTGACATGTTCTAAAAAGAAACTGGCATTAAACACTCCCCATTATAATGTTTTGCAATGTCCAGAAAGATGTATGAATCATGTTTTTTGTTTTAAGCAAATATATTAATATTCTTATTTCTCAATAAGATTTTACTCTTATGTGAGAAAGAATGTAGGTATTTTTGTGTTGTTTCTTAAGTACGATTTTACTCGTTACGTAAGAAAATAAAGTAGATATTTTGCTTCTCTATAAGATTTTACTCATTATAGAAGAAGAGAAATTAGTTTTTTTTTTTTTTTGTTTTGTTTCTTAATAAGATTTTACTCATTACGTAAGAAACAAAGTAGGTATTTTTGTTTCTTAATAAGATTTTACTCATTATGTAAGAAACAACGGAGGTACTTTCTCCCTCGAGTAAAACTATAATGTTACTCCATTATTATTAAAAAATTTTCAGCGAATTCTGTTATTTACAGCTAGGGATTAGTCAAGCCGTATTATTATTATTATTATTATTATTCAAAAATGTCACAACTTTCTTTTTAGTTGGTTGCATTCACACTGGGAAAAGAATTATTATTATTATTATTATTATTATTTATTTCCTCGATCTCTCGCTAATACGGTTTTTGAATGATATCTTCGGCTTGATGCAAGAAAATATCATTGACTTAAATGTTTTCTAACTCTATGACATGTATTAAGAACAACAGATTTCTGTATTAAGCTGTGTATTTCTTTAGGTATTCCTATTTTTGCCAAGGAGTCTTCAAAGTTGGTAGGTGTTATACCGGTTGTGGACATGACTATGGGAATTACAGTGACTTTTTCTTGCTTCCAAATACTTTTCTTTATTTTTTCCGCAATTGTTTTCTGGATGTCGTTTGAATTTGGAATGGCTACATCTATTTGCAGTGTTAGCTTCTCTTTTTAAATAGTTAGGACTATGTCTGGTCTATTACTATTAATCGTACGATCAGTTGTTATAGATCGATCCCGATATATTATTATTTTCGAGAAATAAAGTGAGCTACTCACTGTGCAAACACTGTTACCCCTTCTTGGAAGGTGTAACTCTTACCTAATATTATTTCTATTTCTCAATATTATTTTATAGTTATTATGTAAGAGATAAAGTAGTAGGTGTTTTGCCAATGATGTAGACGATAGAGTTACGAGAACGTCTGCAATTTTTCTTTGTACTTACTTGAAGTAAAATTATCCATCACCCTGTTATAACTAAATGTTTTAATTTTTCTGTTTTTGTGTCAGCATTCTTAAAATTGAAGCACACACACACACACACACACTATTATAAACAACGACCGATTCATTGAGCGTTAAAAAACATAATGATTAGACTGCTACGTGACACAGGACTTATGGGATTTATGGGTATGGACATAAATCAGTTTATTTATATTTCTATAAACATAACGCCGAAAAGAGCTGAGAAACATATACTACAATGTGATCTTGAGGACGGGGGCCATCGAAGTATAATAACCAATATTTAAAGTAACAAACAGCAACAACAAATAAAAGAAAACATTTTTTTTCTCTCTCTTTTGTGATATCCCTTGATGAACCCATTAATAATAAGTGCATGTTTTCGTGTAACACACATTTCTTACTAATAGGTGGAGAGCCGGCTGTACAAATTTACTATGAAGAACTTTTTGTGAGTGAGTACTACCACAGACATACAAGGAGCCACTTTTCATATAAACAAATTTGGCCCGCGTCATGGAATTTTGACGTCACTTCCGGTCACGATTTTTTGTGTCACCGAATACATGAAATGTAAGTTTTGAGAAATAGTCTGCCTCTTCTTATTTGACCGTATCCTCCCATTTTGACGACACTTCCGGTAAAATTCCATGACGCGGTCAAAATTTGCTTATATGAAAAGTGGCTCCCTGTAGGTCTGTGGTAGTAGTATTTACTCACTCATACAAAATTTTTAAAATTTCATTTGTCTTATTCATAGGAAATCTGCACAGCCGGCTCTCTACCTGTAATAAAATTTGGTTGCTTTTCTAGTGGCTCTACAGATATTTCAATAAAAAATTTTATACTTAATCATGATTCAGTTTCATGAACTTCCTTACTTTTGTTCATTTTATTTTATCATTGATTAATTTCTAATTAAGCAATGCTTATAATTTTTTTTAAGTATGAATACTTAGTAAGAAAAAATTATGGCCAAAAATAATAAATAGTTCCCTATCGGATATCTCTTCCTTGGAAACGGCCAACTTTATGGAACAAAACCTTATCTAGACAACGTCGTTATTTATCTGAGAATAAAACGATCAAAGAAATATTGTATCTAAAGAATATCAGTGATATTATATTTCACTTACAGTCTTTTCCAAATTTGAACACTCTGTATAGTATCACTACTTTATGTTTCCGTGCACAATTTTTAAACAATGATGATTCAGTAGGTTTTTATCGGCGCGAAGTTACATCACCCCGCTGGATCCGCCAGAACACTTCTTTGTGTCGTCCGTGTTAGTCGTGTAAAAGCGTTCGTAAATTTTAATTCTTACTGTGCAAAACCTGGGGAGTTTCAAAAGTTTAAAAAGAGAAATTAAGAGATTTGAGAAACGTAGATATTAGTTTACTCGATATATATATATCCTGTTAGAAGGCAGGTGAACTTAACAGCAGGTCACTATGAGTGATGGTTCTAATCGTGATAATGCTCGGCCTTCTTAAGAAGTGCCAAATTTTTTTTGTGATATAAGCATTAACCACGTCCTACAGGTGAACTTAACAGCAAGTTACTATGAGTGATAGTTCTAATCGTGATAATGCTCGGCCTTCTTAAGAAGTGCCAAATTTTTTTTTGTGGTATAAGCTTTAACCACATCCCAAACACCAATCCAGTATCGCCGATATAAGCTTCAATCGACACATACATCCTGTTAGAAAGCAGGTCAACTTACCAGCAGTTAAATAATTGTAAATGATTGTGGTATGAGTGGACCAATCCATGGATTGTTGACATAAGCTTTAATCAACATTTGCCTCCTGTTCCCCTAAAGAATTTCGACGTCTACGAAAAGGTACTTTCTGTAGTATAAGCTTCCACATTTTACATACTAATTAATCCAGTGCCGTCGATATAAGCTTCAATCGACACACATCTGTTAAATACAAATGGTTAAGTTAACAGCAGATTACTACTCGTAAAGGGAAAAAAAGTGAATAAACCAGATTTCCAGATTTGTTTATATAAGCTGTAATCAACATATTTACTTCTGTGGTATAAGCTCTAACCACGTTCTACCATTCTCCAATACCGTCGCTATAAGCTTTAATCGACACACATGTCCTGCTAGAATACAGGTTAACTTAACAGCAGCTTAAATAAGTGTAAAGAAAAGTGAGTGAAACAGTTTCTGCTTTATTGATATAAATTTTAATCAACATTTGCCTACGACTTAAGGTTTTTTGAGCCTCCTAGGAAGGGTATTTTCTGTGGTATGAAAGTTAACCACATTATAAGTACAAACTAATTAGTCAACCTGGATAAGTTTCATTGGTACATATGTCTTTGAACGCAAGTTAACTTAACAGCAGGATAAATAATTTTAAATAAGGTATTAAATTAACAATTTTCCATTGTCGTCATACTCTTTAATCGATTATATAACTTTATTTGTGTTTTTTTGCGGAAGAGCTACTTAACTGCTAACAAGATGCTGGAGAATGGATGTCATCTCAGCAAATTCCGAGCAGAAAAGGGAGCCATTGTGCTAGCAAACAAACAATTAACATTGCCTTATTGTCTTTATTACAATAAAATACGTCAAAAAAAAAAAAAAAAAATTCACAGGTCCTCCACAAATATTCATCCTTTAATTTCAGATCGGATAAATGCTTCAGTTAAATGGAAATGCACCGGAAAAACGAAGAAAATTAAAATTGTCTATTCATCCAGCCGATACGAATCCAAAACTAATCAATGTAATTTCAGAATAGGATAACTGCAAAACTGCAAAACCTGCAAGGCCGTTTTACTACAGCCATGAGTACAGGAGCCGTTCTGGCTAATAATAATTTACAGTCAAATGCTTCTGAAATATTTCGAATGTCATGGAAAAACCGACCAAAAAGGAACTTTGTTTTAATAAACTCCTAACGCCCGCCCTAGAGAAAACTCCTTATCAATTAAAAAAGGGGGGGGGGGGGCGGTTCGGCGCCTGTTGTGAAATGCCAGGAATTCTTGCCAATTTACGATCATTTGAGATATTTTACAAAAATTGAATTTCAGGACTGCCGAAATCGATACAATCGATACAATATTATAAAATAAATTTTACAGCTATGGTTTTTCAAAACTATTATCACTTATCAGTGTCAGTGCTGAATACTAAATTACTCGAATAAGAAACAAATAAACTAGCTGTACAATAATTCCTAGATAGAAGTGTGACAAATAAATAACGTAAAATTGAAAAGAAGTTACTCTTATCGTATTTTCTAATGGAGGACCGAACGATGACTTGATTTATATTATTCACTTAAACAAATTTAATTGAGCGCCACATCGTAAATTAGAATATTCTAAAACTATAATACTATTATACAAATAACACATATTTCAGTAATATCAATCTGAAAGGCGAGTATTATAATATAGTATACACAAATTAAGCAAAAAGTATATGCTGGCGTCGCCAATGACCAAGGTCATCTGAGAAATGCGAGAAGCTGAGAAGCAAATTTGGCAGCTCAGGTGCACGGTAATGAAAGAACTCTGTGAACTGATGAATTGATTCATTCATAAACCTAACATCGATATGTCACATAATAAATTCGATGTTATAACTAGCGTATATTAATAGAAATAAATATTGTTGTTAGTCTGAATTTCTGAGAGTTGGTTCTCCCTTACTAACTCTATAGATATATGTGACATATTCAAGTAAAAATCTACGAATACAATTGCCGACAATTGGTTTATGCACGGGTGCCTATACGTTTACTAAGTTAATGAAATAGATATTCATTACTTCAGCGTAACCAAATAATCTGTCATGTAAATTGATAACCAATTAATAATTGGAAAATGAACTGCCATCAAAACATATAAAAAATCGTTAGGCTTCATTCTAATTATGCTAAAAAGTAGTCACAATCCAAACAGTTATTTGTGATTGTCGGATTCAGTTACAAATGTTACTATATATAAACTTTAACACATAAACTAACTGACGAATTTATTGAATGAATAACAAATATAAATCCTCTTAGCGACATTAAATTTTGCTTCATAAGAGAAATAGCTGAAATCACTGGAATATTGGCAGCCGCAAGCATAGCAGTAAAATCTGAATGATTTAAATATGTTAGGAGAAATTAAAACTAATACATTGCTCTCTTTTGTTAATGCCAATGGGTTACTTGACACGTCTCCAAATAATTGTAATTACATTAAGCAAATAATAACAATAATAATAATAGCAATAATAATAATAGTAATAATAATAATTACTTGCAAAATTGTCGGTGGTGTAACAAAGATAGTTTAGGATGCCATCATAATGAAATATGCACACATAGGTTCTAGAGGGAATATGAAGGTAAATGTCATATTAATTACCTGGAGTTGCTGACAACTTTCAATGGTCGGAAATCCTATAACAATGGAATAGAAGGATTTAAATTCATTAAGGTTCTCGAACTTAAATTATTTTTCTTTTTTGCTTCTCATTCCAATACAAGCAAGCTGTTCACACTTCGTATAATTTGTCCTACCCGCACTCAATAGAGACAGAGGCATTTATTGGGGCCAACTGCCATTATTCTCTACACTCTCCTTTCATTTTCAATAGCGAATAAAATACTAATCAAATTTTCACAGATAAAGCATGTTATTATACCAATCCATGTAGTACCGATATATTGGAAACTATTAATGGAAGTGATCCTCTTTGGAGGTAACTTATTCTATAATTGGAAAATTATGAGTGGGGCCTTTCTGAGGAAACGAGCATCAATATACCATTCCTAATTAGAGTGCCATTGAACATTGTAGACCAATAATGTCAATAATTTCGACTAGCCGTCACAGATATTATTAGTGTCTTCAGAACTATTCTGTGGAAAAAGAACTTACAACACCATGAACACCCACACGTCACAAATCGGCACTTTCCCTATTTTAAATATAGCGTAGCAAAGAGGAAGGAACTAGTCAAACGATATTTTAAAGGCGTTTTTTGAAATGGAAAAAAAAAAAAAAAATCCGAAATATAAAATGGCATAGCATCCCTTCATGCTTCTTTAATGCCTCGTCGAAGAATTAAATTTGGATTAAAAAAAAAAAAAAAAATGTAATAATGAAAATTATACTTATTGACGTTATCGACGGGGTACCGAATGCAAATATCAAAATAAAAGAAATTATCAATACCGGGCCGGAATTGCAGATATCCATCACAGAAATAATCAAGAAGTCAAATTCGAATCGACAACAGCCCATTCTAAAACTGAATTAAATAGAAAATCCTATATTGTATATAGCATTAATCTTTAAACATTATCTACAAGAGACTGGACAAAGGAGAAATTCCTCACTTGAACTCGTATTCTTTTCCCCATAACATAATCAATTAGCAGAGGGCCTAAA
Source organism: Stenurella melanura (assembly GCA_963583905.1). Lineage (NCBI taxonomy): Eukaryota > Metazoa > Arthropoda > Insecta > Coleoptera > Cerambycidae > Stenurella > Stenurella melanura. The sequence continues at coordinate 154,604,020 of OY757309.1, forward strand.
TCAGTACTTAAAGGCAGTGACAAAAATATGTAATTATTTACGAATCTTTCTATAAGACATACACATGCATCCGTATGTACGCATATGCTTCCACTTGGGCTGTAAAGTGTGCTAACAACTCGAGACTTAAGAAGAGATAAGAACGGCCACCGGATGGACAAAGCAATGTTAAACTTTCGCAAAATTTTCCAATCGCCACTCAACGGGAAAAAAAAAAAAAAAAATTCAGATACAGTATTACGTGTCGAATAAGTAAATAAATAAATGAATAATGGTTGTTATATTGGGTTGAGGACACGTTGATTTATAATTAACTGAGGCCAGAATAAGAAAAATGTACACTTCTCGTTTTGCATTAGTTAAACAATTACAGAGTGTTCAAATTTGGAAAAGACTGTAAGTGAAATATAATAAATGGAACAAACGACTTACCTTAAGGAAGTTCGTTCCATATTATATGAACACAGTCTTTTCCAAATTCCATACCCACCCTCCCTGAAGTCCCTACAGCAAAACGAGGTATCGCCACAAATCGTGTTCTGGCGGATCCAGCGGGGTGATGTAACTTCGCGCCGATAAAAACCTACTGAATCATCATTGTTTAAAAATTGTGCACGGAAACATAAAGTATTGATACTATACAGAGTGTTCAAATTTGGAAAAGACTGTGTTCATATAATATGGAACGAACTTCCTTAAGGTAAGTCGTTTGTTCCATTTATTATACCATGGGAAATGTATATAGATTATCCGTTCTGCAGCTGTAGTGTATATCTGGTTATCTGATAATCCAACTGTTGAAATAGCAAACGCATGCGTTGTTCAAATCGATTTGCACCTGTCACTGTCAGTGTTATTTTGATCCAAGTTGATGGCTTGACAGAAACGGAGTTGTTTTAAGTAGTTCTTAGCTATCAATGCTAATATTATCTTGTATTGTGCAATGAAATAGTGTACCTTGTGATAAGTTATACTCGTATGTTTGTAGAAATATATTTCTTCAGTGAAAAATTGAAAGTGCTCTTGCCAGTTACGAAAATTGAAATAAAATTCGTTTGAGAGGACCCAAAGAGATAGGTAAGTTTTTAACGTTCTTTCATATTATGTACACAAACATTTGTCATAATTCGTATGGTTTAGATATGGTCTAAATTTTTGTATAGTTACGTGCTACGATTATTAGTTCGACTCGGTCCGAGCATTGATCAGATATTAACTCAAGTAAATATTTTAGTCAGGTTAAAATAAGTGGTACCATAATAATATGCACATGGGATAAAATAAAATAGATATAGGTATACCCTATCGTGTATTCTAACTGGGAAACGTATTTGAAAAAATGAAAGGAAAAAATACCTAATTCATTCATTTGAAATTACCGCTTAGTAGGTACCTACACCTAACAAGTTTCGTTAAATTAGCAAAACAATGTGATTCCGAATGTTAAGTAGGTGTAGGTATATCGAATAGCCCTTAAAAGAGAGTCCGAAAACCACAAAAGAAACCAATTTTTTGTTGTAAATTCTTCAGATGTTTCAGTTATTTGTACGAAATTATAAGACAGCCAATTAACTAAATACTTTTATTAAGATGAATTATTAACCAAAATCGTTAGCACAGTTTTTGAATACAAATATTACCTAGGATGGCACGCTAATAATTCCGGTTTCTATTTATTATTATTCGACCTCCTCATGGTAATTGACATACTATTTGCAATACACTACTAAAATTTACTGTAGTATTTATTTAGGTTTATGGCCATATTTCTATATTATACTAACCGATCTATACGGAACGTTAATTAGAATCCTCATACGTTCAGAAAACAGTATTTATTATATTCTTCGCAAATACAAACGAAGAGTATACTGCATTTGATCGGCACATTTCTAAAACCGGTAATATCGCTCATAGAGAAAAAAAATCATATCACTGTGTTGGTGGTCGAATTCTAAACAACTTTCAAAATGTCTGTCTGTCCGTCCGTCACGTTTTTCTCAAACATGATAAGTAAATAACTTAAGAACGAAAAGTCCGGTTCTAGTAAAATTTGTACAATAAATTAGCGTTAGCTAGAGGAAGAGCCCTCTATTGTTTTTGGACAAAATCGATCAGGAAATAAAAAACCCGATGAATGAATTGCTGTAATCGAAACCAAGCATTTTGTGGTAAAATATACTTTTTACACTTAACGCCAGGCTTGAATTTCGTAATTCACCGCTCCCGGAGAATAGCCTGTTGATTTGCAGTTAAGTTATTATACCTACTCTTCGCAAATACAAAACGAAGAGTACATTGCATTCGGTCGGCACATTTCTACAACCAGTAATATTGCGCGTAGAGAAAAAAATTTCATATCACTGTGTTGCTGATCGAATTCTGAACAACTTTCTCAAAATGTCCGTCTGTCTGTCCACCTGTACGTCCGTCAAGTTTCTTGTAAGCACGATAATTTAAAAACGCACAGTCCGATTGTATTGAAATTCGGACAGTAAATTACCCAGGTTTACAAAAATGAAAAAAGTTGTCTGGATCTGGCGAGGGATCTGGGGTCAGACCATACGTTTCTTATGTATTTTTCGACGCTGAATTCGAATCTGTTTTAGTTTTGGTCTATCACGTCAGGATTTTGAGATAATCCAACCTAAAAGTTAGACATATTTGAGGTTATGTAGCTTCGAGATTTTTTTTCTCAAGAAACCGTGTATGGGATATTAAAGTACAAATCTTCCTCTTTAAAATGCCGTAGAGTTTGCTCAAATATATATTTTTTTTCGCTGGGATATCGAATTTTTAAAATTGCCTGTTCATATCGTATCTTTCCCAATACGTTTAATTAGTACGAAAACCTTATGGTCATTATTTAAATTGCAATATCTCGGCGAAAAAAAAAAAGATATTTGCGCAAACTCAACGGTATTTTAAAGTCTTGTACTTTAAGATCCCACACATGGTCTCTTGAGAAGGAAAATTCTCAAAGCTACATAACCTCAAATTTGTCCAACTTTTAGGTTAGAATATCAAAATCTTGACGCGATAGAGCAAAACTAAAAACAGATTCGAATTCAGCGTCCAAAAATACATAAGAAACGTATGGTCTGACCCCAGATCCGGAAAACTTTTTTCTTTTTGTAAACCTGTGTTATTATTAGCTAGAAGAATTTAAAAAATTTGTTTCTCTGATGTTTTGTAATTAAACTAAAAATGTCTAAAACTGATATTATTTACAACAAAAACTGCGAAGAGTACTTATCCTATAGAATGTGCAACAATTATATAAAAAGTGCAGTAAATCGGCGAAGTATAATGGTTAGCTTGTTATCCTTATGAAAAATATGAATTCATAGAGGTAGTTGACAGAAATATTTTGTTTAAATATTCTACGCTCTAGAAGCACACCTACTATTGAACTATTTTACATATGTTCCAAGTTTAAAATAAACACTCTAAGTCTAAACAGAAGTTAAATCGCTTTAATAGCTATTGGCATTCGGAAACGTCCAACTGAAACACCAAACAGCATTTTGTATTAATAAAAATGCCTCAGTAATATTTTTAATCAAAAAATAATAAATAACCTAATCTTCGCAAAGGTCGTTCGAGTTTGGAAGAGCTTTAGTGTCCTCAGAGAAAAATTTTCGTAATATTTTGTTTTAAAATTATAATACCATATAGGTTATATGAATTCTCACTGTCTAGGTACCATGTTATTTTCTATAATGCTACTAATTTGAAATAAGAATTTTACGAGGAATTTTAGGTCTAACAGAAGTTATCGTATTTAATAGGTTTTTTCGTTCGGCAACGCCTGACTACAAATTTCGTAGGTCTTGGAAACGTGCTATTAAAAGTACTTCAAGAATATTTTAAAGTTAGACTCATAAATCTTCTAATCTAAGTACTTAAACTTCGTTCGAACCTGAGAATCACTGTATATTGCAGTTTCAACCCGTAATGGTTGAAATTCCCAGCGGGGTCCAGTCGACTTCCCACCCCACCTAATTCCCCACCAAAAATTAAAAAGACAAATTCGTGGGTTGGGTTGGGTTGGGTACTCGGCCAACTCTTGTTACAAAAATGAGGAACGCAATCAGATTACCTCTTCCCCTCGTTTTCGGGGATTCTGAACACGAATATGAGTAAAAAAAAGTTTTTATTCGCGGCAACCCCTTCAAAAACCACCCCTTTTGTCGGTCTTCATGCACCTACGCGCTACAGCAAGGGCTTTAATGCGAATATCTGCAGATTTCACCGGTAATTGATTACGGGCGAAGATTACTGTCAGTAACATGACTATGACCACCCTTCGGGGTTGAGTCTATCCTCCCAAGGGGGTGGGAAAGTGATAAAATATATCTCTTCTCGTTGAAACTTTTACCCCTCCGTTTTCGAGGAAGCTAATGATGAATAAAATACTTTTAGGCGACTTCGACCCTTGCTACCCCCTCAAATGACCAATACCGACCCCTTTCGTTGGCGTGTATAGCCCATGAAAAAGTTGCAAGGAAAGCCGAAAACATCAAAAGTTCTGTGACCAGGACGAGACCTGAGTATCCCGCCATTTTTGGGGGTGCTGAACACGATGGTTATATTTTTAAGCCTCCCACCCCTCAGGAACTACTCTTAAACGCGAATAACCACCCCCTTTCCTCGTTTTTTCCGTTCTAGGCATGCCGGGCTTATCTGGTCGAGTTTTTCAGGTAGGCTGTTATGACTTTGACCATTCAACATATTATCAACTCCCGGTGTTGAAACCACCCCCTCCCCCGATACCCAAAAAATTTCAAAATTGATCAAAATTTGTTTCTATTCGTTTTCAAGTGTGGTCAGCACGATAGCAACATACGTTGCTTCCCTACCCTCCACCATCGTGTTCAGCGTCCAAGTCTCGTCCTGGTCACAGAACTTTTGATGTCTTTGCAACTTTTTCATGGACTAGTATACTTTCATTGGTGATCGAAAATACTTCGTTAGAGAGGAATGAAGAATGGAAACGTAATAGTAGTCGAATTATACAAGAAAGGTGATGGCGGCAACTCTTAAGGGTGGATTCTACCCTCCCAGAGGTGGGGACGTAATTTCACTCCTCTTCTCAGTTTACACGTTTAGCCTCCCGTTCTCGAGGATACTGATGACGAAAAAAATACTTTTAGTTGAGTTTGATTCTACCTAACGCTACCCTTTTCAAGTACGTCCTTTCAGTAATGCCCATCATTGCTCATTTGGAGTGGGGTGACTCGAAATATTATATAAGCGGAATCAGTACGAAGCTTTTAGAGTTTTAAGAGTAAAATTATTATTCCACCTCCTGGGAGGGTAGAAGAGTGCCCCCAAACTTCCTTGGCCGTCGCCCTTTCTGTATAATTCGACTACTATTAAATTTTCATCCATTCCCTTCTAACTAAGTATTGCCGAGCACTAATGAAAGTATATACCTACGCGAGAGGAGTGGGTTTTGATCATTTGAGGGGGTAGGAAGGGCCGAAGTCGCCTAAAAGTATTTTATTCGTCATTAGCATCCTCGAAAACGGAGGGTAAAATTTTCAACGAGAAGAGATATATTTTATCTTTTTCCCACCCCCTGGGATGGTAGATTCAACTCCAAAGGGTGGTTACGGTCGTGTCTCTGACATTTATCTTCGCCCTTTATGCCGATCAAATTCGCAGAAATTCACATTAAAACCCTTGCTGCCGCGCGTCCGTGCACGAAAACCGATGAAAGGGGTGGTTTTTGGCCGTTTGAAGGAGGTTGCCCAGAATAATAACTTTTTTGCCCTCATATCATTCAGTACCCTCGAAAATGGATGGGGGAGGTGGTCTGGTTGCGTTCCTCATTTGTAACATGTTCGTCCGACTCCTTGACTCCACTAACAGTTATACATCTTAATCTTAATCACTAGATATGACAGATAATATGACCGAGTCTTAATAGGAAATATTTTACTAGATATGATATTTTACAAATAATGATCCTTTGTAAACAAAATTAACTGAAATGATCGTGTTTAATAGGTATTCGCATTCGGTAGCACCCGATTGCGACTTTCATTTTTTTCCATATGAGCCTTATTAGAAGCTTCCGAATAGCATTTTAAAGCAAAACTGATATATTTGTAAATCTACTACTAGTTCCTTCCACTCCGAAAGACACTGTATTTTATATAGTTTCGATATCTTGAACATCTAGGTATTTTTTATTTGTTTGATCAAAAACTTTGGTCAAGTTTTGCTTTTTTATTATAACGGAGTTTTTAGAAAACATTTTAGTTGAGAAGCGTGTAGCGATCGTCCTGTATGACCGAGATGGCTCAATTTCAATAGCAAGTGGTTTAATTCTTTTTGTAATAGCCTTATTAGAAACTCCCGAATAGCATTTTAAAGTATCTGATATATTTTTAAATCTGCGAAAAGTTTCTTCTAATCTGAGAGACAACTATGATTTATATATTTTCAATATATTGTACATCTTCGTATTCTTATATGCTTTTTCAAAAACGTTTGTAACATTTTGCTCTTAAATTGTAATATAACAGAGTTTTTATAAAACGTGATAGCTGACACACCTATTGCAACTGCCCTGTATGGCGGATAAGGCCCAGTTTCAATAGGAAATATTCTACTATGCAGTTTTACATATGTGCCAAATTGAAATAAAAATTTTAAGTCTAAGAGAAGTTATTGTGTCTCCAAAAAACAGCCTGCACACATACATACACACAGATAACTTTTTTTATTATTCTATATTTTAGTTTAGTGTGTTCTAAAACAGATTTCTGTCCAAATTTTTTTCTACGATGAGTAGTACTGTCGTGAGCAAAAAGAAATAGAAAAGTCTTATAACGTATTTTTTTAAAATCTAGTTGTGTACATCTAACTTTAATTTTTGTGACATTGTCAATTAGTTGTCAAAATTCATCGCGAGTGTGCCAAAATTAATATGCCCCATATAAGCGATTTAGTTAAAGCTGGAGTTATTGCTAAAGCAGAATATGGATGGTCGATGAGACAAATTGCACTGCGTATTCAAAAATAATTCTGTTTAACATTTTAAAAAAATCGGTAAAGGTATTTACACAGAACTTCCCTCGTTATTTGTTCATGGCAGTCACTCTAAAAAATTAATAATTACGAAATGACATTGGGAATAATAATCGGAATAGAGTTATTGCTATTATTACAAAGAAAACTTGATAAGTTTTGGTCAAAAAAATATACAGATTGCTCATCCAACAGCAAAAGTTCAATACTAAATAGCAGGTGCCACATATGGCAGGCTTGCGCAAATACCTTTACAAATGTCCACTATGACTGAATTATTTCTTGGGATGACCACCCTGCACATTTTACAATAAAAGTATAATAGGTGCATATGCCAGATATTATTGCCATCTGTCACATTTTCAATCCAACATTCACGTAATGGAGTGGAAGTATAGTGGTGGTTAAAAAATTTCATTTTTTAAAAAAATTTTCAAAAGATGTTGGTAAAATAATTTTCAAATTTTTTTCTTCTGAAATAAGGTTAAAATGTCACGTAGAAATTTTAAATTTGAGCAAAAAGGAAAGTTTCCTTCTATTCTATAGTAATGCTAAAAAAAGTTTAAAAATTAAAAATTATATATTTTTTAAAATAGGTTTAGAATGCTATGAAACGTGAAAATTTTAAATTTGAGCAAATAAAAAAAAATTCGATCTATTTTAGTGGTAAAAACTTTTTGAAAAATGTTGGTGGAAAAAATTTTCAAAAATTTTTTTCTGAAATACCTAGGTTTAGAATGTCATTTAAATTTGAGCATTCTAGTGTTAAATTTTTTTCCAAACTGGTAACAAAATGATGCAATTTTTTTTCCGAAATTGGTTTGGAATATCATGAAACGTGGAAATTTTAAATTTTAGCAAAAACATTTTTTCGTCTGTTCTATAGTAGTGATACATAAATGGATTAAAAATGTTTTCAATTTTTTTTTTAAATTCTTCAAAAACATTTTTAAATTTGTTTGAATAGTTTTAGAATGTCATGGAAACGTGGAGAGTTAAAATCTGAACAAAGAAAAAAAATTTTTATCTTAGTGGTAAAATTTTTTAAAAATAGTAAGAAAAATTTGTAATTTATCTTTTAAATAGATTTAAAACGCTATGAAACATGGAAATTTGAAATTTGAAGAAACAAAAAAAATTCCATCTATTTTAGTGGTAAATAAATTTTCAAAAATTGTAAAAAAAAATTTCAAAATTTTTTTTTTTCTGAAATTGGTTAAGCGTGTCATGAAACGTGGAAATTTTAAATTTGAGTAAAAAAAATTTTTTCATCTTGGTAAAAATTTTTTCAAAAATGTTTGAAAAAAATTTTCAAAAATTTTTTTTTTCTGAAATAGGTTTAGCGCGTCATGAAACGTGGAAATTTTAAATTTGAGCAAAAAAAAATTTTTTTCACTATTTATTCCGTTTAGACGGTCCACCCTGTATATTTTTCAGTGAAAATTCTACCAGTTCTTCGCTGACAGTAGCGTCAACTACCTACCAAATTTGACTGCTCTCCGTCAAGTAGTTTTTTAGTAAATGCACCAACAGACAGACAGACAGACAGACAGACAGACTGACGGAATTGAAAAACCTATATTTTCGTAATCTACGTGTTCTGAAACGTCAGAATCCGAAAAAATCTCGGAGGGTGATTTTTTCTCGAATACAATACTTCCCTTCGGTATGCGAGGGAAGTAAAAGTGGAATAAACGATACGATTAGTAGAAATCCTGGATCAGGGCGACGAAGGATATCAACTCAACAGCAAGATTTGCAATTGGTAAATAAATTAGTAGAAAATCCATTTCACTCAGTAATTCAGGTTGCTGAAGAAACGATTTTTCGTGGATGGAGTAGTACTGGTCGCCGACGAGTAAGAGAATCGGAGCTACGCTGTCATCCAGCAGCACAGAAATATCTGCTTAAAGCTGAATATAAAGAAGTTCGACTGGGATTTGCGCTTGAATTTTTAGTGCACGATATAAATTTTTGGAACAATGTAATCTTTACAGATGAAAAAACTTTCCAGTCTACACATAGCGGTCGTATTCGTGTTTACCGACCTCCGAATACTCGATTCGATGAGAAGTATATATCTAACAATATGACAAAAGTGAGCTTGGATATCGGCACGTGGTCCTGGTGTTTTGTGGCGTATTGAGGAATGATTTAATAGTGAAAGGTATATTAGGATTTTAGACAATATTATGCTCCCTTCTGCGTCACAATTATTTCCTAATAATGAATTCATATTTCAACAAAATAATTGTTCAGTTCATACTGCTCATACCGTGACTAACTGGTTTAAAGATAACAACATTAATGTTCTTAACTGGCCCAGTCATAGTCCAGATCTTAACCCTGTGGAAGTCGTATGGAGACTACCAGGTCCGAATTGGGCCGGCAAGTTACCGAGTAAAACTCGGTGGGCCGGTCACTCCGATGGGCCGGTTCTCCAAATTAAACTATGTTTTAAATAGGCTGAGAAATTGCGTATCGCAAGATCACTTGGAAGCATCTTTATTTGTCACTAGAAAAGGACATTCTTGTAGAATTAGAAGATGATGAAATCATAGATGTGATTGCTCAAAGAAGTTCTAACCTTAAAAGTTTATTATTATTTTATTTAGGTACTTAGGTATAAGTATTTCGTTTTGAATCGATTTTTTTTAGTTTTCACATCGTTCCTATTACGAGTATTTTAGTTTTTGTTTGGTTCTTGAAACTTTTACAACTGTTTATTAACATGTCAATACATTTCTTTATTTGTATTTACATTTTTATGTGCTTTTTAGCAGGCTGATGGTTTAGTTTAGTCCGCGTTTATCCGGTCACCGATCTCCCTATAACGCTTTATTCCGAAAATTGTCCTTGTGAAAGTCTACATTTTTGTATAAATGGATTTTTCATTGAAATTCTAAGATACCAGGAGAACGCGTGACCTTGAAAATGTTCAAAATTTTCTACTGCTGCGCCATTTGGGAGAGCACAGATTATAGATCCGCAACTGGAGGGCCAATCAAACTCGGGCCGAAAAAATTTCCCAATCCGGGCCTGGGGACTACTCGTAAGAAGTATCCAAAAACGAAATGTGAGACCACGGAATGCCCAAGAATTACTCGAGGTAGTAAATAATGCATGGGAAAATATTACTAGTGATTATTCTTTAAGTTTATTTAATTCTATGCCAAACAGACTTATAGAAGTTATAAATAGAAATGGAGCAATAACAAAATATTAATAGTTAGTTTCCTGTTAAGTTGGATATCCTTTGTTACCCTGATCCAGGATTTCTATTAATCATACTGTTTATTGATTCATTGATTGATTTGCCAGCGTAAGGTGGGCATTGCTGCATATTCCGGGCATCCATGGAGTTCGTTCCAACACGCAGCTTGGTGGTCCGTCGAACACGCCCAACGGGCGGCCAAACCGCGTGCCGGAACCAAATCTCGGATGTTTTATATACCGCCGGACCGGCTGCATACGCCGGGTTGGGCATTCGACATGCTTGTTGTCAGCAGCGAAAGCCGCATGACGCATGAGGTGGGAATAGGTGTTTGAGAGATGCTTCTTTTAAGTTTCGATGCTTCTATTAAGTTTCCATTTGTCATCATCGGCTGGGGTGTGGTGCAGGTGTTTGCGAGATACTTCTTTGCGCGTTATGACAAAAGAGGTCCGAAGGGATAGTTTGCTCACCCTGTATGTCGTTTCCTTGAAACAATCGGTTTCAATTTCGGTCAGTTTTTCCATTTTATCACCTATGTATTATGTTTAATATCTTTTCAATTTTGATCTCCATTTCTTGTTTAAAATTTAATAAATAAACCAATGCCAATGCTACATAAACGAAATTTATCTGGTTCATTCACACATCTGGCTGGCTGTTGCTTATTTTATATCACCCACTTCAAGAAGGGACGAATCCAGGTATAGATTTTACGGTCAAGCACTCAAGCAGTACACTTTCCTTGGATATATACTATTTACTTTATTCAACCAACATAATTTAATCAAATATCAACTATATGAAATAGCCATGCTCTCGCCAATTTATATCAATCAATGCAGAATTGTTCACGCTTCAATTCAATACAATTTCGGCGTTTTGTTGCCGCTTTATCCGAATTTATCTCGATATCCCGTAGGAGCCACGAAACATGCGTCTGTCACCGAACTCGACACACTTTGAACTCCGATAATGAAAAACGATTTTTCATTTAAAAAATCGGATCCACTTTTTTAGGGTTACCCGTCCGTCCACCTATAAGATCAATCAGACGCCAGCGGGCGAGCTACTCCCAAACTCTACTAATCATACCGTTTATTGTCCACTTTTTTTAAATGTTAAACACAGTATTTCTGTTAATGTTATAACTCAGTACAATATGTCTCATTGACAATCAATCTTCCGCTTTAGCAATAACTAGAGCATTACAATAAAAATATAATATAAAATTGCCAACTGGTTTATTTTGGCTACTCATTATGTTTGTTTGATTAAATTAAATATGTATAATTGTATAAGACAAATAATACAGATACATAAATAATAGTATCGCTTTTTTTGACGTTGGTTATTATTTATTTGCTTTTTTGCACAAAGTATATATAATTATTCAGATTCTATTTTATGTTAATATTTTCCTGTTTTCCAAACTGTTTAAACAATTATAATCTATTTAAACAATTATAATTTGCTATTGTAAATAATCTTTTCTAACTTAACAAGTTATTTTTTTAATGTTGTTGACTACTTGTTTGATTTATTGATTAAGATCTGCAAATTGGTTAAATAATTATCGATTTGTCCAAAAAAATAAACAGTAATAATCAATAATAAATTGTTTAAACCGGGTGGCCACTTTTCTAGAAAACCAGGAATTTCATGTTGGTCAGGAAAATCAGAGAATTTGTACTAATTTGAACGTAAAATCAAGGAATTTTAAGAAATAGCTAGGGAAAACGCCTTTATTTTAATACATTTGTATTCTTAATTGCTGTCAAGAATTTTCTATTCGTTGCGAATTTTACGCGAGTCGATCGAAGTTATTTCTCGAAAAAAAAAAAAATGCACAAATTAGTCAACATTGACTAATTGGGTGTTTTCACAAATTTTAAATTCACTTTCACCGTGAAGATAATGTTTTATTATAGTTAAAAACACTTGAATTTTGAGAAATTTTTACGCCAGAAACACTACATCAATTCACTACGCACTCATGACGCCATCAGTTATATTCTCAGTGCCATTTCGTGTTATAAACACGTTTTTTTGCAGATTAATTTCCTAAAGTAGATTTTACAAATTAGGCGTTACTTATTTAATCACTGTAAAACGTAAATAAAGTGAATAAAATGTAGTGTTTAACAATTTTTAAACGCGATTTAAGGAACTAATATAACCGATGACGTCACCGCGTATTTTGCGTACTTTTTCAATTACTAAAACTTTATGTTATTTAGTTGTTGAAATTTTAATTTGATGGACGATAGAATGCTGTTTAAATATCAATACGTGCTTTAGTATAATAAGTACTTCATTTTAATAATACCAAAAAAGCAAATTTGCACATAGTGAAAACACCTAATTTCCATGTTCGGTCACAAAAAATAGTTTGAAAGCGTTTGAGTTATAAGAATTAGTCGGGGAAAACTGAAGTTTATCAGTCAGGGCAGTCAGTGAAAAGTCAGTGGATTTGAAAAGCCGTTTTAGGTGGCCACTCTGTTAAAGAATTATGGATTGTTAAAAAATTATTCTGATTTTATAAATCTGAGTAGTGAAAGAAAAGTTGGATCGTTTAAAACAAAACTAAGTAGGAAGGAAATTGAGTAAAAATAATGCTAAATTATGTTTAAAAACCTTTGAATTTTTACAACTAGTCTGTTAATGCCTTAAAACAAACCTTTTCAAATTTCAATTGAAATATTGCCAAGAACACTGTCACATCATCGCGCACTGATGACGTCATCAGTTACATTGTTAATAAACAATCGTCGTTGTGTATTATAAGTACATGTTGTTTTACAAAATATTAACGTTGTGTAATGGAAAGTAAATGGTGCTTTATGCAAAAATATACCCAAAAGCTTATTTGGAAAAGTTTTCGTGACCGTACCAATACAAAACAATGTAAAATAAAGTGGTTTAAAGCTGCTACATAGATCCAAAACTTGTTCAAGTGAGATAAAGTTAAAACTGTGCTTCACTCTTCTTTTCTGGATTTCCGAATATTTTGGTATATTGTATGTTAAAACTTAAAAGAATTAGAAAGTGTAGGTATTTTGGTTCCTAAATGATTGTTTCTTATCCCTGAAGAAATAGTTTTCGGATAAATTGAGTATATTCTATTTTTGAAATTTCCGATTTCATTCATTAAGATTTGCTGGCTGCGCTAATGAGTACAATAACCAAAACCTTGGTGCTTGACTGCTTTGTGTGTTTTTTTAGAGGCCTAGTCTGGCTTTTGGCACAATTCCCTTATATATTTGGTTTGTTAAAAGTATGATGGCAACATTCGATATTGCGGAACAGCCTTAAGTGGTGTACAGTAACATGGCGAATATTTTTAAGTACATTTTTTTCGTCAATTTTGAATACAATTGTCGCATTTCCCTGTGATTATAACTTCCTTATGGCATATAGCAAACAATTATCCCGAACATTTCACTCGGCAGTTAATATTGCGAACATTTTTTGAAAATATTTTTGAAAACTATTTCCATAGTACAGGCAATGAAGGCAAACTTTTGTAAAAACCTTGCAAAAATTAATAAAATGATCATCTCCGGGATTTAAGTAGGTAATAACATGTAGAATGAAACGATGTAATCTTTGCACTTTCAAGTTCCGGGAAAATTCAAAAAAATTTGGAAAAACTTTTTGATTTTCGGTTTTTTTGCTCTAGGGGCTAAAATAATAAAAATAGAGAAAAAAGTTTTCAACAAAAGTTGTAGCTCGTCTCTTTCTGTACAAAAAAGACCCTTTACACATTTTTGTCTTACTTAAGCCATTTAGGAGATAAATCCAATTTTCCACTTATAGATTTGAGCCGCTCCAAAATGTGCGGAACATGAGAATTCTCCGGAAGTTTCGTACGACCGGACACATATCGATAATTCTTACTATTCAGAGCAGCTAAAAAAATGAAAATTACATAAAATGTGGAGAAAAGTCTCAGCTTTAATGTGGAACTAATCACAAAATTCATACAAATTTTTATCATAGAGAAAAAAGAGTTAGACGATGGCTTAGTAAACTTTATACCGTTGATTTATTCATATCTTTGAGTTTTATGGATCCTCTCTATTTCTCCCGTAACAATAGGTGCTTTTTCACTGCATGAATTCGATTCCACGCATTTTAATCTATATTTCGTAAAAATCTCATAGAAGAATGTTAAGAAACAAATAAGTTGTATATGTTTTACATATAATTGTGCATTTTCTGAACGTACATGAATAATGTAGACAAATTTAAAACGTACTGCATGCATTTAAAAAAACTCTAAAGTAATTCGAAAAAATATGTTTTATTGTACTTATAATCCAAAAATTAAGACTGTGCCATTGTTATTAATTAAGATATAGCGAATTGAACTAAAACATTGGGTATAACTGATCGATGAGAAATATACCCTCTACTTTGATCGCAAGGCATATTTTTCCAACAAAGTAATTGCAAAAAAATGTTAATTGGATTAATATATCATTATATAAGAATATATTTGCAAAATGAATTATCATTCTAACGACTCCCGGCAAAGATATGAACAAGTCTGTGGTGCAAAGTTTACTAAGCCATCCTCTAACACTTTTCCTCCATGATAAATTTTTTTGTGATTTTGTGATTAGTTCCGGATTAAAGCTGACACTTTTCTCTACATTTGATGTTATTTTCATTTTTTTAGGTGCTATGAATAATAAGAATTATCGATCGATGAGCCCGGTCGTACGAAACTCTCGGAGAACTCTCATTTTTCGCGCATTTCGAAGCGGCTTAAAACTATAAGTGGAAAACTCGATTTATCTTCTAAACGGCTTAAGACCTTTTTTATAGAGAATGAGACGAGCTACAACTTTTGTTGAAAACTTTTTTCTCTGTTTTCATTATTTTGGCCGCTAGAGCAAAAAAAAAAACGAAAATTAAAAAGTTTTTCCAAATTTTTTTGAATTTTCCCGGAACTTCTCTTGCAAAGAATGCATCAACTCATTCTCCAGGTTATTACCTACTTAAATCTCGGAGATGATCCTTTTATTAATTTTTGTTACCCTAAATGGCTAATTTGTCTGTACTACCAATGCTAAACTGCGAAATAATATTGACAGCGTTCTCTGTAAACCCTTTGTATGGATGTTTAAATGTTTCTCTATTTGTATTAGATATTAAATGACCTCAAATAGCTGGAAATAAATGGATTAGAATACCTACAACTTCCAATGTCTTGCAAAATCTCAAGACTTGCTTTAGATCTGGGATATATTAATTGGTTTAAAAAATGTCAACTTATTAAAGAATTGCATATATTAACTTTAAGTGGTTATAATAAAATTTTAATACCAAAATATATGCCAATTTATTGCTCATAGAAGAAACATGGTGTGAAATATTATTAGGATATAAAAATTTTATATATTTGAAATTAATTCAATGAATACTATCATAAATAATCATAAGTGAGTTCGCTTAACAGTTTCATCGTCTTGACCTCTTGATAAGATAAAATTATTCCAAGACTGCGAGAACAGTTATCAAATTAATACTCTCAATTAAATTATACATAAATATTGATTATAGCGTAACGATAGAAAAGAAAATCCATCCTTTTTAGTTATACTCTTGGTTATAACAATATTGTTTTTTTGTTCTTTGCAATTCACTTTATGCTCTGGTTATTCAACAAGTATGCAACTTCCGTAGGGTGCTGGTTTAATTGGCAATAATTTAAAACGTCCATAATTGAATTAATTGTTTAAAATAAACAGTTTTGTTTTATTTTTGTATTGACTAAATTATAATCATATTATAATGTGGATAAGTCATACGGTTCTCAGAAGATTGTGTGCAATATTTTCTGAAATTTTTGGGACTACCAACCAGACGAGAAAAAACTTTTATGATTATATTTATTGTTTATTTATTTCCTTTACAATCAGTGAATCACTATGAACAGAGGGAGAAAATCAAGTGATAATATTGATTTCCCAAAAGAATTCCAGAATAAGTTATGTTCGTTGCTTTAGTTCCTTTAATCCTTGGTTGGCAACCCAAATATTCCCAAATAAAGTAACTATATTGCGTCTGTAACGCAATCAAATTGGAACACGCGCTAATTCAATGGAATGAAAAATATTGCCATCAGCTGATCGAAATAGCTCGATGTACGCATGCTCGCAATAAAAATTTGCATGGCACCTGCAATATTGCGATAATGTAAAGTGGCCTTAAAAGCGGCTTTACATTTATGCAATGCAATGACATGGATGGCATGCAAAACTTTGCATGATAAATCTTGCATGTCAAAGGCACTTTACACTATTGCAATATTGTGTGAAATCTTTTGGGACTACCAACCAGACGAGAAGAAAAACTTTTATGATTATGTTTATTGTTTATTTATTTACTTTACAATCAGTGAATCACTATGAACAGAAAGAATCAAGCGACAATATTGATTTCCCAAAAGAATTACAGAATAAGTTATGTTTGTTGATTCAGTTCCTTTAATGTTCGGTTGGCAACCCAAATATTTCCAAATAAAGTAACTATATTGCAATGCAATCAAATTAGAACACGCGCGAATTCAGTGCAATGAAAAATATTGCCATCGGCTTATCGAAATTGCTCAATGTACGCATGCGCGCAATAAAAATTTGCCTGCAACGTGCAATATTGCATTAATGTAAAGTGGCTTTAAGGCATGTGCGGTAGGGCGGGACTAAAAAATATAATAGAATTAGGTAAATCTGCGGTAGGTTCTTGATGAAACATGATGAATAGAATACGTACACACTTTTTATTTCACTAGTTTCATCCAGATTTGCCTGACGTTTCAGCCTTGCGACTATTATCAGTCTTAAAATTTAGTTTTTTAAAAATGTTCTGTCGTAGACACCTAAATATCCATTTTCACAAATTCATCACCATATCTTGTCAACTTGATGTCTTTAGATTCCTCATGAACAGATTTCATATTTTTTCAGGTTTATTGCTTGTAGATACTTAAGTACTTACATATTTGATTGACTGATTGATTTTTATTGATTTGCCAGCGTAAGGTGGGCACTGCTGCCGATTCCGGGCATCCATGGAGGTT
The DNA here is from genome assembly GCA_963583905.1 of Stenurella melanura. Taxonomy (NCBI): domain Eukaryota; kingdom Metazoa; phylum Arthropoda; class Insecta; order Coleoptera; family Cerambycidae; genus Stenurella; species Stenurella melanura. The sequence goes on from OY757309.1 coordinate 154,621,362, forward strand.
CGTTTATATACCGCCGGACCGGCTGCATACGCCGGGTTGGACATTGGACATGCTTGTTGTCAGCAGCGAGAGCCGCATGACGCATGGGGTGGGAATATAGGATGGGAAGTGTAGGTGTTTGTGAGATGGTTCTTTTAAGTTTCCATGCTTCTGTTAAGTTTCCATTTGTCATCATCGGCTGGAGTGTGCAGGTGTTTGTGAGATGCTTCTTTTCAGTTTCCATGCTTCTTTTAGTTTCCATCTATCGTCATCTCCTTATTTTTCTTCTAAGTTTTCTGTTTCTGAATCTGACAGTTTTTTTCTCTTTTTTCCTTGTTTTTTTTTTAACTAATCGCTCCACAGGGAAATATCCATTTACGGTGGAGTTGCTGGGAAGTCCCTATCTCGCGGTAGCAATATTTTTTTTGCGCGTTATGAGAAAAGATGCCCGAAGAGATACTTTGCTCACCCTGTATGTCGTTTCCTTGAAACAATCGGTTTCAATTTCGGGCAGTTTTTCCATTTCATCACCTATATATTATGATTATTACCTTTTCAATTTCTTATTTAAAATTTAATAAAGACCTAAATAAATAAACCAATGCTAATGCTACATAAACAAAAACTTATCTGTTTCATCACACCTGGCTGGCTGTTACTTATTTTATCTCACCCACTTGAAGAAGGGACGGATCCAGGTGTAGATTTTACGGTCAAGCAGTACATTTTCTCGTGTTGTTTATATACACTATTTTGTGTTGCTTTATTCAACCAACATAATTTAATCAAATATCAACTATATGAAATAGCCAGACTCGTGCAAATTTATATCAATCACTGCAGAATTGTTTACGCTTTAATTTAATACAATTTCGACGTTTTGTTACCGCTTTATCCGGATTTTTCTCGAGATCATGTAGGAACCAAGAAACACGCGTCTGTCAACGAATTTATCACATTTTGAACCCGCTTGTAGATACTTACATATTTTCAAAAAAAATAAATTATTGTTTGCTATAACTTTTTAAATGTTTAACTGAGTGAATTATAAATTTCCTTTAGGTTAAATAATATGTGAGTCTTGTGGCTCATTACTACTAGGGTATATTTGCGCTTTAGAAATTATAATGAAAATTATATGAGGGGTGCAAACTGAACGCTTGCCTGGCCACTTGCTGCAATTAAATTATTTTTTTCATCATTATAATCGTCTAATGTTGCACAATATTGCTCACACTCATATAAATGGTCTTCAACCCCCTTTTCCGCCCTACCAAAATTCCTAATATTTTTGTGCTATCCTAAGTGGGGATTCCCATTAAACAACCTGATAAATTGCGTTTTTAGGATTTTTCATTGGGAAAACTATTAGACAAATCATTTTCAAACTTTGGAGATATATTTATTATACATTAAAGCAACTACATTCAAATTTTTATATGATTATAATGAGAATTGTGGCTTTGTGCCCCTTGAAGTGAGATGCCTCCCAAAATTTCTCGGTTGCTGACTGACATAATTCCTTCTCTCCAGATCATCTCAAACAAAAAAATCAAATTTCTTTTTACTTGTTGTGAATATACGTGTGGCATGAACTATGGAGAATTTCTTTTTTCAAAAACACTGCGACGTATGAAAAAAAAAATACTTTTTTCTCTTCACATTATTTATGATTAAAAAATAGTTTTGCATGTATTTTATTTTCTGTAGTTTGTGAGAAAGACAGTTGTGTTCTCGATAAATGTACCAAATTTCAGAGCAATCGGCTTAATAGTTCTTAAGATATCACGTCGACGTGATATCTCAAGACGTCGACGTAATATCTCAAGAACTATTAAGCCGATTGCTCTGAAATTTGGCACATTTATCGAAAACACAACGGTCTTTCTCATATACTAAGAAAAATAAAATGCATGCAAGGCTTTTCTTTTTAACAGAAAATGTGAAGAGAAAATTTTTTTTTCATACGTCGCAGTGTCCTCATTTTTTGAAAAAAGAATTTCCCCATAGTTCATGCCATACCTATATTCACAACAAGTAAAATGTAATTTGAATTTTTTATTTTAGATAATCTGGAGAGAAGGAATTGTGTCAGCCAGCAACCTAGAAATTTTGGGAGGTGTCTCACTTCAAGGGGCACCAAAGCCACAATTCTCAGTATAGTCACATTAAAATTTGAAAGTAGTTGCGTTAATGTACAAAACATATATCTCCAAAATTTGAAAATGATTTGTCTAATGGTTCTCCCAGTAAAAATTACTAACTCGATTTATCAGCTCGTTTAATGGGAATCCCTCCTTGATCGCTCAAATTTGCACATCCTACTTCAAGTTCTGCACACTCGCATTTACGCCCCCGGTGTTCCAAACTTTCCTCCAGTACTTCGTAATTAGTAGGTTATGTTTAAATCGGAAGAATAATAGGAATTTTGGAAAAGAAGGAGATTCTAAAGGAAATTTTTCGAGTGTGGGCGCCAATGTGAATGCGTGTAAAATATAAATAAGGTATTCAAAATTAGACGGTTAAGATGACAGGAGAATCGATTAGCAAGTGTGCGCCAATATTCTTGACTAAAGATGATCTCGTATTATTAGGGGCCGAGCTTGAACTCTTTGCCCCAATCATCGTTGTAGACCTGGACCAGCAGGGGTGGGTCTACTTTTTCGCCTGCCCCCCAGCCCCCGCTGCCCCAAATTTTGGTCATTGTCTTCTTGTAGCGTAGCTTGAAGGTCGGGCTGAAACAGAAAAACGGTTAAGTTATACTTACCCGTTATCCAGGATTTGGAGCTTCGGCCTCTTGTGCCTCGGAGCGTAGTTGGGGTCGTAGTTAGTCGCCCGTCTGATCAGCGGATTCCCATACTCTGCTGCACGGGCGTATAGTTTCTTCGCTCTGTCGTGGGGTTACTGGGATGTATCCAGGTCTCTGAAAATGTCGGCGTTTCTGACATGGTACATCTACGGCGTACCTAAGTGCGACGTTTTCCACGGCTTGTACCCTCTTTAGGTGGGTGACTACTTGGTATCCCCAGGCAACTGAGGCGTAGGTCAGAATAGGTGCAATCAGGGTCCTGATAAACGTGAGCTTGTTCCTCAGGTTGAGTTGGCTTTGTTTACCTATCATAGAGTCCTCCTCGCCCTCGCTTTCTGTATTATCGCTTCCGTGTTCTGTCTCCACGTCAGGTTTCGATCGATGATAACGCCAAGGTACTTGACGGTATCGTGCCATTGGATGTTCTCGCCGTTCATGGAGACGTGTCCTGTGGGTAGCACAAGTGCGGTGAAAGGCGAAAAGGTGTTCGCTCTTTACCTGATTTTCCACACCTTTTCCAAAGTTCAAGGGTATAAAATTCGAGAAGAGGTGTGCAAAATTATGATGTATATGAATATACTAATCATTAATGTTGTCGTTCACGTCATCAATTTATACTTTTATCAAAGTCATGAGCTTTTTCTCTCAGCTTAAATACTACCGCATTAGAATGTAAATAACAAAGAGTAACGTCTGATGGGGGGCTATGACAGAAGTTCCACGCGTAACTATGCATTTTAGAGATCAATAATGCGGAATTCGGAAATTAAAAGATGGTGCGCTAATATTCTTGACTGTGATGACGGTCTCGGATGATTAGGGGTCAAGCTTGAGCTTTTTGCCCCAATGGACTAATACACTTAAGATTTTTAAAATATTTTAACGATATGAACCCATTGGTAAGGTCTGAATAATACCAAAATAATTATTACCCCAATTTTTTAATATCTGGATTAGATAAAAATCAAATAAATTGGTGGTCGTGACGTCATTATCCCCGGTAATTCTACCTGCATTAAATTGCCGTTTAATTACAATTATCCTATAATAAACCTAATCTCTATGAAGTTTTTATTCATTTACTTTCTATTGATATCAAAATAATTTACAAATTAGGCAAATAATTGGGTTTTGAATTATTAAATTTTTATCAACTACAAGAATTGACAACATCGCAATAGATTATGTGACATTGAACTATTTGAACTACTTTAATATAACCTTACATTCTAGGTTTTTGTTGTTCCCCCGATATTAACTTCTTTCAACCATTGATTTAGGCGATTTTCTTCTCTAGGAACGGACAAAAATAACTTTGACAACTAGTTGAAGTGTTTGAACAACATGGCACAAAACATGATTTTGTTTCCATATTTTGAAATTTGAATTGAATTAATACTGGCCCAAAGTTAGTGTATTTTAACACGAAAAAAATCGAAAAATATTACTGATTATCATAACCTCGTTAACATGACAGCTGTCAACTGACATCGAAGAACTGAACTCTGAGAGACTTATTATAAATCTCTGATTGAACTACTGGACAATTAAACTAAAATACAAATTTAAGCATCAGGACAATGCACTGTTGCCGGCTTCATATCGTGACGTCACGGGCAAATTGACGTCAGAGTGGAAAGTTTTTCAGCTTTATTATTTTTTCCGGCTAAACGGCAAAGAAAAAAAAATCGAAAAAAATTCCATAAGTCTCTTTTATCAAATACTATCTGATAACGTAGTTAATGGAAATTGGTGTATTAGTCCATTATCGCTGTGGACCTGGACCGGCCTCGTAAGGGGTGGGCCCGCTTTCTACTACTACCCCTCTGCAAATGCAGACGGTGTGGGCGAAGTTAGCAGACCTCCCCTGGTCCTGGCGGTTGGACCCTGCCAGCAGGGTCGTTTCTTCTGGCACTCTTCTGTCTTGAGTTTCTTTATTCGCTGATATGTCGGCTCCCGGGAGCGTCTTTCGTCTGTGGTGAGAGGGAACGGCTGTTGCCGTATCCTCTCGGAGTTTGGAAGGGTTTGGAGGTGTGTGACTAGTTGGAGCCCAGGGTGCCAATGGGCATCATGTGCTCCAATTTTGTCGGAAGGAAGAAGAAGTGTGTAGCTCAAGGATTGTGTTCGGCCAAGGACCGTAGCTCGATCGATAGGATTTAAATCAAAGAGTCGCCGTCTTAGCTGTAACATATCGGATTATTCAATTGAGAATAAAAAAGATAAGTCATGACTACTAGAAGTCAAAGTTGCTGTGCCATTTTTTGGCAACCCTGAAATAATAGATTAGACTTATTGTGGTGCCATTTTATATTCCTTATATAAAATGATCTTAAATATAAACAGTCTGGTAAAATCCATGTTTCTCAGATATTGCAACTGATAATACCGAAAATCGAGAAGATTTGGCAAAGTATGTGAATTTCCATTGTTTCTCGCAGATGTACGTGAAATATGTTGAAAGAATTGTACTAAAACCTTTGATTTTATACGACTTAGATTGGCCACGTAATAGGCGAGCCCGTGGCAACAAATTTTACTTTTGGATGCCACTCATAGAGAGCGCAACAGTCAACTAAGCAAATTTTTACAGTCGACCAGATTAATTTTGTGGGCGGTGTTGGTGTGACTTTATATGACTAAACGTAAATGCTGTTGCTAAGCAACTATAACGCGTTTGATTTGAAAGTGTAAAATCAAAGCCGGTGCGCATCGATTTAAAACCATTTAAATATTCTTTATTTTAGTTAGCTAAATACATCGTATACTCTAAGCTAGGGTACTGTATTAGTATTTCAATACAATTTAAAAGTTCGGGCTCCGTTTAAATTTAAGCTTCCTCTAATTTTGCGGAATTTTTTTTAAACTATGAGTGGAAACAAGTGCCAATATCGGAACTGTGGCAAAAGTAGGAGGTTAAATCCCGGATTAGGGATGTTTACTTTCCCAGTTAAAGACAGAGAACGGTGTGAAAAGTGGATTGTCCATACAGGTGAGTACCAAAAACAGATTACTCATCGTGTTGTACCATTTATTTAGTTAAAACAGTGAAATACACTAATAAAAATGCACACTAGGCCAGAGAGTCTTAACTCTAGCTTACCGACTTTTTAGTAAGTACGGTGTACGGTGCATTGCTATGAAAAACTTAACTTTAAGAATGTTTTTCCTCGCTTTCCTCTATTAAATTTATTCAAACTTTAATAATAATACACTGAAGTTAATTCTGTCATTGAAATTTAATTAGTTGGGTGCGGTACATTGCCATGAAAAACTTAAATTTCAGAATATTTTTCCGCCACTTTTTTTTAAATGTATTCAACTTTAGTAATATTACATTGAAGTAAATTCTAGCATTGACATTTTATCCATTATTTACATAAATAATAAAAGAAATTGACGGTTAAAAAGAGCCCGGTTAGAATATTTAAATTGAAAAAAACTCCAATAAAGTTTTTCGTGGAAGATTTCGTTTTTTTTTCTTTCGAAAAATATAAATATCGCTGAAACTACTTTCTTTTTCCGGATTTCAAAAAAATAATGCTTACTCAATGCAAAAAAGTATACTTTCACAAAATTTCATATAAATTGAATTATTCGGTAAATGTTTACGACATCCACTTATTCATTAGCAAAAAATTGAAAATACTGACATATTTTACGTTATCTAACTAACAATTTTCCATCTACTAGGTATATATTGTGCAAACACCTGTTAAGTGCCACAAAAAATTCCAAAAGTTTTACACATTTCATTCTCCATCTCACTCTCACTCACTGCATCACACTACTGTCTCCATTTACAACTGTAAGGGCTGCATTATTATTGTTCCTTGCCCTACCTGAAATGTCAAAAAATTATAATTTTGCAAAATAAAAAATTTCGAAAAGGGCAAGGAATATTATCTTTTTTGCATTAAATATAGGGATGCATTGTTATATTTTTATTGCAAATTTGTTTCGTAGTTCAAGGTCGTTTGGCGTAAGTAATTGTTTTGGCATTTCTAGTAGGGCAAGGAACAATAATAATGCAGCCCCTACAGTTTTAAATGGAGACAGTAGTGTAATGCAGTGAGTGAAAGTGAGATGGAGAATGAAATGTGTAAAACTTTTGGAATTTTTTGTGGTAGTTACAGGTGTTTGCACAACATATAGTAGGTGGCAAATTGTTAGTTACGTAACGTAAAATATGTCAGTATTTTTAGTTTTTTGCTAATGAATAAGTGGATGTCGTAAACATTGACCAATTATTCTACCAAAAAAGAAAAAAAACGAAAAATCGGTTTTCCGCCATTTTCTCGGAAAATTTGAGGTTATTTTGAAAAACGCCTTTTATAAAAGTTTTAGAGTTTTTTATTATCTACATTATGTGCAACTATTTCTCGTGTTTAATTTTTGTTTTTTCCCTTAATTATAATCTTAACCAAATTTTCAGACTGTAATTAATGTTTTTCAAAAAGGTATTGGCACCAGCCTATATGTCCTGTACGTAATATCTTTATAAAAACCGCTGCCTAGCGACCCAACACTTTCACATTTAAATTTGTTATGATTTTTGTTAATGAGGGGGTTGGGGTTGGTAGTGTTCGTGGCTTCAGGAATTTCTTTGGAACCTATACATCTCGTACACACACTAAATAAAAATTTGCAGGAAATCCCAATACATTTTTTGTTAGAAGGTGGAGGTTAGTAGTGGGGGTAGTTCCTGTCGACTTTTTTTTCAAACTTTTATTTTTTATAAAAACAATAAATCACAACTTTACAGACAAACCGACAGACAGACAGACATTTTTTTCTTGCTGAAACTTAAAATCTTCGCGTTTAATGACATTTTAAGTCCATTTCGATGATTAAATAATTTATTTTTTTACGATTACTCCACTTCATGGATGTGGAAGTAATAATAGTAAGGGGTCCAAAGCATTAAAAATTGAAATGACCCATTCCAACAAGGTAAATAAGTTTTGAGCTCGCATATCGAAAGAGGGCCCTAATGGGCATCAGAAATGGCTTGTTGGACTTTTGTTGAGGATTGCACAACTTCTCCACAAGAAAAAAAGATGGCGGAATGTTATTTCAAGAATTCGTGTTTTTAAACGTATATCTCTCGCTAGAAACTTAACTACATGCGATATTGATCTGATTTTTTTTCTATACATACTGCTGACATGAGCGCATATTTCTGTACTAGTAGAGTTTCAAAATCACTTACGGTTTTTTTTTTAATTAAATCCTAAATCACAGGAACGAAATTTGTGTGTTTGAAATTTCGACGTGCTGATAACTACATTAAATGTTTCATTTTCTTATATATTATATGCGAATGAAATATGGTCTAAAGATCAACAAAGTTTTTGCAAAAAAAATTAACTCGATATCTCATACAATTTTCGAGTTACAGATTTTTTAATTCGATCGTAATAATGTCTTATTATGATAACGCGCAATGTGACAGCTGCGGCAGGATTCGGTCTGTGTAATTGTGGATAGACATTAGTCTAATAACTAATTTGATTAAGGTATTATATTACTATTAATCAGTAGGTCACCAATTATCTGAAAATTAGACAATCATTTATGTGTTATGTTACAACTACGTGATTTTAAAATAGAGTCTGTTAAAATATAGATGCAGAAATAATGGTTTAATGATTACTGAAAAAAGGAAACTTTGAAGTACGTCCAATTTGCTTAGAAAATTTTCAGTTACGTCATTTTGGCTTAGAAGGTGCAAATACAGTATGAAATCGTCAATAAATTATACAATTTTGAGATTAAAAAATAAAAATTGTCCGAAATTTCATATTTAAGAAAATGTATGGTATGACTTAAAAACCCATCAGAATTATATGAATTCGCCATAACAGACACAATTCTTATTCTAAACTGGAATTACTTTATAAATAGTAACAAATATATAGCGAGTAATCTAAAATACATTTTAGAATGTTGGTGTAAATAATGACATACCTACGTTGCCCAATAATGTGAACTTGCAATCATGAAGAAGGGAACCAATAATATTTGCGCAAGGTATGTTTAATTTTTGCAAAATAGAAAACCTACAAAAATTGTGTGGGTACGTGACAACAAAGGGTATCTTAAGATACTCACGAAATCAGTAAATAATTAAGTGAAAAATATGAAGAAGAAAATATTGTAAAAACGTTATTGGCAGTCGGTGTATTGTGTGACATGTCAGTTATCCTTTCCGAAGAGGATAAATGAGCAGTTATTGTTGCCTTAAAATGAACACGCCAACTATATATTTTGATTAATTTTGGAGATAACTGCGATGCAATTGATGATCGTGTAATTTAAGATGCTCGTAAGTCCTATGTGAATCTATCCATACAGATTCACATAGGACTTACGGATTAAGGATTTAAATTCACTACGGCCATCTGTAGTGAATTTAAATCTTTAGATTTGCTAAGGCAGTATTTATTTTTCCTTAAGGTTATTAGACTTACGTTAGCTACGTCCGCGTCCTACACAAGACACTTCCTTACTGCATTTAAAACGAGCATTACAGGGGACGGTAGTCCAGTGGTTCAGTGTACTTAGCTTAGCTAGCAACTGAAGAACCTAGCGAAGTAGGTTAAAACCCTGCTCACTGCGAAATACTTTTAATTGTAAAAATTATCCACAAAAAGTGGTTTAGACCCCTACCTAATACAAAATCCTGGATTTATAACAAATTTTCTCGACTTGAGAAGCAGTTAACAAAGCACGTAAAATTTTAGTGTCCAAGCGATTTTCCGATCACCTTCCCAATTTACCCTTTCCCAGAAAATTTGGATATCTGATAGAGAATAACCAAATAAAATCACAAATGATGACAAAAAGTCACAACTAGTTCTAAAGAAAAAAAATAGTGCAATTGTAAAGTAAACTGTGATTAAAATGTGCGACCACTTGGTGTTTTGTTGCATGTATAGCCTTTCCTAAAAATTGTTTTAAGGGCAGAAATAATACAGAGCAGTTTTTAGCAGACAGTGCTTCTTAATAGTAATGCCTATGTAGTGGTTTGTCAATGCTTACTGAGCTGTGTATACTTATTATGCATTATTATTATTATTTTTATTACTTATGTATATATTACAAGTTTTATGTACGTTTTTATGTTTTCATATTTGTAAAATGCTATATCATTTGTACCACAATAATGATATACTTAATAAATAATATCTCTATACAACACCTTCATAATTAATAGATCGAGTAAATCATCGGCCAAATGAGTTTCTTTTTACCTGTTAATATTTTTGCAAAATTGTAAAAATGTAAAGAATAGCACAATTTCAAAAATGTATTGGCTTACTATCTTAATGCATTACACTTAGCCAGAAAACAGCCGCATGCTAACAGGAATACCACGAATCTAATTATGGTTTATTTTAAAAAGTCGTTAACTCAAAAACTGTATAAGATATCGAGCTAATTTTTTTTGCAAAAACTCTGTTGATCTTTAGACCATGTTTCATTCGTATATAGTAAATAAAAAAATTGAATATTTAATATAGTTGCCCGCACGTCGAAATTTATACACATACATACATACATACATGTGAAGTTAAATAGAAGCTTGTAATAAAAATAGGTAACATTTTTTTAAAGTTAAACGGTTTTATTTTAAATCATCGGCTGTACTAAAAACTAGGACACAAACCTGGGCTTTCTTGAGATTCCGACGTATGGTAATAAGAAATCGACTAAAATAAAAATGTGAAACGCATTTGAAATATTTCTTTTGGTAGGTATGCTGGGAAACACATTTTTCTTATTTAATTATACCTCAGTTGGTATACAAGTTTTTATGCGCCCACGTTTTTATTTTAGTTGATTTCTTACCAGACGTCAGAAACTCAAGAAGGCCCAGGTTTGTGTCCTAATTATTTTCTAGGTTTTAGTAGAGCTGATGATTTAAAATAAAACCGTTTAACTTGGAAGTTTTTTTACCTATTTTTATTTTTAACTTTTTCGTCTTATTTTTAGAAAGAACATTTAGGTATTTTAACATTTATCGTCAAGTTTAATGTTACTACAACAATCAGAAGTGAGTCAAATTTGGTTCCTTACACTCCATGACATAGTTACCTAGTTACACACAGGTCTACCTAAAACGTGTTAATTAATAAAATTTGTTCACCGCTATTTTGGTTTCCGAACTTTGACTAAAAATTTGTACTTCAAGATCCCGGAAACCCCCATATATCGACTTAGAGTCGAATCGGACTATAAATGATCAAATTTATCCGCTGGTCTTGGCGCCGCCATTTTGATTTCCGAATTTTGACAAAATATTTTTAATTCACGACCCTGAATACCCCCAAATATAGACATTGAGTAGAATAGGACTAAAAATAATAAAATTTGTCTGCCATCTTGGCGCCGCCATTTTGATTTCTGAATTTTTACCAAAAATTTGTAATTAGCGACTCCGAGAACCTCTAGATGTCGACTCTGAATCAAATTGGACCATAAATGACAAAGTTCGTCTACCATTTTGAAACCGCCGTCTTGAATTTTTGTTACATAAAGGGTTAAAATCCATTGTCACCGGAACTACGTATGTGTGCAAAGTTTCATAAGAATCGGTTTAGTAGAAGTAAAAAAATAAAAAAATATTGATTTATGATATATATTCAGAACAAAATAAACATAAAATTTCGCAAAAGTGTATATAATAACAATATATAATTAAAAATATATATTTTCCAAACGGCGCTTTGTACACATTTATTTAAGAATTAATTTCATTTTAAACATCATACTTTTCTATTTTAGAAACCAAAATAATTATAAATAAGTAATGTTTACAATTTAAAAATAATGGCCGAGTAAAAATTGTTTTTTAATCCTCGGAATATTGTCCAAGGAAATTTGAAACGATTTATTTGCGCGCTTCATCTTTGATTTTCAATCAAAGCTTTCACTAACGGTTCCGCGTCTTTTAGCAAAGACTGAAGTAAGTAATGACATGCCGTCAATTGGCTGCAGAATTGCAACGTATGTCGAATATAATTCGTACCGCGAATACCAGGGCTCCATCTGTTATTCACCTCCAAAAGCTGTCGAAAAACTGTTTACATTGGTGGCCAATCTAGGTCGTATAAAATCAAAGCTAAAACTAAGAAAAAATGCAATAGAATTTAAAATCCAAAAAATTATTGCATAATTTTGTGTTTTGCAGCACATTGCATCTGTAGATATTTATGTTTTTAATGCGATTTTCAGCTATACCCCAGGAACATTGATAATAATTATTACAAGATAATTTAATTATTTCACAGCTTCCGTCACTCTGCTTCACAACGGCGCGACGTAGGCGGATGACTATTCCGAAGCTGATAAAATTGAATTATTTATCAATGCTCTACTGATTAAACATTAATTAATTTCTCGAAAACATTTTTATAGTACATTTTTCAAACAATAAAATTCCTTCAAACTCTATTAGTTAACCAAATATTTTTTTTTACTTTCAACTGGTATTTAGGGTATGCAAGGAAATTTTTGAAAAAGTCAAACTGATAGAGATTGAGGAAAATCCGCATAAACCAACCAGACAACTTGCTGCCGACAATGATGTAAGTAAAATCATCGATTCTGCGAGTTTTGGAGAGAGAATATTACCATCCTTATAAAGTTAAGTTTGTTCAGGATTTAAATAAGGATGATCCTGATCGAAGGCAAGAATTCTGTGAATAAGTGACGAACAGAATGCTAGCAGATTTGCAGGAACGGTAAAATGTCTGGCAAATCAAAAAAATGCATGAACGGTAACGAGCAATCGATAAGCAAGGAGAAATCGTTTTTTGAACGCGTTTTGATTGCACCACCTCCACCTACTCATGTTTCTGGCGAATTTTGCAATTAAAATTGACAAACAAACGAAAAGAGTGTATGAACAGTAACGAGCAAACGAATAGTATGAGGAAACGTGCGCTGATAAGGTAGATTTAGATACTTTCTTCATTTCATTTTTTTTTTTTCATTAATGTAAATAATGACTAGCAAACGAAGACGATAGACGAACAAACGACGAGAAAATGAATAGGCGAAGAAACGTGCTATTCAGTTGCATTTAGATAATTCCCACCGTATCATTAATGTTTGTTTTCGTTGTAAATATTGATAGGCAAACGACGAGCAACCGAATTGGGCACTTCAGATTGAAAAATTCAGTAGATGAAGGGCTGTTATCAATTTCAATCCCCTCTGTGTTTTATCTACATTAAACGAGGAGCAAACGAAAGGAGCCGGCGAGCAATCACCAGCAAACGATTTGCATTGACCAACGGACGATCCAGCCGTGTGCCGGAGCAAACCTCAGATGCCTTTATATACCGCCGGACCGGCTGCATACGCTGGATTGGACATTGGACATGCTTTTTGGCAGCAGCGAGAGCCACATGTCACATGGGGTAGGAATACAGGATGGAGCGTGTCGGTGTTTGTGAGATATTTCTTCTTGGTTTCCATCTGTTATCATCGGATGAGAAGTGTATTGTGAGATACTTCGTTTGGGTTTTCGTGCTTCTTTTAAATAAAGATATGTTCGTAGGTATTTCATTCTGTTCGTGTAGTCGTATAGTCTCCTATTTTGTAATCTTCCCAACTGGTTGGGCTTGATTTCGTCAGTGGGTCTCGCACCAATATTAGACTCTTCTTGAAGTTTATTTTCATTCCAGAGAAGTCCAGATGTAGTGTTATGGTTCTTAGGAATTTAACGATGTCTTGTTCTTCAGTGATGATGAGTGTATCATCGGTGTATGCAAGCACGATGGGAGGTCGTATCGTTTCAGTGATTTCATTAAAATTTTGAATATCCTTTATTGTGCTTTTTATCACTTGATCCAGGACTGTGGTGAATAGTCGGGGGGATAGGGGACATCCTTGTTTGACTCCTATGTTCTTCATTTTTTATTCCGTCGTCTGACATTGAAAAATGTTCTAATTTAGAACCTGACAAATCAGTTGGTAACTGCATCGTCACCAACTGATTTAATGCCGTTGTCGTGATATTGTCGACTCCACCTACTTTTCCAGTTATTTCTTGTACGGCTGCCTCCATTTCTAATCTTACTGTTGAAGGTTTGCGTTCGTGTGGTGCCAACCTGACTTAGAAAGATTGTTTTTAAGACCTCTTCGCAATATTAACATCACAACTCAATAATCTGATCTGCGCCAATTCAATGAACATAAGTAAAAGCAATTGGCCACGTATCCTTTATATATGATTGTAGATTAGAATATCTCTCTTCGACAAGAATATGAATATTTTTCCACAGTTTGTTATACTCTTCATTTAAGTTTCTCGTAGAGAATTGCCCAACATTTGTTCGTTTCTCATAGTTTCTTGTTTTCTTGTATTTGAACTGATATCGCATTTGATATTTGTGCGTCAAAACCCGGATTTAAATCTGTTCCGTTTTATTTTCTTATATAATGTTTTGTCAAAATACTGTATTTCATGTGTAAGATTTACAATCTGCAAAGTGTAGACATATTTATATACATTATAGAATTAACTGCTGCTTTATAAGAAGAAAAATAAACATATTCGCAAGTTGTTTAATATATCCCACGATCAGTTGGCAATGATTTTAATATTACAAAATACTTGTTGATTTAGGTGGAGTAAGAATTGCGTTTCTTTTTTCTATTTATCTTTATGATTTAAACGGACATGTAGAAATGTTTTAAATTATTTTAGAAACATTAATTAGCTGACGCTCCTGCATACAGGGTTTCATCCCGCACCGTTTTGTGGGTTATTTAAGGAATATATAACGGAGGAGATCCTGAAATGGGGAAAGGAACAGAAAAAGTCCTACTGGAGAAATACACTAGGCCAAAGACAAGCGAAAAAGTTCATAACTTATTCGACAAAGAATGCCACAAGGCTTGTCGAACTCGAACAGTTCGACTTAAGGCTGATGACAGGCCTTTCGTTTGGACCAGCTTTTGGTCTGTTAAAATTATAATAAACTATGTAATCTAAAACTACACCCTCCTAACAATATTGTTTTATCTGTTAGTTTCATTTAACTAAAAGGACAGATCTGTGTTAACGATTATGGATAAAAAAGGGCGTCCACACCTCTAGACTGAATGAAACCTCTGAACAAATACGAGGCCTTTATCCTAAAGTTAAGTGAACTGTACCGGAAAACCAAACTAGCCTATAATACACTATATACATTTCCAGTATTGTCAATTTCTTAATTAAACGGTTGCATGATTCTTCCGCGTTCTACGCCCTTAGTTACAGCTATGGAAGAATTAAATGATCGCCGAATACATTAATTTTATAATATGACTATCCTTCTAGTTGAGAGAAAATTCTAGCCAGCATTTCAGAACTAAGCTGCTGATGTACACCCCGCTCTTACGTATTTTTAACCGGCTTAGAAACATTTTTAAATGTACGAGTTTCTCAATTCGACCCATACGTGTTTTCTTTTTATATTTTGTTCAATTAATACTCTGGCGTAGCTTAAGCGATTAATATGAAATCTTTGGTACACTATAGAGTAAAACTGCGGTGGTTTCATATTAAGTTCATCATGCTATGCCTAGTATAAGGTGACCAAATATGGAAAAAAATATTTTCTATTCAAGAATTTGACTGATGTTAGTAATGAAATGGCAAATTGGTAGTATTTTCGGAGTAACTGATATTGAATCTGATGTTAAAAGGTAGAAATTCACAATGGTGAATCCGCGGGTGGATCTACGTAAGCTACTAAGAGTGAAGAACTGGAAACCGCTTTAAGAAAACGGTCAATATAAATGATGAAGTAAAGTTTGAAGCCTTTCCGGGCGACGGTGAACCGTCGCCCGTTTAATTGAACCTTATTACCGAGTATCGATATTGAGGCTGATGTAACAACAAACAAATGACAAAATCGAACGTATTTTTAACAAATCTCTACAGAAGGAAGCCTTAGACATACTAGCTGAAGAAGAAATTTTTTTAACTATTATTTAAATGTAATGTCACCACTCTACCGTTTCTCATGGCACAGTAAACATTGAACTGCTCATGTTCTTGAATATTGCGCTTCCTGAATGCATGAGGATTCGAGATACTTCGGTAATGGGAATTGTATCGACTAAAAGTCCATTTTTGGTAAATTTGGCATCATCTGTCCATACAATATTTCCCAAAAAGTAATTCCGTCATGTCTTATTAAACTAAATTCACAAAAAATTTCTCTCGTCAGGAAATCTGTTTCTTTTAATTGTTGAACTATGTGAACTAGGTTTATGTTTTGACAAGATTCTGTGAATTGAATTCTTGGATAATCCCGATTCCAAAGCAGCTTACCTTTAATTGCAATTGGAAATGCCCGAAAATAGTTACCCCAGAATTGCTATTTCTAGGTTTTCATCATCAAAAATAGAATTAATCCTTAGAACTCCTGCCTTGACAGAGCCAAATATTCTAAAATTATCCCATATGCGTTTTACAGTGTATGGTGATGGTTTTTGTTCTTGTGGGTATCGAGTAGCAAATGTGTTACATATTCTTGATATTACTTTATCACATTCTCCATAAATAATAAACAAATCTAAAAAGTCTTCGTGGGTGTAATTTAAACGTGCTGGCATTTATTGACATAAGAGAATGACTGCCATTAATGATTGTTTCTCGTCTGGCTAAGTTGTTAGCAATTTTTATTAAAAAATCTTGAACATTTAACAGTATCGCCAATATTACAAAAAGTTGTAACTTTAACCCGTACAATGTCTATACGAAAAAATCGGTAAAGGTATTTACACAGAACTTCCATCGTTATTTGTGCAAGGCGGTCACACTAAAAAATTAATGATTACGAAATGACATTGAGAATAATAATCGGAATATAGTTATGCCTATTATTACAAAGAAAACTTGATAAGTTTTGGTCAAAAAAATATAGATTGCTCATCCAACAACAAAAGTTCAATACTAAATAGCAGGTGCCACATATGGCAGGCTTGCGCAAATACCTTTACAAATGTCCACCATGACTGAATTATTTCTTGGGATGACCACCCTGTACATTTTTCAATAAAAGTATAATAGGTGCATATGCCAGATATTATTGCCATCTGTCACATTTTCAATCCAACATTCACGTAATGGAGTGGAAGTATAGTGGTGGTTAAAAAATTTCATTTTTTTAAAATGTTTCAAAAATGCTGGTAAAAAAATTTTCAAATTTTTTTCTTCTGAAATAGGTTTAAAATGTCACACGTAGAAATTTTGAATTTGAGCAAAAAGGAAAGTTTCCTTCTATTCTATTGTAGTGGTAAAAAAAGTTTAAAATCTAAAAATTATATATATGTTTTTAATAGGTTTATGCTATGAAACATGAAAATTTTAAATTTGAGCAAATCAAAAAATTTCGATCTATTTTAGTGGTAAAAACTTTTTGAAAAATCTTGGTGAAAAAAATTTTCAAAATTTTATTTTCCGAAATAGGTTTAGAAAGTCATGAAACGTGAAACTTTTAAATTTGAGCAAAAAAAAAATTCCATCTATTCTAGTGTTGAATTTTTTTCCAAACTGGTAACAAAATGTTGCAAAAATTTTTTTACCGAAATTGGTTTAGAATGTCATGAAACGTGGAAATTTTAAATTTGAGCAAAAAAAATGTTTCGTCTATTCTATAGTAGTGATAAATAGATTAAAAATGTTTTCAATTTATTTTTTTTTTTATTTTTCAAAAACATTTTTAAATTTGTTTGAATAGTTCTAGAATGCCATGGAAACGTGGAGAGTTTAAATCTGAACAAAGAAAAAAAAATTCTCTTGGTAAAATTTTTTTAAAATTGTAAAAAAAATATCTAATTTTTGTTTTAAATAGATTTAGAACGCTATGAAACGTGGAAATTTTAAATTTGAAGAGATTAAAAAAAATTCCATCTATTTTAGTGGTAAAAATTTTTTCAAAAATGTTGGTAAAAAAAATTTTCAAAAAATTTTGTTTTTGAATTAGGCTTAGAATGCCATGAAACGTGGACATTTTGAATTTGAAGAAAGAAAAATGTTTTTTAATTGGGCTTAGAATGCCATGAAACGTGGAAATTAAAAATTTGAAGAAAGAAAAAATGTTTTTTCATCTATTTTAGTAGTAAAAAATTAAAAAATTTTCAAAAATGTTGGTGAAAAAAATTTTCAAATTTTTTTTTTCTGAAATAGGATTAGCGTGTCATATGAAACGTGGAAATTTTAAATTTGAACGAAAAAAAATTTTCTTCACTATTTATTCCGTTTAGACGGTCCACCTTGTATATTTTCCAGTGAAAATTTTACCATTTCTTCGCTGTCAGTAGGGTCAACTACCTACCAAATTTGACTGCTCTCCGTCAAGTAGTTTTTTTAGTTAATGCACCAACAGACAGACAGACGGAATTGAAAAACCTATATTTTCGTAATCTACGTGATCTGAAACGTCAGAATCCGAAAAAATCGCGGAGGGCGATTTTTTCTCGAATGCAATACTTCCCTTTGGTATGCGAGGGAAGTAAAAAAAGGGAATTTAATTTTACATAACTTGATGTAAAAAAATACAGGGTCTTCCATTTGAAATAAAAGTCTTTGAGGTTTGAATTTGACAAAATCTAACATGAAAAATAGAACACTTGGTATACCATTATCGAATTTATTTTTATTGTAGAGACTAGCTCATCTTGCGTTCTTTCTATGTGCCAAAGAGAAAATGAGGATCTCCTACATGAAGAAAGTTATAATGGCTATTGCAAACCCTTGCACCTCTCAATTTTTTCATCAAATATCAAATATCTCCGAAACTGCTGGTGTTAGGTATAGGGTGTGTTACATGTTTCGACTCGAAGTTTATGGTGGTTTCGAAATGTCGAAAATATATAGTGTTCCATTTGAAATAAGCAAGTTCGTATCGACTTTTTCGGTATAACATTAGGTACCACATGCTTGTAATTATTTTAGTTGAACTGGCCACACTGATTTTAGTAACTCCCAAAATTCACAAATTGTTTTTATTGCATGCTTTTCCCAATATCTGTCGATTAAGTTCCCGCTGAGACACCCTGTGTATCGATATGAGGTCATAAGGTTCAATCAACCGAGCAACGGTGAAACTTTATTTAATAATTTTTAGTGACCGTTTCTTTAAACGGGTTTTGTTTATTTTATTTTTCGGGTTCCGTAGGAAACGTTATATTCCTTATAATTTTGGCATGTCCATGTGTCCGTCTGTATGTCACAGCCCTCCCATTCTCTTATTCTTATACCTATTGAGATGAAATTTGATGTACATACGTAAATCAATGACCCAAAAACAGGAATGAAAAGATTCTTGAAAAAAAAAATTGGGTTCCCGCCTATACAGTGGACCCCAAAATTGAACCCAAAACAAAGTGTACACTTACTCCATCGAATAGGATGTCGTTGGATAGGTCTCCTAAAATGCAGCAAAAAATGCCATGGAACCTTATGATTTTATCCCTTCGGTCACGAGAAATTCGCTTTCAGTTTTTATCAACACGCTCCCCAACCATCCCCCCCCCCTCTAATTTCTAAACTATCGATGCAAGGGACCCTGAAGTGTTTAAATGCAAATTGTTTCAGTCCTAAGAACTGAAATTGTACAGAGGTAGTTCATGACATGTTGGTCAAAAAACATTTTAATGACAGGATTTCTAGATATTTGTCAAAGAATGTCGTAATTTTGATATTAAAACCTTCATTGGAATAATGTCTTAATTTCGACACTTTACTAATTTGCGACTTTCTTTGGCTTATATATCTCGAAATCCTCTCATTAAAATATTTCGTGATTATGGATACTTCTGATCAGCATGTCATGAACTACCTCTGTGCAAAATTTCAGCTCCCAGGAGTGAAACCCAAATTGCATTTGAAAACTGCGGAATCCTTTGAAACAATTCTCGAATGTTGATTTTAGTTAGTACCTACTTTCAATGGAAACTATAACGAACGTTGTAGCAAAAGTACTTTCTGAACAGTTTTGAAATAACTGTTTTTAGAAAACAAAGTCAAGGTAAATAGCTCTTAAGAAGTATAGTACAGGAGCCAGCTGGCAATTATTTGATACATTTGTATCAGGTAAATATATTAATCACGTTCCTTAGAGCATAGCAAACAGAAAAAGCGATCTGAGAAATTTTCTTAGTGGTACTGCACTAAATAACTTAAAATATCTTTTAGAATTGTCATTCAGTATTTCTATCAAGCGAATATTCTCTTTGTTGATTATTTACCACTTACAGCCGGTTTTACAATCGCAAGTTAACTTTCATGTTAGTTGACTTTTACTTGCAGGTTAACTATAACTTTACCGACACATGCGTTTTTCAATATAAAGTTAAGTGATGATTTGTAAACGAGAGGTTGTGAATAAAATTTATAATGTTGGTATTGGAAAAATGGGTAATATACATAAAATGTATGAATTTTGGTCCAAAGTCACGTCACCTGCTATCAAATATAAATGTCAGAAGCAATTTATGAGTTAGTGGTCTATTACTAAGTAAGTAGGTAGTATTTAGTCGATCTATTTAAAAAACCTCTTCCATCGTATTCTTCGAAAAAGTTAGGTCTATACAGGATTACTTTGGCTACTCATCACTGCTATATGCATTTACTTCGTACATATCCATTTTTAGGGAAAATATCAATAAATTATTTTGTGACAGTTATTTTATAGGTTATAAATTGCCAGTGAACTGCCAACTTCTAGTTTACCCACACCTCATCTGCTAGTAAAGTTAACTACTAGATAACTACCACATCGAAAATGACCAGCTATTGTAAAACCCAATTTCTATAATAACCTGAAAGTTAACTCTGACTGGAAGTTAACTAGCGATTGTAAAACCGGCTGTTAGTGAATACAAAAATGTAATTGGCATACATCCCGGTCAATGGAGGTACAGCGGCAGATATTTTAAGTCATTCAAGGTGTCTAATTTTAAACCATGATTGGTAA
Source organism: Stenurella melanura (assembly GCA_963583905.1). NCBI lineage: Eukaryota > Metazoa > Arthropoda > Insecta > Coleoptera > Cerambycidae > Stenurella > Stenurella melanura. Next base: position 154,642,137 of record OY757309.1, read on the forward strand.
ATGTGAAGCTGATTTTTTTTTAATAATTAATTTCTTTATAAATTAAGTTTGCACCACTAAGGAGAATTCTCATATCGCTTTTCTTGTCTGCCATAATCTAAGGCAAATCAGTAACCGTCCCTAGCTGTTACAAATGCGTCAGGTAATTGTACACCGACTTCTATACTAGTAGGTATACAGGGTGAGGCAATAGTGCGTCGGACCTCGATATCTCGAGTTCTATGATAGCTAGAATTTTTTTAAAAATTTGCAAGTAAACTAGATAAAAAGTCTAGTAAAAATTATTTTCGAACATACAGGGCGAGCCAAGACGAAATTACAGGACCAAGTGCCCATTTTTCAATTGAATGCTATGTATATCAGTCCATTTTTTGAAGACTCTTTCTAGGCTCTATTCATTCCTATATTAGCATTGAATATTTCCCAACCACTTCGATGTAATGAATATTTTTGTTGAAATAATGCAATCTGCAGATGGATATTAAAAAAATCACCAGAGTCACAATTATGAGTTTTAAGAAAAACTTTTGTGAATGCCAGTTACGAGACATCTAATTAATGTTTTTGAATCATTTTCATTTCCTAAAACTGTACAGGGTGGCCAAAAATTATTTTTCAATTAAAAGCTTTTTAAATTGAATTTTCTCAATTTTTTCAAATGTATATTTTTCAACGATGTGATGTAGAAATGAAGAACTAACATTTTTTGTAAGTACTTCCCTGTGGCTAATTGCAATCAATTTCGTTTTATTGAGCAATAATTACAAAATTCAAAAATAAACTTAAAAAAAGAGGTTTCTTCAAATAACTCAGTAGAAAAAATTATAATAAATGTTCCACATATTGCCCATTTTGATTGACAAACATCTCTATGCGCTTTTGAAATGAGGTTCCCGCTGTTCCTAAAACTGCCGGTGTGATAGATCTAAAGGCAGTTATTGTTCTTTCCTTCATATCTTGTACTGTTGTTGGTGTGTCTCTATAAACAATTTCCTTCGCGTATCCCCATAAAAAGACATCCATTTTTGTAAGATCTGGGAATCTAGCAGGTAATTTAATGGGTTCATTTCTTCCAATCCAGGGTAGGTATTATTTAAGTGGTCTCTAACTAGATTTAAATAATGTGGTGGAGCACCATCTTGCTGAAACCACATCCAATTTCGAATTCTTTCAGTGAGATTTACCAATAATTGTGGCAGATAGTTTTCCAAAAAATTAAGATAAATAGCTCCAGTCAATGTATCATCAAAGAAATGTGGCCCTATTACATGTTCTCCAATAATTCCTCCCCAAACGTTTATAGACCATCTGTGTTGGTTATCAACTTGCATAAAAAAGTAAGGATTTTCCGAAGCATAATAATGGAAATTGTGCCTATTAACAAATCCATTTTTATGAAAAGTTGCGTCATCAGTGAATAAAACATTATTGAAAAAGTTGACATCATCTTGCATTTTACCTCTGGCCCAATTACAAAGTTGTAGGGGCTTTTGAAAATCGTCATCAGATAATTCCTGGTACATTTGAATATGATATGCATGCAACTTATTTGTTTTTAAGATTCGACCCACAGACCGTCTACTTATCCCTACTAATGAGCTCACTTCTCTTTGACTAACATGGGGATTTTCAACTGTTGCCAGCACCACAGAAAACTCATTTTCTTCGTTCACAACACGTTTTATTCTTTCACTTTTTTTATATTCGACATTTCCAGTTTCCAGAAATCTATCGAGGAGGTTTTGGATGCTGCTAACATCAGGAAACCTTCTTTCAGGATAACGTTGGTGATAAATTCTATTGGCAAGTAAACAATTTCTGTCTGACTCGCCCAAAACAAAAATCATGTCTACAAGTTCCGCTTTATTAAAATTCATATTGTACAATTCCAAATATTTTAAATTCAATACAAATTGTAACTAACGACCGATAAGTGTGATAAATGCTCCGTTGTACACGACAATTTATACCAAACTGAGGTTTTATTGCTTGTCAAATAACGAAAACGGCAAAAAAATGTACAAAAAAAAACATTACAGTAAAGGACCTGTTAAATATTATTTACTCATTTCAGTGGATTGGAAGAAATGGTCCCACTAAATGGCCTCATTTCAAACTTGCATAAAGACGTGTGTGAATCAAAATGGGCAACACGTCGAACACCTATTATAAATTTTTCTAATGAATTATTTGAGGGAACCTCTTTTTTTAAGTTTATTCTTGAATTTGATACTTATTTATTTATAAAAAGAAAATGGTTGCAATTTGCCATAGGGAAGTACTTACAAAAAATGTTTGTTTTTCATTTCTACATCACATCGTTAAAAAATATACAGGGTGTTCCATTTGAAAAAAATGAGAAAATTCAATTTAAAAAGTTCTTAATTGAAAAATAATTTTTGGTCACCCTGTACAGTTTTAGGAAATGAAAATGATTCAAAAACATTAATTAGATGTCTCGTAACTGGTATTCACATAAGTTTTTCTTAAAACCCATAATTATGACTGGTGATTTTTTTAATATCCGTCTGCAGTTTATGTTTCAACAAAAACAATTCATTATATCCAAGTGGTTGGGAGATATTCAATGCTAATATAGGAATGAATAGAGCCCAGAAAGAGTCTTCATAAAATGTACTGATATACATAGCATTCCATTTTAAAAAAAGGCACTTGGTCCTGTAATTTCGTCTTGGCTCGCCTTCTATGTTCGAAAATAATTTCCAGTTATAGACTTTTTTATCTAGTTTACTTGCATTTTTTTTTTTATTTCTAGCTATCGTAGAACTCGAGATATAGAGGTCCGACGCACTATTGCCCCACCCTGTGTAGCATGAAGTTGAAGAGAATGTTAGTGACTATGGATACTCAATCCTATCATGTCCATGCCTCAACACGCTCTTATCCGCTTTTTTTAATCGCCTTTTTCGCCAAGGCGGAGTTTAGCCATAGCTATTCCACTATTCAACTAGAGTACACAGAAAATAACCCAACAACCATCCCCTGCGACATTGCCGTCTGCCGCAACTGAGACTCGAATTCAGGAGAAATAACAGTGACAGTGAGCTATGTTGTCTGACCTAACCTAGGTCTCGCCCACTGCTACATATCGGTGATACATTAAGAATGCTACTAAACATCCATACCTTAGCCAGGATTCGAACCCTGAACCTTGTAGTCTTAAATCCAACCATGTAAGCATTCAGTCGGCAATTAATTCGTCCGTAGCTGTACATATAACTTGGCATATATCTAAAGATCATTGAAATGAAGCAATTAGACTGAAAGATACAATACAAGATAACAATAATAATGAAATTGCATTGCACGATTTCATAATCAACAGGAAACTGTAATGAGGAAGTTAACTTTACGGTTCAAATGTTAGCCTGGAAAGGTACGAGTTATTGACTATACTATAACATAAACATTGATTGTCTGGGTGTATAGGCGGCATGTCATTATAGCTTACTTGATATTGTAGTAGACCGGATATGTGGGTTAAATGTTTGCAGCAATAATTAGTATCGATCGCATAACAATAGAAATTCATTGATGTTGCAACAGAAAAATATAATGAAATCCACGAGTCGTGATGGGCAGGAGGGAAACGGCAGCAAATTTTCTGTCTACTACTGTTCAGATTTGGCACTGCACCAGTAATGCTGGAAAGCATTACCGTGATTTGGCTCGCCACGTCCCGTTTACTGCAGTTACACGGATTACTCCTCTGTTTATAAATATTACACTTGATAAGCCAATCGAGTATACGGGGCGTCTGGAAATAACATTAGGTTTTTTGATAGGTGAATTCCTAACTCAAGAATAACAATAATGGTTCAAATCAGGAGCTGTCAGAAAATGCTTGCCGGACAGTTTGAATGTGGCACTCGAAATTTAGTTTTAATTTTTTGTCTCAAAAACTATTTTGAGCAATACGATGAAATTTGACGTAAAAGGTGTACCCTAAAAAAATAGGCGTGCGAACTGAGGGTAATGCCTTTTAAACTTTGGTCATATTTAAAGGGGTTGATAAAATAAAATTGAAATATTAACTTGAAATATGGTAGACGTATATATTATAACGACATCTGGAACTAGATTATATTTTGAGATGATTCGGTTGAAGTGTTGGGGGTTAAATAGGAGTATGTAGGGGAAAATAAGTTAATCAAACTGGTAAGAGTACAGAAATTTGGGATTTGGTGTATATACTAGAAACCAAGGCCTCAGATTTCTTTCTAATATTTTTCAAACCCCGCCATCTCCGCTCCATTATTAATGGAATTGATAACATAGAATTTAGATATTCACTTGAAAGTTAGGACAATTATTATGTATTGTAATAACATCAGATTGAGATGATTCCATTGAAGGGGTGGGAGGTGGCAGGTTGTGAATAGGAAAATAAGTAGGGTAAACTAGAAACGTCATTTTTATCGTATATAGTGGAAACCAACGCCTCAAACTTTTCTATAACATCTGCCCCAAATATTATTAAAATTCTATGACCAATAATTTCCACGTGCTAGAGTGCAAATCTAGTCAAGATGTTTCCTTTAAAGTGACTTGAATGAAAAATCTGGATGTGGAAGTAGTGATTCCTTAGGCAGCGGATTTTTTGTTTTAAACCTTCAATTCTTTGGACAAAATTACGTAAGAGGATAGAAAGCTGTTTTAACGGGTTATGGTAAAAATCGCATTTAATAAGTTACCACATTGAAAAAGTTTTAATTTCGATTTTTCAAATAAATCAAGGTAGGCGCTTTTCCGAAGGGCCAATCATCATCGGCGGTCGCTGTACAAATTTTAAGTCAAATGTTGGCTGGAACAAAGGGTAACTTTTTGTCAAGCTCGACCGTCCAATGTGCTGCCCTCGGAATTGAAACGAATGCATCTGCATAAATAGATCCATTCCAAAACCATTCTGTAGGAAGATCTATTTCTTCTAAAAAATCACCGATATAAATGAAAATTTTCATTTCATTAACCCTTTGCGGGCAGCATTTAGAAATAGTCATTTCTCATGTATGGTTTTAAAGACACTAATAGAAAACGAATTAAAAAGTAATGCGTATTTTTTCAAAATTTTTATTCCATAAGTTTTTTTCAAAAAATGGTGGTATATCAGATATACCACTAAGCTACAAATCAAGCAACATTAATTTTGTAATGATAACAGTTTATTTTGTCGGACATTCATAATACGACACCACAAGTATCACAAGCCCTTTTAGATCTTCTTTGGTGATCTCGGTTACTACATAGAACACATCGTCGATAATTTTCGTAGACTGGCATATGTAAAGACCGATCTTTTCTTGAGTTGTACTGTTGGCTTATAATTATTAACATTTACAAACTTGTTCTTCCTCTTTTCACTGTTTCACTTCCAGCTCCTGCGAATCCTGCTACTATGGCCAAACGGAATGCCTTCAGATCCATGCCACTACTATTTTCACATCGTTGCTGAAAAATTATAAACGCATTGATTATGATGACATCAATAAAGTGCCAGAATATGGATTGTATAATAGTATCAAAGGTACAAAAAATATGTCATAACTTAAAAAAAAATGACAAACGTACGAACGAATATTTTGAAAGTTATTCACAATTTGACCACTGGAACAATGATATGAAAATGTGTTCTCGATATTTATGATTTTAGAAATATGTCAATCAAATAAATGCCATAAACTCTGTATCATATTGGCAAAAAGGAGAAAATTGATGTACAATGTTCATGATGTAGGTGCGTTGTGGTATGTTTGAAATGCCACAAACAAATAATGATCAAGAACAAAAATTTTTGTAAACATTTATGATTATGGAATATTCACATGCTAATAATAATAATAATAATAATAGTTTCTTTATTCGCGTTTGCTATACAATAGTACAGGTGCGACAAGTCATATGTGGAAATCCAAATGATGAATACTATTATTGACAATAATACAATTAATAAAATATAAAATTACAATTTGTGGAGTAAAATTTTTTCATATAACATAAACTGAGAACATATACAAACAATAAGTGCATCTATATTTAAAAAATGACCTAATAATAAAAATAAGCATATACACATATATATGTAAAATGCCAGAATTTAAAATATAAGAGTATTAAATCAGTCAATAAGTGTAATAAGTTTTATACAATAATGATTTATTCGTCACTACCATTTTAAAAAACCTCTTGTATAGTGTAGAAACATTTTCTTACAAGGTACTTTTTTAATTTGTTTTTGAATGTAGAGACACTTTGTTGATTTTTTATGTTAACGGGTAGTGAATTAAAAATGTTGGCGCAACAGACGTACGGACTTTTTTTTGAAAAGAGAGAGATTGTAAGTGTTTATCGATATTTGATCGGCTATGCGAGTGTTATGTGCAATAATGTGCATGTCTATTAGAGTTTAGCGAAAATTTATTTTTTATAACGTTAAAATATTATTCTCAATAAACATTGGTCTACATGAATCCAGTGGCATCAGTGAGAACATCAGACGAATTATTTTTTTTTGTAAAATAAAGACTCTCAGCTTCTGTGTCAACATCCCAAAGAATAACTAAATATCTCAGATGAGAGTGTACAAGACCGTAGTATACATTTAATAATAATTGTGCCTTAGATAATAATGACTTAAGATTTCTTACTGCGAAAAATGCTGAATTTAGCTTTTTGCATACATCTTCTATGTGATTAATCCAGGTGAGTTTTTCGTCTAATAGTAAACCTAAAAATATAATACTTTCTGATCGTGGAACTGTACTTTGATTTTTTGCAATATTTAAAGTAGGTGGTTCGTGTCTTTTGTAAAATTGTATGTAAGTTGTTTTACTTATGTTTAGAACTAATTTGTTACGTACACACCATGATTCGAACTCGGCTAATAGATCATTTGCTGCTTTATTTAATTCTTCGGGGGAATCGGCCGTAAATCCGATTGTAACGTCATCAGCGTATAAAACTAATTTAATTTTTTTGTTAAGATTTCATTCTAAATCATTGATAAATATGAGAAATAATAAGGGAGAGAGAACCGCACCTTGTGGTAAACCGATATTAACGTCTTTCTCATGGGAGAAATTGTTGCCTATTTTAACAACAATTTTCCTATCGCTGATGAAGGATTCTATCCACTTGTTAACATTGCCACGAATTCCTAGGGTTTCGGCTTTTTTCAAAACGAAACCGTGATTTACCGAATCGAATGGTCTGGTTAGATCAAATAATATGGTAGTAACATATTTATTATTGTCTAGCGAACGAACTCATAAGCGGCCGTCATCGTTGAGTGTCCTTGCCTGAAGCAGTGTTGGTTTTTGCTTAATAGATTGTAAGATGTTACGTAGTCATATACTCTAGCATGAATTATTTTCTCAAAAAGTTTTGATAGAAATGAGTTTTGTGTTATCGCTCTGTAGTTCTCTATAAGTCACCTTTTTTATACAGTGGCGTAACGTGTCCAAGTTTTAAGCTAGTGGGAAATATTCCGACAGAAATTGATCGTGTAAAAAGATAGCAATGAGGTTGAACAATAACGCGAATGCATGAGTTAATGATTTTAAAATTTAATTCGCCAGGCCCCACTGATGTTCGGTTGCTCGTTTCGTAATGCCTCATAGATGTCTTGTGATTCTATATCTCCGAAAAACAGTGAATTAGGTGAAGTATTAGAAACTGTACAATTATTAAACGTTAAAGGAAATTGGGTATTGATAAGATCTTCGGCAACTGTTGGGAAATATTCGCAAAAGATGTTGCAAACTTCGCCTGGATTATCTACTAGTTTATTTTTATGCAAAATACTTAATTTATCAGTCATATTTTTTTTGTTACGATTTGTAATCTCTCCTACCATTTGCCAACTAGCTTTGTTTGTATTTGATGATTTTTTTATTATATTGTCGTAAAAGGTTTTTTTGATTCTTTGATTTTTGGATTGAGATTTTTCTTTTCTTCAAAATAAATATTTCGAACCTCCTCAGAATTGGTGTTTTTATGTAGCCAAAAAAGATTTTTTAGGTTTTCACTATAGTCTACTATGTCTTTGCTGACCCAACATTTTTCATCCGATAATATTGATGTGATTTTAATTTTTGGACAAGTGACGTCAAAACAGAAATAAAATAGATCCCAGAAGTAATCATAGGCTTCCTGAGGATCGCTTATATGATAGAGCTTGTTGAAATCTGTTCTTGAAAGCATAAAATTTAGATTGTGCAAATTATTCTGTGATAAATCCCGCTTCCAAACTATGTGAGGTTTTGTATAGGTGTAACGTAATTAGTCTTGAATATACATAATTGCATTTTGTGATCTGAACAATCAATGTCTACATTTAGCTTTTTATATATTCTATGTTAGATACAATGTAATCTATTGCACTCTCACTATTATTAAAACAACGAGTCGGCTCCAACGGGAGACATGACTTTATGCTGAAACTGTCAAAAAGATCACTGATTAATGATTTATATGTATTTGCTACCATATAGTTTACATTTAGGTCACCACAAAGAATAATTTGTTGGAAATGTTTTGCTATCATACATAGTATACTATTTAAAAATGATAGAAAGTAGTGAAAATCGCTGCTAGGAGAACGATAGACACAAAGTAGGGCAGATTTTACATTGTTTACGTTTGTACTTACAGCACAGCACTCACAGGTTTTTTCTTGTAATATAGTATGGGGTATAGGTGAGTTGTTCTACAGAAATATGTGAGCAGTTTATATCCTTGGAGGGATGTTACTGTTGCTTGATTTTCAGTCATCCAATGTTCGGAAATGAATAAAAAATGTGGGTTTTCCCTCTCCAGCATTACCTCTAATTCATTAATCTTCTTTGAAATGGGTTGTATATTTATATGTATTATTTTTAAATTATTGATGGTATCAGTTTGAGCTGAGTCCAGATGATTCTGCTTCTGCTTGAGGTTGGAACAATTTGTTTTTTTTTTTGCGAAAAAGAAATTCTCTTACTTCAACACCTCGAGGCCAGCAATTGGGATTATACAATTTCTCCAAAGATTCATATGGAATGCCCAACTTAAAGTAAATGTGACCTCCATGAAAAGTTTTCAATTTCTCACAGGTACTTATGGATATATCTACATCTTTCTTAATATGATCGAGGATATCTTGCGGTTCTATATCATTGTTTGAATTTACTAATGTGTAGCCAGGCTTTCTTTTCCACGCCACTGAGTTTATTATTATCATTATCTATGAGAGTACCGGTGACTACTTTATTTTTTCTTTGAATAAAGTTTCTTCTAGTGGCGGTATCTCTATTCGTTGGTTTGGTAATTTTTTCTTGATTGACATTATTGTTGCCAAGTTGTTTTTTCGCAGGCTCCTTATCATCAGTATTTTTCGGTGCGTTTAAACTTTTTTGTGATTTGTATAATTCTTGGCTATTTTTAGACTGTTCTGTTCTTAATTGTTTATTTTTGTGGATATTATTTATGTTAGGATTGTTATATGTTAATAAATTAACTAACTCTATGTTGGATTCACGTAATATTACCACTTCTTGTTTAAGGTCTTCAATTATTCTCAGAAGTTTGTTCGTTTCTTGCCGCACAATTTGCTGCACTAGTTGAGTAATATTTTCACTATCCGACTGACTTTGGAACATAATTTCCTCATCACTGGTTCTTGCAGAACCTTTTCGATTACGTGTGCCTACTGGCATTTTGTTTTAATTACTTAATTTTGATAAAATTTGGTAAAATGTGTGTTATTTTCAGAGCGTTCAGATATACGTGTTTACTTTACGATGACACGATAGTTTTTACTACATTACTTACATTACTACAATCATTATTTTCGGTTTTCTTAGCTTTAAATCTGACACTAAAATTTACAAACATTAGTTGGCCAGATGAGATTAAAAACTAAATTTATTTTACGCTACGATGGCAGCCACCCCACACTTTTTTTGCTATACAGTAGAGGGCACATGTCATAGTAAGCATCAGATCGGTGATACGCACAATATACGAGAAAGCAACATCAAGAATGAATTTTATATTTGTGGTATGTGAGATATACCACTGCAAAGCTGCAAAGGGTTAACACTGACTATCGATGGTAGATCAAGTTAATTGTTGGAAAAAGAAACAATTTATTTCTCCACTTTTTCCACTCAGATACCCTTGAAAGAGCTTGTACTAATTTGAATCGAATTTATCTCAAATAACCTGACAGTACTGAGGAAATAATTATTAAAATGTCGAATAATTGCAACTTCTTCTATTATAATTAATTAATTGTATAAATTAATGCGTTCCAGATCTATTTTCTAATGCCGTTGCCCAATATAATTTATTTACGTCGGAAATGGATTACGCCACACTGGAAAAACCTTCAATGCATATGTAATCTTGGAAATGTTGTTGAACTTACTCATTTCCTTGCTTTATCTGTTTATTTACTTGGTTTTGTATTTATCGCTTCTAACTGTTAAAAGTGCACTACTTATATCGAAACGGACCCCCTTGCATTTGTATGTTATCTCTCTCGACTAAGACAAAAATGTACAAAAGTGGCAGTAGTTTTTTAAAAGCACTACTCAAAATTTGTGATAGTAAATTTGTAACAGATTCTTTTATAATTTATAAATTTTGATATTGTTACTATTTACTGATTTAAAGAAAAGTCTAACACCGAATAATTATCACTAATTTTTCAATATTTTATATGTCTACTTTGTTTACTAATGTTTTCAGAAGAGAAAAGTTGGTTTACCTTGATTTATTTTCACTAGAGAATCATATCTTTATTTAATTTATTTCTGGAAACTAGATTATTGAAGAGAAAGATGGAACATTTTTCAATACTTTTATTTTATAGTTGGGACAAACGGCCACATTATACATTAAATAAGGAACATATTTCTTGTGACCAGTAATCACAATAACTTCAAACAATTTAATTCGTTGAGACAAATCTTCACATTTACTGCCGTATAATAATCAGGTCAGGTATACAAACAACATGATGGTCTAGGTGCCCGCGTTATAAATAATTGTAATGTAACGGCAATCGTCGTTTATTCTGAAATTTTGATCTTTAATGTGGGCATACGTGAAATCTTACACAATGTTCCGGGGAATCACAAAAGTTTATATGATTTTCACAAGAACTGTAGAATTTTGTTATTCAAACCAAAAATCCTATTTGGGGGACCAACTAACCTCGATATTGTGATGATAGCGTGCCTGTGAAAATCCCGACTACATAAACTAACAATTAATACAAATCTTGTGTCATCACAAATATATGAAAAACATGACTAGTAGCAAGTAAACGTATAATCTTATCGTATGTTAATTAATAAACCTCTGTCGGTAGAGGTGTTTTAAAACCTCATGAGCCGTGACCTTCATATGCGCAGAGACATAATCCGTCCTGGTGACTCAGTTACACTTCTTAAAAATATTATATTTATTGTTTACAATTTATCCCGAGCTCTTGTTTATGTATACAGCAAAGCAGCCTCCAGTGTTTTCAAAAACATACTTATAACTCAGATTAAACTTTGCCTTTTGCGCATTTCGCGGGTCATGAGATTCTGAAACACCTCTACAGACCGCTGAGAGGGCGCACGTTAGGGTGGAGTGAAAAAAAAACATTTTTATTTTCAAAAAGCTTGGGTGTGCAAAAGTTGCCACTTAGCATAACACATCATAATTTATTTTTTAAATTTTATTTATTTTTAAAGCTGCCGCAATGGCCATTTTTTATTCCAATTTCGTGAATGACGCAATTTATGAACATTTTGAAAAACTGGTGGTTTTTTCAAATTTAATTATACTTGTAATTTATTAGAGTAGATATATTCAAGATTAACTTGAAAAAAGAAATACCACTTCCTACGGATTTAACCTTTAGGTGCCACAAGAGTACGTAAATATTACTAAAAAGCTGAAAATCGTTCTAATTTATCATTTTAATAAAATATATCAAACGCGTAAAAAGTAGCTGACATATATTTATAACCTTATTCAAGAACATAAGAACATAAAAATAAATAACAACAATATGTAACTTTAACTGCAAAAAAAAATATTATAGATATAGGTACTTAAATCAAATTTATCAGAGAATCACAAAAACAGAATAAACCAACCACCAAAAGTTATTGTTCTATTTTGAATTCGGACTTTTTATTAAAACTGCTCCGGAACAAACTTTGTAACACTGTTCGACACCCTTTTATTGTTTCTAGCCTTTAAAAATGCTATTCTTCTGATGGTTTCGTTGTTATCCTTCAGCATAGCCCAACATTACATTTTCAGTATGCGCAAAATATGAGTTCCCTTGTATCACCGGATCAACGACTTCTTTAAGTTTATTTGGTAAATATCTGCTATATGAAATTAACTTCCAAATATGACGTGCATCATTCCAGCATTCTAGCTCTGTCTTAATTGAAAACCACATAGGGGCATACACTTTGACAATATAAGTGGCCAAAGAAATAAGAGTTTCTGATGGGTCACTGGTACTTATATAGAGGCGAAGTATGCGACTTGCAGTCGTCATCCATCTTGAATGTGCTACTGGGCCCGGTTGAAGATCGGCAAAATTTTGAGGGCACGTGCCAGATATAACAGCTTCAGTAATGTTATAGAGATATTTTTGGTCATTACTCGACTGACGTAAATCACTTTTGGGTAGCGCAATTCCCTCAATCAGTTCATAAATAACAATAGGCCGAACCTTTAAAGAGATACCAATCGGCCCTGAGAAAGACTTAGGTCCATGTGTTACTCCATTCAAGTGTATTAGCAAGTGGAAGCTCATTCATATGAAGGAGTAAAACGAACCAGTGAAGAGATTTTATTAGGTCTTAACGCAGGCGCGGGTTGCATTCCAAAACAAGGCCCAGAGGCTAAAAATTCGAATATTTAGCAGCCTTGCGGCAACTCATAACTTTTTAATACATAACTGAGTTTTTTTTTAGAGATTGGCAAAACTATTTGAATGACGTTTTATACCCAAGCTAAACTCTTATACAAAAAAATAAATAGATATGAACATTATTTGCAAGCGGGTTTTTCCAAAATTTTAAGGTCATTGCGGCACCTCAAAATAACATTAGATTTTAATAATATTTTATCCTGGTATTGCTTATCTGGTGTAGCAACTTTTGCAACCCCAAGCATTGCTGATTTCCAAAAAAGTGAAAAACTGTCTTTTCACTCCACCCTAGCGCACGTGTAATCTCATAATGCTGCCTGTCGGCCATATGCCATAAACAGAGAACAGATTGGCACTGTCCTCAGGGTTATGGACCCGCTAAATGCCGCTAGTATAACAGTACTAACCAGTTCCCAAATTCTTTTTCTTTTAGCTCATAACCCTGGGTGGGTTTTGGCTTGTTCTACTAGGTTCCTCCATCTGGCTGAGTCTACAATTTTATTTTTTGACTTTTTATGTGTCTTACTATGTCCTCTCCTTTTATAAATGCGTTAATCTCATGATTAATTCTTATCCTACGCAATCCGTTTTCTTAGACGGGGCTAAATATTCTTCCTTTCAAATATTCTTTATTGATCTACATCGCTGTTTGTTAATGTCCATGCTTCACAGCCATAGATTACTACCGGTCTTATAAGAGTTTTATAAATTGTGAACATATATTTTCTATTTAGCATGCTGCTTCTTATTAACTTTAAATAGGCATAGTTTTATTTCCTTTCAGAATTCTCGCGTTTATTTCATTTTGGGAATTACTATTATTAGTGAGTTTGGTCCTAAGGTAATCAAACGTTGTGACGCTTTGATTACCGTTAATATTGATATTTGGTGGCTTTCTGTAACAATACATCTATTTCGTTTTGGCTTGATCCACCTGTAATCCTCCTCTATTTACATGTGGTTTCAGATCTATGGTGGATTGTTTCAGAGAGGTCACACGCAGCTATTATTATATCATCTGCATACCCAAGTATTTGTGTAGATTTGTTTATAATGCTTCCTGCTCTATTCAGTTTTCTGATAGCTGCTTCAAGCGCTAAGCTGAAAAAAACCGTCGAGAAAGCGTCAACTTGTCTTACTCCGGATTGTACTTAAATTATTCACTCAGTTGTTGTACTCTAACAGTTGCTGTAGATTCTGCCATGGTAATTTCTACCAATTTTATTAGTTTTCGGGGTATTCCTAAAAGGGTTAAACTTTATGGTATTTTCTTTCTGTGTATTTTATCGAATGTCTGTTTGAAATCTATAAATAGATAGTGAACATCTACGTTATATTAGAATAGAATATGTTTAGTTATAATAGGTTGTTTAGTAGCATTTGTAATTATAGAAAATTACACTATAGAGTAAATAAACAAATAACTCATTGAAATGAGTTATTTGTTTATTTACTGTATAGTGTAATCTTAGCACTTCTCTTATATTTATCTTAGTGTACATAGGTGGTCTATGGTTGACCTATTTTTCCTAAATCATCATTGGTATTCACCTAATATTTCCTCAGAGTACGAAGTTATTCGGTTATAATTATGAATCACCTCTGATAGTATTTTACAAGGAACACTAATTAGTGTTATTCCTCCGGAATTGCTACAAACAGCTTTTTCATCTTTTTCATATATAGGGATGATAATTCCTAGTCTCCAGTCTCTTGGCATCTCCTCTTGTTCCCAGATACATAGTATTAGATTGTGTATTTGTCTCCATAATTCTTTCCCTCCATGTTTTATTGTCTGCTTCTATTCCGTCTGAACCTGGTGTTTTCCTATTTTTCAGATTTTTTATTACTTTCACTACATCTTCATACGATGGTGGTTCAACTTCAGGTTCCGCAATGTAGTATGTCATCTCACTTTCCTCTTACTGCCGTTGGTCCCCTTTTAAGACCTCTTCTAAATATTCTTTCCATCTTTTGGGTATATCTGTCTTCTCCGTTAGTTCTCAGAACCGTTCTCAAATTATAAAAATGAAATCCAAAGAGACCTTTAGGAATTACCAAGATAGTATACCAAAAGGTCAAGTTCAGGGAGTATGATTCAGATAGATCTGCTCAAAAACAACACTTCATGTCCCGAGTAGTCAAACATATGACTAGTTTAACCCTTATTCTGGCAGGAAATGAAAAAACAATACAAAAAATTTTTTGTTAGTGTGTTGGCAATTGTTATGGTTCCAATAGGACAAAAAACACAATTTTATAGTTTCCAAAAAAACACAACAAAAAAAATGTAATTGTATTATATTTGATACATTGCCGAGAATGCAAAAAACTACAAATAACTCAATGTAACGCATTTATTTCAAAAAGCAGTTTCTATTCTCCACAAAACACAGACGCATGTTACATTTTTGGCAAGTAATATTTGTTTGGCCTTGGGTACAAAATTTGCAACGACCTCTAGTTCCAAAATAGGGAAAATGGTCTATGTTGTAATATCGAACATCATCTGAAGGTCGTTCAGCTTTGGCATTTATAATGTTTCTTGGTATAAAAATTGGAGAATTATTTCTTGAACGGGAATTCTCTGAAAGGACGTCCACGCTTGATTTTATGTTTTTGTGTTAGAAATTGAAATATTCGATATCGAAATTGTTTTAGGCGCATAGGTCTCTCGGTATTAGGCAATAATGATACATCTATACAACAAGCAAGCGTTATTGACGCACATGTCTATTATTTGCGTGAAACCGGCGTGTCTATCTCATTTTGTTCTCTCAAATTATCGCCTGGCAATATACTGTCCAGTTCAGCTATCACTTTTTTCTGGTCTGAAAGTTCTGGAGTGTTATTATCAACATGAAAAAAATGTCTCAATTGTTCTTCAATTACATGTTCATTGACTATTTGAGATTCACCATCTGATTCATCAATATCTGAGGGAATTCTAGGCTTTAGTAAAAGCGCAAATATTCTCTGTGTTCTAAATTAAGTCTAAAAACAAAAAAAATATTTTGAAAAAATTCCATACTAATCATGGCAACGTATTATATGTAATACTGTTTACACTGACTGCTACCCTGGCAACGTATTACATATAATACAAACATTTGCAAAAGGTATATTCACCTTGTTGAAATTGTTTGATATATTCTAACTAGCAATGGATGTTCATTGTTATGTAATAGGACATATTCAAGTACAATCATTCAACATATAAACGATATTATTACAAAAAATTTACTTTGTTTGATTTTATAACACGGCTGGGTGACATTTTGACAATTCGCTGGCACTTCCCGCCAATTTGCGCTCCCTACACGGCACAATTTGTACTAGATTGGGATGCAAAAATTTTGTGCGGTTCTATTAGTGTGCACTACATGACACATGGGGAATCATACGAGTGTAATAATGTTTACTGCTTTTCAAAAAAATAATTATGGTATAGTAACACCGGTAATACGTTGGCTAAATAAGGGTTAATAAGCCGACTACATATAGAGAAGGATCGGGTTGCACAGCACTCAAGCATTCAAGAGTAGATACAAGTAACCAGGATCGCGTTACACAGAATCCAATATTCGAGAATGGCCAAAGACCCCGAATCTCAAAATTCTGTACTTTGTATGTGAAAATCACCGACCTTTAAACAGAGAACATAATTAGAATGCCCTGCATTAAGGAACAAGAGAGCTAGCATGCTCCCTTCTCGAATTCCTTGCAGCTTCTTAAGATACTTACGTGCCCTTTCGGGTATCTTAATTATCTATTAACAGCGGTTTTTAAAACATAAAGTTATTGTCCGAATAAAGCTCTTAATCGTCTGTGGTCCCAATTCTGTTTCTCTGTTACAACCTTAGCTCTCTGATTTTGGTGTATGAACGCTTCCTTGTTCTACGTTGTCTTTGTTAATATATTGTATGCGATATTATTTCACAAATAATATCGGATCCAGTATGTGCATATTTATGAAGACTTGAAATATTACGAGGAAATCTGAATAGAATATTGTTCATTGTTCACTGTCCCAAAATACGTAAATTTTGATAAACAAATTAGGAAATTATTTATAATATTCGCGATCTGCGATCTCAATATAATGAGTAATATCATAGACAGACAGACAGTTTATTCATGTGAGACAGAATACAATGTATACACTTGTCAACAGATTAAAAGTAATGTTAAAATATTAAAAATTTAAAAATACATTATATACTTACAAAAAACATTAATAATAAAAAAATTATTAAAAAACTGCTTAAAGATCTAACAATACCAAGTTATATATTGAAAATAGTCAATAAATGCTTGGACTTCATAAAAAACCTCCTCTTTCAGAAAACTTTTAATTTTTTTAATAAATTTTCTATCATTTAGATTTTTCCATTCATTTAGTAAGAAATTATATAGTTGTTCTGATTTATATACCTGTAACTATTAATGTTCTTCGATAAACGGAAAAATGGAGCCACTATAGATCTATGTCTAGTATTATAGCTAGTTTGAATGTGGTATTTCCTAACATGATTATGTGCATAGATAATACATTCAAATATGTACTGATTGGTGGAAGTAAGTATACCTAAATTTTTAAACAACGGTCTACAGGTGTCATTAAATTTAGAATTTGTAATGGTTCTTACTGCCCGTTTTTGCAATTTTAAAATTTTAGCAGCATGTGAAGATCCTCCCCAAAGTAAAATACCATAGCACATTACGCTATGGAAAAGAGCATGATATGTCATTAAGATAACACTATTATTGACTAAGTTAGTTATATTTTTCAATAGATAGATCCAACTTGACAACTTTTTGGATAGGCTATCTATGTGAGCTTCCTAGGTTAACTTACTATCAAAAATTAGACCTAAACACTTTACAGGATTATTATTATCGATGCAGACATGAGGGTTTAAGTTGAAAATAAGTGTTTGAGTTTTCTCTTCATTTAACTTTAATTTAATATTGTTAACTGTGTTTCCTTCTACATACTGATAAGATGTTTTAAATTTCTATTAGCCGAGAGTAATATGGTATCATCATCATATTCAATATTTTTACCAGAAAGACTGGTTGATATGTCATTTACATATATTATGAACAAAATTGGTCTTAAGATGGATTCCTGGGGTACTCCATGCTTTAGAGACTTTAGTGAGGACTTCATAGTACCATGACTGACACACAGATATCAGTTCATAATATAACTTTGAATAAAAGTTAGAGCAGGCCCTCTGATGCTATAACTTTCCAATTTTATTAACAGTATTCATTAAACAACGTTTAACTTAAAATTAAGTCGTTATTTTTTATCACTTCACCCCATTAAATATTCAGAAAATTAAAATAGCATTTGATTCCTCTTGAACGATGTGTCTCTTGATACGCCCCTGCATTTAAAAAAAGTTAGGGGGATTCCACTCCTCCTGGTAAAAATAAACTAAGACCATTACCGCTGAAATGTAGGCAGTAAAAAAGCAAAATTAACGTGTTAGGATTTTTTTTGCAGAAAAATGTGTATCAATATTCGAAACCAAATATGAATTTAAAGTTAATCATAGGAATATTTATTTTTACATTATCACAGGTTTGCAAAGAAATTCCAAGAAAATGTCTGCGAAATGGAATAATAATAAGAAAATTACGCAAAGATCAAGATTTTCTAGAAAACCGCTGACTGTTTATAATTTATTTTTCCATAAGGTGAAAGCCTGCTTTGCTATATACCTCACGGAAATCCATACCTCTTCCGTATCTTTCGTACATAGCAAAAAGAATAATAAAAAATTTGATATGAATGAATAATGAAATATAACAATACTCAATTATCTCGTCTATATTTTACCATGGAAAAAACCTTCACGCTCAATAAACCAATTCAGCCCATAATAATAAGTAAGATCATTAGGAAACTAATAAACAAAAATGTTAAATATATAATTTAATATACGGTTGAACCACATGCTTAAGTAATTTCACGGACAAATTCCATTATGACAGCTATTGGGGCAATGTTCATTAAACAAGTAATTAGTTACACATAACTTTATAAGTTCATCCAGAAACTAGATCTTAATGGAATAAAAAATATACTCACTTGGTTTTTGTTATACTGTATTTAAACTTGAATTTACAGATACCCTTATAATAATAGGCACTATAATAATAATAATAATAATATTCGTCTTTATTGATGCACTGCACATATTATTTTATGATAATATAACATAAAATAAATAACAATACATCAAGGCCGAAGTTTAGCTACTAGAATCTATTCTACCCCTTAACCCATAACTTAAAACTAATAAAAATAATGACGTAGGGAATACAGTAATAAAAGTGTATATATAATTATATATTTGTAAAGTAGTATAAAGATAGAAAATAACAAGCTAACCTTTATACTCCTCGCCGATTTACTGCATTTTTTATACAGTTGTTGCACATTCTATAAGAGACTCTTCGCAGTTAAACAAGTGACGGTCTTGGTTAACTGCGAGATGAATGAAAGTCGCCGAAACTTGGTCCATAATCTTATCGTATTTGTGACAGATGTATTGCTGTATTGAAAATCATTACTACATAAATATGTAATGAAACATATTCTTTATAGGATTTTGCAAACATCGGAAAGAAAAATTATTTATGGGGACTAAAAGAAAAACTATATGTAAAAATATTAATGAAATCTTTGCATTCTTTCGATAACTTGACTTCTGGTTATGCCAGCAAGTTAAAGTTCTGAAATAAATTTGTCAAATTTCTTATTTGACATTTTCATTATAACACTAGCATCCAACATAGTCCCCTATACGCTAGTGTTATAATGAGAATGTCAAATAAGAAATTGGACAAATTTGTTTCAGAATTTTAAGTTGCTAGCATAACCAGAAGTCAGGTTATCGAAAGAATGCAGAGATTTCATTAATATTTTTACATATAGTTTTTCTTTTACTTCTCATAGATAGTTTTTCTTTCCGCTGTTCCGCAAAATTCTATAAAGAATATGTTTCATTACATAACTTGAATTTTTTTTAAACGAATAGTTGGCTATGTACTTAATACACGAACTGTGATTGGTTGATTTCATATCCATTCTAGATAGGATATAAAATATATCCGTTCAGATAACTGGAGAGGCCTACTTATCTATTCTACAGACTGTACAGAAAACAGCAAATATACATGAGGGAGTAGAAAAAAATTTAAGATAATCCAGAGTATTGACTGAACAAAGATCGAATCAAATTGAGAACCATTTGCTTTTTAAACTTTTTGAAGTCGGTTAAAAATAGACATGCGGCACATAAATATATAAATTACATCTTCTAAAAGACTTGAAACGTTGACAATATGGAAATATCTCGCTGTAACAGTTAACCTTCAGTAGACTTTATTTAAAGTTTAAATTGGATATCGCGTGGAATCGCGGATTATAGCGCTCGTGATTCTATGATATGTTTCAGTAGAATCATGTACCTACACGATCTTTGTTCCTTTGGTCAGAGACTATGTGTAGTTTCTGTATTCAGTTTTTCACCTTGAATTTATGAATAGACTTATAGGTTATTGAATATGTCTTTTTTTCTTTAGTCTTATTTATATTAACGTCCTGGCGGAGTTTAGCTATTACTATTCCACCACTCAACCAGAGCACGTAAACATAGACATCAACACAACAACCATTCCCCGCAATATTGCCATCTACCGCAGCTGAGACTCGAACTCAGGAAAGATAACAGTGATTAGACATGTTGTGCCACCCAACAGCGATCTAGTTCACTGTTACCGTCTCGGTAACATATTAAAAACGCCACTAAACATCCATACCCTGACCGGGATTCTATCCCGGCTACGGAGTTGGTCGCAAGCCATACACTTTAGCACTGCGCTACTGAGCTGATGATTAGTAAGGAACAATTGCGATAAAGAGTTTTTGTTGTTTAATATGTTAGTTTAACACCTAAAAACGATAAAATCACAAAGTGTTACTAGTGCGTTTTTGAGAGCCATCCGAAGGAGCCCATTTTTTTAGTTTTTTCAAAATAACTCAAAAACAATGCAAATTTGAAGATTTTTACAAGAACACTTTTTTGTAGAAAATTGAATTTCCCATCCACGAACGTTGTTGAATTTTTTTTCCTATTATTAGTATTAAAAATAGTTAAGGAACAAAGTTAAAAATTTACGAATTTTCACTTTTTTTTCTTTTTCCAGTAATTCGTCCATAACTTTCTTTTACGTCGCGTTTTTTTTTCAATACATTATTTTTAGCTCTCAATCTCGATAAGAAACATTTGCGGACCCATGCTAATAGAAATTTGTCTCATTATTATGAAAGAGGTCATCCTCCTGTACAAAATAGTATGTACGTCTAATTCATTGTTTATTTTTTCAGAAAGAGTGCCGGATTTTCCATGCCGTCACCGAACTGTACAAATTGGCTTACTCAATAAACTCATGTTGTAGACTGGTAGGTATCAACTAAATATAGGATTATTGATATTTTATAAACAAAGTGTTGCATCGTTTAATATTTGTCGTTGCCAGAGTTAGAAAAATAATATGCACCTAATAGTAAATGCAATAAAATAAGTACTTAAAAGAGAATACGATGGTTACTGTTACTGTGTTAAAATTCGTGGTAGTAGCTTACTCAGGGGCTGCTCCAGACGGTGGGCAAAATGGGCAACCGCCCAGGGCGCCACAATTGTAAGGACGGCATTTTCGGCGTAGCCGTAGCGAAAGGATACGACAGGGAGGGTGGGCTCAAAAAAGAAAACAGGGTGAGGATATCAAAAATAAGGTTTAAATGAAGAAAGAAATAGAAAAAATTAACGTAATGAGAGTTATTGTAATGCCGAATAGACGGAGAGCTGGCTACGGTTGGCATGTTGCTCTGTGTAGTCGAAATTTTACCCAGAACAGGTTCGATTTTTACCGACATAGTGAGAGGCCGACCGCCAGAAGGCAGTCTGGAAGGATAACGGGTGGGTGGATAGTCAAAGATGGAATTTTTTTAAGTAAAAAAATTGATAAGATGTGGTAATGAAAATTTGCAGAATTATTGAAGACAGTATATATAAGTAGGGAAAAAATCGCCAGAAGGGCGAGTGGAAGGTAAAGGGCCGCCAGACGGTGCCAAAGTTGCAAAAATTTCGCAATTTTTATGTGATAAAGAAGAGTGTAGACGTGCCTTTTCATGAGCAGCTATTTTTGTCTTATTCTAATGAGTTATTTTGTTCACTAAAGACAAATTCGCTGATTTCTTACGAAACAAACAAACTATGACAAAATGAAACTAAATCCGGAGGAAATAACATTAAAAACGTAATTTTAAATCATAAATAAATCAAAAAAATACATCATCGTGTTTAAAGGATCACCACATGAAAGGAAAGTTTACATTGGCTACGTAAATTAAAAATGATAAGGTGCAGTGAAAATTTTGATGTAAAGACCCTCCTTACTAACAGAAAAGTACATAGCTCTGTACCAAGAAGTCGTTCCCAGGGTGGGAAGCGTGGGCGGGCGGTCAAACGCGTAAATTTTTAATGAGAATAAAATCTTTGATTGCAGCTCTGAAATTTTGTGTAGTTACAGTTTTTAACTGTAAAAATTGCGTAAGACGTAAAATGTAACTTTCGAATAAGAAATATCCGCCAAAAAGTTCAAAACAAATTAAAAAAGTACACCCGTACAGGATTCGAACCTAGAAATCCGCTAAAATTTCAATTAGTCTCGTCGGGAAAGAAAAGCATGCAACTTTTAAATGTTTATAACACAATCATCAGCAGGAATGTTTCTTAACGTAGATATCGAAAGATCGAAATTTGCGTTTTCACGGCATCGTTATTTGCATATAGCCTACGGAAATTAGCATTTGACATGGACAAAATTAGTAAAAATCTGAATTTTTGCACAAACGTTCTTTGAGGTGTCCCAAACCCAAATCCACAAAAATCCCAGCATGGCTACCCAAGATTTTGAAGGTCAAAGATTTTTGCAAATATCTCGCGTCCTATGCATCGGAAATAGCTGCTCACGAAAAGACACGTCTACACTCTTCGACTAATATTCTATCTCTATAATATTAGAGAAGTTTGTTGTAAGTAAAAAGAATAATTATGTCTTCCTAATTGACTTCTGGCAGTTGACGAATAGTTTCTTGAACATCTCCAAATTATGTCGACAAATCGTCAGGAGTAAACTTGATGATGTAAATTGTGAAAATACAGAGAAAAGTGGTTGATCGAATAAAGCGCTGACGCTCTTATCATCGGCATTTTCTCTCTTTTTCTTCCACTTAGCTTTCTGTTTTGCACATAAGTTCATTTTGAAACAAAAAATAAGCAAGCAGATTGTCAGAAGTGCACTTGATCACATAAAAATTGCGAAATTTTGCAACTTTGGCGCCTTCTGGCGGCCCTTTACCTTCCACTTACCCTTCTGGCAATTTTTTCCTTACTTATGTATACTGTCTTCAATCACTCTGCAAATTTTTATTACCACACCGTTTTTTAACTTGAAAAAATTCCATCTTTGACCATCCACCCACCCATTATCCTTCCAGACTGCCTTCTGCCGGCCGGCCTCTCACTATGTCGGTAAGAATCGAACCTGTTCTGGGTAAAATTTCGACTACACTGAGTCACATGCCAACCTCCGTAGCCAGCTCTTAGATTATAGAAGTATACACTGCAATTTAGGTTCTTCTTTGCAAAAAAATTGGTGTTCTTTTTATTTCTCTAGCATGAAAATTAATTGAGATATCACCGTTATAAGCTCATTTAAGTGCGAGGACCACCTTCCCCGAGCCCTTTGCATTAAAAAATTTAAAAAATGAAGGGTTCAAGGAAATTCAACTTTACAGGTTCTTCGCGCTCTTGAGGTTCTCTGCGACATGATTTTTGAAGCGATTAGATGTCTTAAAAATTAAGGAAGTTATCGTTAAAAACCCAATACGAATGTTTTGTCAAAGCTACTGCAAAGAGCAAGAGGGCGATCCAACTAAGTGCATTGCCTCCCACAAAAAACTAAGCAGCTAAACATTTGAAGAGGGTTTATTTACAAGTTCAGTTGTGGCCTGGGAATAATGTAAGGCATGAAAGATGTGGTTGAAAATATAATCAAAATATTGTAACACCGATCAAAATGACTCGGCCTCCAGCTCCACAAACTATTCTGAAATCACTTTTTTAACCTCCTTAATTCTTAAGACATCTAATCGCTCCAAAGACCCTTTTAAAGATCTTTTCAAGCATTTTAAAAAAGGTCTGATAAGTTCTCCACCAAAAAGTCGTCGTTACTCCGTTATTTAAAGCTGAAAGGTTCGAATTCAGTTTTTGGCAAACAAACAGTCACCTCCAACGAGCCATAACTTGGTTCGTATTGCATCTGCAGAAATAAGAAAGAACCAATCGATTTGGTATTCTGTAAGCTTCATTTTTGCTCCAGATGTTTTTTTTTGGTAAAACGTAAGGTTCCCGAGTTATTCGTGAAAAATCGTTCTAAAACATGCATTTTTTTAATGAAAAATCAACATTTTCAATCGCGAATAACTCAAAAAACATTGATATATAGAGAAAACTCCATAAAACATTTTTTGTTTAGAATTCATCCCCCTATCAATTTCTGCAGTTATTTTGAGTTTACTAATTTTCACCCCGAGAAGGGGCGACATCCACCGAAACAGTATAAATAATTACTTGAGCCACTTGGGATATTTCTGATTTTGAATAATAGTAACAAACACACATTTAAAAAAAAATCAAAATTGGACCTGTTCCTCAGGACTAACAAGTTTTGACGATTTTTAGTCTTCATTGACTCGACTATAGGCAACTATCTCATTTTTTTAAAGATACCGCACTTAATTTTTTGACAATAATTATAACTTAAAAAGTTGGTTGGAAATTTAATTTCATTACTACGGAATGTTGGTTTAGAAACGAGTGCGGAAATATCTTTTCCGCTCTAGTTAGGAAAAGTTCGATTTTTCCTAACTCGAATTAGTACTGAAATATAGAACATTTCCAAACGTCGGTAGAATATTTATCCTGTCTTACCTGAACCTATTTCAAATTATATTGAGATGGCCGTTCCCTAGAAAGAGACATCCGATAGGGAAATATTTATTATTTTTGGCCATAACTTTTTTTTCTTAGTACGTATATTTAAAAAAACTTCAAGACTACCTAAGTAGAACCAGACTATTATTATGAATTGTCACTCAATAATTTCAGTGGTTTGCAAAATAGTTAGATTTAAATATAAAAACTGCTGCCTAAGGAATCACTACTTCCACATCCAGATTTTTCATCCCAGTCACTTTAAAGGAAACATCTTGACTAGATTTGCACTCTAGTATGTGGAAATTAGTGGTCATAGAATTTTACTAATATTTGGAGCAGATGTCATAGAAAAGTTTTAGGCGTTGGTTTCTATTTTTTACCATATGCGTTAAAAATGAAGTTTCTAGTTTACACTACTTGTTTCCCCTATTCACAAACTACCACCTCCCACCACTTCAATGGAATCATCTCAATCAGATGTTATTACAATACATACGTGTACTAACTTTCAAGTGAATATCTCAGTTTTGCGTTATCAATCCCATTAATAATGGAGCGGAGGTGGCAGGGTTTGAAAAATATTAGAAAGAAACCTGAGGCCTTGCTTTCTAGTATATACACCAAAACCCAAATTTCTGTACTCTTACCAGCTTACTTTACTTATTTTCCTCTATTTACTTCTATTTAACCCCCAACCCTTCAACGAAATCATCTCAAAATATGATCTAGTTCCAGATGTCGTTATAATACATACGTGTACCAAATTTCAAGTGAATATCTCAATTTTATTTTATCAACCACTTTAATAGTGGAGTAGCGATGGTAGGGGGTCGAAAATTATTATAAATAATCTGAGACCTTGACTTCTAGTACATACAGCGAATTTCAAGTTTCTGTACTCTTACCAGTTTGCTTTACTTATTTTGCCCTATTTACCCCTATTTAATCCCCAACCCTTCAACGAAATCATCTCAAAATATAATATAGTTCCAGATGACCTTATGATACATATGTGTACCAAGTTTCAAGTGAATATCTCAATTCTATTTTATCAACCCCTTTAATAATGGAGTAGGTGTGGTGGGGAGTTGAAAATATTATAAATAATCTGAGGCCTTGGCTTCTAGTACATACACCGAATTTCAAGTTTCTGTACTCACATCAGCTTTCTTTACTTATGTTCCCCTATTTAACCCCAACCCTTCAACGGAATCATCTCAAAATATAATATAATTCCAGATGTCGTTATAATACATACGTGTATCAAATTTCAAGTGAATGACTCAATTTTGTTTTATCAACCCCTTTAATAGTGCAGTAGCGGTGGTGGGGGGTTGAAAAATATTATAAAAAATATGAAGCCTTCTAGTACATACACCAAATTTCAAGTTTCTGTACTCTTACCAGCTTGCTTTACTTATTTTCCCATATTTACCCCCATTTAACCCCCATCCCTTCATCAGAATAATCCCAAAATATAATCTAGTTCCTGATTTCATTATAATATGTACATGTACCAAATTTCAAGTGAATATCTCAATTTTATTGTATCATTAATAATGGAATGGGGGTGCGGTGGGGGGGTTTGAAAAATAACATTTTGAGGCCTTGGTTTGTAGTACATACATCAAATTTCAGGTTTCTGTACTCTTACCAGCTGTCTTTACATAGTTCCCCATATTTACCCCCCAACCCATTACCGGATATCTTCAAAAAACAATCCAGTTTCCGATCTCGTTATAATATATACATGTACAAAATTTCAAGTCAATGTCTTAAACCGTTCCGGAGAAAACGTGCGGACAAAAAAAAAGTTACAGACAGACCGACAGACAGACAGAAAAAAAAAATGGTTTCGCTCAAATTTAAAATCTCGACGTTTCATGACATTCTAAACCCATTTCAAGAAAAGCATTTTTGAAAATTATTTTCGATTACTATACTTCCAATCCACTACGTGGATGTGGAAGTAAAATTGTGCTAATCTTCCTATTTCGTAGTTTTAAATCTAACTATTTTGGAAACGACTGGACTTATTGAGTGAAAATTCATAGTACTAGTGTTGTTATGGTTCTACTTAGGTGGTCTTATAGTTTTTTTAAATATTCGTACTAAGAAAAAGAAGTTATAGCCGAAAATAATAAATATTTCCCTATCGGATGTCTCTTTCTAGGGAATGGCCACCTTAACCACCATAAGAACTCGTAAACATAACAAAGTTGTTTGTTGTGTCTGCGGGCGTAATGTTTTCATATAAGCTTGACCCGATTAACCACCGGGAACCTATTATTTTTATTACAAAATTGCCTTCATAATGCGCTACCTTGAACTCGAAATGTATCAGATGATTTGATTTTAAAAATAGATTGATGTAGGTGCTATTTTCTCATTCAGCTTCATTAATTTTGTGGGCTTAGAAATTGAATCAGTTTATCTAATGAAATGAATGACAAGTAGTAATTTTACGAGTGGGCTAGGCCAGCTTAATAATAGAGGTGTAACTATGGACATGTATGTAATACATTGTACGTTAGAGTGACTCAAAATACTTGCGAAAAATATGTTTTGATTTTTTTTGTCTCACCCCCCAAACTCGTTCGAAATTCCAAAAAAATTATCTCCAAATTTGAGAGAGACCATGGAATTTACCGTGTATTTGTTATAGGATAAAATCTCACACAAGCCGCCTCTAGAGACCCTATTCTTGAATTCCGGGGAGTAGAACAGCCGAGAGGAAGTGGGCGTGGTTCTCTTGGGGAATAGAGAATCGTATTCTTAAAATAAATAATACTCCTTTCGGTAGGTAGGAGAACGCGCTCCCCGGTTGCATCTGTTACAAATTTGAAATTTGCAAGGGAACAGTCACTGCCTGACTGAATTAGAGACCCTTTTATCTGTTACATGCGATTTGACATGAGATCTTTAATTTTTGTGCAGGCGATTTTTAGTTAAATTCGTTGCTTAATTAATTATTAAAAGTTTTTTTTAAATGGATGTACATGAAATTTTGTTAGCGCCAAACTCTGCAAGATATAGAGGATGCAGAGCAAGAAGCTCAGAGAATACGTGTAAATTTTTTTAAAAAATTGACCCATTTAGTTTATCAGATAACAAATTTACACATTTATTTAGACTTTCTAAACCATTAGTTCGAGAGTTAATTGAAATGCTTACTTCACATTTACAACCACCTACGGGTGGTTGTAAATGTAGCGGATCAGCTTTAACTGTTCAAACAAAAGTACGTAGTAGACAGGTATCATAAATATCTTTTTTTAAATAGGCTTATTTAAGGTTTTCGCCACCCTTAGATTCTTGGGTTTTGGTAGTTGCCAAGAAATTACAGGATCGAATAGTTTTGTTGGTATAAGTCAGTCAAGTGTGAGTCGCAATGTAAGTGAAGTATGTGCTGCACTTTCCTCCCCAGAAATTTGAAATAGATGGGTACATTTTCCAGAAAATATACAAGAAATGGAAAATTATTAGAAATTATTTCACTACCGCTCAACTTGTTAAAAATAAATGCAAAGAATAAACATTATCAATGACAATTGTTGAATTTAAGTTGTCAAAATTTACTATAATTTTATTGACTCTTGTTTTCATGGTGCACTTGGCAACGTTTACTACTGTGTCCTATCGTTTCGCCATATTCACTCGTGTTCAAGAATACCAACAAATTCTCCCGAGAGAAGGCGATGAGGGATTCTTCCCCGGGGAACGCTCCTTTGTCTCGCCATCAAGAATAGGGTCCCAGACTAGATGAGTTAATAAATCCTTTTTAAATTCCATCCACCATAAGATCCTTTTATGGGGTCTCAAAGGGGACTCCATGGGGTTATTTCGAGGTTCTATAAAAGCGTTCTATGAGGGCTTATTTTAAGAAAAGAATAATTAATTCGATGATACTCCCCTTTTTTCCTGTAGTTTTGAAAATAAATTATTCAAATTTGGAACATCCTATATACTTGTAATGAAACATATTCTTTATAGGATTTTGAAAACAGCAGAAAAAACTATATATGAGAACTAAAAGAAAAACTATCTGTAAAATTATTGATTTACAATCTTTGCATTCTTTCAATAACCTGAATTTTGGTTATGCTAGCAATTAAAATCCTAAAATGAATTTGTCTCTTTTATTTGACAATTGTCGTTCTAACACTAGTTTCCACATAGTCCTCTACGGCTCTGCAGAGTAACCAGGATCCTCATAACCCCCTACGGTCATCAAATTCAGTTAAAAATGAGAACAAAGGTCTAAAATGAATTTATTTACATACCTCGTCTTTTATAAAAAAATTTCATTCAAATTCATTTTTTTTAATTGCTATCATAACCAGAATTCAGGTTATCGAAAGAATGCGAAAATTGTAAATCAATAATTTTACAGATAGTTTTTCTTTGAGTTCTCATAGATAGTTTTTTCTGCTGTTTGCAAAATCCTATAAAGAATACAAAAATTATAAGCAAACAAAAAAATAATTCATTTTTAATCCTATATACGTACTTAACAAATGTGACTTTTTGATATATAAACGATATTGCCCACTTCCCGTTTCACCAAAGTGGCACTAACTTTTAATTGTGACATCGAACACCCTATATATTATTTCATTTTAGGCTTCTGCATAATTTTCTGAATTCAAAGACATAAGTGACATCTCAAACGTCAATATTTATTTTAATTTAATTTTTAGTTTTCCACTTAAGACTGCCATGACTGTTCCGATTTATTCTAATTGACTCGTTAGCTTAAGAGTCAGTATTCAAAATCGACTATTTTGAATATCTGCTAACAATTGTGGTATACTGAGGAATAAATAATACCAATCACCGTAGGGCGGGGATCACAAGTCCCCAAAGTGGTTTGATTTTGGGCCCGGGGCCATGGAATCATAAATATTTTTGAACCGAATGAATACCTGCTAACAACTCCGGTATACGATAGTCTGTACAATTCTGAGTTGATAAAAAAAATGTTACAATTTTTTGCAGGTACAGGAAAGCGCACGGCAAATTTAAAAATTGGTCATGATCCAACTGAATAAATACCACTTCTACTCGGCGGCATAGTATTTGTTATAAGTATTTGAGACCATGTACAGAGAGTTACAATGCTCCCATGGTCCAAAAAATTAGTTACAAAGCCATTTTAGACTATAAAATGGAAAATTCTCGACGGAGATCGCTAAAAATTTTCATAGGCCTTCGGGATATAAGAAATAACTACATGGCATACGTAAATGTCACACCTTTCTGCCAAACTCCCCCTCCCCCCCACACGTGGGACAATAGTCATTTTTTTACCCATATTTATGGCTCCCCTGAAGGCATGTGGGGACAGAAAGGTGTAATTTTTATGTATGTTATTTCTTATGATATCCCGAAGGTCTATGCCAATTTTTAACTTTTTCCATTGAGAACTTTCCATTTTATGGGTGCTTTATGAAATGTTTAATGTTTGCTTAATTCTGAGTGTAAAATGACCTTGTAACTTTTTTTGGACCATGGAAAAATTGCTACTTTTTGTACATGGTCTCAAATACGTATAACAAATGTTTTGCCGCAAAGTAGAAGTGGCATTCATTCAGTTGGATCATGACCAAGTTTTAAATTTGCCGCGCTTTTTGCCTGTACCAGCAAAATATGGTAACTTTTTTTTATCAACTCAGAATTGTACAGACGATCGTATACCGCAGTTGTTTGCAGGTATTCATTCGGTTCAAAAATATTTATTATCCCATGGCCCCAGGCCCAAAATCAAACCACTTTGGAGACTTCTGACACCCGACCTACGGTGATTGGTATAATATATTCCTCGGTATACCACAATTGTTAGCAGATATTCAAAATTAGTCGATTTTGCACACTGGCTCTTAAGCTACGTGTAATGCTAAGAAAAATCGAAATCCCGTCGAAGATACTAAATTATGTGATTTATGATCAAATAGAGTTCATCAAAATGGTTTTTGGGACCAAACACACTTTTTTCAAATGTATGTACCGTGGTACCATTTGTTAGTACATTAATAAGGAATTTATTAATATGCCTTATTAAAATCTGCGATAAATTATCAGGCTTTTATATGGTTATTGCGAAATTTAAGGTAAAACATAAATTCAAATATTATTTAATAAGTGTTGTTTTTGCAAGTAACTTTGTAACTTATAGCATGCCATTTGAAGTAACTAAAAATGAAAATGACAGTCTTCCAACTAAAATTGTCTGATACACTAAAATCGTTTAAAAGTAATTTTAAAAAATTACTTTAACGTTTATTATTATTACTTTAACATTTTTAATTTATGTAAAGAGTATATTTTTATACACTTTGGATATGTTTATTATTACACGTATTGTCTTTATATTCGTTTTAATTATTATTAGCTACTTTTTATATAATTATAAGTGCATTATTAATCTGTTTATAAGTGAACTGTGAATTGGATTGTGCCCATTTTAAAAAAAACTGTAATATTTCAACATTTTCGCGACTGGTCCGTGAGATTAAGGGAATATTGTATATAATAGCTCCATATGACGTTATTGAATGAAACCAAAACATACCACACGCAACTTTGGAAAGTAGACACGTCTAGTTAGCTCGTTCTGATAATACTAAAACAGGCCAATTTGGTCGTGTGTCGTCTGTTTGATATATTTGTCATTTATTTAGCTACGCTAAAATATTTGATAACTTTTTTTTGTGATGAAAATGAATGGTAACGAAAAATTTGACTCCATCGTATAAATTCAGAATACACCTTGAAAAACATGTTTCTACTATTAGCAAATTTTGAATCATTGCAAATCAGGACAGGAATTTTCATATTTGGCGCGTAAAATTTCATGCACCAATCAACATAGCTAACCAGAACGTTTTTTCCGACTACAATTATTTAGTAACGCTAATGAAATGAAGGAACTTACTATAACATACTACAGGATACTTTTCGGTGAGTTAAAACTACCCACGAGAATAACATTGTGATGTTGCGTCTGGTATCTCATCTCACCTCAACACAAACACATTGAAAATGCAAGTAAATCGAATATTTGAGGATTTGATCTGTTTAATTTTTTACTCACATGAATATAAAATTCAGTTTTCAGCATGAGGCTCCGCACGCATGCTAAGTTGAGCCTAACCCTCACTACCTCGTGGTACAGGGTGTCACAACCACAAAACAACCGAAATAACCCTGAATAACTTTGAAGGTAAAAATGTTCTGAAAAATTGATGAAACGCGTCAAACTTGTTTCCAAGGGGACATATTTTAATGTGATACTTGTATACCTATCTATCATCATCCCTCCACCCCACACCAAATTAAAATGGCAAAGGTGGTCGAGTGACACATCTTTTGAAAGGTCTTTCAATTCCGTACATAACTGTATTTTTTAACTTTTATCGATTCTTCTGAGTAAAATAATTTTATTTTTGATGATTGCACACAATTGAAATCGTTTAAATTATCTAAAATACACGGCACTGGATATTGAAATTTATAAAAGAAACTAAATTTTTTAGTGCTCTCAAATTAGCACGAGTTTTTTCGACAAACAACACTTTCCTTATCCTTTTGGTTTTGGAATAATATATGATTCATAAGTATTTGACAGCCCTTGAAAATTAATTGGTTTATACCCTTCAGAAGAGAACAGAAATTGTCAGCATTTATTTTAAAAATGATAATTGTGTTAGAGCTACGCAGCTCACATTCAATAGCAATCGCCCAGATAGAAATGTTGATTTTCAGTATGTTTTACAATTAATTTTTAAATGTCTTGAAGCAGGTTCTGTGGAAAACAAAAAGCATGAACTTCAGTTACCGATTTGGAATGAAGCAGTCGAAGTGGCAGTTCTAGCTCATTTGCAGATGGATAATACCCAATCGATAAGGAAAGTACTTGACGCTTCCGGTGTACCACGAAGCAGTCCATCGAATCATAAAGGCGAAAGGCCCACAAATTTCATTCATATGAATTTAAATTCCTACCACATACAATAAAACGAGGATGATCTCGATCGTCGACTTGAATTCTGTAATAATTTTAATGAACAATTAAGCGGCAATGTCGATCTACTTTACAATGCATGTTTTTCTGATGAATCGACATTTCATTTACATGGGGAGGGAAACAGGCACAATTGTATTGAAGTGAAACCAATCAACATATTTTCATGGAAGCTTATACCCAAAGGCCTCAGAAATTAAATGTTTGGACAGGCATCTTAGGGGGTAGTGTATTGAAAGTGATCGCGGCATGTCGCTTATTTCAATAGCTTAAAAATTCGGGCAATTTTCGCAGTAAGTATCATTGTTACAAAATTATTACAAACTACCAGTAATCTGTCGATTGTGTAGTGTACATAAATTCTTCGAAATTCAAGAAATTGGAGAGTGATGCGAGCCATTCTCCCGAGGATTATGGTAGGCACCTTTCTCACTAAAGTAGGTTGTATATTTCGAAAACTAAGTCGAAATCATACATTTTATGGTCACATTGTCGGGCAGTTTTTTATTCCTGACGATTTAAATTGCGAAAATTTCCTCGATCTGTTAAAAAAGAACATCGACCCAATGATTACCTAAATCCTCGAAGAAGACGATGATCTTTTAGAAGGCGAACTGATTTTTCAGCAAGATGAGGCACCCCCATATTTTGCTAAAGTATTCCGTTAATTTTTGGGTAATAGGGTTTCCTGAGCAATGAATTGGAAGGAGTATTGTGGAGTGGCCCACCAAGTCATCCGATTTAACTCTCTTGGATTTCTCTCTGTCGGGACATTTGAAATCGAAGGAATTTACAAGAAAACCCGCATCTTTGGAAGAGGTACGTAAAAGAATTGTTTGAGAGTGCCCGTTCATTGACTTCAGATGCGTTCAGAAATGTATAAACAGAATTTCAAAATAGATAGTACTACTGTATGATACTCGGTGCGGGTCATTTTGAACAATACATACGATATAATTTAAACTGCTTCTTTAATTTTTATTTCCCGAACCTAAAATGATGAAACAGTTATTTCTCAGCAACGACTGGATAAAAGTTTTAAAAAATACACAGTTATGTAGAGAGAACCTTTCACAAAATGTATCACTCGGCCCTCCTTGCCATTTGAATTTCTTAAGGTGGTGGCTGTGTAGGGTAGAAGAATGATGATAGGTATACAAGTATTACATTAAAGTATGTCCCTCGTGGAAACAAGTTTCACCAATATTTCAGAAAATTTTTACCTCCAAGATTATTCAGGGATACTTTTATTTGGGACACCATATATAATCTTTTTTCCAAACAACTACTTTGATAGATATTTTTTTAATTACCTAGCATCAATAGATTGAATACTTTAACATTCACAATATTTTGCTTATTATTTTATTACCCTTTTTATTTATAAACTAGAATATTTTATAATTTATAATTAAACAAAAAATGTGTAAATGTCTCCGAAGAGAAAATGTTCGCAATAAAGTACCTATTATAAAGCAAGCAATCAAGTCAATCGATTTTTGTCACCACAAGAGTTTTGTGCGGCCGTTTTAATAGTTGATAGGTATAAATAGATGCAGCTTTCTCCCTAGTACAGATTAATCGTATACGACCTATTTTAGATAAATTTATTACTTTTGGAACAGAAACGAAAGCCCATTACTTATACTATCTATAAATAAATACGTGTTGATTATTAAAATACACACATAAACATAACATAGATGTAATTGGGTTCTGATTTCTTCTAATCTTGAGCTATGGAGAAAGTACCGCTGTGCAGTAACGATTCTACACCTGCGGAAACATTGTTTATGAGGTTTGTCCCAGGCAGCAGACTGCCT
This sequence comes from Stenurella melanura, assembly GCA_963583905.1. Lineage (NCBI taxonomy): Eukaryota > Metazoa > Arthropoda > Insecta > Coleoptera > Cerambycidae > Stenurella > Stenurella melanura. The sequence continues at coordinate 154,677,012 of OY757309.1, forward strand.
TTTTTTAATCTGAATACCTAGTATTGATGACCTCCTCTTACTTTATGATGTAAAATAATTAATATTGGAAAAAAGACAAAACGGAATTTAAAACTCAAATAAACTAAACAATACTTCAGTTACCTAAATGTGGTCAGCCATCATAGTATGAGCGAAGTAATATAAAAGTTTTAATGACTAGCATTAACTCATGCAAAATCTTTTCCACATCCACGAGAGGCGCGATTGTTGGTTATACAAGGTGTTCAAAAATCTTGTTCAAACTTCGGAAATGTAAACAAGGTCCAATTCTAAGTGTAAAAAGCAAAGGCATGAAAGTTACGTCTATTTTACCCCACTTTTTAAAAAATTCGACCGAAATGTATGTTTTTCTGGTGTGTATGAGTATCATTATTCTGGAACGGCTTAAGCTATTTATATGAAATCTCTTGCAAACTGCAGAGTAAGGCTCGACGTGTGGGCTTGTATTATTTTCATCAATCTACTATAGTATACGTCTATGAAAAAGTTGCAAAAAAAGGGGTAAACTTGAAAAGTACCGTACAAGGGCTAGACCAAAGAGGTTTTTCTATGGGCTAGACCTAGATATTCCCCCGTTTTCGAGGGTGCTGAATACGATGGTGATATTTTTAAGCCTCCCACCTCTTGGGAACTACCCCTAAACGCGAAAAACCTTGGCTTCTAGTGCATACACCTTATTTCAAGTTTCTGTACTCTTACCAGCTTGCTTTACTTATTTACGCCCCAACCCTTCACCGGATATGTTCAAAAAACAATCCAGTTCCAGATGTCGTTATAATATATACGTGTACAAAATTTCAAGTCAATATCTTAAACCGTTCCGGAGAAAACGTGCTGACAAAAAAAATTACAGACAGACCAACAGACAGAAAAAAACATGGTTTTCGCTCAAATTTCAAATCTCGACGTTTCATGACATTCTAAACCTATTTTAAGAAAAAAAAAAATAATTTTACGATTACTGTAATACTTCCAATCCACTACGTGGATGTGGAAGTAAAAGTTCGTATCACTGTATTGGAGATCGAATTCTGAACAGCTTTCAAAATGTCCGTTCGTCCGGCCGTCTGTCTGACCGTCCGTCACGTTTCTTGTAAGCACGATGACTTAAGAATGAAAAGTCCGATTGTCCAATTTGGAGAGTGAGTTGGTGTTAGCTAGAAGAGCTATTGATTTTGAACAAATTTTCTTTATGTTTTGTAATTAATCAAACAATGACTAAAACTAATATTTTTACAAAAAACCGCGAAGAGTATCCTATATAATGTGCAACAATTATATAAAAAGTGCAGTAAATCGGCGAAGAGTACAATAGTTAGGTTGTTATACCGTAGACTTCAACCTCAAATTGATAATTTACCAACAGCTTATGTGATTAAAAATATATAACATGTTGAAAAAAGGATTTCAAGCATTACAAATTGTTCAATGCAAATTTCAAGCCATGTATCACTTCGTTTACAACTGACTATAACGCAGAACTCCCATTTGTCGTTGATAAATTTGCTTTCTTTAATTACTTGTTTTTTTGTTTACTTTTGATACATACTAATAATTTTCTTTTTTTTTAAATATTGTTGACTAAAAAGCATTTGTTTTTTTAAAACAATTAGGAAAATTTTTAAAATAAGTTTTAAAAAATTTCGTCTTACGACTTGATGCCCCTAACAATTCAGATTCAATTTGCGACTTTGCAATTATTTTTTAGGCGTTATTATAAACATTTTAACTTAAAACGTAGCTTGATTGTTTAACCCTCGAGGGGCTATTTTTCTAAAGTTTCGTTAAAATGTATGCATTATTGTACACAAGTTATCATCAATTGTTTGAAAATTACTGCTTACAGATGTTTTTGTTTTGCATCTTGGCAAACTGACTCAACACTTCCGAACAAATCGAGTTTTCCTCGCAATTTGTTATTCGTTGTGATACGGACTATATAACCAGAGATATTTGTAAGTTAGTTCCCTAGAAATGTTATAGTTTTACTCTACTAATAGTCCAATAATTATAAAGATTTGCATAACAAAAAATGATATCTGAGATTTTCCTTCAGTAACTGTTAGTGAAGGGATTATACATCACAAAACCACAAAAATCAGTTCTGGGGGTACCCCAAGAAACCACCCCTTCGGTGAAAAAAGCCTTATTTTACTGATACTCGTTAACCGTTGAAGATATAAAAACATTGCTCATTATAAAAAAGAAAGCTTGACTAATTGCCTAAAAAATAGTCCTTTTGTAATATTTTTGTATATGCCATGGTTTTCGAGAAAATGGATATTGAAAAAAATTGCAAAATTTGTATTTTTAATGCGCACGAATTTTCGTTTATTTGACATTTTTTGCGCGCGGCCTATAGAAAAAATTGAATTGCTCGAAAACCAAACATGCTTGGCACCCTAGTAGCACCCATATTGCACCAATATATAATCCATATAGGACCAATATATGAATATTGGACCAATATTCATTGGTCCTATATAGGACCAATATTCATATATTGGTCCTATATGGATTACATATTGGTCCAATATGTTGTGCTACTATGGAAGAAAAATTAAAATGGGTTTTAAAGGGGATATAAAATACTCTTTTGTGTTTCCATTTTTGATGGCTATTTATATCTATTAGTATATAAAAATAACAATATAATACAGTTACCTCTTGATTTTTTGTACTTTTAACTATTCACAGGCCCATAAAAAATAACTGACTTTAATATAAGTTATAAATGATTTATCTTTTAGTTCAACGTAGTACTTCAATGCAGACAAAGTTAGGTATAAAGATATTCACATTTACAAAACCAGCATGTTGAAGTTAGCCAAATTTTGGCCAATTTTTTATTGTTTCCTAAAAATAAAAAAAGACCCAAACACCTTGAAAATTTAGCTTAAATCTTTTTTTTAGCTTATATGTCATATAACTATTGTTTCTAATCATTTAATAGTTAAAGAATTGTATTAAAAAAATATCATCAAAAAATAGAATATGCAGTCTTTTTTCGATTTTTTTTTTTGCTAACTTTAACATGCTGCTAAATTTGTAAATGTGATAATTTTTCTTCCTAACTTTTTCTGCATTGAAGTACTACTTTGAACTAAAAAATAATGCTTTTATAACTTATATTATAGTCAGTTATTTTTTATAGGCCTGTGAATAGTTGCATGCACAAAAATCAAGAGGTAACTATATTATATTGTTATTTTTATATACTAATAAATATCAATATCCCTCAAAAATGGCAACATAAGAGAGTATTTTATATCCCCTTTAAAACCCATTTTGATTTTTCTTCCTAGCTTGTTTGGTTTTCGAGCAAATCAATTTTTTCTATATGCCGCGCGTAAAAAATTTCAAATAAACGAAAATTCGGGCGCTTTAAAAACACAAATTTTGCAGTTTTTGTCAATATCGATTTTCTCCAAAACCTTGGCATATACAAGAAAATTACAGCAGGACTTTTTTAGGCGATTAGTCAAGCTTTCTTTTTTATGATGAGCAATTTTTTTATATCTTCAACGGTTAACGAGTTATCAGTAAAATAAGGTTTTTTTCACCGAAGGGGTGATTTTTTTGGGGAGTTGCGCGGCACCCCCAGAACTGATTTTTGTGGTTTTGTGATGTTTAATCCTCGCACTAACAGTTGCGGAAGGAAAATCTCAGATAACATTTTTTGCGAGCTTCTGGTGTATTTTTTAGTTTAGCGACTGGACTATAATAAAGTCCAAAATTAACCGGACGACGCACATCGGTGATTTATTAGATAATTTTTTAAGGGAATTTTTTCCAAAATTGCTTTTACTATAGTATCTATTTTATTTTCCCAGATACGTCTATAGCTATGGCGTCCTTCACATAGGCCTATCTTTTTACTTACGACAGCTCTAGTTTTCGACCAGCTGGTGAAATCAGTTATCGCCAACAAATTTTTTTTAGCACATTCATGAATTTTCTATATTTCTTTTTATTTATTAGTTATTCCAATTAAATGTGAGCTAGCGTTCAGTGTTGCTATTTCATCTTTATTGCAGGTAATGGGGTCATTTAATTACACCTACTCATACAAAAGTAAACGGTCTAATTATCATGAGTAATTAGCCAGAAATACACAATTCGTATAATTAGCAGGTAGACAGATAATACTTCATTGCAAAACGATGTGTGTAGTAAAAGCATGATTTCTTGTTTATATTAAATTGAATCAGAGGTTTAGTTCTAATTAAACAAATTATGCTAAACGTCACGTTCTTTTCATTAATTGTTTATTTTTATCTTTATTTTTAACACTAATTTACCCGTGACATTAAAATTACATTTGTTGATCAAACAACGGCTAGTGACGGTGTTAATTCAGATGTGTGTAAATTTTGAGGAGCAACCGAATTCGTGGCGAAAAAATGTCACAAAACATTGTATGGATAAATTCAAAAAATATTTTTCAAATGTGAGTAGAAATATGTATTTTTTTAAAGCGTGTGCAATATTTCTATAAATATATCTTAGACGGATTTGTATGTAATTGGAGAATAATTATATTCTAAATATACCTACTTATATTTATACAAATTTATACAGGATGTCTCCGATGTGCTTGGCTAAATTCCAACAGCATGCATCGTTGCAGTTGTTATTTTAAGGGAGAAAAATTCGTACAATAATACGACTGTTTCTTTTGAGAGTAATAAATCATTAACTCCCGGCGATAGGAGAGGAGTGTTATTAGTACAGGCATTATGGAAGAATGGTCTGTGAAAACTGTAAAGGGGTATAAGCCTTGGAGAAAAGGTGGGGAATATGATACTGAACGGGAAAATGAGTCGTCCAAATAAAAAAGGAGGTTGCGCGGATAAACAATTAACGAAAAATAGATGAAAAAACAGTTTTTTCATATTTTCATAATAAAAGTTTATGCCCGAGATAACGTGACTTCGAATCGAATAAATAGTTTTTGAGTTATTGCAAAAAAAATCATCAAAATGCTATTTGTTAATTAATTACTTTCGCAATTTGCAAGATATTGGTTTCTAATACTATAGAAAATGTGCGCTTTGATACGAGAAAGGCACAGTCCAAATTTCAAGAAAAAATATTGATGAGTTTTTCTGTAAAAGCTATTGTTAAAAAAGTTGTTTCAATTTAATATTTTGCTCGTAAAGAAATCATACAGTTGTCAGCAATGGCTCGTTCTTTTCGTTACGAGTTGTGATATAACTCAGGTGTACCGGTCTGACCATTTTTTAAATTCAAATTGTTTAAAAATAGCCCTAAAGTTGGGGCAGCGAAATACGTTATAAACAAATAGAATATCTTTCGCTGTGGATTAGATTGTTGAATAGTGAATATTTTGCATTTTCTCATCAAATAATGGACAGAGTTTCATCATTTTTTTAAATTTGGGGTAGCTTGACGAAATATGAACTTTTATCTGACTAATTTTTTGTAAAAAGTTATTGCTTACAGCAATTTTAATGCTTTTTATAATCGGTCAATATTTAACAATGTTTTCAAATGTTTCCCGTAGTTTATATAAACATCTTTCATTATATTTTTATACATAACAATTATCTAATATTACATCATTTTTCATGCTTCTACTTATTGATAAAAAATTGACGAAAAATATGAAGAAGAGAAAAAGAACGCCGATCTGCCTACTTTGACTACACATTTTATGGGTCACTGATTACGGAAATCGGAGTCACTCAACCAAAAAAACGCAAAAACACCCCATCCACTAATGAGGTGACAATATTTTATTGTAATGTAACTCGTTTTTCAAAGCCTACTTCAATTTAGGGGTGGGAGGGTTGAGAATAATTCATTTTTGCCCGATATTGCCCACTCAACCAAATTTGAAGTAGAAAAAGTATTTAAAAAATCGGTAAAGGTATTTACACAGAACTTCCCTCTTTATTCATACAAGACGGCCACTCTAAAAAATTATTAATTAAGAGATGACATATGGGAATTATAATCGCCATGTAGTTAGCCCTATTATTACACAGAAAACCAGATAACTTTTTTCGATCATCTGCTGTATAGTGGTGAGGTGAAAAATTTTCAAATTTTGTTTTTGTTTTCAAAACATTTTTTTGTTGAAATAGGTTTGGAATGTAATGAAACGTGGAGATTTTAAAATAGATGAAAAACATTTTCTAATCTATTCTATTGTGGTAAAAAAATTTGGAAAAAATATATTTTTTTTAAATTTTCAAAACAGATTTCTTTTTTTAAATATATTTAGAATGTCATGAAACTGAAATTGTAATTTGAGTAAAAAAATTTTAAACTTTTCAAATAAAAATTTTTTTTAGTAGGTTTAGAATGCCACAAAACATGGAAATTTTAAATTTTCAAAAAAAAAAGTGTTTCCATCACCCATTTTATAAAAAATTTCAATTTAAAAAAAAAATATTTTTTTGAAATAGGTTTAGAAACGTGAAAATTTAACATTTGAGCGAAAAAAATTTTTCCATTATCTATTCCCTTTAGACGGTCCCCCCGAATATTTTCCAGTAAAAGTCTAACCATTTCTTCGGTGGCAGTGGCGTCAGCTATCTACCAAATTTGACTGTTCTCCGTCAAGTCCTTTTTTACTTAATGCACCAACAGACTGACGGAATTGAAAAACCTATATTTTCGTAATCTACATGATCTGAAACGTGAAAATCCGAAAAATCTCGAATGGTGATTTTTTCTCGAATACAATACTTCCCGTCGGTATGCGAGGGAAGTAAAAACTGATTATCCCTAATCAGATCCTACGAGAGGAGGGGGGGTTTGGTGTTTCGTCCAGGTCCCGGCGGTTTTTGAGGGGGCCTGAGTTTCACCCGAACGAGTCTCGTATTGTATATTCTTAAGGAATATCACTTTCAAATATCAAAATGATAGATATTGAAACCTAAGGAATATCAGCCGCCCCTTATGTTGAAGATTTGTGGGTGTCGTATATTACTACCCCCGGGCCCCGATTTTCTCTCGACAGCCCTGTCCCTAATCATGTATGGCTATATTTGGTATAAATCAACCACCTATTAGTATTTAAAAAAGGGGGATTTCACAGGATCCTTTTTGATTTGGATTAAAATTATCTCGAAAACCCCTCTAAAAGTGGCGTTTTTTACGTTATTAGAGCGTTCCCCAACTTTTATGAATACGCTTACCAAGTTCTTTTTTTTTGTAAATTCATGAAAAAATGCAACTTTACGATAGTAGTGATCGGAAAGAACAATCTAGTCCACAGCGAAAGATAATCTATTTGTTTATAACGTATTTCGCAGCTTCAATTTTAGGGCTATTTTTAGACAATTTGAATTTAAAAAATGAAAAGAACAAGTACTTGCTGACAACTGTGCGATTTCTCGACGGGCAAGAAATTAATTTGCAACAAAACAACTTTTTTAACAACAATAGCTACAGAAAAACTTATCAATATATTTTTTGAAAGTTTAAACAGTGCCTTTCTCGCATCAAAGCGCACGTTTTCTATAGTATTAGAAATCAATATCTTGCAAATTGCTAAAGTTATTAATACATAACAGCTTATTTTGATGTTTTTTTTTTGCAGTACCTCAAAAACTATTTATTCGATTTTAACACACGATGATTCGTTTTGTAGGTATTTTTAACGCCGAAAAAGAGTAGTCACGTTCTTTATCTACCATGCGCATAAACTTTCAGTATCAAAATATGAAAAAACTGTTTTTTCACAAGTTTTTCGCTAATTGTTTATCCTCACAATCTTTTTTTTTTTTTTTTGTTTGGTCGACATTGTCCTGTTCAGTATCACATTCCCCACCTTTCCTCCAAGGCTCATACCCCTTTACAGTTGTCCCCGTTTTTGTACTATATACAGCTGCCAGAATGCCTGCACTATATGAGTTTAACGCGTAGATAGGCTAGTCAATAAAGACATTAAAAATCGAAAATGTGACAATAATCTCATACGTAAGAATATCGTTTATTGTCTCAAGTTAGAAAATAAAACTAGTACTCTCTATACCAAACTTATAGTATTCTTAGTTGTAAAAGTGAAAAAATTGAATTGCTCGAAAACCAAACAAGCTAGGAAGAAAAATCAAAATGGGTTTTAAAGGGGATATAAAATCCTCTCTTGTGTTGCCATTTTTGAGGACTCTTGATATTTATTAGTACATAAAAATAATAATATAATACGGTTATCTCTTGATTTTTTGTGCATCTAACTATTCGCAGGCCCGTAAAAAATAACTGACTATAATATAAGTTATAAATGCATTCATTATCTTTTAGCTCAAGGTAGTACTTCAATGCAGAAAAAGTTAGGAATTAAAAGGAATTAAAAATATTCACGTTTACAAATTTAGCAGCATGTTAAAGTTAGCCAAAAAAAAAATCCAAAAAAGACTGCATATTCAATTTTTCTATGATATTTTTTAATACATTTTTTGACTATTAAATGATTAGAAACAATAGTTATATGATATATAAACTCAAAAAAAAAAAATTGACCTGAATTTTCAAGATATTTGGGTCTTTTTATTTTTATTTTTAGGAAACAATAAAAAATGGGCCAAAATTTGGCTAACTTTAACATGCTGGTAAATTTGTAAATGTGAATATTTTTATTCCTAACTTTTTCTGCATTGAAGTAGGTACTACCTTGAACTTAAAGATAATGTATTTATAACTTATATTAAAATCAGTTATTTTTTATGGGCCTATGAATAGTTAAACGTGCAAAAAATCAAGAGGTAACTATATCATATTGTTATTTTTATATACTAATAATAGATATCAATAGCCATCAAAAATGGAAACACAAAAGAGTATTTTACATCCCATTTAAAACCTATTTTGATTTTCTTCCTAGCATGTTTGGTTTTCGAGCAATTCAATTTTTTCTATAGGCCGCGCGCAAAGAATTTCAAATAAACGGAAATTCGTGCGCATTAAAAATACAAATTTTGCAATTTTTTTCAATATCGATTTTCTCGAAAACCATGGCATATACAAGAAAATTACAAGAGGACTTTTTTTAGGCAATTAGTCTAGCTTTCTTTATTATGATGAGCAATTTTTTTTATATTGTTGCGTATTTCCACCTCTTAGGAAACACCCTGTATGAATCCGTGGGTTCTAAAATAATTTCAACAAGAGATAAACACTACTAACACTTTATTTAACAATTTACTGACTATACAATACTTTAAATTCAAAATAACCTTTACACTTTGTTTACTTTATATTTAACCTCACTTTTTCGCTACTAATTTCACTTTAATAAACTTCTTCACTTTTATACAACTTCCTTCTTAATAAACTTCTTCCGCGCTGGTAATCGCGCCTTATGTACTCCGAATTTGACTCTCTAGATCCATCTAGAAACAATCAAGAATCTTCTCTTACCACACTCCAGAAAAGTCCATTTCTTTCTACTAGCTTCCAGTCACTAGTAGGCATAGGCGTATCAATTTCCAGTTCCAAGGGGGTGTAATTCGTAACAATATCTTCAACGGTTAACGAGTTATCAGTAAAATAAGGCCCTTTTCACCGAAGGGGTGGTTTCTGGGGGGTTGAGCGGTACCCCCAGAACTGATTTTTGTGGTTTTGTGATGTAATATCCCTCCACTAACAGTAACTGAAAAATCTCAGATAACATTTTTTGTTATGGAAATCTTTATAACTATTGGACTAAGGTAGTGAGCCGGCTGTACAAATTTCCTATGAATTAGATACATGAAAAACTTTGTGTGAGTAAGTACTACCACAAACCTACAGGGAGCCACTTTTCATATATGCAAATTTTGCTTGCATCATCGAAGCGACGTCAAAATGGGAGGATGCGAGCAAATAAGAAGAGGCACCCTATTTTTTTTAATAACTTGAAGGCTTGTACTTTACTGTTAACAAAAATTATCCATGTATTCGATGACTTAAGAAAACACAAAAAAATACTTTAATCGAGGGTGTCTCAGGGTTGCGGGCAAATTAAACCTGGCACCCCACTACAATCATTGTATACCTCAAAACCTACATGAAGTAACATCAAAATTCCATGATGCGGGCAAAATTTGCTTATATAAAAGGTGGCTCCCTGTATGTCTGTGGTAGTACTTACTCACTCACACAAAGTTTTACATGTATCTTACTCATAGGACATCTGTACAGCCGGCTCTCCACCTATAGTTGATCTGATCTAACTAACAAATTGAAAATTTTGCTTAGGAAGTTTAAGTCGAAAACTTGCGTGGGAGATAATGCAATTTTATTAAATACGTGTCTCAAATCTGAAAATACTGTAATAGCTGAAGAAATGTTTTAGTGCATTTTTCGTAAGGCATGTTTTTAAAAAGTTTTTTTGTTTTTGTACTGTACTTTTTAGTCGTAAATTAATGTGTATACCCATATTCAAATGATCAATCTCTTTCAAAATCGTATTCACTAAACGACATTACTCTCAACATTACCGGTTCATGGTATATTTTATTCTAGAAAACTGTTTAGGGACCCAGGGGCATGTAAAAGAAAATCGTGTGCCTTCTAAACTTTTACCGGGAGATGTTAAAGACGGTTTTTTCAAAAATCCACGCACTAATCTTATGGAAAAGAGGTCCCTTCCGAATTGACTGAAATTTTGATATATTGTAGTTCACGTGATGCTGAGTAAATGTCTCAATGGGCACAAACCTCTACTATGGCTAGTTTCAGTCACAGTCACCCAAATATTAAATTGTACTACAATAAAAATTGTTCCGGTATTTGAGTTTTACTTAAAAGTTCCTTAAAAATGTAACATTAAGGTGCAACATGAGCATACCCGAAATAGTGAAAAGAAATAATAATAATAATAATTCAGTAATAATTATACAGGGTGTTCCTTAATGACGTGCTAATGTTTCAATCAAGAACTGTGCGTCCGACGAGAAAAACTCAAGAGACCGTATTCATGTAGAATGGACCAGGCTAATCAGAAAAAATATCCACATGGAAAAATGTGAGTGACGTACCACTTTTTTTGTAAAAAAAATATCAGAGAACATGTTTGCAGGGACGCCACTGGTGGAGCTATAAAATAACTTTTCTAACTCAAACATGTGGTTTTATATTCTATTAACACATACCAAAATTGAAAATAATATTGTTGTGCATTACACCCCCTACAAAGTAGAAACTGGTACGCCCATGACTAATAGTTACTGTCCTGGAAATTTGTAGAAAGAGATAAAGTTTTCTGGAGTGTGTTGGAAGAAGATTTTCTATTATGTTCTAGATAACTCTAGGGGCAATTTCAGAGTATATAAGGCGAGATTCCCGCGAAAGAAGTGAAAAAAAGTGCGAAGTGAGGTTATAAATCGGAAGTAAATACAGAGTAGAGTGTAAATTTGAAGTAATAAACATTGTTAAGGATTGTTTTAATCCAGTAGAAGTATATTTTAGATGAAAACATATTGTGTAGTTCTAAGGAGTTATTAAATAAAGTGTTAGTGGTTACCCCTTATTAAAATTATTTAGAACCTACGGTTTTTATAGGGTGTTTCCTAGTGGCGGAAACACGCGACAATTTGTTGTCAGAAGCGGAATTTTAACAAGAGGATTTTTTTGAAATGGTCGAGAAGGTTTGGACAATGTATTCTCGGAGTTAGTGCTAACACAGAGGACTGATTTACTGGACATTGTTCGAGGGTTATTTTCGAACAGGAAAATAGTATTACGTGCATTTTTGAGACTTTTCTGAAACATTTTATTTAGACGTTAGTGGTAAGTGACAAAGATACTAGATAAGACTTTGTCGTGCCGTTTCGAGGTTTTTTTGGACAGTCCCATTACCGATAGTGACGTAATTGTTAAATTTATTTGATTTCAACGTAAGTATGCCTATAATAACCAGAAGTATGGCAACCGAAAAGCAAATTCAGGACTTATTTGTACAATTCTAGAAAGTATTGGAAGAGCTGGAAACAAGGCATGGAGAAGAAGCAAGTGAAATCAAAGACAAATTGCACAAGATGGAAGGAGACATAGACTTGCTTGAGAGGAAGCCAGCAAGTGGTATTATCAGGTCAGCGGTTCGAACCTCCCTCCTTTGACGGCCAAAGTTCATGGACCATTTTCAAGAGACGGTGTGAGGCAGCCACGTGTGCGAATAGTTGGAGTAACGAAGAGAAGGCCAGGGCGTTAGTTGTGGCATTAAGGGGCCAAGAATTGGAAATACTCCAGAGATTCCCAGTAGAGCACCAACAGGATTTTAAAGTTTTAGAAGGTGCCCTAGACTTACGATATGGTGAACAACATCTTGCCCAAGTGTACCAGTCCCAGCTGAAATCCAAGATGCTGGGGAAAGCTTGCAAGAGTTTTAAGCTGCCGTGTGGAGGCTGGCTCACCTGGCTTACCCGGAATTCTAAGACCAACTGGTAGTAGAGGCTTTTCTGGATGGTATACAGGACAATGAGATCAGGCGAGTCCTCAGGTTATCTCGATACTAGAACAGCGGTGAAGCGTTGGTGCATGCACTCGAGGTGAAAGCGGTCTTTCAGGATACCCCGAGTCCAAGAGTGCGAGCTGTGACTGGGGCGATCAGGCTTGAGGAGGGGGCAGTGTTATGCATTACACCCCCTAGAAAGTAGAGACTGATACGCCCATGACCAATAGTGACTGCCCTGGAAACTTGTAGAAAGAGATAGAGTTTTCTAGAGTGTGGTGGAAGAAGATTCGCGATTATGTTCTAGATAGCTCTAGAGGCAATTTCAGAGTTATTAGGCGAGATTCTCGGTCGAAGAAGAAGTGGAGAAAAGTGCGAAGTGAGGTTATAAATCGGAAGTAAATACAGCGTGTAAATTTGAAGTAATAAACATTGTTAAAGATTGTTTTAGTCCAGTAGAAGTATATTTTAGAAAATAAAAAGTATTGTGTAGTTCTGAGAAGTTATTAAATAACGTATGTTAGTGGTTACTCCTTGCTAAAATTATTTAGAACCTACGGATTTTTACAGGATGTTTCCTAGGGGCGGAAACACACGGCAATATCTATAGTACTTTCTGTGATATTAAAAAGAGAGACGATTAAAATACAAACATTCAATGCCATGGGCCATTTTTTGTAATTTTTCGCAATCAGATATTGTTCTGTACCCAAAATAGTTTGCTTTCCTACAGGAAAATTTAATTTTTATAGGGACCACTTTTGCTACAGGGTGCTGATTATTTATTTTTCTTCTTCGTGTAACTGTAGTGGCGACACTAGCTATAACAGAGGTTTGTGTCCATTGAGACATTTAATCAACATCACGTGAACTACAATATTAAATTTCAGCCAATTCGATAGGGACCGGTTTTCCATAAGATTAGTGCATGGTCCTTTCTGGGAAGGTTATCTTGTTAAGGTAGCATATATTTACAACAAAAAAATGAATACCTTGTAACGATGAATTTAAATTTCTGAGATAAAATATACAATAAAAGTCTGAATTTTTTCTAAATTTGGAGCCATTTTTCTTTCTGGCCAATTAACTCTCAGGAGTTCCTTTCTCAGAATAATTTTCTGTATTCAAAATGTTTAAATAAATATTCTCGATCTAAAAAAAATCGATCATGTGCAATAACTGCGTTTTTAAGTCGTTTCTGTGAATCGTTATCGTTCATAAAACGATAAAATATCTGAGACATAAGAGGATGGCATGCCGAAAACATCATGTAGCTCCCGTACAATTATAATTATTGTCAAAAAAATTTAAAAAACGTTCAAGAAAAAAGTTTATGTAAGTAATTTATTTAAGTGCCTATACTATTACAACTAAATGATCATGGAGGAATTTTCTTTTTTACCGTTTTTTTGGCTACACGTATTTGAATTTATCTGTTTTGAATTAGTTTCAGGTGGCCAGCAAGTTATATAATTTTTCCCATTTAACATCCAAAGTAAAACTTTTTTCACTTTGCTTAATTTAAAGTTGGCGCCTTTAAGTAAAATAAGTATTTAGCTATGAAAATGTTTAAACGTAATAATTTAGTACACCTGTGAATTCCTTTTAATTTGGTTTTTTGCTTTCTAAAATTTTATATCTTCAGTTCGAACACCCCCCCCCCCCCCCCCAGCTAAATTCTAAAGCCGCCACTGGTTAAATAAGTAAATTTTATGAAATAAATAGTCCCTCATCCTTGAACTATGTATCAATTATATATTCGGGTTATTATGGGTTCAACAGGATTTAAATATTTATTTAACAAACATACAACATACTGTCTCAATCAATCTACATTAATTTTTGTTAGTTTCAGAACATAATAAAAAATGACCATGACATGAAAATGCTCCGTTACTCCGAGATACCAAGGGATATTTCTGGAGATAGTCTTTCTACGCTTAAAACATCTGAGGTAAATATTATTTCATTGATAATAAAATATTTAAGTGCTTTTCGTTTTACTACTTCAAATATATAACACATTTCGCTAAACACATAAATGTGTAATTTAGTTTTATTGAAATTAATTTAGGTCAATTTGTCTTGTTGATGTAGCATTATGGAAGAATGACTTAAAGGGTTTTCTATACGAAAACGAGGAACATATCACGTACAGGGTGTAATTAGCTTGTTGTCATTTGAAAAAAGAGGTAATAGAGAACAATCGGATAAACAAAAAAACCTGTATAATTTTTTCATCTAGAGGCAATTTGAAAAAACTGACCGAAGTTAATAGGAGCAGTTAGCTATGAAAATTTTGAGAATATTTGCTTTCTATAGATCAGTGGACGTATGGTTGGGAAGGAACATTATATGAGTCTATTACTTATCTATAAAAAGTTAAAAATGTAAAGATCTTTGGTCTGTCTCCCGTATGGTCATGTTTCTTCACAACTATACCTGCTCGCCGCACATCAATGGTGCCAAATGAACTTTCTTTGGACATTTCAACTTTCCAATGGTAATTTTTAACCAAATAAGATAATTTTGTTTTAAAACACTCGAAATTGATTTTAGAAAGAATCTCTCCAGCCTAAATTTTTATTTTTAAAATTCCCTACAATACCCATAACCCAAAAGAACAACTATATAAACATGATGAGAAGTTGAAAAAATGATGAGACACTACGGCCTAATTTGTTTACAAGCAAAAAACGCTGCACTTTGAGCGACGCACTTCAGCTTTTTGTGCCAATTAAAGTAATGTAATAAATCTAATCTAGTCCTTTACAACTAGTGGCTTGTTCAAAACCCTAAACTACTATAACATAAAATAAGCGCAGGGCTATAACATTTATTTACAAATTTAGAAAGAAATCATTTTTTTAAATATTTAAGTGTAATTTAGTAACACAAATAAGAGATCTGTATGGTGAAAAGTTAAGAAATGAATAATCATTTCTCAAAGTTAGAGAACAAATATCCAGACATTGCAGTGCGATATACACAATATAGTTATTTGTGCATTAAGTTAGGAGACATCTGATTTTCTTAACTAATTGCTTACAATTTTTTCTAGTCTTTTTTTCTAAGGTACTTATTTATTTTGATATTAATGAAAAGGTCTTTTACCAAATTTTTCGTATTTCAGATAGACGTACTCCAAAGCATTCCACTAAATAGCTTTAATTTTGATGAAGTCATCTCTATTTTAAGTAAATTTTTTTCACAAATTAAACCTTACAAGCGTTTTGTATAGGATTTAAGTAAAGACAAGTGGGCATTTCAACGTGATTTTTGACAAACTAGTTGCTAACTACTTGCACCATTACAGAGTGATGTGTAGTTTTAGTTAAGCAAGAGCAGAGTCCAGAAATTCGTGATCATACTAAATGTTTGTCATTTACACCTATAATTAATAACATTTTCTCATGCATATATTGTATATAATATTTTTTTATTGCAGGGCCAAGATGACAAAAGTTATAAAACACCTGATAGAAATGGAGAATCAGTTACTCTTTCCCCAAACAACCACAGTACGAACCATATTGCTGAAATTAAACCTAGAAAAATTTCTACACCTACCATATCAAGTGGACCTGGACCACCGTATTCTTATTTTAATTATGGGTACGTGAGCATATATTTTCTAAATGTTTTAGTAATAATAGTAAAACGTCGAATTAAAATTTTGCTACCAACACCTCGAAAAGAATTGCAGAAATAACAGGATTTTTAACATGACTGAGTATGTAAAATGTAGGTTAGGAACGTTTGTAGGCTGAAAAAATTTGAGCAATTTATTACCACCTGTATACTATGGAGACAGCTAGATCTGCTGTCTCCATAGTATACAGGTGGTAATAAATTGCTCAAATTTTTTTAGCCTACAAACGTTCCTAACCTACATTTTACATACTCAGTCATGTTAATTTCAAATTAATTTTCTGCTTCTGTAAACGAGGTTGGAAGGTGATGTGAACTTGTGGAAGCTAGTTTTTACTACACGATCATGTGCATAATTTATTTCTTCTGAAAAGTTTAATTTGAAAGGACAAATAATGCCAGACCAAACTCTTGCTCGTTGTCAAGAAAGTCAAGTGTTTGCGGGAATAGCTCTCAAACTGTATCATACTAAGGACTTCAGCCTATATACTTTTTATTTTAGAACATCTATACCTCCAAGATGCATTTATCGAATTTGTAGTTAAGTAGGGATTTGCAGTATACAGAATTATCACGATATCGAATTTCTGTCATAGTTATAGAGACATGCGAAATTTTGGAACCACATGTTCTAAAGTATATGCTAGAAAATTAGAAATTATAGATGCTATTTATTTAGAAATTATTTTAACACAATGTGTCTCATATTATTTGCTTTCTTTCCTTTTATGCATGTAGTTTCCCAAGTAGCACATAGTTTTAAGAGAGTTTTTTATAACTATGATAAACGTTTCTACAACTTATGTTATTTGAAATTATAAAACTAAAACTTAATGGTGGTTATACAACTGCTCCAAGTTTTATATACCACTTTTAAACATTGTTTAATAAAGTTTTATGAGGATTTAGATTGCAGTTTTATTAAAGTTAATAAAGCATTGTATATGCGAGGTCTTATATAGTTCTCGCTTGGAGTTGTATTAAAGTTTATACCACGTCTTTTACATAAGTTATTTAGTGGTTCCATTTGAATTATATACAACGTTGTACAAGACGTTGATTAAGTAAATATTTTTTTTTGATTCCCAAACATTTATAGATGACAATAAATACATTGTATGTGGTTTTATTTGGAGTTTTATAATGGTTTTAACTACTTTGTAAAAGGTTATACAAATATTCAAATATTATATTCCAAAATACTATATTTCTGTAGGTGATAATGTGGATAGTCTAGTGATTCTTGTGTCGATCCAACATCAGTTAAATTGTCATTAAGATTAGATGATAATGATGAGACTTCATTATCGTTTAATACTAACAGTTTTCGTTTCTTTGCAGCCGAAATACGTGTACTTGATGTTCTTCGTATTGACAAACGAGGTGTAGCTCTAGTTACGCTGTAGTACTCCATTTTCAAAGAAATTTTCGTGATTCAATTTGGTGAATGTTGGCTCTATACTTATTACTACTGGGTAGAATAAATTATTTATTTTTGTCACACATTGATTATATTTAAACAAATAAATGAAAATAATTGTAGATGCTATTTTATAACCGTACTAAAACTTACAAGTTGTACTGTGGTCTTGTTAACCACTCTACAACTATGATATATCTTTACAAATTGCTATACTCCTTTCGCCCAAGAGATGCAGTAAGGCCGCTCCCCATTTTGCTTAGACCATTGAGGGCAACAACCAGCTCCACAGGCTACAAATTTATAAAAGCGGCAAAATTAAAAAATTATTGAATGGCATAGATTGTATATATTCTTTTATATTATTACAAGTGACAACCAGCGAGGAGCAGTTGTTATTCAATATTTTCTTTCTCTTTAACCGAAAAATGTTTGCTTTTCCGTTTTTTCGGCGGAGAAAGGGCTAGAGCTTGATTCATAATTAATTTGACAAGAATGAATTTTTAACCTAAAAAAGAAAAAGTGGTTCTGACATTTAATCAATATTATAAATCGTTTTTATTGCGTACCTTGATATACACAAATATGCACCACAGTATTGAAAAACACTGTTTTATTAGATGAATAGGAATAACAGCAAATAACAACAGTTATTTCTAAAAACCATACATCAGATTTGAGGCTGAAAACGATTTGTGTCGGAGAACAAATACTTCATATATTAGTGTTTTAGTGGCTTAGCTGAATCTCTTGGGCGAATAGAGTATAGATGTAGAAAAGTTTTAAGAGCAGGTTTAGCAACTCTTATACTTCTGTACTTAACAAGTTATAGTTTAACTTTGTGGTTTTAGTAACAGTTTTAAAACTCAAATACACTATTATATATATTTGTTACTTAAAAAGTTCTAAATAGTTTTAAAAACATCTCTATTACTTGATACTAATTTTATAACATTTGATTCTATAAATACATTGTATTCCGGTTTTTGTGTTGTTATTAAAACTTTCTGGATTGACAAGGTTCAGAAGCCATATTTATTATCTGCAATTGTGAAATATGCAGCGACTATCTTGAAATTGTAAAATAATTTGATTGTGGAGCATCTTTAATAGTTTTAGGGGCAATCCATTAATTACGTCATGCAACTTTCATGGTTTTTCTACCCCTCCCTCCCCCTATGTCACAGGTTGTCACATTCGAGTCAACCCCCCCCCCCTTGTGACGTCTCACATTTTAAATTTGTTTTTTTTTTAATTCCATTCAATTAAAACACTGGTATACGTAGATGTCAATAATGTGATGTCACAAAAGTTTGACCCCCTCCTCCCCTCTTGTCACACTTTATGGACCCCCTCCTCCCCCCTTAAAGTGTGACATAATTAATGGATGACCCCTTAGCCTAGTTTTGAAACCGCGAAATATTAAATATAAACAAAGGTATATTTTAAAAAATAAATGTATTTCCTTCAGTTTAAATTATTCTTGAAGCGCCTTGTTTTTTATAGAGGTAAAACAATTATATTAACAGATAATATTGATTTGCAGCTAATTTTCAACAGAGGATTACTCACAAGAGCTCATTATTATATTACATATAACGCCCCAAGTATATTATGCACAGTAAAATATTGAGGACCATATCATTTAGTCGTATGTGTTCACACCATAAGTAGAGATAGAGAAAATTTATAACAGAAAGTTTTGCTAGACCTTTAATATGCCATGGAATGTTTATTTCTTTGTAACTGATATAGATAAGGTACTTTTTTTTACTTTTGTAAATAGGTTGTATGTAACGTCTTTACATATCATTATATGTATGTTGTTGAAACGCCTATATAGAAATAAGACGAGACTGTTTAAGGTTAGTTGTTTAGTAGTGTTAAAGAAAGTGTTTGAAACGGTACTGCAACGTTTTGTAACAGTGTTATAGATTCCCCACTTTATTAATATAAAAGTTTATAGAACGCTGAGATAGCTATGTTTTGGTTTTATTTGAGTTTTAGTAAGAGTTACACAGTATTAAGTAAAGTTCTATTAACGTTTATTAAACCATTATATAACTAGTCTGTGCTACTTGGGTTATTTTGTTTTATTTCTTTTCCATACAGCACTCTTTCAGTTTACCTGTTACTAAATGTTTCTCTTATTTCAGAAATTCTCTTACTCCAGTACCTGTTCATATCAAATCTCAAAGCTTGCCTAATCATGCCTCACCAAGTTGTAACAAAAATTATAGTTGTGCTATTTTTGACATACTCAGAATTACCCCAGAAGACTTTGCCAGTCAGTTGACCCGCTTGGATTTTCCTGTTTTTCTTAGTATACAACCTGATGAACTAACAAGTTGCGCTTGGAACAAGAAAAATAAATTGACAATGGCACCAAATGTAGTAGCCTTTACGAGGCGGTTTAATCATGTGAGTACCTGTTGTAAATTTAGTGCCGTTATTTTTAAAGTTACTTGTAACTTGGTTTTGATATCTTTAAAGACACTAATAATACTGATATAAACAAAAAGATAGAATTTGATAAATTAAATTGTTTTATATAAACCATATTTAAAAACAACTTTTTCTATGACAACTTCGAAAATGCTCATTTAATGAGCATACATTCAATCATAAACCACTACATTTCGTACAGAATTTCATTTCTCATCGGTTCCTAGGCAATCAATGCAATATGAAGTATTTTGTATTCGGGCCACTGTAAAATGAAGGCTTATCACAAATTATGATGTCCAGCAATGGAGTGATGAAATGTCATCAGTTTGTTTTTGGAAACATTTTTCTCATATTTGCACATTTCTTTGTGTCAGTGTTAATAGTATATTAAACGTGAACAATATGTTGTCGAAGAAAAAGTATTCTCACAAAATGGCAATTTTGCACTCGTATGAATAATTGCAAGTCATTGAAATTATACGAAATGATACGAAAGAAATGTAAAGAAACTGAAAACTTTAACAACCTCTAACTTGGTGAGAAATAAAATAAATACATATTTTTGTACCTGTTTGTATGGCAGATTATACCTATTCAATGCTATACTATTTAACCTTGCAGTTATCGAGATAAAATCTGTCATACTCTGTACGGTTATTAAGATTGAGTGTATTTTTTCAAGTATTTATTACCAGAGGTCGGAATTACCTATGTGATATGTGGTAAAACCAGGGTTGGCTTTAGGTGATTATGTGTCAACGCATAAATATTTTGCATGCATGTGTGAAACAATATCTTACCTTAAATTTTTTTTTAACGAATTCCATATTGTCTAAACCTGATAAAGTCAATTTATTATAAATACTCACTCAAAGAGAACTGGAGGTATAAGGGGACGTACTTAACACTGAATTAACATATTCAAGTATTTTTCAATGCCGATTACAAGAATAAATAAATCTAAATTTTCGCAGTCGCCACATTCATGCCCTTCTTTGCCATTTAAAAGGTCTATTACACTTATCGTAACAAATCCAAGATTTTTTTTTTAACAGTCTGTAATTGCCTTTGTACTCTCCCAGCAATATCTCCCTGTAATTGACAAATATATTGATAAAGATAGAACCCAACAGTTATTGCATCTACTGTGTAAATTCTCATGTTAGCTAATTTAAAGGTCCCATATGGCTAGTGAAATTTGTGAAAAACATCCGTATATGGTCTCCAGATTTTCTCGAACAGTTGGGTCCGTAAATTCCTGTTGCGTCTGTGAAATAGCAACTGCATCACTTAGAACGAACTGCTGTATTACTGATTACACATTTTCAAAATGATAGTAGTAGTACGATGCTGCCTTTAGCCAATAATAAGTATAAGTGATGGGTTTTGGAGGTAATGGAGTATTTGGTAGAATTTCGTGAAACAACTGTATACGACTTGGTGCTTTAAGAAAAACTTTCTTTACACTGGCTATTAATTTATCAACATTAGGATAGCACCTCATAATAGTTTCAGCAATACTATGAAGCCCATATGCTAAACATGTTACATGCAGTATATTCCGATATGTTTGCTGCAAAATTCTTCCAGCAGCTTTCATATAATTCACTCCATCATTAAAAAATCATAAGAACTTGTTCTCTTTCTCTGCATATTTGTCACCCCAAGAGTCTTGTAAACTTGAATTTACTACATCCGCTATAGTGCGAGAATTTGTAGCTTCTAAAACTTTAGAGGCGATCAAGTGTCCGCTCATTGCGCAATATTCATCCAATGCACCCACTAAAACATTCACTACCTTGAACCCGCAAGGATTGATTGTTTCTTCCACGCTAAAACAGATGTACTTCCCATTAAGCTGAGAAGAAATTTTCTATCTAATTCAATTTATTCAATTCAAAATTTACTTAATTATAGTTACAGATTTCTTAAAGTACATAACTGTCATTAATTTTAGAGAATTCTTATATAGCACCTAGCTGATTAAACAGCTGTATGTGCTCAAAAATAATGAAACTAAGTATAATGACAAACTGTATAACACATTTTGTAAAACAATAAACAGTTTATTTATTAACATAAATAACTGGGTGAACAATACACCTAAACTAACTAAATAACCTAAAACTAAAAATTAAACTAAAGCTGGTTAATTATTTCATATAAATATATTTATAGAATATTTATAAAGTCATTGTATCTCTCTCGGTAATATAGGTTCCGCATTTTTTATTAAAATTTTTGTGATTTTTTATTTGTCTAATGCTAACTGGCAGCAAATTGCAAAATGTAGGTCCAAGATAAGTCAAAAATCGTTGGTTTATATCTTTATGGCTCATAGGAATTCAATAAGTACATACATACATGTTATATTTCATTACAGAATTATTGTCTTTCCTACATAATAATGATATGGTTTCTATCTATTATATATCATTTAAACTTAGGATACATATATAAATTTTTTTATTATATTTAGAATAAATAGAATAATACAGGAAAAATAAACGCAGGAAAAATATGTAATAAAATATGAATATTATTAAAGGAGCACTCTAAATTAAATAATAACTTGTGCTGTGCTCCTTGTTTAGTTATTGTAATTGGCATTAAAAAGACAGAGACAAAAGTCGTAGTGCAACATAAATGAATTTGTAATTTAAAATAATAATTATCAAAAAGACAAAAAAAGATAAGTATGTATGATTGCTGTGAAAACTCCGAGAATGCAGTATTGATCAATGATTATTGTTAATTTTCAAATGAATTTAAATGTTTAGAAAAGTACCTTTATTTGTGTATAAGTAGTGTTTAACATGTTTGATGAATAATTTCACATTATTAATATATCTGATATTTATCGGCAAAACATTATAATATTTAGGACCAAGGTATGAAATAAATCTCTGACAAGACGTTTTCCTGTAAAAATTTTGCCTTATTTTATCGTTTGTTATCGTTCTTGTAGTATAATTATGCCTTATATGTTGTTTTTGATATTTTGTATGAATAAAAATTATTGATTGTAATATGTATATTAATTTGATATTGAATAGATTTGTGTCATCGTATAGTTGTTCCGTAGAATATCTTTTTTCTTTTTTATATATCACTTTAATTAAATAATTTTGTGTTGTTTGTAGCATTTTTAAAGTACTGTCAAACAGCCCACCCCAGTTTATAATAGCATATTTGAATATAGATTCCGCTAAAGCATTGTAAATCATCAACAATTGCTTATGATTTAGTATATTTCTCAATTGATAAAATATTGGTAACAATGACCTTACTTTTGCAATTATAAATTCTATGTGTTCTTTCCATCTTAGATGTTGGTCGACGATTACACCTAAATATTTTATTTTATATACAGAATGGATGGTCTCTGTACAGGAACAATTTACATTATTATTATGCCAACATGTGTTTGTATGCAACTTTATATCAGCTATTGGATTATGGCCCATATCTGTAGAAGAGAAGGAGATAAATTTGGTTTTTTCATAATTTAATGTTAGTAAGCTCTTATCTAACCACATACGCACTTTACTGAGTCCAATTGATGCATTATTTATCACCGTTTCCCACTTTTTTTCGCTAAATATTAAGACAGTATCATCTGCATATGATAGTATTTTTGCATTAATGTTTTGTGCGAACAGATTGTTTATATATATCAAAAATAAAATTGGCCCCAGTACAGTGCCCTGTGGGACACCAATTTTTATTCTTAATGCTGAACTTAATTTATTATTAATTTTTACATATTGTTCTCTATTATTCAAATAATTTTTTATTATTTGTAAAGGCATTCCTCGTATTCCCATATTTTGCATTCTTTCGAATAATATACTATGTGAGACCGTATCGAATGCCTTAGCAAGATCTAAAAATATGGCTACACATTTATTTTTTTCATCTAAATTGTCATTAATAAAATTTATAAGTTCATATATTGTTAATTCAGTATTTTTCTGTTCTCTAAATCCAAATTGGCTGTGTGACAGTAGTTCAAACTGCTCCAAAAAATCTACTATTCTTTTTTTTAGACATTTTTCAAATATTTTTGTCAGATTATTAATTAATGTAATTGGCCTATAATTATTCATATCATATTTAACTCCTGCTTTATGAATTGGAACTATGACAGACTGTTTAAAGTGTGTAGGAACAATTCCTGTGGTAAAAATTAAATTAATTATGTGTTTTAAAGGGATTAATATATGTAAGTGTATTTTCTTAATAAGCATTGCAGATATTCCATCTAATCCTGAACTGTATTTATTTTTTAAAGAATTTATTTGCATAATTAATTCCTTTTCATTTACAGGTGTAAGATACAGAGATTGTGGTGTAATTTCTTCTTTTATATTAATATTATTGTTTACGTTGTTTATTGAACTGGCCATTTGTACACCTATGTTAATAAAATACTCGTTAAATAAGTTGGCCATTTTAATGTCGTCAGTAACTATATCCCCATTTTTATCCTTAATGTTTATGTTATTCAAATGGCTTTTAGATGTGTTAGTGGCCTCTTTTATTACATTCCACAATTTTTTAGAGTCATTGACAGAATTTTGTAACCTATCCCTATAATAATTATTTTTTGTATTTCTTATTATTATATTTAATTTATTTCTATACCTCTTGTATTTATCAGAAACTACTCTATTGTTTAGATTTTTGTTCAATTCTTTTTTTAACTTATCTCTAGTTTTAATAGACTCTATAATACCTGAAGTAATCCAAGGTTTTATTTTTTTGTATTTATTTTCAATAACAATTTTTTTCGAGCTTTTATCTACACATTTTAATAATGTAGAGACAAATTTATTTGTAACAATTTCAGGATTCTGACAATTTAGTATTTCAGTCCATGTTTCTTTAGAGAGTAATTCTAAGAGTCTGTCTTCATCGATCTTTCTAATAGTTTGTTCAGTAATTGTTGGCGTATCAATTTTCTCAAAACATATATTTAAGCTTGTTGCAAAATGATCAGTAATTGAAACATCTAAAATAAAAGGTAATAGTTTAAGACTATTATTACTTTGTTTATTTATAAATATGTGATCTATGTTACTACGGGTGTTTCCATCAACTCTAGTATTTTTATTAATATAGGATATAAAACCAAAACTTCCAAGTAAATTTTTATAATTATTTGCCCACTCATTTTCTTTAAGTATATTTATATTAATATCACCTATCAAAATTTCTATATTACTGTTATTAATATACTCGTTTAAATAAATATTCAAATTATTTATAAACTCGTTTACATCGGATGATGGTGATCTGTACATGCTACTTATTCCAAAATTTATATTGTTTACTTTAAATATAGTTCTAGAGACTATAATATTATTATATGTTACATGCACTGTGTTACTAATTATTTTATTATTTATATATATCAGCAATCCATCATTCTGATTAAATTGCGAGTTATTATAAAACAATTCATATCCTGGTATATTATAATGTTTCACTTCTCTAATATTCCATGTTTCGGAAAGAATAATAATATCAATATTTATATCATGTAATGATTCCAATAATATCAAAAACTCATCAAAGTTTTTGTTTACACTACGTATATTTAAATGTATAATATTAATACTTACTTTCTTAGCTCCATTATGTAGTACATGTTTTTTGTATTGATCTATGCTACATTCCAGAGTCTGGATATCAGCCTCTTCTATTAGATTAAATAAATTATTAATTTCCATAATAACTAATTGTATGTACAAAAACCCTGCAAAGTTATGAAATATTACTAAAATTTTACCAAAATACAATATTTCTCATATATATGAAGCGAAGGATATGTATATATGCATACCTACACATGAGTATAAAACCAATACAGAATAGAGAAAACAGTATATTATATAATCAGCAAATAAATAATTTTATCTAGAATACCCTATTCCGAAAAGAAATATTAAGCATGTTTACTGAAATGTTTCATAATTATATAATACAATGTTTCATAATTATATAATATTGCGAATTATTTAAAAACAGAGATAAAAAAAAACAACAATAAACATTTCTGTGTATTCAACTTAATAAGTAATATAATTTAAGTGTTTCATTTTCATTTTCATAATTTTCCTCATTATCTTGGAATTCTTCGTTTGGTTCATCTTCTAACTCGTTCGAATAAATTGTAATTCTTTCGGCCGTTTTTACAAATATTGCACCATTTTTGGTCCATGTGTTTTTAAATCCATATTTATCAGCTGCTTCGTTATACTTGTTTAAGTTGTCCTGTGTTAGGTCTTCTTTGATAATTATTCCTGTGCCCTTAAACTGTTTTTTCATAGAGAGAATTTCAATCCTGTTTTTATAGCTTCTAAATTTTAATATTACAGCTCTTGGTTTGTTTTCTTTTTGCTTGCCCACTCTGTGACATCTATCAACATCTAGTTGAGTTATTTTAGTTCCTAGTGTTTTATTAAAGAGATCTATAACTACCATTTCAATATTTTCATTCTTTTTTTCTTTTAATCCAAAAACTCTTATGTTTTTACCTCTTGAATATTGCTCCATCTTATTAAGTTTTTGTTGATATTTCTTTTCAACATCAGCAGCATTCTTTTTAAATAATTCAAATTCTTGTTTAATTTCGCTCATTTCTTCTCTAATATTATCCAATTCTTTTTGAAATTTGTTAAATACACATTCAGCTATGGATTTACTTATGTTTTTCAACAGATCTTCTTTCTTAAATGCTGCTAATAGGACTTCTTCCACATCAGATATAAACTGTTTTTTAATAACCATTTTTATAAATGAATGTGTCTTTCTCCACTAGGTCCTTAAAATATTGCTTTTCTGTACTTAACTTTCTACTTCTTGTTTAATTTGCACTAATACTTTACTAACTAATATTGTACTTTTATTTAAACTGTTATTTTAGAATAATCTTTGCAGTGATTTTTACTTGACTACTCAGTTGTCGCCATCTTGAAATAATGGAATTTGAAGACTATTTTGTGTTTTATTCCTAGTTTCATGCTTATGATTTACATAGTTTTTTATTTATTTTTTTTATGAACATATAGACGTGTCGCTAGAATATATAATGATCTTACATAAATATATATAGTGTATATACTAATTTGAATAAAAAATTGAATTGAAAAAAATTGAAAAATTGAAATTAATTGTATACCTAATAAAACTGTTGGATAACTAATAACTAATATTTTTGCACTCTGTAAATAAATATGTTTCTTAGTGTAGACTCCAAAGGCACCTTAACATTCCTATATATTTGCCACTAATACATTTTTCCAAAAATTGTCTGAAAAGTGGATTGTTTAGTTTCAACCATGGTATGTTACATCCCATCATAAATTCCACTAACTCTAAGTTGTGTATCACTGTATGTAAAGCCACCTAGTAGCTTTACTGTAGCATGCATCAGTTCAGTACAATGCGACATTTTAACTCCACGTTTTTTTAGTGTTTACATCCGAATAAATCTACAGTAAGAGAGACACTGAGTATGCTTGTTAAAACCCCTCCCCACCTTGAATTGGGATTTGGGTAAATAGCCAGTATGTATACCTGCTGCAATTTAAAATAATCTATTACGCATTTCATTTAGTTTTTATTCAATATAATGCATTTCTCAATAATAGTAGAGTTCAAAACGAGATCTATCTCGACTTCCGTGGAACATTGAAAGGTAAAAATGTATTGATTACGTTGTTGCATAGTATTTGGCTTGTATATACACCCCCTAAATTCGTCTGGCGATATCGGTGTCCAAACAACCCCCAAGGGTGAAAAAGTGAAAAAACTGGAAAATTAGATTTTTCCCTAGTCTTTCTAACAGTTTTCAAATGTTTGTTTTATTATGTATAATAATAAAGTTATAGCAAATTATATGTGACGAAATTGGATTAGTTGAAGCGGATAATGGTTGTTATATACCTATGTAACTTCCTTATTATGCATATATTCATTTTACTATTTTCGCAAATTCATTACACTCCCGACTGTAGGTAGACGAACGAAAATTTTAGAAAATTGATAGCAATAAAAGTTGTAGCCTGTACTATCTAGATTATAATCGTTTTTTTGATTTTTATATTCCGCTTATAAATGAGAAAGTTTTAAAAGAAATACTAACATGTTGACAGAATTCCCGCAGCACCCCTGTTGCAGCTATCGCAAAATCTGTCTATTTCCCTCTCACTCTCACTCGCTGCTCGCATAGTCGTAAAAGTATTGCCATTTAAATTTATTCATTAGAAATTAGCCTGGATAATGTGATATAACATAACAATAATTTAGGACGTAATTGTCCTAACAAAAATAAGTTAAAAATGCATTAACGCAGATACTAATGACCTAAATTACATAGTTTTTAAAATATAAAATAATGAATTTTGGGAAGAAAAACTACTTTTATAACTAATAATTATTTACCCACACCCTTTACTTGTCTTAATAATAATATAGGAGGCGTGTGAAATGCCACAATAATAATAAGACACATTGATTATTTATAAATCAATTAAAAATAATACTAAACAAATAAAATTGATGTTGAAGTTATTACAAGGTAATACATTTTCATATTAATTGAAAAATGCACATTATAATAAAATACAAAAGTAATGATCTCAGAAATCATCATTTTACTAATATAATAATTCATCGTCCGTTTCTTCATCTACAACTGTAATTTTGTCTGTGTATAAATTTATATTTTTTGCACTGGTACCTCATGGTTAAGCATCCTGAAATGACATTTATTAAAAAACGTTGTTTAAACGATTTTCAATACTTTCACCTGTTTTTCAATAACAAAATGACATTTCTGCAGTCATAGTTGGCATTTGGCGATTTATTTGTCCATATAGGTAAATAAGAATTATCTTTATTTATTCTCCACCCGTACTCCAAATGATTCGGCATATTAATAACTGGGTTTAAAGCACTGCTCCATATAATAAATTGGTAAAATGCTCTCAAACGCAGTGTTGATTCAAGGCGTCACTTATAGGGGGGCAATTTGTCTATACTGAATTGAGATCAAATTGGGATGCCATCTTCGCGCTCAAATCATTATTATCGCAATTAGTGGGAGAGTACAGTAACATGCAAAACTTTTCCAACTCCTCAAATTTTGTTACTTCTAAAGAAACATACTTTTCACATGAACGCGATAGCAGACTGCAATTTGTTTCAAAGATTTTCCACGAATAATGTATTTTATTTTAAAATATTGTCAATATTGATAGAATTTATATATCTATTATTTTCATTTGTGCTGTCAGCATGTAAATATTTACGTCAAGACTTTCTATAAAATGAAGTAAGAGAACCAGTACATCAGTATCCTTACAGTTTATGTTATAATGCATTCTGTAAAACCTTCAGATTTGGCTGATATGTGCAACAATATTCTAGTATCTGCCTTTTCATGATTAAAAGATAATAATTTCCTTGAATTAAGGGATTTTCGACTTTTATCGGCAATTTAAATTCAGCATTTAATTAATTTTCGTTATTACTTGATGAAGACTCCATATTTTACAATAATATTATAAATATATAACAATATCTAATTAAACACCACTAAAAACATGTGATGAAACAATACTCTACATAGGAGTATGCATTCATATGTGAGCATATACAGCTTCGTGGGCCGAGGTGACGAGCGGGAAGACGTGTTAAAGTGCGAGGGAAAACGACAGAGTAGAGATAGTTGCAACTGGGGGTTGAATTACATTTTTAACAATAACTAACAATTTTCTTCATAACTCGCTCATTTATAATCCAAAAGTAAAACCAAAAAAACTGGTCTAATCCAGATAGTATAGACTACAACTTTTATTCTTGTCAATTTTTTCAAATTTTCGTTCGTCTGCCTACAATCACAAGTGGAATGAATTTACGAAAATAGCAAAATGAATATTTGCGCGATAAGCGAACTATGCTAGTTTTTAGGAAACAGTGTACGCAATACACATTTCTTACCTATAAATAGCCATAACTTTGTTACCATATATAATTTATCAAAAATAAAAAATTTGGCAGAAAGATGAGACAAATATCTAATTTTTCGTTTTTTTTTGGTTTTTCACCCCTGGGGGGTGCTTGGACACCGGTATGGCCAGACGAATTTAGGGGGTGTATATACATGTTTGGTACTATATAATAAAGTACTCAGTACATTTTTACCTTTCAATATTCCACGGAACATGTTTCTAGACGACTTTTTCGTGTTCTGAGTCTCTACTATAAAACTAAGTTATGCATTAACATTCTAAAATTAAATAAAATTAATTTGGTATGTTGCACGACTTTCTATTTTTATACTTTCGGAATGTTTCAGTACGTGTTTACAATATATAATATCGATAAAAGCCATCCCTGCAATCTAATATATAGGTAAATCCGACCTCTGTTTATTACACATAGTTTACTATTAGTAAGTAGTTATTTTTAGGTCAGTTTTTGGACTGTACAAGAAGTACTACTGGGATCGTCACCTAAGCAGAGGTCCGAAACACTTACTCATTTTATTAGAATTGCCAAAAAACTATATGACTTAAATAATCTTCACTCTTTATTTGCAATAATTTCTGCCTTACAAAGTGCCTCGGTATACAGGTAACAAACTCTTATAATTGTAATTTCAAAATAACAATTCTGTCTTTCTCGTAGGTTGTCGAAAACCTGGTGTTGTTTATCTAAAAAGGAAAAGCAAACGTTTGACAAGCTAGCCGAAGTTTTCTCCGATGTCAACAACTGGGAAAACCTCAGAAGTCATATTGAAAGTTTAAAGTTACCTTGCATACCCTACCTAGGTATGTTAATTTTGAAAACTGATTTGATGAAAGCCCATATTGTAACTTACAATTATAAGTAAATCAAAAAGTTGTTTGTGGCTTGATCTCTTTTTTCGTGAAGTTTGATCAACCATAAACTCATATTTCAAAGCTCAAGAGATTTCACTGCGTACTTTTTGAGAAATCAATCTTTGAAAATGCGAAATTTTACATGGCGTCTTATGGGGAAAAGTTCGCGTTCTTATGGGGAAAGCTGATAAGCTGATTTAAAAAAGTATCGTGTAGAGTGTAGAGTTGTTGAGAAGAAAAAAATCTATGCATTTTGAAGCGTATTTCCTGTCGAATATTTTGATCTGTGGAAAATCAAATTTCACGATGGATCAATGAAGAATTTGGAGAATGAAAATGCAGACTCAAGTTGTTTTAATAAAATTAAGCAGCAATGTCGCTTGATCTTCTATGTATATAGATGTTTTCACTGAGATAAGAGAAAGCACACGACAAATCTCAGGTTTCGGAGCGGAGATTTCAAAAAGTTATTTTTTGTATATCTCAGAATTCCCTGATCGCCAATTTCTTTACCAACTCTATTCATTCACAATTTTTGATCTTCGATGAATAAATAAAATAAGTCGTAAAAGGTTTTAACTCCCTATTTCAAGTTTTAAAAGTTATCAGGCAGTGGATTTAATTAAATGTTATAAAGTATATGACACAAAAATTACATTTTTCGTGCATCCAGCCAATTACAGATTTTATTTAGTCATTTTGTGTTTGTTCACAACCACTTGTCCATCGAGAATCTTACTCAAAAGTTTCATAATGCCTTATTTTCTTTGATTTGCAAATGCATTTTCCAAATCTTGATTGGAAGGACCCAGCCGTGGCCAATTTTATGTTCAATGATTTTCCGATATCCATCAAATTATATAAATGGAGAGATTTCCTATCTCGATTAAATTTCTAGATTGTAATTGTGGAATAAAAAATATCTGTCGAAAAGTTAAAAATAAATTCAGAAAAAGTGTTTCCATAATTATGCAGAGAAATGGTAAAAATATCTCATTTTTACATGTTAGTCATGTATAGATAGGCAAAAGGCAATTTTAGAACAGAAAATATCTGCTAAAAAGTTTTTTAAAAAATTTAAAAAGTAATCCCAATTTTGAATTTAAATATAGCCTCGTTGGAAAGAACATCATTTTTAACCGTTCAAAACCAAATAAATAAATCGAGTGGAATGTCGTACAATGTTCCTATGGAAAAGGGAAGATTGACATTTTATCGGCATCATAAATTGCAATGGCAAAATCGAAAATTTGTCGCAGTACGAGTGAATAAAAAATGACTTCTTTTGACATTTCACCAAATCAATTTGGATTCAATGATGGGAGCATGCTCGATACACTGTTATCAGCTTTGGTATGAGAGAAGAAGAAAAGTTTACGACATTTCCGATGTTTCATGGCAAAAAAAAGTCTTTGTAATTTGGTTAACAAATTTTCCATTTAAAATATCATCAACAAAAGACATTGCTAGAATACATTTAAGGGGGTGAAAATTTTAGTAGTTTTCAGATTTTAATATTACATTTTTTTATTACTGCTACACAAAGAGCGAGATGATAAAAACAGCATGTATTCGATACAATTTTAACCCAGAAAACAATATAATAATGATAATAATAATAATACAACTTTATTGTATAATGCAAACAATACAAGAGGTTAACAGACACAGACAGCGATGACGATTTTTTATAAAAACAATAACTATTTAAAAAATGCATCCTTATGTCAAAATTTAAAAAACTAAATAAGTATGTATTATATAAAACCTTTTTTTTCTAGGATTATATTTAACAGATTTAGTTTATATTGATATGGCTCATCCACACTCAGGAGGATTAGAATCTCATCAAAGGACGTTGAAAATGAATAATATTCTTCGAATAATTTCAAATTACCAACATTCTGATTACTCCAATCTGCCTGTCATTCCTCATATACAAGATTATTTAAATTCCATTAGATATATCGAAGAGCTGCAAAAGTTTGTGGAAGATGATCAATACAAGTAAGTACTTAACAATTCAAAAATATTTGCCAAATATAATAGAGTAAGATCCCAGAGCCACCAGACCTACGTCATTTTAGCAAAGCTAATATTTTGACAATAAATAGTGTGATATGTGGTTAAGAACGTATGCATAATTGCTAGCTTGAAATCGGGGCCCTTTTACAGGTAACCAGATGCTAAAGGTACATAGAAACACTACGAACCTACGTCATAGTGTGATGGCTGATTTTTGTTGTTATGCATTACACCCCCTATGATGCACCTATGCCTAATAGTGACTGAAAACTTGTAGAAAGAGATAGAGTTTTCTAGAGTGTGGTAGAAGATTCTCGATTGTGTTCTCAGAGTATATAAGGCGCGATTACCGGCGGAAGAGAAGAAGTTTTATTAAAGTGAAGTTTGGTAGCGAAAAAAGTGAGGTTAAATATCAAGTAAACAAAGTGTAAAGGTTATTTTGGTTAATTAGGCAATCCAAACCACGTGACTTTCAACATGGCGTTGTGGGCAAACATCCGGCAAACATTCATTTTCGTTCGTTAAAAGAGTTTGTTTTTCTGTTGCCTTGGTTACGTTTCCGCAAGGTAATAAGAAATAAACCCGTGTTTGCCCACGTCGGCCATTTTGAATTACGTTTGACAGGTCGTCGGATTGCCTAATTAAGAAATATTGTGTAGTCAGTAAATTATTATATAAAGTTTTAGTGGTTTACCCCTTGTTAAAATTATTTAGAACCCACGGATTCATACAGGATGTTTCCTAAGAGGCGGAAATACGTAACATTACATACGTTTGAGAATATACTGTTAAAAACATTCAACATTCATTATTGCCAGACACTTCCCGTGGGCCCTAACTTCCGTCAGACGCTTTAAAGTTCGAAAAAGACCAATCAAGCTGGCTAACTAACTAATTGTGGAATCACATCTACTACTATGTAAAAAAACGAAACAAAACAAAAGATTTATTATGTTTTGTTAGGTTAGGTTAGGTTTTTTCGAGCTTTGGAGCGTCCACAGTTAGTTAATTAGCTGGCTTGCTTGGTCTTTTTGGAACTTTAAAGCGTCTTGCGGAAGTTAGGGCCCACAGGAAGTGTCTGACAATACTAAATGTTGGTTTTTAACAGTATTCTCTCAAACATATATAAAGACCAGCCAAGTTTGTAGTATTTTTATGTACCTTTAGCACCTGGTTACCTGTAAAAGAGCCCCGCTTTCAAGCTATAGCAATTATGAGTACGTTTTTAATCACATATCACACTATTTGTTGTAAAAATATTAGCTTTGCTAAAATGACGTTGGTCTGGCGGCTTTGGGATCTTGGTCTATAATGGTATTGTCTTCATTAGTTGTTGGAGTAATATTTCCATTTTTGGTGACTGACTGGTAAAGTATATTATTATTACCGTTTGGATGTCAAGGTGCCATTCGTGATTTATTCAGATGCATTTGTAAGAATATTTTCACTTTGATAAACACAGATAAACATAATTTGAAGCTTCGCCATTGTTAATATTCAAGCCATTTTTACAAAGTGCTGCTGACTAGAAATGGGCTGTTTTTTCCGTGCTGTTATTTTGTCAAGGTACTTTTAGGTAACATACCGTTGAGTTACTCTATGCTAAAGTACTTGGTTACTTGTAGCGAACAATGAACGGCAGAAAGTGGGTTGCGCCCGCAAATCTTTTGAGAACATTACATGGCGATCGTTCCAAAGCAACTTTGTTTTGAGTGAAACTGCTTTTCCCATCACTGCCGCTGACTGAACGCTATTCTAATTAGACGCATATTTAATCTGTAATCATCTGTGTTGTGAAACAGACAGTGAGCAGTGGCAAACATGACCATTCACTCGCACAATGCAATTGAACAAATGAAATACGTTCACCAAGCGCTCGTTGAGTTGTGTTCTACATAGTGGATTGTGTGAGTTGGAAAAAAGTCCGAAATACGTGAGTATTGTCTGATGCAACCAAAGTAGTTCTCCAGCGGAAATGCTAATGCTGACAGAATTTCTCGTTGAGGTGAGCCAACCCCATACACGACCAGAAGCCACCCACAAGCGGGGTCAATTGCGTATTGATAATGTTTCACAGAATCTAACTTATTGATCCCCTGTTTTTGAGCATGCCAATCATGGGGAAAACCCTGTGACGCTTGCCTGATGCCTGCCAACCCTCCCAATGACCAATAACCACCCTCCAAAGGGGTGAGAAAGTGCACTCATCATACCACTGAACAAGAGGTTTATAATTATATATAGTCATGATGTTTCATAATGTAAGAAAAGCCAGGGTAACAATATATGCAGTAATTGTACGAGTCATTAAAAATATTTTATACAATATATTATAATTAAATAAATCAGATGTTTCAATTAATATATAAACCTATTTTTCTCAAAAAATGTACATTTATCTTTTTCAGCTCCATAGCAAATGAAGATGACTACTTTGTTGAGGAGATCGAGGTGACATCTTAATGTATTTTTCCTGTGTAGCATCCTCAAAAAGGGGGGGGGGGGGTAGCTTTGCCCGGGGTATGCTGAGAACGCACTCTCACCCCTTTGTAGGGTTGTTATTGGCTATTTACATGGGATGGGTTACTCCAGGGAGAAAAGAGAAATTCCACCATCACCACCGTGTTCAGCATCCTTGAAAATGGGGGATCACTAAGTATGAGTCCCCCAAACAAGATAATTCGCATTGACCTCGTTTGGGGATGGTTTTTGGCGTTTGCAGATGTGGGTCACCCCAACGGTGGAAAGAACTAATCTGGTTGCAACAGACAATAATTGGGTTTTCGTCCAACTCACACAATCCACTAACATAACATTGCGCAGATGCGGAAAACATCACGAAGATCAACCAATTACTAATTTTTTGATATTTGTAATGTTCATCCCTACCTAAATAAATGTGTAATTCTGTAAAAGTCACTTAATAAAACAAATTATCTTAGGCGTACCTAAATTGAAGTAGAACGAACATTTAACTTAGATCTAGTGAAAATGATAATCCGGTGTAATTTCCATGTAGTAAAGTAAACAATTCACTTTTTAGGGAATTCTTGCAAAATTGCGTGCGTAGAAATATGAAAATGTTAGCGTTACTGCAAATTCGATGAGAAGGATAAACTATAAAAAAGTTAATTCAGCATACTTTTCTATAAGTCGAATAAAGAAAGCATTCGCTACAAAATGCCTGCTGAATATATACTATGCATTGGCTTACTGTCATCTTTCGAATATATTATTATTAAATAGACTATTCGTGCTGCAAAAAAGACTCATCAGTTTAATATTTAACCTAGGCCCTAGAGAAACTTGCCATGATCGCTTTAGGGATAACAGAATTTTAACGGTTCATTGTATAAATATTTTAAAGACCATAATGTTTATTAAAAGAAACCTTTATAAGCTCAATATAAATGCTGATGTTCACTCACATGATACTAGACATGAAAACTTACTCAGAATAAATAAACATAATTCATCAGCATATGAAGAATCACCTCATTATGCTGGAATTAAATTATATTGTTACGTGTTTCCGCCCCTAGGAAACACCCTGTATGAATCCGTAGGTTTCAAAATAATTTCATCAAGAGATAAACACTAACACTTTATTTAATAATTTACTGATTACACAATGACAATACTTCTAACCTCACTTTCATTACCAAACTTCAGTTTAATAGAACTTCTCCCCCTTCTACCGGTAATCGAGCCTTATATACTCTGAAATTGCGTTCAGAGTCATCCAGAACACAATCGAGAATCTTCTCCCACCACACTCTAGAAAACTATCTCTTTCTACAAGTTTCCAGTCACTATTAGGCATAGGCGTATCTTAGGGGAGTGTTATGCATAACACTGCCCCCTCCTTAAACCTGATCGTCAGGCAATTCAGAATCATCAGTGAATTTCGCCAGTGTATCCAAATGCACGATCTTCATCTTGGACTTTTTGCTTCGTTGAATCCAATGGACGACGTCATTAATTCGGGTAATAACAGTATACGGTCCATCCCAAGGTGGTTAAAATTTCGGTGACCTTCCTTTCTTTTGCTGTGGGTTGTACAGCCAAACCTGCCTTGAACCCTTCTGAACTACCCTTACGGTCATATCGGGCCTTCATTCTATCACTGGCTATGGTGATTTGGTCTCTAACTACCTCATGGACATTTCTTAGCCATTCACTCACTGCATCTACATAGCTGTTCACAAAAAGCCGTTCTTTGGTGTTCCAAACATCAAATCACATGGCAGTCTGATCTCATGTCCAGATACTACAGGAGCCGGAGTTTGTTTTGTAGTGTTGTGGATAGCAGCTATAGATGCCATGAGGAAGAACGGTATGTGCAGATCCCAGTCACGTTGATTCTTAAGAACGACTTTAGAGAGATGTTCTTTCCCGTTCTTCTTTCTCTTCCTGGCGCTTTCTTTCCTGTTCTTTTTTCTCTTCCTGGCATTTCTTTTCTTGGTCCATCATCATCTTTTGCATTTGGGCGAATAAGTCCTTTATTTGTTTTTCAGATGCCATGCTTCTGGTCGTTACCACCATATAATTACAATAAAATCAACAAAATTTAACAATCACGTCAATATCAGTAATGGAATTGTCCAGAGAAATCGCAAAACAGCACGAAAAAGTCTCTTATTTAATAAAGTCTGTCACTATCCAACTACTGTCCAAATAGAAAAGTTCTATAAAGTTCACGAAAATGCACTTAACTATACGAAAAAAAGTCTTGTTCAGAGTCTTTATCTCTTCTTAGTTAAAAGGATTTAATCACTACCACTAATGTCCTAATGTTCTACAATTAAAAATGCACTTAGCACTGTTTTTCTGTTAAAAAATAATCCTTAATCAATGTCCGGTAAATTAGTTCTCTGTGTTAGCACCAACTTCGAGAATACACTGCCAAACCTTCTCGAACACTTCCGAAAAATTCTCTTGTTAAAATTCCGCTTCTGACAGCAGTTGTTATGTGTTTCCGCCCCTAGGAAACACCCTGTATGAATCCGTGGGTTTCAAAATAATTTCAACAAGAGGTAAACACTAACACTTTATTTAATAATTTACTGATTACACAATGACAATACTTCTAATCCCACTTTCGTTACCAAACTTCACTTTAACCAAACTTCTCCTCCTTCCGCCGGTAATCGCACCTTATATACTCTGAAATTACCTCCAGAGTCATCCAAAACACAATCGAGAATCTTCTCCCACCACACTCTAGAAAACTCTATCTCTTTCTACAAGTTTCCAGTCACTATTAGGCATAGGCGTATCATAGGGGTGTGAAACACATAACAATATAATAGGTTACCTATAGAAATAAAAAACATACCATCAGTGAATAAATTTAATGATGTACTAAAGAAGTTCCTTATCACAAACAGCTTTTATTCATTTCAAGAATATTTTGATAGTGTTATATAATCCTCTGAGATAATACTAATTAAGACTGAGGTATGATTTACATATTTTATAATAGTATTTTGTGTATCTTTAAATTGTATTTGTGTACTTTTAAATTGTATTTTACATTGTGTGACGTTCATATATGTACCTTGTACATCAACATGATGAATTATAAATAAATATATGTTGTGGTCGCATGCAATGATGTATTCTACATTTGCAACCATTCCCTGCGATATTGCCATCTACCGCAGCTGAGACTCGAACTTAGGAGAGATAACAACTACTAGACATGTTGTGCCACCCAACAGCTGCCTAGCCCATTGCTACCATCCCGGTAACACATTAAAAACGCCACTAAACATCCATACCCTGGCCAGGATTCGAAGCCGGGACTCCGTGGTCACAAGCCAAACGCCTTAGCTTTGCGTCACTCAGCCGATTGTGCCATTACGATGATTGACGATAATGCGAAATTGCCAATTCTTGTAAACACGATAACTTAACAAAGAATCCGATTGTATTGAAACAGAACCTAGTAAGCTAATGTTAGGTGAAGGAAACCCCTTATTCAATTCAATCAGTAAATATAAAAAAATAAAAAAATTGTCTCCTTCAATTCTTTGGGACTTCCTGCCACATGTATGTTTTCTTTTTAAGCGGTGCTCGGGGAATCTACAAGCCGCTTAAAAGAAAAACATACATGTGGCAGGAAGTCCCAAAGAATTGAAGGAGAAAAAAAAATTAAGCTAATGCCACAAATAACATTTAGACAATAAAAAATATGTATTCATCTTGAATCTTGAAGGAACCAGCAAAAAGTATTTATTAATGACTATGCCTAGATTTTATACAGGGTGAAGCACTAGTGCGTGGACAGTCAATATCTCTTTAACCATTCGAAATTTGAAAAAAATCATGGGATGAATATTGTAGAAGACCAAGAGTGGTATGTTCTAAAACTATTTTTAAAACACATAGTGGTGGCAAGCTAATACTTAAATTTTTCTACTGAAACATCCAATACTTTTTTATATATCTGTATTTGACTCTTGATTCTCTATCGAGGCATATATCAGTTTTAAACTTACACTGCAATTTTGCCATGCTATTCATCTTTTTCTGATAAAAAATGCACCTTCAGGTCGAATCTAATTCTGCAGGGTGTTCTCCATGATGATTCAAATATTTAAATTTTTAAACTGTTATATAGGTAACTCATTTTTTTCGAATGAAACATTCTTGAATTTTTCAAGAACCGTCGAAAAATGCGGTCACTATAAGTTATCTTAGGGTAGGTAAGATTTATAAAACATTTTAAATAAAAACATTAAGGGTGTTCCGTTTGAAGAAAAAAGAATAAACAATTGCAGTGAAGCAACGGTCAAATTTATGAAAATAATGTGTTTTGCAGATTTTACTCTTGACTTTGCAAATTACTTTGTTATTGAAAAAGTGGAATAGCGTGGCAAAGCCACAGTATAAATCCAAAAATCATATTTGCCTGGATAGAGAATTAAAGCTTTAAGGAATATTAACTGTAGGATATTACTGATAATATAATTAAATCTAGTAATCTAGAAAAGGTTGGGTTGAATTAAATTGTACCATATAGCAATATTATAACTGACAAATTCGTTTGAAGTCAGTAAAACCCAAACTAAACCAAAAACTACAAACAGAGGAAGAAACTGAAATAAGATGTACAATATATAATAAGTGATAAGATTGATTAGGATTAAAAAATTAACAATGATGTTGAAAATACGAGGGCCAATTTACCAAGGAGTTATTATTGTGTTTTTTAGGTTGTCACTTAAACTGGAGCCAGCATCACCTCCTCCAAGCTCATCCAGTTGCAGTTCAAAGGAATCTGTTATTGCTGATGCAGTTGCAATCGCTTCACTAAATTTGTCTCCTGCCAAAGCTTCCACTGGTTCATTAAGGTTGCATGCCGTGACTTCTAGTACTAAATTCATGCCTGGTCATCGGAAATGCAGAAGCTTGGGAACAAAGTATGAACATTTTTATTTAATTAATATCGATCTGTGGTCGTAATCCTACTGTTAGGGTCTATTACTTAATTTGAAATTTTTAGTTCAAAATTACTGAAGAACCTAGTCCCCATAATAAGCTAGGGCCTCAAAAATAAAGATTTCACAAATCTAAGTTGAAATATTTCATGCTTTTGTTTTGCCATCTCGAAAAACCAATTTCAGTATTCCTTAAATGTCATGTTAATTTGTATTATAAAAAATAAGTTTTAATTTAAACTCATCTCATCATTTATGTTTTGTTTAGATTTCGTAGTACAAGTCTTCCACGTAATTTCCACAAAACAGGGTATCCCTCTGTGGTATTACCCTGGGGGTAAGTGCTTGCAATATCTATAAGGCCTTGCTTACTCTGAACAAGTAGAACTATTTAGTATGTTTTGATGAAAGAGAGTATATTATGTTTGTAGTTGAAGACAGTAGGGGCATATCCCACTCTTTTTATTTGTTTAACTTATAGTTCTTGTAAATCTGAGACAACAGTTTTTTTTTCAGTGTATATTTGAAATTTTAGTCCTATACTATCAGCAAATTAATTCACGCTAGAATACAAACGGCCAATAAAAGTGAAGTTGGTAATGATGAGATGGCAGATCCATGTCTGTCACTTAAATTCATAATTAACATATCGCGATGTGGTGACAATTATTGTTTTAATTTATTGATTAGTATTTTCTTGAGATTTACTTATGTAATATTTGTGTATTTTCTTAATTATGTTTTAATAGTAAGTAATAACTAAAATACAAAAATAAAAGAAACATTAAAAAATATGACAACACTTTTTTGACTGCTAAATAGTGCGAATTTTTTGTGATTTTCTAATTTTTAAGTCAACCAATTATACATGATTATGTACATAATGTAGAATCATATATAAGTATGAAAATAAGAACACGTGGATGTTGAACCTGAATATAGATTTACATATACGATAATTCCTACGAATTTTATAAATCGTGAAAACTGTTCTGTATGAATGATATTATTCAGAGTACCAAGAGATCATTTAGAAAAGTATAGGCATTGTGTTCTGTCAGTATTTAGAATATTTAAGATAAGATATTTTTGGTGCAGCATCCTTATAGATTGCGTCAAAATGACTGAAACTGTGCTGTTAAGTTTTTCTGGATTTTGAACTGAGATTACAATAGGGATATCATCTGCAAATATAATAATTAAGACATCTTCGGTAGCAGATGGAAACTCATTGATAAAACAAATATTAATGGCCCACACGTAGATCCTTGCAGAACAATATTTTTGTCATGATCATTTAAGACAGATTTAAATCTTTTAACACAAATTTTTCTATCAGTCATCAGCAAGGCTCGGGAACTTTATCTCAACGCCAAAGAATGCTCTCATATAGACAGAATATTATGTTGCAGACACTCTGAAACAATCAGAAAAACAACGATGTGGTGAAATATTCATTATTGCCAGCTACAATGTATTTTTGGTAAATTTAACCTAAAAATTGTAATGGTTCTTACAAAAACATGTAATACATATTCAGCAAATAAAAAGACAACATACTTTTCTGTTCTGCTCAATATGTGTGGTGTGTTTATTTTATTTATTTTCATAATAATTAAATTTAAAAACCCAATGAACTGCTGGCAACATTAAAACATTTTTCCCAATAAAATAAACCATTTTTATATAGTATCATACATAACAAACAAAATTAAGGATTAATGGCATAAAACTGCCATGTACCGTGTGTGTCACAACACGATAAAGTAAATTTTATTTCATTTTAAAATGTCGTTGCATTCGACACTGACCAAGCGTCAACATTAGAATATACTGTGGTACTATTATATGTTTTTTACTAATGCGGTTTTATTATCTCCTTTAATTAGACGACGACGCCAAAATTGTGAAACATTGCTTTGACAAAATCCCTCTTTACCTAGGTATACTGTGGGAATTCTTGGCATTTACATCAACATTTAATAAAGGGAAAGGGTAGACCATCCGAGATAGGAATTGCGCAGTTTCATAAACTTTAGTAGATGGGTAAAAGCTATTATTTTTAGTTAGTTTTACACTGCTTCTATTGTTTTGAAATAACAGATCGCTGAGAAGTACTGGCATTTGCATACCGCAGCGTGCAGTTTGTAGTTTGAAAATGTTATTTTAGAGACACTATTTTATACATCATGCTGCTGGCTCTAGCCAACATGACGGGCAGCATTGGCCAGAGTATCTTGGCTACTGCTATCTGTTATTTTCTCACCTATTATTTTCGAACAGAAATAACAGGTTGTTAAATAGGAACTAATCTCTAAACCATAGTGTAAATCTAGCCATATATATCTAGAAACTTAAAGTATATTCACCAAAAGCTGAGAGCGTGACAAAACAAATACATGCACTGTTCACGTGTAGTCGAGGCAGCGCTTGGTAATCTCCTGAAAAATGCAACCATTCCCAAGCAGCGCAATTAGTTTAAAGCCACAAAGACCTAAGATAGTTGATATAATGTAATTGCAACCATTACTTTCGACTTTAAAGGCATATGGACTTAATAGTAATTAATTAAACAATATTTAGGTAATATTTTCTTAAAAAATGCCTGATAAAGTCACATTGACTTTAGTGTAATATTCGAGAAATATTAATGTAATTGTTCCTTAAAATTTAATTATAAAGTTAAAGTGCATATTGAGGTCAATGTATAAGAAAATATTACGTAATTTTATACCAAGTTATTAACTTTGGAGTCGCTGACTTTTGTCTCGATAGAAACAGGGAAATTTTACCAATTTTTAACATAAATGTAACCTGTTTTGTCTTGTCCTTGTAGTCAGATTTTAGTTAAAACTTTAACCTCATGGTCACAACTTGTTCCAATTTTAGGTAAAATTTACGTTAATTTTACTTCCCCACTTTCCTAGCATATGTGTTTAACCTAGTGGTAAATATTACTTCATATAATGTCCTAGAAGTTATTTTTACTTAAAAATAGAATTAGGTCTCTTCCCTGGAAGGCAAAATTACGTTATCATTGTCTAAAATGACTGTATGATGTTGATGCCCCTCCTAGTAGTGTCAACTGTCAAGAGTTACTTCTTTACTTTTACTTTAATGCTTGGAGTCATGTGGTAGAGTCATATTTTGCATATAATAAATTTTCAGAGGTTATGTTGACAGTTGTTGACCACATAAACAAGTTTTAATATTTAAAACTTGTTTTGAAATATCGCACGTCGGAAGGCAAAAGATCGACACGCCACCTACAGTCAGATTAGGGAAATTTTACTTCCTGACCTTTCCTCATATTAAAATTTCGAACCTAGTTATTCATTTTTTCTGGAAATAAAAACGTGTCATTATTTTTTGTTGGATAACTTGGAAAGGAGAAAATCGGACTAAAACCAGCTTTTTCCACTAATTGGTATTAAGTATATTTTTATAATTTTACGCATGATTGACACTGCGAACTAAGCCCACGTGACCAATCCATGTATTTGTTTTGATCTCAGATAAATAAAAGACGTATTTATCTGAGGTTTTAATCACGGCCGTCTCTAGAGATGGCCTCGCGCGTTTTGACCGTTTTCCCCATTGTGCCCAGACCGCGCGTAGCGCATTTCTGTTCCCTTGATTTCAATACATAATATTAACAATTTTTTTCAAAAAACGCGCCTGGCATGTTCATGGGCACGGAGGTCGTCACAACATTGATCTATGCCCGCACCGCGCCAGGCGCGTTTCTGTTTTTTTGTTAAAAAAAAAAGTTAAAATCAACTCTAGATACTATTTTTAACTAAAATTATGATAATTATAATACCTATATCAAAATA
Source organism: Stenurella melanura (assembly GCA_963583905.1). Taxonomy (NCBI): domain Eukaryota; kingdom Metazoa; phylum Arthropoda; class Insecta; order Coleoptera; family Cerambycidae; genus Stenurella; species Stenurella melanura. The sequence continues at coordinate 154,721,159 of OY757309.1, forward strand.
ACTTCAGGGGCACATGGTGACAACCCCATGTATCCATGTGGACAGCGAATGTGTTAAAGTCCTTAGACTGTAGGAAAAATGTTAGTGGGGTCTAAAATATTGGGAATACTTTGAAGTCGCGTGGTACTATATTCGCCATATTTTTCAACCAGCTGTAAGAGACCATTTTATAATGAAATTTTGATGAGTGATTAATTGAAAAAATCTAATATAGGGTTATTTAACAGATATCAAGTACAATATTAGCATATTTTATGCTCCAGGAAAGTCCTGCAGGGCAATTGTATAGGCTTTTACAAATATTTTTAAAACACATTGAAGCTGGAAAAAAAATTTTTTTCTTTAAAAACGTAAAATACTTGAGGCGCTTTTAATATTTCGAGGCAGAATTGATATATTTACAATGAAAATTGATTGACAGCAAAAAACCACAGAGAGGAGAAAGGTGGACACATTATTTCACAACTACGTCTGACATTATATGATATACTCCTACTCCATCATTATAATAGATGTCTGGTTTCTATTATGTCTTATGCTGCTGATGTCTTATAAGTAAATCATCATTGCTGTAGATAAAACCTTATTAGCCAGAGAAAGAAAGACTACAGTTGAAAAAGGATAAGTGGTTTGGTAGATATTACGTATTAACGGCCACAATTAAACGCAATGTTTACGTTTAAATTACCTATTCAAGGAAATATGTTCTATAACTTATAGGTCATTATGAGTGGCCTTATTTAAGACGTATTACCGACGTCGTCTCATTCCCCATTTACTTATATTTTACGTATATTTTAAGTTAATTAGGTTAGCTTAAACGGGAAAATGACACCAAAACTAACTAACTACGTAATTCAGACCTGAGGTTCTACTTGGGTTGGAGATGGAACAGGTCGCCATTGCGAAGCAATTACGCATATTTGTTTGTTTTGATGCGCTGGCAGCTTTCCATGAATATACTTTAGAGTGAAATTATACAGAGTCGGCGGTATGCAAAAATGTCTTAAGCATCTCAAGTTGCAGTATACTTGTGGATTCATGATTTTCCAGAACTGCAATTTGATGGAACAGATTTTTATTGTATTAGTTGCAACAAAACAATTTCTTGGACCTCTAAAACAAATATTAATAGACATATTTCCTCACAAAAGCATATGAGTGCTATAGTCTGTTTTAAACCAGGAGGAGTAAACATGGAAGTCTCATTCACACCGTAAAAGTAACCAGAAAATAAATTAAAACCGTGTTGGCGTTTTGGACAACCAGCAATACACGACTACAGTGAATTTGTGTGTATTTTAATGCATTAAATAATGCATCGACCTTTATTTGACCTCTATGTATTTTATACAGCATCCATACCATTTGTGCAATATAAAAGCACCAGGTAATTAGCCACTTTTACCTTCTGGTTTATAAAAACTGGTATGTAATGTGCAAACTATAAATTAGAAATTATAACCAAATAATTTATGACATGAAATTACAATGTTTACAATTTGTCAAAATTTACGACTATTGACCTATGTAAAATTGGCGAAGGCGTATCCAATCATAGATGTATGATTTAGCGCGGTAAATTTAAAACGCTCCTCCTGGTTTCAAAACAGCCTATAGTGTGGCTCTACTAATATGTGACAGTCAATGTAATTTTAATTTAATTTAGTGGAAGTAATCGTGGGATGTAACATACCGTGGTCGAAAATAGATAATGTTAGTTCAATGTTAAATCCCCAAATAACTCCTCTTCGAGTAAACCTTTATAATATACTGACCTTATTACTTTGGATATTACGGAATTCCTTAAAAAAGTACAAGGTAAGATAAATTGTATCATACTTGCATAAAAATCTTTCCGTGCTGGCAGAGCCAACCCTGATTTATACATCACCGAGATAAAGTTCCCGATCTCTGCTCATCACCCTTATCTACAATAAAATCTAGGGTTTACAATTTATTTAAGATTGACGTAAATCCCAACACCTTGACCATCAAATCTCAAACATTTATTATTTTTAATATACTCTCTTCACAACAGTAGTGTAAAATGTACAAATTATTTATTGGCTATAGTACAAGTAGAAAATAGCACACATTATTTTTATTTGATAAATTTTGTATAATGCAAGGTTTTATACTTTAATTTTGATCCTTATGTGATTTGTGGAAATTAATAATCATATTTTTTTGTTTAAATTAAGTTTTATTTTGCTTATGTATATGATGTTACTGTTTGCATAAATTTTTTTCAGTAACGGTTTTGTTTGTATTCTTGATTTTGTAAATTAAAGTGAATACATTTTCTTTAATATATGATTTAGAACAGTAACATTAATGTAAATGTCATAATTGGTGTTAAATTAAAAACTAAATAGTAAATAGATGAAATGACCAAACCTATTTTGATACAGTCCATAATTTTATTTACTGCATAGTTTTTAGATTAATATGCAGAATAGCGTGTCCCACTTGTATTGTGATCATTAGCATGATCATTGACTAAAATAAAATAGTTGTGTTTAATAAGGAAAAGGGCGGTCGATTCTTCTAGAAGCCATTTTTAGTATTCCTTTGTGAGATGACAAGACCATACGTTTTAATTTTGTTTGTTCCAACAAAAAGAATTGTTACCAAACAAAGGCACAACTACATACTGCATAAATTGCATTTTTCGTGGAATGTGATCAATCACTTTTGCTCAAAGATAACATATTTGAGTATAGGTAGAAATAAACTTTACATAAAGTCAAGTTGTATTTGTCAAAACAGATTCCTGAATATTCTACAGTGTATATATACATTATATAATTTTAATTTATTTACGAACAATTTTAGTCAAATCTAAGATTATGATCGCATAGTATTAAATAATTATTATGCTAGAGGGCATATCTATAACAGAATTCAAAGCCAATCTTACTCTCGTTTTGTCCAATACGATGTTCCATTTTATAGTCTAGTATTATAGGGTCCGCTCGCGTTGATGTCCTGCTAAGTTTGAAAACTCTTTATTTTATGATTACTTAGGTCTACTGGATCACCGAATGGCGTGTTGGCATTTCTGAAAATGGATTTTTCTCCAGTAATATACAAGTCAAGATGGCGGATAGGGCGATATGAAAAAAAATTCGTATCTCCCTGCGTAGTTGTCCGATCTTTTATTTAAAAAAAGGAAATACTTCAAAAAGTATATGTTTTACTATAAAAAATACAAGATCTAAGAATATTTAATATCTAACTGAATATTTGGCAAAAAAAGTAAAATTATGGTTTTCTAACTTTTTTCTTTTTTATATATTTTTTATTTGAAAAACAATAAGTTAAATGGAAAAACAAAAAATGTGTAGAATGTAATGCTGAATGCAATGATATACAGTTTATTGAGTATTAGTTAAACAATAATGTTCTAAAATTTAAAAATCATGGCGCGCTACAGGTATTGTGGAAGAATATTGCGGTGCGCACGGTGAGTTTGGTCTTTGGTCGGGCACACAGTTAATAATGGGATACTTATACGATAATATAGCTTCTCTAAGTTAAAAATTGCATTCAGGCCATGTCAGAAATGTTTTAATTTTTTTAGTGGCAAAGAATTGCAGCTTTTTCAAAACGGCAGATTAAATGAATGTGTTTTTATTATTAATATCATAACATCATTAAGTAATAGTTTGATATAATCTTATATATTCTAATGACCTAAATTGCATTTTTAATTGTCTTCTTCGACTTAAAATAATTCTTAAGTTGTCTGCATCATCTTCTAAAAAATATTTTTGGTTATTCACAATATGTTAAAGTAAAAATACCACAATTTGCCTAATGTATCTTCATACTCTTCCATGATCGATGGAGTTACTAAATCTGGGGTATTTGCACAAAAGAAGTTTCCTGCAGAACGCTGACAAGCTTCTGTGCAAATTATTCAATTTTTTTCAGGAACATATCATTGTTCGCCTTTTTGCAGCTAGATTTGACCCAGCAAACATTTTTGTCAAAATTAGCTCCAATTCGACTTGGGACAAGACAAATTTACTTACCAAAGTAATTATAACGTAAAATTGACTGGAAAAATAGACCTCCGATACAAATTGACCAATTAGTCTTAATTTAGATTTAAGTTTACGTAAATAATACCAATTAATCTACCTCATACACAATTTTCTTTGAAGGTAAATTTAACGAAAACAGCAAGTGGAAAACTACTAAAAAATCTACCAAAATTGACCTCAAGGGTAAATTTCCAATAAGGTCGAAATAGGTAATATAATTAGGTAGTATTTACCTTTTTAGCGACTAAAAATATTTCTAATAGTCGAATATCTTTCTAGGTAGATTTTGATTTGATTCTACGTAATATATACCTAAATAGCAACTTATTGCAATGCAATATTTGTATTATACAATATATTTAAAATGTTTGCTATGTTTCAAGTACTGAATATTTCAGTATTTGTTTGGTGTTGACGCTAATTCATTCTATGTAAATATTTGATATGTACATTCTATGAATAAAGTGATATTATTACTATTATTATTATTATTATTATTATTATTATTATTTGGTCACTTTTATTACTCTTCTTTGAAGTAATATTAGGTAGACAACATCGGTAAATTCTACCTGGATTATCTACCTAATTTCACCAATTAAGTCAATTACCCTTAAACTGACCTTAAAGTTACTCTAAAAAAATACATTTTAAACCTCTTTGTCGCAGTAACCTGGCAAATCGACCTCAAAGTAAACTTTACTATAAAATAGTAATTCAGAAGCTAACCCCCGTCTAACCTGTTTGTAGAATTCATATTATTTAGGTTATTTGAACCATTAGGTACTTAGGTGGTATATAAGTTATTATCTAAAAATTATTTCAGTCATTAAAAGAGGCCATTAACTTAGCATGGTTGGATAATTCGTGGTGCCAATGTACAAATGAAGTATGCCAAAGGTAAAAAACCACCACTTAAGGAATCACTACTTCCGCATCCAGATTTCCCATCCAAGTCTTTTTAAAGGAGAACATCTTGACTATATTTGCACTCTAGTCTGTGGAAATAATTGCCTATAGAATTTCAATACAAGGGTATTGCCGAATGCCAGCCAAGCTTCCAGAACTTTTGGACGCTGTCGAATACCAAGGCAATATCATATGGCTCCATTATGACAACTCACTCGTCAACACAATACACTAGTCGAGTTAAAATTTACACATAATAAGTAGAATTTACCAATAGGTAGTATATTCAAAATAAGGTAATATAAATAGGTTGTATTTACCTACAAGTAATTATTTGATATAACAACAGAGTTAATAATACTTTCAATAGGTAAAGTTAACCAAAATGTCGTAAATTTTCGTGTAACTTGACCTGTGATAATTTCCACCTATAAAATACGTAGATTGTCATGGTAATTTTAACTTAGAGGTCTAATTAGCACAAGACGCCATATTTTCTCAGCGCAGTTGAAGTATGATTCCAAATTGTAGTTTGTAAAATGAGTGTATATAGAATCAAACTGACGAAAAGTTTAAGAAAATACATAATTATACCTGTAAACTCATATTTAACAAGTATAGTATATTTTCGGCTCAAAATATTACAATAATTTTTTTATTTGGTAATATAAATTTTCTTATAGATGAATATTTTTGAGGCGCATTAGTATTTTACGGAGTACAGCTGCTATCATTCACAGAAAAATTTTCGGCGCATTGATTTCAATAAGCGAGAACTGCAAATACTTTCCTCATAAATTGTATTTATTTTAGTTACCGGCATTCATCTTGTATGGTTATTGTGAGTTCGGTATCTCTTCAGTTTTGTAAGTGACTGACAACCATATGTCGACTACTTATAGAGAAAAATACCAAATAAGTGTAAAAATCTTATTTTTTTCCACTTGGTGTCATTTTTAAATTACACATATGTCCGTAAATTCCACCTAAAACTAGTCAACTTGACGTCAAATTGACGTTGAATTCAAGTAAAATTTACCTAAACAGGTATTAGTAACCAAATGTACTGTGCGACTACAAGTAAGATTTATATGTAATTTTACCTGTTTTAGTTGATATAACTTAATTTCGACGTTGTCTTATTCTCCACTTATGTCGATTCCACGTAGCATCAACGTAAATTTTACCAAAATATGTTTAATTCTAATTTTGCGACTAAATTTATTATACATAATTTAGGTAGTCTTGACGTCAAATAATACTTAAATGTTTGCTGGGGACAAGGTTAGTTTTACAGCTCTTGAGACGTGTGAGTTAAGCATGGAGACTAGCTCTAAATATTCGTGACTTTTTCCCTACCCACAGAGACTAGCACCTGGCAAATTTTTGATATTTTCATTCCCACTTCTCCACATTGTTGCAATATAATGAACCCTAAAATAAAATAACAATCAACCCCAAACCCATCAACTGTGGGTGGTATGTTGTTATCTCCTTCTAGATTTTTTGTGGAAAACACCAGTCAGTTGTCTTATTTATTAATTAATTTTTATAGAGCAGACATATTAATTCGTGGAAATTGTCTTCAAGTTATGTGGTAGTTGTGTTCAGAGTTCCCAACAATGCAAGTGATTTCAGTATTGCTGATGATTCCTACAGATTCAAAAATACTTTAGTGCAAGATTCTTTGCTAATTTTTGAGAATCTGCCCAGCAAAGGCATGGAAATAATTAATGGTGCATTGTAAGATACTCAATGATTTGACGACTTTTCCTATGTCTATTTCATTTTAAGTTTCTCCTCGACAGGTTACTATTACGACTTTCTTTGGTAATTGCTCATAAAAACTAACCAGAAGCACAAGCACATCTGTATACGGACTATGAACAGAAATTTGTATGTCTTTTCCATATCGTTAAGTTAAACGAAGTATTAGAATAGTATCAGCTTCTTCATGATTATTGTCTTCTATGTTTATCAGCGGGATATATAAGTTACAACATGCTTAAATCTTTCTCAATTCCGAAGTTTCTGAGCGAGGTATTCAGCGAGCTTCTTTTTGGTTTTTATGTTGGATAAAAAATCTTTGAATTAAATATTTTTTATTAATTATCCATTTGAGACACGATAAGATGCGCCAGAGTACTGTTGACATCTTTTCGACTTTGTGCTGTTTTTTAGCATGTCTCCTTTCCCGTCCCACATGTTAGCAACAAAGGACTCGTCTAAGATTAAATCCTAGGCAACCAGTCTTTACTACTAGCATGTCCTTGCATGACTTTTTACAACGGGTTTTTGATACACAATACATGTACTAAAATTAAGTTCCATTATTATACTCTTCGCAAATGCAAAACGAAGAGTATATTGCATTTGATCAGCACATTTCTAAAACCGATAATATCGCTAGTAGAGAAAAAAAATCATATCACCATGTTGGTGATCGAATTCTGAACAACTTTCAAAATGTCCGTCCGTCAGTTTCTTGTAAGCACAATAACTTAAGATCAAAAAGTCCTACTAATAAAATTTGGACAGTAAGTTAGTGTTAGCTAGAGGAAGAATCCTTTTGTATTTGAACAAAATCGATTAATAAATAAAAAAATTATTAATTATTTAAATATTAGAAAACCTATTTTTAATATTTTGTAATTAGATTAAATGTCTAAAATTAATATTATTTAAAAATTAAAATCATATAAAAAGTGCAGTGTAAATAATAACAGATCGTAACATGTGCTATTTAAAAAAAAACGTATATGTTATACTAATTGAAATGGGTCGACTCAATGGTGCACCTCGAATTTTTGCCCATTTATAGTTATTTTTCAACCAATACCTATAAATCTCTATATCGTTGATTTCAACATAAAATTCTGCACTTTTTTTGTTTGAAATTTTATTTCATATGGCCTGTTGTTGTCAAGATAAAAAATGATAAATAAAATTAAAAAATAAAAATTTTTGTTTTTTTTGAGAATATTCCATTAGGTATTAAATAATTTCAACTCTGGTATTTTTTTTCTTTGTAAGTTATATTTCTTTGTTAGCATTTGATTTTTTTTTAAATTCAAAATTGGTCAATTATTACCTCCTAAGATATGATTTTTTGAAAAATCGGCCTAGTCGCTATCCTGAATTGTGAATTACTGGAGAAAAATCCATTTTCAGAAATGCCAACAAGGTATTTGGTGATCATTGGCTCATGTTTTCATAAAATAAAGCGTTTTAAAACTTAGCAAGACATCGACGTGAGCCGTTATCTTTCAGCCCTATGATAATACACTATTAGTTGCACATATTGCTTATAAAATGTTTGTAATATGAGATGAGCATAAGAGTGGGACACGCTGTAAATAAACATTCATATAATAATTAAACTTATTTGTTTTAGCATCTTCAGTAAATCCCATCAAGTTGGTAGTTTTGATCCAAAGGAGTTACCCAAGGCACTTCATCTTTTAGACGATTCAGAATTGGAAGATACAACAAGGGTAATGTCTTTAAATCACGGGGATCTACCCTCCCCAAATCCTGATTTGCCACTTCAAGCATCACAAAGTAGTGCTGATAATTGTACTCTTCTTACGAGGTATGTTCTAATTGTCAGATAGTTAAACCTTACCCTCAAGTAGTTATTATCTTACTTCTAATAAAGAGAGAGAGGTGATAACTTCATTAATTAATAGACAATTTTAATTCATTTTTGTTCACAATTCAATAAAATATCTGAATTTAAAAGAAATAGTCGTAAATCAGGTAACGATTTCAATGGAGAAATATTTTTATAACATACTACATACATCAGACATCCCTCAAGGCTCCCACATTGGTTCAGTACCCTTTTTGCTATTTATTAATGATGTAATTCATGTATTTTCAACCTGTAAAGTTCTCATGTATGCAGACAATCTAAAGTTCTGTTATGTAATTAAATCTCTCGATGATTGTCTCAAAATTCAAACAGATCTAGATAACTTTTTAAGCTGGTGCCTGAAAAATTACATATGTGTGAATAACAACAAATGCAAAACGGTCCGTTTCTATAAATGCCAGAATCCTATTATCTATAATTATAACATTAATAATATTGCTTTAGAATATCCCCTTGCACAATTTGTGATCTTGGCGTCACCTTCGATAAAGACCTCACTTTTACTGAACAAATTAACAATGTAACTCTCAAAGCTCTGAGATTATTAGGGCTCATTAAAAGACATACACAACAGATAAGCGACATACACAACAGATAATGACTTTATGCCACACACTAGTGCACAGTATGTTAGAATATATGGTCTCCACACTATAGTTACTTTTCATATATATATCGTTTAGAGATTGTGCAATATAGATTTACTAAATTTTATGTTTATAAAATGGGTCTGCCATACCAAGCTTTTGAGACGTTAGATTAGACTTAACGGGTTTAAAATCGCTAGAAGGTCATAGGAAACGTGCCCTTCTCTATTTTCGACATAAAATAATCAATGGCTGTATTGACTGTCCATCTTTCTTGAGTACAATTAATTTTCATGCTGCCCCCTGCAACATTCGCCACAGGAGACTATTTTTTATGAGACCTCATAGGACTAGTCTGACTAGTCATAGACAGTCTGACATTCCATCTGTAATTATAAGTTGAGGATTCTGAAGGGGCCACACAGCTAACGCAGTCTTGGGATCCAAATCCTGAGAATTTTAGAATTCCGACAAAATTTAAGTTGAGAAAGCAGTGTAATCGAGTTGCAGAATTTTCGAGATTAACTTTGACTTCTACAATTACCTAACCCAAAAATCTTTCATTACAACTTGAAATAGTCTATTCTTTAATGTAAAGAAAAATGGCTATATATTCAAGTGATATCTGTTTTATTTATAGATGGTTTGCACTAAAATAGCTAGCTTTCCTAGTTATTTTAACAATATTTTTTGTTTTCTTTTTCTACCTCGTTACTTTATAAGTTTTGTAGTTTTGAGCCCTTTTGAAAGAATTTATTACTTTAATTAGTAACGCATATCAGGATTAACAATTTTAATCTCGATAATTGGGGATCACAGCAACCATCCGATATTATGCACTATCTAACGGAGATGGTCAAATGATATATCATTATAGTTTTATATATAATAAATTCATAAAGTGTCAATGAAATGATATCAAGAGAAATAGTATTCTAATACGCTTATATAACTTATATTTTGTTGTATTGTATATTGTTTAATTCCATATTATTCTAGATTATCAGAGGATTCAATAAGTTCAGAAGAAAATGTTTGTATCATGCAAGGTTGTGTTAGAAGAAAAACTATTTTAAAAGATAGAAGGAAACCCACGGTCTCTTCATGGCAGCGTTACTGGTTACAAATTTGGTCTACATCACTGGTTTATTTTTCTCCAAAAGGTTTTAAAGGGTAATATTATTAATATATAACATTTTTTGTTAAAATCCAGTAGAACCCACTGCGACATATATAAACTATAGCACTACCATTTAATAAAACCTTACATCACTAGAATCTCTCTCAGGTCCCAATGAGCAAGTTTTCCATCATTATAAAAATAATTATTACAATCTTACAAATATAATTTAATATTTACTTTTAGTGCAAGTTCTTGTGTTATATGTTTCTTGTTAGCGTTTGTGTGGAGACACGTACTTGTCTTTGATTATGTCGCATTTACAGTTTATTGTAATTATCGAATAATGACTCATTTATTGAAAGTTATTCGTATAAATTACCGAGAGGAAATTGAACCTGTTTCCATCAGTGGAATCAAGATGGAAACAGGTGGTCTCACTCTAAGAGAGATGTTCAATGTAATAATTTGAAAGCCTGGATGACTATTCTGTTGTTGATTTGATGTCGAAGCATATTCTCATGAGAAAGTAGGCAGAATTTCCTTGAAAATCAAAATAGTGTATATTCTCTAATAGTCTGTAGCATGGCTTCGGAAAACGAACAGTCGCTATTTAATGCTTTAGCCCTGTTAAAACGCTGCAGGAGAGTGGGGCAAATAAGTTTCTCAAATAATTTTTTGTTCGGCATCGCAGTATTTCCTGGCACATGAAGTTCCCAACTAGCAATTTGATATTTTATAAAAGTTGTAGGAATGTTCCTGACACAAATTTTATAAAACTATATTACTCTTAGAAACACTTTCATAAAGCTTTCACAGCAGCTATAAATGCAAAATTGGCACCATCTTATAAAATATTTCAGTCGCTGTTAAAATAGTTATATAAACTTTTCCAAAAGCCTTATGAAAATTTATTATCATCATTATATAGTAGTTTTATTAAAGCTTCATTTAATTGTACTATAAAACACACTTCACTGTTTGTTAAATTACTGCTATAAAACAACTAAACAACTGTTTTATAAGAGCTTTTAAATAGTTATTAGTTTTAAAAAATGCTGCTTTTTACACACTAATAAAATAAAATAATTTCTAAAATGTATCCTAAAAATTTAAGAAGTATTTCTGACACTAAAAGCATATGGCATTGTGATTTAATACTAGGTACCTAATAACCTATAATCATTATTTAAGAGACTTGTTCTGGCTTACAACGACTGTAATTTTTTATGCGAAGAAAATTTTACTGTGAACTATGGGCACTATGGCCATATTTCTAATATATTTTTAACGGACCTCACATTTATTGATGATTTATAATCATTTTTGAAATTTTATAAATATTGATTTTATGAATTTGAGTTTTTTTACAAAGTGGCTTACACTAATTTATTTTAGTAGTCATATCTGTATAGTTAGCACGTTTCTGACTCCATAAATGCTAATAAACATTTGATATTTTCAATTATCATAAATTGTCATATCTACCATCACGAATGCTGGCATTTCAAGATGGCCTCCCTCTATAAAATACTTTTGCGTTAGTAGCAAGCATTTCACGATATTTAAATTATTAGACGATTCCTATAAAACGTCGATAAAATAATGCGCCTTAGTGTAACTTTTCCGTGAATCTTATAAAATAGATCACTCACTTTCGCGATACTTTTGTAGCTCTTTTGATAAATCTGTTAGGACTGAGTTGTAAATGCAACCATCGAAACAGAATTGGTTCAATTTGCATAAATATAACCTAGAAATTAGTAGCAGTAAATCACCTTATTTACAGAGCTGTTTATTTATGATTTATTTATTGCCAAAAACACGTAGTTACTTTTACTATAGTGGAATCAACAGTACTTTGGCATATGACCTGATACATTAACAGTGCAGCGAGTGAAATGCATCGTTTCATTTTACAGCAGTATAAACTGTATCCTAGTGCCAAAACCACTACGCTATTAATACATATGTACCTAATATTTTTAAAACCACTTTTTAAGTTTCTCCATTGTCCTAAATCTGATGTTTATAGTTTGGCCGTTATATGATCTGTTAAGATCTGCACCGCTCTTGTCAATGTTGGTAACCAAAATTTTGGGAGAATAATTTTTTTATAAACTTGATTACTATAATTATGACAAATTTTCATTAAAAGGCGGCCTTTAATTATGACTAAATATAAATACACAGCTAACGCAGGAAACCAATTTTCTCAAATATGTTTTATTGTATTGTTAGCCACCACAATTTTATGCTTAAGTAAATAAATTTGTTTTGTAACGACTTTGTTGCTGTTTTCATATTACAGTAAATACAATGCTATATAATAATTATATAACATGCTCTGGAACAACATTTATTTTTAAAAGCAAAATTGTCACAAATATATCTTTAATATAACTGTTTTGTAAGTTGATAAGAAATAACTATAAAATAATTCGAATGTATATTTATAACGGTGTTAAAAATGTTGCTGAATGATACTAAAAAATCGTTATAAAACGATTTAGTTTTATAAGCTGAAATATTTTATAACTTAGTCACGAAAATATTTATAAAATAATTTCTTAACTCCATTATAAGGTATTTTATAATTTTGCTGTAGAAACGTTTTAATGATAAATTTATATAATAGTTCAGTTGCAGACAACAAAATAGTATTTTCTAGAACTCTAATATAATCAATCGGCATTTAGAAGCATTAACAAAATAACAATAAAACAAAATAATCGTAGAATATTTCAATTACAAAACAAATTTGCTGGTTGGGTTTGAAATTTCATTAGGTTCGACGGAAGGAATTTTTGCCTTAAGTAACAAAATATGTTTTCTCACGAACAAAAGATTGAAAAAAATACTTTCCAAGCATCTTTTGGCCGTGGCATTTTCGATTTCCGGTCATTTTCGGAATGTTTTGAAAAAACGGGTTTTACCGCTGTGAGCGACTGAAGTTAACTATTATTCTAACAAGGTGCAAACACTTCAAAGTGTCCTGTATAAATAATAGTTAATACATTTTTTACAGCGGCTCAAAGTTTAAATATGCAAATTGCATATTTTCTAAACTAATTGGTATTTCAAGGTTTTTTATTTAACTCTATACAAAATTGTTTGGGAGACTCTCAAATACACGTATGAATGCGTAATGCAATTTTGAACCAGTGGATTTACCCCATTGACCCCAGTTATAGGGGTGAATTTAAGGGAAGAATGGGGTAAATCCACTGGTTCAAAATTGCATTACACATTCATATGTGTATTTGAGAGTCTCCCAAACAAGTCTATAATAAAAATACCTTAAAATACCAATTGGTTTAGAACATATGCCATTTTGAAGAAATATGTTCTGTTCTCCCTGAAGTTAATCAGTTTTAAGGAAAATTAATTATTTGTGGCTAATTCAGAAACTCATAAATAAATCATTTGTTTTAGGCACCATAGGTCTGATTTTAAGAGAGAACCATGTAAATTAGTTTCATTAGTTGGATGTCAAGTAGCGCTGGGAGATAATGCCTTGCAGCCGGACACTTTTCAAATTATAGATCATCATAGAGGTAAACAGAATTATTCGTCATATAAGGGAAACATTTATATAATTAATGTTAATCTTACAGGCAATATTTATAAATTCCGAGCAGGCAGTAAAAATTTAGCAGAGCGATGGTGCCGTTATATGCAGCAGGCCGCCAGTGGTGAACAGACTCCCCTTCCAAGTAATCTTATGTCTTTTGAATGACTGAAACTGTTGATATTAATTTCTATTTATTAAGTTATTTTTTATATTTGCATTTATTATAATATGAGCCTTTTCTATTGTTTAGTAAAAATTGTTTTATTTCCACCTAATCATTTTTATTTTGTGTACGGAACTGAAGACCAATAATTTTGTGATATTAAAAAGTGTAATAAAGTCTTAGAAAGCTATGCAAATTAATAATTTTGTGCAGTATTGTGTTAAAGAGCAAGTAGTATCCACAAAAACCAAAACACTTGAATATCGTACTCGTCATAAAGTTGGCAACCATATTGACATCATCTACATCTGATTAAAACTGAACTTCAAATTTTAATCACCTCGTAATGATGTCAACACAGCCAAATGTTCATGAGTACAGCAGTTGGGAGTAATGTTCAACTGTTTTGTTGTTTGTAGAAACTACTTCATTGTCAGTGTCACTTTAAAGATTCCTAATCCCTCCAGAAGTATTGTTTTAATATGGAAATAGAAATATTCCTGTTTCTTTAAATTTCCTGGAAGGCTTCCATTAGCGGTGATTTCCAACAGTAATTGGGATGACTATTTTAGTCCTTTGATTGTAGCATCAAATTCAGCCTACCATACCACTATGCAGTTGCAGTTGCAAACATGCCTTGCTTCCTCTATATCAGACATATTCCAATAGTCGATTTGGTCTTCTGGGAAATTTCGAAACTCTGTTCATTAACAAATCGTCACTTAATCCTTTACTGGACATTTTAACACTGTTCTTTATGGAAATCCGAGTAACACTGATAAATTTAATGCCACTTGTTACTCTACTTAACGGTGGTGATTACGACCATCTAGCAGTGAGATTCAAACTATTGCAATAACCTGAAGTTCGACACCCTATGAACATAATAAGATGTTCCTTATTGTTGATTTCTTGCAATTTTAACTGTGCCCCAGCCTTGAGTAAATATCTAAGTCACGCAAATTGATTGTGACTCTTGTTTCTCGGTTTTATGCATTTCCCTCAATGAAAGGGCTAATAAATCGAAACAAATTTCAAATATGTTGTTAATTGAAAAGTACACGATATTCTTCTGTTCTTCTACCGCATATATTATAAGAAGCTATAGGCTAGCTTCTTATAATATATACGGATCAGTCGGTTTTGCTTGCTCGTTAAAAGGTATTATTATTGCTATGTGCAGAGTTTAGGTCAAAAGATAGCTGTTCAGACGGACCAGAAGGCCTGACCAGCAGCCTGTCAGTCCCCTACTATTAATGGTAGAGGTAAGTACTACAGTTTTATCTGAAAATAATTCTTTACATATTTTGCCACTTTCGATTTGTTAAATAAAAATGTTGTATTGTTTTTTTCGAAACAAAAAAGTAATTTTACGAACTTAGAATTAATTTTCAAAAACTAAATGAAAAATGTAAAGAGAGGAAAATATTTATTTTACTTTAAATAGAAACAATTACAGCAAATGTTCAAAATTCCACCTTCTTGGAAAAGACATTATCACAGTCTTTTGTAGAGGCTTCTGACATTTAATAATGATACACATAGTGCAAAATTTTTAAGTTATGATTCTTTAACGTATTAGGTCTATCCTCAAAGCCATCAATCAATGATATACATACCCCCACAAGAATGAATTGTGAAGGAAGAGATCTGGCGATCCAGCTGGCCGCAGGATAGTTATTTCTCTTCCAGTAATTAAACGATTTGGGAAAGTTTTCTTCAAGTATGCTTGAACCGAAATGGAATTGTGAGATAGATAACCGTTCTGTTCAAACCAAACATCACGTATCTTTCCCTGGCAAATCGACGAATTTCGGATGAAATTTGTTGTTACAGTTAGGTTAGGTTAATATGTGATTGGGCTCTTGTCAGACCCTCCACTACTACCATCAGGTCTATTGTGACTCACAATATCCATCATTACATCCCCCAACCACTCACTTTTTTGGAGATATTGCGTATGGAGGGGGGGGGAAGAACATATAGACTTTTCGTAAACCAATACCAACCAACATTAAATCTATGCGAACATTTTTTAAGTTTAAAAAGGCATTAAAGTCATTTTTGTTGGACATGAACAGCTACAGTGTTGACGAATTTTATACAAAATGTGGGACTAATTTTGTATAGTTCTAGTTATAATATTTGTTTTAATTGCTCACTGTTCACATGTTTTTTACTTTCTTTCTTTCTTTTGTGTGTACTTATATGTTTTTACAATGTTATTTGTGATATTTTCTTTGTATTTCGACGATGTTTCTTAACTGTAATTGTACATTTTCTGAAACTAATAAATATTATTATTATTATTATTATTATTATCAATGAATTATGTCGACTTAGTAATGAAAACATAGATCAGTCAATGAAAGCTACATTTCTAGCAGTCATTCGTGAATTTTTCCCACTAGCATTTCTCAAAATTCCATTTGACGAATATTATTCTCTAGGAAAACCTTATAGGTCTTTTTAATGTTAACCATTCTTAAGAATATGTAGCACTTGAGTTTGGCATATCAGTAACTTGTATTAACAAAATTGTCGAGTTTTCATTGACGATATCACAAACCAGGATTACAGCATTCCTCTGTTATCATTAATGACAGGTAGCTTCTTATGATGGGACAAAAAAGTGCATCTATACTGTTAAAAATTTTGACTATGTGTACTATACCCGGAGAAGATACAGGTCTATTTTCGAATGCTCTTGCAAATAATTCTCTTATTCGCCTCACCATGTTATTGAGGTGGTACCATTTAATTCTGTTTTCTTTTTTGCAAATCATAAAATTTAATTTTTCTTGGAAACGAATTCTAAGTTTGTCGATCTCATCTGTACTGTTTCTCAGAGCAAAGTGAACAAGAGCATTGTAGAGCAGCACACGTGCATGTGCATATGATACAAAATCTATAAGATTGATAATACTCATACTATGAACGCATTATGTGGAGATTAAAACTGTAGAGTCGGGTACAATTTAAACTGATGTGTGTCATGGCCGCTAAATCGTCTGAACTAAGATTTTATTTGATGCATAAGAAGTGCCAGTAGTTCTCAAACAGTTCTCTAATAGCAATAATGTCGCTAAATGTATTTATAAAAAAAATAGGAAAGATGTTATCATAAAATGTTAAGATTATTAATTTAGTACCTTCGTAATTTTAGTGGAATTCTAATTATACAGTGTCAGCCATAAAGTTGGCTACATATGAGAAAAAATGTATTATTGACATTTCTAAAAAACTCTATTGGGGGGTTCGTTTATGCATGTCTGACAACAAAAAATTACATTTTGACACGTCATATGATCACCGGTTTGGCAGGACTGTAAAAATAGTTGACGGTGGTACCGAAATATGGGTCAAATTGTTAAGATATCGAAAAATTGTATTAAGAAAAAATTCATAGAATACAACAAGGACCCCATATATCAATTTTGAAGCAGATATGAGGAAAATAAAAAAGTGCAAGTTTTACCCCTACCATTAATTACTATATGAAAAATCATAAATTCTTGTGTCTATTTCACAAATATTCGATTAATTTCGATAAAAACTTTATGTATTTTAGTTGAATAAAGGTATTTGCATGTAAAAAGGGAACGAACCTCCAATACAGTATTTTTTAGAAATCTCAATAATACAAATTTTCCCCATATGTAGACAACTTTATGGCAGACACTGCAGGTATATATAGGCTCGGGCACAAATGAAACTGATAACAAAAAATGAATTGCCCAATTCAGTCAATAACAATATGAGTTATCAGAAAAAGAAATCAAAGACTAACATTGTTACAGTCCAGCAAGAACCACGGGGAGGTATGGGCATTTCTTGCCAGGAAAGGATAGGATCGCAGTATTAGTAGGGGAAATGATGTTAGTAAAAATAAAATATTTCATATAATAACAAGAAAAAATCTGAAATCTCCGTAAGGATAACGAAAATAAATTATTTTTCTGTTAGCGGTAATAAATAAAAATTCAGGTTGAAAAAATAAATATTAAAAGAAATTAACAATAATTTTAAAACAAATAAATTAAAACAATTCTAAAAGAACAACGCATTGACATGTTTTCATACACACTAAAACACTTGAACACTACGCTTGAACACTACACACTGAACAATTTTTTTCACTTTTCACATTTTTTTTTCAGGTTTTCATAAACAATACAACACTTGAACAATTTATCTACTCGACGCACGTTTCGCCATTCGTGTATTACATTAGTAATAAAACATTTTCACAAACACCAAACACTATATGGACACTCAACACTTTATTCGGCGCGCGTTCCAGCATTGGTGTATTAAAAAATAAAAATACAAATAACCTTAATCACTGTCACTATTGCTGGCATCATCACTATTAGAAGAATCAGAATCGTCAAAAGTAATAATTAATGGTTCGACTAGAACATCTAGTAGTTTTTCTCTTTCCCACCATCGCTTTATTAACTCCTCTGTATGATTGACACACTTCTTCCAATGTTCTTTTGTACACTGTTCTAATGCTTTTTCCCAAGTTTCTAAAACTCTCTTATCAGTTCCATCCATTTTTAAATGTTTATCATAATATCGTTTTGTATTAGCCCAAATTAACTCTATAGCGTTAAATTGACAGTGGTAAGGTGGCAAACGAATAACGTCATGTCCATTCTCGCGCAGAAGTTCGTCAACAAAGTACATCGGTACCTTCTTATTATTCCGAGCAAGATTTAACAAGTCCACTTTCAACGCTGTGGAAGGAAAAGGAATATTATTTTCAGTTAACCATTCTGCAATTTCATGCTTTTTCCATTGACAAGTAGGTTGTTTATTTAATTGTCGGGTGTGATATGAAGCATTATCCATTACAATTAAACTTGGTTCTTCAAGATTTGGTAATAATTGACGTTGTATCCATTCCTCAAAATTGTCACAATTCATGTTATCATGATAATCCATACTTTTATTGGTAGTAGAAAAAATTAAGCTTGCTCCCGGAATAAAGCCATCTGATGTTCCAGCGTGCAAAATAATAAACCGTTTTCCCACAGTTGATTTTTTCTGTTTGACGCTTTTTGTTGATAAATCTTGCCATGATTTTCGAACACTTCCATTTGCAAATACCCACGTTTCATCTATAAATACAATCTTACGAAGGTTACTGCTATAGTTTTCCATATACTTCTTTAAAAATTAGACCCTTTGCTGAACTATTCGTATTTGTTCACATAAATAGCGACGGTTACAATCTTTTTTATACCTAAATCCACAAACTTTTAATAATTTTAAGAGACTTACCTTACTTATGTTTATGATTCCCTTATTTTTCAGCGTTTCCCTCAACGTAACTAGTGTAAAATGGGTTTTCGATTCGTAAAAATTATAAATTACATCCCTTATCTCCATTTTAACACCTTCACATACATCCAAAGTTTTTGGTTTCTTTCTAATTCGTTTTTTTTTTTGCCAAGGATATATTATTAATTTTTTTGTGTTTAATTCTGCTAACTGTACTGAGACTTATGTTTAAAGCTGCAGAAACTCTTTCATGAATACGCTCAAGTGGTAACAAGGGTCCTTTGTTTTGCCTTTCTTTTATAAAATAATCAATTAAATTTAATACTAACTTTTTTGACTGTTCATTTAAGACGCCCACTTTAGTTGCCATATTTATCAAAATATTTCTATTTTATTTTTATAATTTGATGTTACATTCGCGACCTGGTAAATCACTAAATACTCTATCTGTCTAAATATTATGATCCACTTAGCGCTCGATCCAAATTATTGGTGGTGGGAGCGTGTATTTATTGGTTAAAATGTAGATAAACCACACCCATAGCATCAGGTGATAGGAACCTGACATTAAAAATGCTCCAGAAGCCTGGCTTTCTTTGGCATACTGCGCCACCAAAAAAGTTGAAGGTGTATTCTATGTAATGTATAATAAATAAAAAATAAAGGTCGTAGATATTCGTGCGACAATCGAATAAACAAGCTAACCATTGTACTCTTCGCCGATTTATTACACTTGTTATATAATTGTTGCACATTCTATAGGATACTCTTCGCAGTTTTTTTTGTATATGATATTATAGTTTCAAACATTTTTTGTTTAATTACAAAACAATTTTTTTTATTTAAAAAATTAATAAGTTTTTTATTTATTGATCGATTTTGTTCTTCCCCTAGCTAACACTAAGTTACTGTCCAAATTTCAATACTATCGGGCTTTTCGTTCTTAAGTTATCGTTCTTACAAGAAACGGACGGACGGACAGACAGACGGACGGACATTTTGAAAGTTGTTCAAAATTCGATCACCAACACAGTGACATGAAAATTTTTTTCTCTACGAGCAATAATACCGGTTTTAGAAATGTGCCGATCGAATGCAATATACTATTCGTCTTGTATTTGCGAAGAGTACAATAATCAGGCCGCAGTAAACGTAAGAAAGTCGATTTTATTAGAGATAAACACGCGCTAGTAGTAATAAAACACACATTTTTGGGGAAAATAAAGTTTTAACAAAACTCGTGGCGCGGTTTAATAACATGAAAATTTTAGAAGGAAAATTATTAACTTTTAATAGAGCTTAATCAAATAAAAAAAAAAAAAAGTAGAAGTACTGGGGATCGATCCCGCACCACCCCCATTTATATCTATTGCTCGAGCATCTAACCGACTGAGCTATGCAAACCTACTTTCGTTTTGTTCTAAGACGTGTGTTATGTACGTAATAGAAAATTGTAAGACTTAATGGTTTGATATTGTTCGTTTAACGGATGAATATCCACTATTTACCACTAAAAATAACTTAAATATTTCATATAAAGAGTAATAAAGACGTTTTTCATATTTAGAGTGGTGTTAGTTCACGGAAATAAATAATATTCGTCGTCAAATCACACAGTTTGAGAATCGCTGAGCTTATGACTATGTTTCTCACTCCTCAGTGTACATTTCATATTTCCGTCTCAAAAGAAGTGGGAAAGAATCTTGGTAGACATACATTGACA
This sequence comes from Stenurella melanura, assembly GCA_963583905.1. Lineage (NCBI taxonomy): Eukaryota > Metazoa > Arthropoda > Insecta > Coleoptera > Cerambycidae > Stenurella > Stenurella melanura. The sequence continues at coordinate 154,742,231 of OY757309.1, forward strand.
ATGTCTTTAGGCTATGGCTTTAAGTTTGTGTGCAAGAGGTAGTGAAAACGTATGTGCAATATTAATTCATACAATGGTCTTTTTAAACTTGACTGGACTCTATTCCATCTTATTATATTAAATTTTACGGTTTAAATCGTGAATTGTGTATGTTTATGAATAATTAAGTTGTTTTTTGACAACTAAAGGATAGTACATTAAATATAACAATCACAGTGTACATAATTCATTCATTTGAACTCTCCACATCATCACGCAGACAGTTTTAATGAATGAATGTGCACACCCATTCGAAAAACGGTAATAGAGCCATCATATCTTGTCATCACACATCGGAAATCATCATATCGTGAATCAGTTCCTGCCAGTGGACAAAAGTCAACAGAACATATTACATCTATGTTTGTTTTGGCTGGACCTATCTATATATAGGTTATGCACACAAAATCTTTATACAATTTCCTATATATAATTTCCCACATTTAGTTTCGAATCTGGTTCTATTAATGGTTTTAATATTAATGCAACTCAACGAAGGTAAATAATACATAAAAAAGAGAACGGTGGCTTAGTTGTCAGTATATTGTTCCTAAGTCATACACAGGCTTGATCCCTGCTTACTATAAAAAAAAGTAATTCTAAAAATTATCCCTAAAGCCTAGTTTTCATTAGTCGGTCAAGTAATTTGGTCAAGTACTAACTATCCCTCTAACTCTATTAGAGGGATAGTTAGTACTTGACCGCTAACTCCACTAATCAAAACTAGGCCTAAGATGGTTTACACTTCACAATAAACTTCAATACCTTGTCTCTCTCTCTTTCTCTCTCTCTACCAAACACAAAACCTCAGATTTTCAGGGGGAGGGCTTAATTCAATGATACGACAGCAGTTAACAAAACAACTAAAAAAAGCATAACAATAATAATTAGAAAGTAGATTAATAAACATCTTTACTATAGAGCAATTTTGTGATTTATTTGAATTAATCAGTAAAAAAAACAATATTACAAATTTATGTTTTCATTGTAAATATACCTGGTTCTATTCCAATTTATGAAACTTATCTTCTCTCCTTTTATAACGAATATATTTAATGAAACATTTCAGCAACTTGTATTGAATGAACAAGCACAAAAGTAATACAAGAAGGAGTGTCCCAATTACATCCAGAAGAAGGTACTGATAAAGCGGCATATTGGGTACTTCATTTCTCAGTAGTTTTGCACCTTTGTGTCTTATCACATATTCGGTCCACCAAACTGCTTGATCCAAGCTAGATATGGGTTGTTCTTTTAATAAAGTTGACAATTCTTTTACGGAATTTAAATACCTATAAAGCAAATCTATTATTACATATTTCTACTCCAACCAATTTCTTGGTAATGTAAACTATGTGTATTCAGGGTGAGTCATTTGAATTAGACCAAAATAAAATGGTGAGGTGTCCCCGCCAAGAGATATTAATTGCAAGACCTGCAAAAAGAAAATATAAAATAATGTGCTGTGTATGAAACATGATTCTCATAGCATCACAAACACTACCTTCCCACCAGATCTGAGACTGGCATACCTATTGCTACACCTTATGTGATTATATTAACAGTAATTAATAAATTAAAAAATAAAAAAACTAAGGATATATATATGGTACCAATATATACATAATAAAAAAGTGTGTGAACCTACTAAGTGAACCTTTAGCAGATTTAATTAATGCATGCATTGTCCAGGGTCATTTTCCTAATTCATTGAAAATGGGAAGGTGATTCCTGTATACAAAAAAGGGGACAACACTCAGCTTGCAAATTACCGACAGATCTCAATTTTACCATCCATGTCAAAGATCGTAGAAACTGTGATGCACTACAATTTGATATCTTATCTAGATTCAAAGGCAATATTAAGCGCTCAACAATTTGGTTTTAGGAGGGGATTGTCTACTTCAGACGCAATCTTAGCCTTAACCAATATGATTAAAAACGCATTTGAAAACAGAGACAGTTGCCTAGGAATATTTACAGATCTAACTGCTGCTTTCGACTGTGTGGAACATAACATCCTACTAAATAAACTGGAATTTTATGGTATCCAGGTGACTGTTTAAGATTATTCAGCTCCTATCTTGAACCCAGACAACAGCTGGTGCTGTGTGGTAATGACACAAGGCGAAATGATGGAAATTAAAAGAGGTGTACCACAAGGATCAATTCTGGGACCATTACTCTTCCTTGTCTATATTAATGATTTACCTAAATCCTTAGATACAATTAACGTGAAAACAGTAATGTATGCAGATGATGCAACATTTGTGGCCACTATAAACAGGAAAGATGATTCTCAGCACATCCTGAATAACATCATTGTGAAAGCAAAAGCCTGGTTTGCATCAAATCAACTGGTGTTAAATGAACGGAAAACTGTGAATTTATTATTCGAGTCCAGATCAAGTAACAATTCAATTCTAAATGTAAATAATGTCAAATTCTTAGGTGTTAATATGGATGTAAATCTAATATGGGACGAACATATCAAAGTTCTCACTGGTAAACTAAATAAATCCATATATGCTATCAGAAAGATAAGGAACACCATCAATGAGCAAGCAGCCTTAACAACCTACCACTCACTTTTTTATCCACTTCTCACATACGGGATATTGTCTTGGGGAAATGCGGCACAAAGCCATTTACAAAAATTATTTGTGATCCAATAGTCGGCAGTAAGAAGTATAGCCAACGCAAATTGGGGCGAAACGTGTAAACCAATATTTGTAGAGATGAAAATTATGTCACTGTTTTCTGTTATCGTGTACCAGAATCTACTTTATGTGAGGCAGAACTTACAAGGTTATGTCACACATAATGAAATCCATGAGTATGATACACGAAATAAGTTTAATCTGGTAATGCCACAAAACAGACTTCATAGAGAAACAACAATCTTGGAATCAGTTTGTTCAATTCTTTACCACCACACTTCCGTAACCTCACAATGATTAAATTTAAAAATAAACTCAAAAACATATTAACACAAAACTGCCTTTACAGCATACAGGACTTCTTTCAACTTATCGGTGAAAATGGAGACATTATTTTTGCCACTGTAAATTAATTTTATTGTTCTCTTTAATGGGCTTATTTGGCATTTTTTTTTTATTTCATAAATCGAAAGTGCAAGTATAAAATAATGTATCTGCAAAAAATCAGAATCCTATTCGCACGTTAAGTATCTTAAAAACTATTACAAATCTCCACCTCGTGAAAATGGGGCGTGGCCAGACGCTACGTCACTATACGCATAGACTCGGCGATCTCAATAGACTTGATGCTCTTTTGTTGTTATAATTATAAGTGTTTTCGAATTATTGTTTGTTTTGCTCACATGTTGACAGTAGGGGAGTACAATTTGGTGAAATGTCAAAAAATTACAATTTTCTCTCGCTCCTATCGGGACGAATTTTCGATTTAAACCCTGCAATTTACGATTAGGATTAATCGCCAACCTCCTCCTTTCCGTAGAGACATAGAACGAACTACCACTCGGCGTATTTATTTAGTTACCAGCGTTTGCAAATTCCATGTTTTTCGACTTTTCAGGTTAAATTTGAAAGATCTCAGAGAGCCACTTTTCTTACGTCACTTGCGTATAGTGACGTCACAAATGAGCGCTCGGTTTTTGCAACTATTACTAATTTCAAGTCCTTATATCTCGAGAACGGAAAAAGTTAATAATACGAAATTTTAAGAGCATAAGGAGAATATCGAGTACTATATGAAAAAGTATGAAACCCATATAAAAAGAATATCATGGAACAAGCCCATTCTAATACATGCACCTGTCGTTTGTATCATCCTATGTTTGTAATTTACCATTTTATTGTAGATGACGTTTTTGTGTCATAATTTCTTATCTTCATCCACTTGACTTTAAGACTGAATTATTAACTAGATTTAATGTACACAGGCACAAATTGTGTTTATTTATTGACTTGTCTATAATGTAAATTTTCTGATGAATAAATATTATTATTATTATTATTATTAACACAATATTGTTGCAAAATAAAGACTGTCATATTGTTCACACTATCGTAACTTAACGATTAGCAGCACACACATAGCGTTTAACCCCAAACTGAGTAGTTTAGTTCTCCAAAAACCACATTCACCAATCACCAAGCAGCTGATTGTTGCGCTTGTTAAGCTATATTCAGAATAATTATCTGTAGGCATCACATAAGGAGTTAAAACTCCAATATTATATTAATGAGATCAGATTGCATTGATATTTTACATGTGGCTTTTAATTGGCGACATTACAATTTGGTTTAGTTCATATAATTCATTCTGTATAATAGTACGACAGCCCGCTACCAAGATTTTCCAGTTACTTTGGCGAAGATAATTCCAGAGTTTCTCATCAGTTCTGGGAGAGCTGAGAAGAAAGGGTGATGGAACTTTTTACCTGCCCTAGAGGGTTGAAATCGAGCTTTAAACGCGTGAAGAACAACCGATCATCTCGATCTTCGCAGCGAGGCAGTTTCTTTTGTCTTCTTGTCGAGGGAAGTAAATATGATGAGGATAAATTGAGAACTGTTCTTTTGACTGATAAGCCCAGTTATAAAGACCAAAATAATGACAAAAATTTTATTTGAAAAATAGTATTTTTTTAAATTTGACGTTCATTTGACAAGTTAATTTTTATATTTGCAAAAATTGTAATTGGGAAGATCATGGAATGGTTGCTATGGTGAAACATATTCTTTATAAGATTTTGCAAAGAGCGGAAAGAAAAACTATCTATGCGAACTAAAAGAAAAACTGTATGTAGAAATATTAATGAAATCTTTGCATTCTTTCGATAACCTGACTTCTGGTTATGCTAACAAGTAAAAATTCTTATTTGCCATTCTCATTATAACACTAGCATCCAACATAGTCCCCTACAACTAGGCAGATTAAACTAGTATCTACATGATCCCCTACTATATGTAAATTCAGTTAAAAATGAGAACAAGGGCCTGAAATTAATTTATTTACCTATCCTGTCTTTAAACATTTTTTCGTGCTAATGAATTACATTTTCATAAAATCTCGTTCAGTTTCTTGGAAATGCTTAGCCTTTGAAACGTTTTTCGTCCTTATTCTGGACTCATCAGAAAAGCCCAAAACCACTCATAACGATGTTCCATGCAAAACCAAGGCAATATCCATGAATAAGTATGAAATATTTATATTTGACATTGACTGATAAGAAACAACAGATCTTCACCTATCTATTAGCTAACATAGTGGTGCATTTGTGAAGCACTATTAGTAAAATAAGATGAAAATTATTTTATAACCGGCATGCTTTCATTCAAAATAATTAACATAACATTAAAATAGATATTTGTACATGAAGGGGAAGAATATATGATGGACATTTTGTAAGTGAATGAGTTTTATTACTAATAGATGTGTATTCGTCGTGCAGGATATAGAAAATGTTACCTTTCATTGGTGGTAACCTCAATAATTGCATTTTTTAAATCTTCCTTTTTCAAATTTTCATAATCCAACTGTAAACATGCTCCTTTCCTCGATAATCTTCTGATATTGGACCACTGGTCAACAAAAAAGGGCATACCAATCATCGGAACACTGTAATAAATTGCCTCTTCTAACGATTGTTGTCCTCCCTGTGTTATGAACAACTTTACGTTTTTATGTGCTGAAATAAAAAAAAGTTTAATGTAAAAACTTCAAATTTTATAGAAAGAAGAATTAGGATTTAGAAGCGGTTATTAGATATTACAACCTTCTTATAGATAAATTGGAAGAATATGACATTAGAGGTCCCACCCTAAACTAGATTAAGACACATTTACTAGATAAGTATCAAAAAATCTCTTTAACTGTAAATAATAGGATATACATTCTGGTTTTAACCATATTCCGACTGGGGTACACCAAAAGGCAGCATATTGGGGTCATTATTGTTTATAATCTTCATCAATGACATTCATTCCCATATGACTGGAACTTTTATGTCTGTCTTTGCTGATGACACCCTTTAAAGTCCTGTTTCCTGGAAGAGACGAAGGAGATGGGAACTAAACCGACCTACAAACGGGAGACAGTTGTTGGTTCATAAATGGCTCCAAAACTCCTGAGGGAACTGGAGCTGGTGTATATAGTTGCAAATTAAAGCTATTTTGCAAACCACTGAAATTATTGATTAAAAATTCATAGTAATAGTCTTGTTATGGTTCTGCTTAGGTACTCTTATAGTTTTTTTAAATGTACATACTAAGAAAAAAAAGTTATGGTCAAAAATAATAAAAATGTCCCTATCGGATATCTCTTTCTAGGGAATGGCCACCTTAATACTAAATGAATAAGGGTATATTGCATTTGATCGGCACATTTCTAAAACCGATAATATCGTTCGTAGAGAAAAAAGTTTCATATCACTGTTTTCATGATCAAACTCTGGATGTATTTACTCTCTTGTAGAATACTACTCTCAGGAGGAGCTGTTTCACTGCTATTCACACAGGTGTCTCTTACTAAATCTTTAACGATATACTTTTCGTTTAAGAAATACTAGCCGTGATTTTGACCTTTGAGATAATTCCCTTCTTTTTGACAATTAAATATGTGCGGAATAACTCAGATTTTAGTTTTATTTTTCCGCCTTTCATTGTTTTATAATACATATCATTTTCCACATTCTTTAAGCTACAAATTTTATTATTGTACGATTTTTAATAATCTACTACACTAGATTTACGTTAAAATGATCCTCACAACAATACTTCATCCCTTTACTACTAAAAAATTTCTCCCTGTGCATAGCTTGCCGTCACAAATAAATATTTTATTGGGAGTAGACACTGATGTACTTTTACAGTCTGGAACTATACAATATTTATACAGGGTGTTTTGAAAATATTGGGACAATGCTTAGCCATAGATTCTTGACATCAAAACTAGTCAATTGAACAAAAAGTAGGGGTCTAACTCTTCTCATTTTCAAGATACAGTGTGTTAAAATAAAAAAAAATGTATTCATATTTTGTCTCTATCTTGGACACTATTATACGTATTTACTTCAAAGATTGTAATGAAATGTTTTTCAGGTCGTCAATTACAATGGTGATATTGTCGTCACATTTTATAGAAGGCGTTAGTTACAGTACTTTTATGTGACACTTTGGGCCATAACTTTTTTGAGGTTAGGTTTTGGACATTGTTTTCTATTATAATCCAAACGCATTTTAATTTCTTAAAGAAAAGGTGTACTTATTGACAAGCGATAATATTAATTATTTGTACTATTTTCGTGCTGCTGGTAAAATTTGCATTTTATTACATACATTTTGGATTACGCCCATCTAGAAATGAGTAACATAGTCATTAGGTACGACAGAATTTCTTCGAACTGGTGTGTAGCAAAGTTATAAATCGCATATTATTCTATAAAGGTGCATTTTATCGCGTTTCAACAAGTACGCCTTTTCTTTAGGAAATTAAATTGCGTTTGGATTATAATAGAAGACAATGTCCAAAACCTAACCTCAAAAAAGTTATGGCTTAAAGTGTCACATAAAAGTACTGTAACTAGCGCCCTGTATAAAATATGTGACATCGACAATATCACCATTGTAATTGGCGACCTGAAAAACATTTCATTTCCAACTTTAAAGTAAATACGTATAATAGTGTCCAAGATAGAGACAAAATAATTATATATATATTTTTTTTACTTTAACACCCTGTATCTTGAAAAGGACAATAGTTAGACCCCTACTTTTTCAGTTCAATCGACTTGTTTTGATGTCAAGAATCTACGGCTAAGTGTTGTCCTAATCTTTACAAAACACCTGTATAACCCCTCTTTTTATCCATGTTAATAACAAAATACAGAACACTCAAAAGACATGGATAAAATTAACATGTCCGTCATGCGTGCTATATGAAACTATATGGGAACAAGGGAGCGGCCATCCACCAGGATGGCCGCTTCTCTACATTTTCGTGTGCTCTGTTTTCATTATTATTTTGATGGAAGCAGTTGAAAAAAAAATCTAATATTTTGCACATTTACTAACTACAAGGTGTATTTTCGAAATATGAATAAAAAAAAATTCTAAATGAGCCCGTTAATAAGTCATGTTTCAAAGACTGTTAGTACAAGAGCCAGCACACTATTACCTGACACATTAGTGCTGGAAACTTAATTTATAAACGAAATTAATTATTTAAAAAAAAATCAGACTGACATTTACTAAACATGGCTTAAAAGTAGACACCTTGCAGGTTTAAAACATCTGCTGCCGTACCTCCATTACCAGGATGTATGTCTGCCTTTGGACCTCCACTAACTGGGATGTATGCTGTTCATATTTTTGTAATAACTAAGTGGTAATTAATTAATAACAAAAAAATCTGCTTGATGTTTCTTTGTCATGCCCAACCAGGATGTGTTGTATTTTTGTATTTACTAAGTGGCCATAATATTCGCTTGATACAAATACTTGTAAACAATTGTAAAAGACATTTTGAGTTATTTATAGTGTAGTTTCCACCAATAAACATACATTTTTTAGAAGTGTTTCATACTGCGATTGTTTCCTGTAACATTCCTGCTGCGAGCCATTAGTCATAACACCTGGCGGTTGGTACATTTGTTTATATCTTGTATATTTAAAATGTAGCGATAAATAATGATATATAAATGAAATAAATATCATACTCGTAGCTGTAGGAATGAATTGTTAATATTTAAATAAAATAAGAAACTTTAAAGGTAAAAGTTCCTGCACCATATAAAATTATTTAAAACGCTTCAAAAAGGCAGCTCAAATTCTTATTAAAAAGAAGAACAGGACCATCTCCCAAAACAATATAATCGAAAATCCAACTACGACATCAATTCCTAAGTCTCAATATTACTTAGCCTATTGTAAATAATCTTAAACAGCAGCTTTATTTCTTGACATCAAAAAAACATTCGATCATATATGGCACATAGGACTATTAGATAAATTAAAGAAGCTGGATATACCTGATTACCTCATTCATCTTATTAAAAACTTTTTAAATTCTAGGAAATTAAGGATTAAGATAAATAATGGTATATCAGAAGAATTTGCCACAGATCAAGGAGTACCTCAAGGATCTCCACGCTCTCCCTTACTATTTAATATCTACTATCTACGTACGGAACAACTTATCAATGCAGGATATATGCTGCAATATGCCTATGATGCCGCCTTGGTGGCACATGATAAAACAGCAGAAAAAATAATAAATAAAATACAAATATTTTGTGATGACACTCAATTATGGTTAAACAAATGGGGCTTACAGGCCAATCCGGCTAAATTGCAATTGATCATTTTTATTCACACATCTTCAAACTCCTCTCCATCAATAACTATCTCTAATAATATAATTCGTACAGTAACAAAGCAAAATATCTCGGCATGAACTTGGATAACAATCTAAATATGAATTTCCACACAAAAATAATAAAACGAAAAATAATATCTAGAGCGAAACACTTCAGGACACTAACATACAAAAATAAAGGCATTATCTCCACTGCTTCCAAAATCTATAAAATAATATGCAGACCGATCATAGAATATGGACACACCCTTTACCTAAATTGTAGAAATCCTGCCTTAACCCTCTAACGCATGAATTTTTTTGTAAACTCATAAATTTAGGGGGGGGTGATTTTGGAACGAGAAATACGAATCTGATGTAAGAAATTAATTTTGTTGCCTCATTCACCTGCTGCAGATGAGAAAAGGAAGTCCGCCTTTAGGCGGACCTGTGCAGTACATACATAGACTTAATAGAAAGTGTGCATTTCATTTATTCAATACAAGAGCTAACATAAATTGCAAAAAAGTACAATGAAAGTAAATACAATAAGAGATTTAAATAACATAAAAAATTCACAAATGTCTTCATTTGTTAGGCTTGTTGTGGAAGTATAGAAGCATATTTCTTTGTTGGGGAACTACATAGGCTGAGGTTGTATTTGATGCAAAATGCTTGTGTTTCGGAGGTACATTTTGGGTATTTGCACTGCTTCTTGCCTGATCGATCCAGAAAGATGCACCAATGGCCTACTTGGTCGGAAGCAGCCATACGGAGTTATCAATTTCTTCAAACTTGCTAGCAATTCTTTTTCTTCACGAAACACTAATTCGTTTACGTGTAATTGAAGATTTCTCTTCCTCCAAGTGACTGACTTGAATTCTTCGACTTCGTTCTTTATATTCATGGCGTCACCGGTGAACATTCCTATGGTGAGAACATTTGGACCAATCTCCTCTTCTGCTAGTTCTGGAGAACGAGGACGTTTCCGATGTCTGGAAGTTCGAGTGGCCAGTGGCGTAACACTTTCATCAGTTTGAGCTGATGTGGAAGGCATAACAGGTTGAGCAGGCAGTGGTTCGGAAACATTTGGGCCACCCTCCTATTCTGCTAGTTCTGGCAACCGACACTTCCGACGTCTGGAAATTTGAGTGGACAGTCGTGTAACACTTTCATCAGTTTGATCAGATGCAGAAGGCATAACAGGTTGTGCAAATGTGCAGGCAGTGATTCGGTAACTTGAGTCTCTAACAAAACAGCTGATTCATCTTTTGATGATGAATTAGCTGATGAAGCATACAGTGACTCGCTCAAAGTGCTGAGATTGACACTAGCCATTATTGCTTCTGCCACAACTTCAGGCAGTGTTGCACTTCTCATTCCTTCCAGATACACGTCGATGGCCAATTCATCTTCGGCACTTACATCATTAGAGTGGTGCTGTCACTATCGTTATCAAAATCACCTTCCTCATCATCAGTGGTGCCTTTGTCATCAGCAGGAATCAATTACTTCCCTGATTTCCTCATCTCACATTTCCGACAATTTCAAATATTTTCGCTGATGTGCCATGACTTAAGAGTAAATTATTATTCTCTTATTATTATTATAAAACAAAAAATTTCAAACGTTTTCCTTGAAATTGCAGTAACAGATTTTACACTGCACTGTACTGCCTACAGGCAGGTAGTATATTTAGTGATATTTCGATGTCACAAAAAAAAATCACTTCAACAACCACAAATAACATAGAATATAGAATAAAAGCTACTCACCAATAATTTTTCCAGCTTGCTATGACTTTCACAAATATTTATTTTTATTCTTTGAAATGGATACACCCTCACAAAACAATTTTACCCTCATTCGCAACGAAATTCTGATTTCAACTGACTATTGCTACTAAACTATTCATACGACAGTAGCGATATTTTGACCACTGTATAGAGTAAAATTCTCCTATAGTCGGTGATATGCAGTAAAAGGTTCAAAATTCTATCCGTGACCATAATTAGCACTTAGGTAAAGTCCGCCTTTAGGCAGTTCTATGCACTAGAGGGTTAAAAAACATCCAAGTTGCCGAAACATCTTCTCTTAGAATTATCACAAAAATTCGCCATGCTGCAAATCCACTACATCACTCATCAAACACATTGCTCTACAACAAAACCAAAATTCTGCCACTCATCCAAAGACGTCCAATACTTTCTGCAAAATTTGCCAAACAAACACACAGCATGGAACACTTAGAACCACTTTTAATAGAAAGAACAAAAGTGATAACCAAATACAAACATCCTACAAGAACACTCCAAGAAATTCTCTCATCCCTAGCACTAGAAAACAGAATATAGCATAAAACAAATCCAAAACATATATTTTTTTTACAAGTAAGATAAGTAAATTATTACCTTATTATTATTACTTCATTAAAATAATGTATATAGAAACTTTTTGTAATACTGGCTGAAGGACTTCGGTCGATGGCCATTTGGTGTATCCATTATTATTATTATTATTAGCCCATTGTCAGAAATAGCTTGTTTGAGTTTCTGCTATAAACAAGCTTCATCTTGTTTAAGTAACTCCAACTCACGTATATGTGAGCACAACGTGGCACCTCAGTTATAAAACGTATACAGTTATTTTCCAGTGACAGGCAAGGAACCTATACTATATCAGCATAGTTCCCTTGTGTCCTGGTATTGGTATATAAAATGACCATATAAGTCTCGATTGGAAAAAATGGCAATCGATTGATTAACAATTCCTTGCCATATAATTCCCTTTGTTGTGCACCACTGTATTGCGGCCACTTCAGCCTGGAATACTGTGGCATATTTTCCTAGACATATTGGGATTTTTGGTTTTGACCTTCTCCCATAAATCGCAGCTCCGATTCGCTGTTCTGTCTTAGAGTCGTCTGTATACCAGACTGTTTGTGCCAGTATTGGAGAACCGTTTATATAAAGTTATATTAATTTGATTTAATTTGAAGAGAGCAATTTAGTACAAACAAGAAGGTACTAAAATAAACGAAGAGGAGATAGGCAAGAGTGAAAGATTTGTAAATTACGGTTGGAAGAAGTTTGTTAGACTATAGACAGTATATCTTCTCTTCGTCATTGCTATTAAACAAATTAATTTGAGCTTCGATATAAGCCTTATAGTGCGGCAATGAATCCATTATCATTCCGTTTTCTTCTATATCAAGGAATGATAGAAACTGAAGCAGATTTATTTATTTAAATGATAACAACGATTCTTCTACGTTAAATTTTCTGATATTGTCAAATTAGTTAAAATAAAATGAAAACTTATTATTTTGACCAACAAAGATAAAATACTAACACATGTTTATTCTAGCAATCAAATTCGTTTCTTTAAAAATATATCATCAATAATTATTAACACATTCAGCGCCATGGCGAACACTGGTGTCTGAGAAGCTACAATTAGATCAGGCCATAGCGGTCACCGGTGTCCGTTTTACTTAGCTATTAACATTGGCCAACAGACACTCATATTCGAAAAGTTTTTATCATTAATTGCCGGCCATGGGCCTGTATAATGGTATACATGCCATATGGGTTCTTAATAATTACCAGTTTTCCGATAAATGAGTCCGCTATGGCCTGGTGTGATAAAAAATATGCATTTCTTTTTATATAGGGCCAGATCAGACACTAGTGTCTGCCGAGCTTGCCTTATGGATGGTCCCGTGTGTAGATTCAAAAATATTAGCTTGGCGTTAAATGCGTTAAAATGTTTATTTAAATACTTACCGAGTATTTCTTGTTGTGGCAACCAGTTGCCAACAAAAAGATTGCTTATATTATCTTTCAACGCTTTTTCATCTACTTTCCAAACAATTCTAAACGGCAATTCAGCAAATGTTTCCAGAAGAGCATCAATTGTTTCTTGCGGCAAATTAGATAACTTAACATTGGAACCTAAACTGAAGTAAATTACGCCATTCTGAGAACCATTGAGAAATTCCTCTAGATCCTAATTAAATCAAATTTAGATATGGACAAATACGAACTTAGAAGATTTACCTGCGGTAAAGTGTTAAGTTTTCGTAAGTGAATTGCTCCCCCGATCTGCAGCACATTAGGCATTAAAGGTCTTGCATCATGTAGAACAGGATGAGTATTTATAAACAACATACTGATTTTCTTTTGAATAATTCTCAGTTGTGGTACGTCTTTACCAAAATATTTCTTGACAAAATAATCCTCTTTTGGAAAGAGATAACAATGAAAATACAATGATAGTCCTATGTAGTTTAGAGTGTTTAATATTCGCTCGAAAAAACTCATTTTAGAATCAAATGGTACAAGAAAATCTGTGTAAATTGCTGGATTAGTTGGATTGCCAACCATTTCGTGGCCTATAGTAGTTGCATCCATTGAAGACACACCAATGTAAGGACAATTAAATCTTTCACTAAAAGCTAACATTGTAGGATCTAAATACTCTATAATAGCCAAATCAAAATGTTCACTCTTGTCGTTAATTAATTTTTGTACATCGTCCTGTTCAAGTTCCTTTGCCAGTATATCTTGCATCATATTAACAAACTGATTAAAACTTTTCAATTTATTTTGCCTGAAATTTTTAATCATACTGCTTAAGTTATGTTTATTGTGCCACAATTCATTGGCAAAACTCCAATCAATCTGTTTAAAGTTGCTAAAATTTGTATTTTTAATAGGCTCTGTAGTTAACAGTGTAATTTGATGACCTCTAACTAACAAACTTTTCCAGAGCGGTTGAAACACTACTTGATGACTAATGGATGGTGTGGGCATTACGGCTAATATTCTAGCACTTTCACATTCACTCCATAATAACAGAATAATCCATAATATATATTGTACAGAAACCATGTTGTAAAGTCTAGACATAAAAATAAAATAGTTTTCACAAAATATGTTATATTCAAGGTATATTTACTATAATTTCACTACGCTTACTATGCAAATACGAATTTATAAGGGATTTAAATTATCAAAGTAAATATCTATTGTTCTCTGCATTGTAAATAGGTAAAAATTTGTAAAGGATAATGACGAAATAGGGGCATAGTTTGACATTCTTTGTAAATACAAGATAAGTTACAACCTATCCATATTTTTTAAAAAGATTTAATAATTAAACATACTTGGCCACATTGTCTGTCTTGTACTAGGTTTGATCGCTAGCTCTGACACTCGTAGTGTCAGCGGGTAATGGATGTTATCTGCACCTTTTTAAGTGTGTAACCCCCTTCCAGATAGCCTTGACTTTGAACTCAGGAGTTGTCTACTATATATATATGGTGCGTGTTCTGGTGTCTAATAATATATTATTGATGTTGGCTTATACCTTACGCTTATAACGGTATTGACCCAGTGCAAAACGTTATGGAATCCATGCATTTCTATAGACAAATGAAGTGATTTGGAATATTTAGCTATTTCGATTCAAACGTATTTATATCAACATCGCTCTTCTTAATCGAGTATATTAGTATTGCCCATAATGCTTCCAAATTTCTTTTAAAATATAGGACGTTTTGCCATCCTGTCACCTACATTCTAATGCCTAAATTACCGGCTTTCCTGAACTGGTGAATCATTTTTGGATTTTGATTCAGTAATTTTTTTGGGAGCAGATGATATAATAAAATAAATCTTTATAATATTAAGAAAACAATTTAATAATATTCAAGGCATAAACATCCTGGGTCATATTCCTTTGCAACAATAAATAATGAAATTTAATGAACGAATTCTTCTATCATAAAAAACAAATTGAAATGAAAATCGTTAAGTTTGAAAAGGAAGTCATTTATTACATGATGTATAACAATTTGAATTTTTTGTACAAAATTCCATTTCGTCTAAAGACAATAAAAAAGGCATTTTTACAAAAGTCTTTGGCGTAAAAAAACATACCAAATATATAATCACATATACAGATTGGGAAAATATACAATATAAAAATATTTACAGTTCAATAAATAACTACTGCCAACAATAAAGTTCAATTTAACAACAGCCGAATCACAAGAGTTCTTTAGTTATGGAATTGTAATCATCTCTTCACCTTAAAGCTACCAATTCCCTGTGATAACTTTATATAATTTTCAGGGATAAAGCACAACCGTTAACCATTTTCATTTTCACAATATGAAGCCCAAATTAAACAATTGCCTAGACCACTGTAGCAAATAAGAAATACTGTTGCTAAAAACACCAAACTGCATATTGTACATGGTTTTTTCTCCAAAAAAAAGCCAATTAGGTATAATACCATAAACATTACATGAGTTTGAACTAAAGCAGGGTTCGATGGCTTTGGCATCAACAAAACGGGAATAAGCCACTGAAGACAGTACATAATTTGAGGTAGGACACAAACTTCACATTTTCAATTATTATCTAGTGATGTACCACAAAAATTAAACAAGTTCTTTAAATAAGTTTCAGTCAGCTGTCAAAGTTGTCAAATGTCTTTTTAGATGTTCTGTGTTCTGCGGTCAAATATCAAATATTAAGGCTTGATTAGAATGAACGGCGCTCAACGACGTTGAACGCAATGACGTTCTTGGAAAAGAAAGCGTGCACACAATTATACGCCGTCATTTATATTTATTTGACAGATAATATCAGAATTATAACCTCTACTATTTGACACAACCATATCGAGCAGTGTTTTGTTGCTTTTGTGCACTGAATATTTTACCGAAAATGTTTGATTAAGAAATAATTATTATGTTTCATATGACGTATGCGATTTATATGTATGTTTACTTCAACCGCTTTTTTCACATTGAAATTCAAGGTTAGGATGCCAGCATTGACGGCGTCAAAGTTCAAAGTTGACCAACTTCGAGCGTAATGCGACAATGCGACGCTCAACGCCGTTCATTGTGCGCAACATCATTTCCTTACATGCATTCAACTTAATGTTTGACATTTGACGGCGTCTGACGGCGTTCATTCTAATCGAGCCTTTAGATGTTTTCCAGTTTGTTCATTTGTGTTGATTTATACCAACTTTGAAGCACGTTATCTCTCTCACACTCACGTTACTTGTGATAGCACTATCTTTATTTAACTGCTTGAAGCTGCTTTAAATCAACACAAATGAACAAACCTTTCGTTATGTTAAGTAACTCTGAATCATAACGAACCGATTTCATGTGTTGTCTCTCTGTCCCTACCACGCAACTTTATATCATATTATCATTGTTCATGGAAATCCTGTTTATTATGTTCACTGCAAACGAAAGCAGCTATTGTAGCATGGACCACAGACTTATAGACTGAGTAGTAAGCACTTTTTAGTTCTTATTAAATTCACAAAAAGTACAATGAGTAAACTTTGTTTTCTTTAATTCCTTTTACCGCGTATGGATCGAAATTTTCGTCTGCCAGCGTAATTTTGGGGTATATGATAAAAGACATATGTTATAATGCTCTCCTTAAAAATTTGTAGAGAGAATAATAATATTCGTAGAATGCCAATGCCCCCGCTCCGAAAAATTAAGAAGTATCGATACTTATAGGTATCGATACTTTTCTTTCGATATGATACCAGTATTGCTACTTTTCATTTGATACCAACAGCGATACTTATTGGCATCGATAATTTTCTTTCAATATAATACCGGTATTGGTACTTTTCAATCTGTACCACTATCGATACTTGCGGTATCGGAACGTTCCTAGATGTGACAAGAAAGTATGTATAGTTACCAGACGTCGCTGCTCGCTAAAACATTAAAATTATAAGACCAATCTATACCTGATATAACTCCTTATTTCTAATCATTATTATTTATTAACAATAGATAGTAAGACAGTTATAAATTATTTATCCGTATATGTATTTGTTTGGAAACATTTCAATGTTCAATGTTTTCATCGCGTAACGCGTTTTATGTTCTATTTCATGTGAACTTGTAGATGTGAATAAGACTATAAATAGAAATCAGCCTCGTGTTCATTGATTTCCGACCATTTAAGATGGTCGAAATAAATCGGTCAAGCGACCTGTGAAAATTCACCTAGCTATTCATTTTCCTCTAGTGAAAGGTGGACATGGTAATTTAAACTCTAACAAAGAATAAATAAACAGTATAATTTATATCCTGTATCTGTAATGGAGAAAATACATCGATGAGAATCTTAGATTCGTATTGCAATCTAATGGCGGGAAAACTAAACGGAAGTAAAATGCAAATCATATTTTCTGCCACACATGCGCATTTCCTCGCTTCCTTTCTGTCTTTCTGAATTGTGATTCTAACGTGTTTGGCTCACATTTTGCACGTTGCCTAATATTTAATAAACATGGATAAGCCAGTAGTTCTCGCCCGTGTCATCAAAGTTTTGGGACGTACAGGATCCCAGGGACAGTGTACACAAGTAAAAGTAGAATTTATTGGTGAACAAAATCGACAAATTATTCGTAATGTCAAAGGACCCGTCAGAGAAGGTGATATCCTCACGTTGCTAGAGTCTGAACGTGAAGCAAGAAGATTGAGATAAGGTTTTATGTAGGTGTGTAGGCGATGTTATATTCATAATTAGAGAAATAACTATCCAAAATTACACATGTATTACCATAGATTTATTAATGGTAACCTAACCTTATTTTTGTTGTAGGATTGTTCAAGATAAAAGAAAGGCAAAAACCGTTGGGATGAATTTCTTCTAAATCAGGCACTTTTAATTATATTAATTGTACTAGATTATACGTAATAAATGTATCCCAGCACTTAGGTATATCTTTATTTTTGAAAGTTGAACGACCATGTTTTCACCATTTGAAGCTTTTGCCATCCGACGATTTGTAAGTGTCCAAGGTAAATTCTTACGAAACTGATTAATTAAATTTTCTTAAATTAAAAGTTTTCACAATAAGCTAAATTACTTGTAACTATTAGTACATAATGTGTACACATATAACCAATTTGAGAATATTGTTAATTAAATTTCAGTAACAAGTCTAAATTTAATGGTTAATAAATAGTAAATTTTACTTAGTTTAAATTTTTTTTTAATTTATCAACAGTCAAAATTGGCATTAATTATAGTTCCGAGACTTAAGTTGATATGTAAGGGGGCATTAGAGGATTCTTATGTTCTTTTTTACGTCGATTAGGATAATCTTGGCACATGTCAATGGATCAATTAAAATTATTGATATGTTATTAAATAGCAGATATATTTGGCAAGACTTGAAAAAAAAATGCAAATCTTTAAGAGCTGAAAAGTGATTTTCTTTGTTACAAGAAAAAATTCAGGAGATTTCACCAAAATCTACTAAGTACTTCTACAGAACAGTTCGGTACATGAGATTTTTTGTTTTAAAATTTTTAATTCTAATATGTTAGTATATTACAGCAAATACTCAATAATTGCTTGTTTAATACATCTTTGACATAGCTACCGCATGTATTAAAATCATAAATAAGAATTGGTTACGTTATTAGAGAAAAAAAATTTGTTTCATTAATTTATTTTAAAAACCGTAGGGCGCAGGGGTGCAATATTTTGCAGAATATTTCCTCGTAGTAATGTGACGTTAAGGTAAAAATATCAGCCAAATTTTCCTTAGGGCATCTGGACCATGCTTACCCTGCTATACTTGTTTTGTGCTTATGCGCTGATGGCATATTGTAAAATGAAGAGAATGTTCTTCAAAATAATTTTTCACAATGTGTCATAACCAGAGGCGCGTTTAGGCCTAGGCGCGCGCCTAGGACCCCACTTTTCCAGAGGCCCCCATTTCCCGATTTATTGAGGTAAAAAAGCGATGTAAAAATGTTATTTCTTTGTTATGTCGTTATTTATTTTCGCTTAACCGATAGCAATAATGATAATTACAACTATCATGAAATACATTTCTTCCCTTTTCCATGTCATCCTCATCAGATCTCAATTGCAACAAAAATGACAAAATAAGAATGGTTCATGCGATTTCAATTTTTTTCATATTTCAATGTAGAAGTCTATAGGAATTTATTGTTTGTGTTTATCGTGTTTGAATATTCATTTCTTTAATCTTTATTCACTGTTCACATTGAAAAAAATATGTTCGTAATATTAATGAATCGGTTCATTGACTGAAAATAAACAGATTCATAAATTTTCAATGAACCTTCATTCATTGATTTTTCGAACTATTTTTTTCAGTGTATTAAAAAAAGATGCAATCAATTAACAGACCAATTTGGCAATTACCCAGACGTTACTATTTAAGTTTCGGCAGTCGGCACGTGCCAGATGACGAATCAGCTTTTCGGTATATTTCACATTAATGAAAATAAATCTACTGATAATCATGATGTGAAAATTCAAGAACCTGAGACAGAACAATGTAGAAAACCCGAGAAAAAAACTGAGAAAATTTTGATGTTGAAACCAGTGATGAGGACTGCGAAAAGGACGAACCATTAGGAAACGATTCTAATGAATCTGGCGATGATGAACAAATAGAAAAAGAATCTGAAAATAAAAAAAAATGGAAAGAGTATGACGATGCAAAGCAAGCTAAAAATCAGTGCACTGCAATGATCAATGCATCAGTATCAACCTATAGAGGCGACATAGATTGCGAGCTATCTCCAGATAAATTGCATCAATTTTTTATATATGCCAGCTTAAGTCGCCTGTTGAAATGTATACAGGACCCCGCAGTTTTTTATAGTAAAAATGGGTTTCGGTCGATAGTTCTGAAACTTGGGAAAAATGTTGTCCTGGGCCCCCTGATTAAAATTCATTTTGACCACCAGTTTGACCGAATTCGATTTGTTGATCCAGAGACGATTGAAACTGTGAACATCTGCGAAGGTCTGCTTAAATGTTCCATAAAAATTCTGAAAACATTCAGACTCATAAAGATAAACATCTTTTGTTTCTTGGTGTTTTATTTTCAAAGTGCTCCCTTCTCCCGGAAAAAAAAACAAACAGAAAAAAATTATTTTTTTGCAATTTTCTTACGGGCAAAGGAAGCACTTTGAAGAAAAAGTTGAAGAAGCATAAGTCGATTATTTTTACCTAAAGAATATTTTGGGGTCTTTCTGAAGTAGAAAAAAATAAAATTTTAGGGAAATTCTTGGTCGAAATTATTTTTGTCTAACAAATTCTGAAAACCGGCATGTGTGTTCTTTGAACAAAAATAAGCATCTTTTGTCTCTTGGTGTTTATCTTCAAAGTGCTTCCTTTTCCTGTAAAAAAATTACAAAAATGTTTTTGTTTGTTATTTTCTTCCGGGAGAAGGCAGCACTTTGAAAAAAAAACGCCAAGAGACAACAGATGCTTATTTTTCTTCAAAAAATGAGCCTTAATATTTTCAGATTTTTTATGGAACATTTACGCAGACCTTCGAAGATGTTCACAGTTTCAGTCGCTTCTAGATCAAAAAATCGAATTCGATCGGACTGGTGGTCACAGAGAATTTTAATCAGGGGGTCCAGGAGAATATTTTCCCCAAGTTTAAGAACAATCGACTGTAACCTATTCTTACTATAAAAAACTGCGAAGTCCTTTATTCTCAATGTGTTGCAGGCGATATTTTTTAATGTTGAAACCCTTTTGTGTATTTACTTGACCATTCCGGTCAGTAATCCCTCATGTAAACGCACTTTTTCGGCGCTCAAAAGAATTAAGAACTACCTACGAAGTACTTCGGGGCAACAACAACTTCAAAATTTGTCTCTTCTGTATACTGTATCAGAGGAAACACAAAACTGTGATATCAAACGTTCAAATTGACAAGTTTGCTAACATATGAAGCCGGAAAAAAATAATATCATAATATGTATTTGTACAAATATAGTTGCTTTCAAATCTTTAGATCTAATATTTTTTTAATCGAGGGGCCCTCAAATCTCACAGCGCCTAGGGGCCCAATTTATCTAAACGCGCCCCTGGTCATAACAATGTACAAACTAAATTTATAGAAACTAGAATTAATTAATTTGCATTTTTAAGATTTGGTAGTCACAGTTTTTGAACTTTAAAAATTCATTCCATGAATATTGTTATATTTTGTACTGCGTTGACGTACACATAAATGTGTTAAAGATTTTTGAATATCTTGTTTCACGATGATTATAATACAAAAGAATAAAATTTATATCCATAAGCGGAATGATTAATATATAGTATGTTCAGCCGGGTGTGCTCATTTCCATAAGTGAATATAAAAAATAGATATCTTGATTCACATGGCATATAAAGCCTACAAAAAAAATCTGTAACTAGAGGTATATACACAGAACTTCCCTCTTCATTTATATGGGACGGTCACTCCAAAAAATTATTAATGAAGAAACGACATATGAGAATAGTAATATATAGTTTATATTTGACAAGGCGAGGGGAGGCCGCCATCTTGGTTGAAAGGGGAGGCCACCCATTAGGATAAGGCCGCCATGTTGGTTGAAAGGAGTGAGTTGGTTCTTTCTGTGAATAACTCTTTTATTATTAATTTTAGCAAAAAGAGCAATTTTGTAGAGAATAAAATTATATATATATCCTCTTTCTTCGCAAGTCAATAATTAAACAGCCTATAAACAAAGAAGTTGAAAATTTTTAACCCAGCTCCTTATAAACGCCTGTCGAGTGCGAAATAGCAACTTTATATTCTGAATTTAATACCTGTAGTAATAATTTATTGTTCTCAAAGTTACAATAATATTACGATGCTTCCAACCAAGTTCCTAATATAATTATTGGCTCGAGAGGCACAGCATGAATTTGGAAGAATTTTGTGAAATAAATACATTTTAAACGATAAGTTCTTTGGGACATTTTCCAGTCAAAATGACTGATTTAGATAGTAATAAAATTAATTTATTTCAATTCCTGATTTGATTGACAATCACATTGTTATTTAATTTTGATTGCGTCAATAATCCTGTTAGCTCAATTCCCACGAAAAAAATAGCGGCAAAAGTTTAGAAAGAAAAACCTTACGATAACTCTTGCTTCTTTAATAGTAGAAAAGTATTTTAAAATGTGCAATTTAAAATGTATTATAACTATCAATGTAACGAGATTATTATGCGATTTATAATAATCGAGGATGTTACTGGCAACATCCGAGATGGTTTAAATTGCTAATAATCATGTTACATTCAATTCTTTATTGTATCATTGACAATGATGACTTGAAAAAATCAAGAACTTTAGTTGTCATTTTAGTGTGCCATAAAAATTACGACAAACTTTGGCGAAATCATGGAAGATATTGATATTCTTGAAAATATACTTGCGGCTGCTACCACTGTAAGATTAGATTTGCTTCCGGATAAATAAAAAATCAATTACGAAAAAGAATACCTTCAGTTTTGTGAGTGGCGAGATAGGGAACGAGTTCAAGGTGCTGAAGAAACGGAACGGTACTATTTATTTTGTGAAACTCTCAAATCAATACTCCCTGTCATCTTTGTGGCCTAAATATTCTGTTATGAGCTTGTTTGGAGTTGTAGGAAAGAGTGGAAATTGACAAGTATGGTGCTTTGATACGATTTATTAAGAAAAAAAATGTGGGATATAGAGCTAAAAAATCGAAAGTATTCACGAAATAGCAGGTTAGTGAATTTGTACTGCCCCAGAGAAGACATTTACTCCAACTGTGTATACTCGTCATTGTATTAGATGATCTTCAGCAATTTTTCTTGTTAATGCTGGTGGAGACATATTAGATTTACAAGAATGTGGTGGTTGGGAATCAAGCAATGTTGCAAGAGGGTATTTAGAAGACTTGAGTGAGGTTTCCATTTCGCGAAAAATTCAAGTTGGAGACGTTTCTGTAAACACTGTATCATGTGCTAAAAAGACCATCGAACTGAAAAAGAATGTTGCCGGGCAAGATTCAGTGGACTCATCATTTTGGACAAAAATTGTGTATCAGGTGTATCTGTTAAATTTGAAAACTAAAAATATTCACGTCAATGTTCATAAATAATAGTTTTAAAATAAAATTCGTATCCAGGGTATTATGATATGGTAACTAACGTAATATATATTGTAACTAACGTATTATGTGCTACTAAGTTATTGTAATGTTATGATATTAATAACTATCAATAAAGATTTAACTTAAAGGAAACTTATTTTTCAATGATACGATAAAGTTATTAATTAGGGATCACTCATATGTTATCACACGCTCACAGGGAGAGGAAGCAGGGCCCTGCAAAGATGGGAGAGTGGTCAGATATCTGGCATTGTTTACTTACTAAGATTTAGTACACTTTTCAATTCTCGCCTATTAAGTGTTATTTTCTTCTTCTGAAATGAAGCGAAGCTTATTTGGCAAAACCTTAGAGAATATTTCCTGATGTTCGGGTTTTTGTGTCAACGCATAGGGTAAAGTATCGTTTTCTGATAAACTTTGACAAGTAGAAGTTAAAATAGTTGCCAAAGAATTCTCAGTTTAAGGGTTCGAACAGATTTCAATAAAGAAATTAAAGCAACTTTATTAATTTCACAACACAAATTATTTGTATTTCTAAATTAGGTACAATGACAGTGATTTTGTTTTAAACATATTCATAACATAAACTAGAAAAAATTGTCTACTCTATCCAGTTTAGGAATGAAGTGCTCTACTCCTGAGACCAGTTTATAGACACGTCACATTTCAAATTTGAATTGGTTGTTGTTCGGTCAAGTCTACTCATTCACCTCTACAAAATCTTTTCAATATGCTAGGTGTTTACATTATTTTTAAGTACCTTCTTTCACTAAGGAGCATTGCATGGTATGGTTTGAATGTGTTCAGCTATAGTTAAGAGTTATCAAGTCGTATAAAACTGATATGTGCACTCTATGGGTTAGAGGCATGGGCACACATTGGTTAATAATAAACATGTGTTACAGCAGAGTAAAATAATTCAAACTTAGGATGAGCACATGATTTCAGAGATGTGACTGATGCTGCCACATATAGTGCGTTCCATATGTATGAAATAAATTCGCTTTAAGTATAATTATGAACTTTTAGCAAACATCCTAAAACAGGTTGAACTTAAATCTAAAATAGACATTTTACCATGAAAATAGTACTTCTGACATTCACCACCACTGACGAGCCGAGCACTTTAAATTAGAAAGGGGGACGACCCCCGAGGTGCCACACGAGCGGCACCTCGTTTATGATGCTAGAACTTTTAGCAAACATCCTAAAACAGGTTGAACTTAAATCTAAAATAGACATTTTACCATGAAAATAGTACTTCTGACATTCACCACCACTGACGAGCCGAGCACTTTAAATTAGAAAGGGGGACGACCCCCGAGGTGCCACACGAGCGGCACCTCGTTTATGATGCTAGAACGGATGTGGTAGCTCAAAGGCTTGTCATCATCAAATGGGTACAGGTGAATGAGGCATAACTGGTTGGCCAAGAAGTGACTGACTATAGGTAGAATAACGTAACTTATCTAGCCACACCCTCCCTCTATGCAACTATAAAAATCACAAACACAATTTCCGATCTTTACTTCTTTATCTTTGTTTCTTTTTGATTATTTTTTTGTTCGTTCTGTCGCTTTAAATTATTTCTTCCTAATCAGAATTTTTCTTTGAATATCAAAATCTTTAGAAAACGTACATTTTAAGCCATAAATTATGCAGTTCGTAATTTTCCTGTGTGGATTTACCATATATTTCTATATTTTATTTATACTAGCATCTTTTGCATCATATATACTACCAATAACACTGGCACACAAAAAAAAGTGATCTGTATCCGGGACCCGACATAATACTAATTCCTATGTATTTCGACATGCTGAACACGAGTCCGATGTCTGTTGAGCTCCATTACACATCAATTTTTTGTAAATCGCTAAAATGCCTTAAGGAATCTGATTCTTTTAGGTTATTTTCACTATTTACAAAAAATTGGTGGGCGATGGAGCTCAACGGACATCCAATTCGTGTTCAGCACGTCGAAATACTGTGTGGTGCCTGTGTAATTTTTAGTTTATTTTTTGCATGTTTTATCTCATACACTTCTTACTTTGCCGATTCTGCGAAAGGAGATTGTGCCTTTATTTAATGTTCCATTTAATCCGATCCAGCCTTGCTTTGTCCAGCCTTTTAAGTGCCACGGCGATTCGCACCGTGGATAAAATGTGGTAATAATTATTTAAAATAAATTTGTGTTGATTGATTAACTATAAATAATACTTCATAATATTGTAATTTAAGTTATTTTTTATTATGGTACATTCTATTTAAAATACTCAGTAATACAGAGTTCAGCTTTTTTACGATTTGCCATCTTCGTAACCTTGGCTTGAAACCTATTTCCTTTACCAGCTCCCTTTCCTTCCAACAATTCGCATACCCTAAAAAGCAAATATTTATTCTACCTTAGAAGATTATGGTGACTAATTTATTTGCATACTTATTGCCTAAATCAGATACAGCTTTTTCTTCGCCATATAGAACAATATTTCCAACAGTTTTTTCATCCCCTGTAGAAAGAAACAAAAATACACTAGTTGTTCCTAGTTCTTTTATAAATATGTTCATAAAGTCAGGTTCAGCTTCTTTCTTGTGTAGAAAAAAGTATTTTGGTGCAGGATTCAAATTTTTTAGTTTTTCCACTTCGAATATTGCAACTTCTTTTAAAACACTTTGAATATTTTTAGACAAAATTTTCACATTTTTCTGAAGTTTGTCCACCAATTCAACATGTTGTGACGGATTATTTCTAAAAAAAAAACAAAAAGATGAAAAAAGAAGAAAAACTTGTGGCATAGTAATTTACAGTAGGATAATGAAGCTGTAGAAACAATAATACACTAGTGATGGGCGATATATCGCGATTTGTGATTTAATCACTGATATTAAAAAATCACAAGTAACGACTGTGAATAAAGTTGGAAGAAAAGCGTGACGTGATCACGACTTTCCATATATCAATATATTTTTGACAATATAAATATCTTGTTTGCGACCTTACGTATAACACGTAAAGCAAACGATTCCGTGACTTAACGATATTAGCTAGGTACGCGTTTCACAAGATAGACTGAATCTTGCGCGTCTCATACTATATAGATATTTATATAGGTACCTACTTATCTTTTTATATCTTTTATTCACTGGCAATTAAAGGCAGGGTCGTGGCGGAACATTTCTGTTACAAGAACACCTACTAAAACCATGCCTTAAAATATTTTTTTGATTATATATACTAGCAATTTTATTGCAAATATTGAACATCCACGTCTCGGCATGGCATATAATAAAAATATGGAATTCGACAATTTTGTATTCTTTCTGATTTTTAAAATTGTGAAATGCTTAGCTTCAAAACATGTTTTAGATAATTGTGTTTTTGTTGGAGAGAAATAACCACAACTTCTACATCGAAAACACATATCGACTAACCATAGTAGAAATCATCCTTTCTCAAAGGGTTTGCAATTTTATAATCAACTGTGAAGATGAGTATCCTGGTATATATAGAATGTGCAACAATTAATAAAAAAGTACAGTAAGTTGGCAAATAGTATAATGGTTATAGCTTGTATACGTTAGAAGTGCTGCCTTATGCCGTTGACCAAAATTGTAAGAAAGAAGTAAGGTAACAAATTTTTGATAAATATTTGAATAGGAGAAATACTTGGACTTTATTAAATAATAGCAAATAAGAATAACTATATAAATAAACATTATATTCATTATTTAATTTGTACATTTTTATTAAAATCCAAGGCTTATATATTAAAAAGGTTGCAGCACTATTATAAACAATAATCCAGCAAAAATTAAAATCTCTGATTGATAACAACTATCAACCTAAATACCTAGTTTATTGATGCTTCCGAAATGTTTACATATTTGTATAACTTTACAAAAATATGCTATAAATATCATATCTACGGCTGCACAGATTACCAAAGTAGCGAATTCACCAATTCACCAAAATTAACAATTTTACCTATTCGCCGTATTATGAAAAGTCGTGATCACATCACGGTTTAAATTCACTGATATCAGAAATTCACAGTCACGATTCACGTTGTGATTGAAAAATCACGATATCGCCCAACACTATAATACACATACAATGATGTTGTTATGAAGGTGCACATAGACTTCCCGAGGCTGCCTCGTAAAGTCTATACCTGTGGCTGTTGTAAGGCCTTCTCGATAATATTTGTGAGTACTTTTAAGGAATCGCCAATTTTTTTAAAATGTTAAAATTTTGAACATGGTGTCTTTTGACCTTTCATCCCTTCTGTAGCGAGAATGCAGAGCATCGAATTGTCTACAGAAAATCCGTGAGAGCATATTTTTATCTATTATAGTTTTCGAGCTAAAAGCATCCGCACGAAAGGGTTTTTCATGTTACTCCATGAGCGGTCCAGGCCTTAACTTAGTAAATAACACATTTTTAGCGACACTTTCACTTTTTCCCAAAATTTTGAAGGTGGATCATCTCCGGTAGGTGTTGATACTATAAAATTATTACTGTCGAAACAAAAATCGTATTGCTCAGGAATAGACAATATCACCCCCAAAACGTTATGTCTCGCTAGTGATTTTTGTCTAGAACCACTAACCCACATAATAAACTACTCCTTTGAAATTGGCATGGAACCTAAAGTGTGGAAAACATCAATCGGCAGACCTATACCTAAGAAACCTAATCCGAATGAATTATTCGATTTCAGAAATATAAGCATCCTAAACACCTGCCTAAAATTAGCTGAAGCAGCCTTATCATCTCAACTTAGGGAATACCTTAATGTATATAGCATTTTACCTCGCAATCAATCGGGTTTTCGTAAAAACTATAGTACTACAACTACTCTTCTCTCTGTTACCGATGATATCTTAATAAATCAAGATAAAGGTGAAGCCACACTACTAATATTAATAGACATCTTCAAGGCCTTCGAAACATCAACTTTGATATCTTAATAAATAAATTAGAAAGATATATAATCTTGATCCAAATTTAGTTACTTGGTTCTAAAGTTACTTATATAAAAGATTTCAGATAACCAAACTAAATGACCACAATCTCTCACAAGAATCATTAATACAGGCTGGCGTTCCTCAAGGAGCCATACTAGGGTCTATGCTCTTCAAATCAATATTTTTACTGCCGACAATATATTCCACTTAACTCAAAACATGCATCTATATTGTGATGATATACGGTTATACTTAACAGTACACCCATCGGATATTGATGAAAAAATAAACAAATTAGAAGATGTTCTTACTTTTTATTGGGTATTTTGCCACTGAAAAATATTTAAAAATTTTAATGAAAAAACCTCTGTGCCAAATGGATCAGACAGAGGTTGGTTCTTGGGTACTTGACTGTTTCAAAAAGTCTCACACCTAAAAATATTGTTACGGATTTCCACCTTTTAGGAAACACCCTGTATGAATCCGTGGGTTCTAAATAATTTTAACAAGAGATTAAACACTACTAACACTTTATTTAACTATTTACTGACTACAATACTTCAAATTCACTTTATTTACTATTTATCTAACCTCACTTTTCACTTTTCTACTTGTTCACTTTTATAAACTGCTTTCTTCATAAAACTTCCCCCTCCGCGCTTGTAATCGCGCCTTATATACTCCGAAATTAGCTCTAGATTAATCCAGAATCTTCTCCAACCATAATCTAGAAAAGTCCTTGGCTCTTTCTAGAGCCTTTCCAGTCACTATCAGTAGGCATAGGCGTATCATCTCCAATTCCAAGGGGGTGTAATTCATAACACTGCCCCCTCCTTAAGCCTGATCGTCCCGATCAGGCAACTCAGGATCATCAGTGTATCTCGCCAGCCTGTCCAAATGCACGATCTTCATCTTGGACTTTCTGCTTTGCTGAATCCGATAGACGACATCATTAATTCGGGTAATAACAGTGTACGGTCCATCCCAAGGTGATTTCGGTGACTTTCCTTTCCTCCGCTGGGGGTTGTACAGCCAAACTAGCTCTCCCACCTTGATGACCTCCTTTGAATTACCCTTCCAGTCATATCGAGCCTTCATTCGGTCATTGGCTGGTGATGGCTACGCTATATCATTAGCCAACCTCTTGAAAGGAGCTCCGGCGTTGAACTGTTTCTTTTCACCCTTACTCCCAGTCTGTGGTCCCTTACTGGCTGCACAAATCTTGCATTTGCGACACCAAGCCTCCACATCCTGACGACTTCTTATCCAATAAAATCGTTCTCGTATTTTCTTGAGGGTCTTGTTAACACCGAAGTGTCCATCGGATGTTCCATTGTGCACTTCCACCTTCGCTACTCGACACCTGGGAATCACTAGACGCATAACCACCTGCTTCCCATCCGGGCTTTCCCATGCTCTCCGCAACAGCCCGTTCATGACTTTCAGTGAGTCCCACTGCGCCCATAGTGCCTTCAGTCCCACTCTTTTGCCTGAAACATCCTTCCATTTTGGACGAGTTCCCCTTTCTTTGGCTCTCAATATAGGCCCAATTTCCTCATCGTTTAGTTGCTCTTGTCTGAGCGCTTCGCCTGTCCTGTCATCCGGCACCTCCACCTTGACAGTGTTCACTGCTCCCGTGACCTGCAGTTTCTCCTGGTGGTAGTACTTGCAATCTTCCTTGCACCTTCTTCCGGATGACGTATCAGCATCCTTCTGGGGTTTCATTTTATTTTCACGTCCTGGTAGTAGTGGACTTCTCGGAATGCTTCGAAGCTGGGAAATCCTTACTTCTCTCGGGGTACCACGTTCCTTATCCGTCACAGTCTCTCTGGTACCAGCTTCCTCTGATTTTCCCCTCAGCTTCATAGCAACTCCGGCCTTTACTCTCTCCAAGCTTCTCCGTGGACATTCAAGCTGGATATGTCCTGGTTCTCCGCACCTGTAACATTTCATACGCTGTCCACTTGGCCTTCCACTACTTTTATTCTGAGTCTCGTCAATCTTTCTAGCAGTCACTTTCCTCGAGTTCCGATATCGACAGTCTCGTTTGATATGTCGTCAGTCAGTTGTAGCATTTAATACCTCCGCTTGGCTTTCCTTGTCTTCCTTCAGGATCCCATTGAGCCACTAATTGCTTGCATATTTTATACGTCTCCACCAACATAGGGTCCTGGTTCTTTTCTGGTTGCGATTCTTTAAATACCCCCGCTTGGCTTTCCTTGTCTTCCTTCAAGATCCCATTGAGCCAGTAATTGCTTGCACATTTTATACGTCTCCACCAGCATAGGGTCCTGGTTCTTTTCTGGTTGCGATTCTTCGATACTCACAGCTTGTACTCTTGGACTCGGGGCATCCTGAAAGACAGCTTCCACCTCGAGTGCACGTACCAACGCTTCGCTGCTGTTCTGGTATCGAGATAACCTGAGGACTCGCCTGATCTCATCGTCCTGTATACCATCCAGAAAAGCCTGTACTGCCAGTTGATCTTGGAATTCCTTCGGTACATCCGGGTAAGCCAGGTGAGCCAGTCTCCACACGGCAGCTTCAAACTCTTGCAAACTTTCCCCAGCCCCTTGAACACGTGATTTCAGCTGGGTCTGGTACACTCGGGCAAGGTGTTGATCGCCATATCGTAGATCTAGGGCAGCTTCTAAAACTTTAAAATCCCGTTGTTGGTCTACTGGGATTGTCTGGAGTATTTCCAATGCTTGGCCCCTTAATGCCATGATTAATGCCATAGCCTTTTCTTCGTCATTCCAGTTGTTTGCACTCGCTGCTGCCTCAAACTGCATCTTGTAAATGGTCCATGAACTTT
Organism: Stenurella melanura; assembly: GCA_963583905.1. NCBI lineage: Eukaryota > Metazoa > Arthropoda > Insecta > Coleoptera > Cerambycidae > Stenurella > Stenurella melanura. Next base: position 154,773,378 of record OY757309.1, read on the forward strand.
GGCCATCAAAGGAGGGAGGTTCGAACAGCTGATCTGATAATACCACTTGCTGGCTTCCTTTATCCCTCAACTGTCGCTTAAGCAGGTCTATTTCCTCTTTGATTTCACTTACTTCTTCCCGATGCCTTCTTTCTAGCTCTTCCAACACTTTCTGGAATTGTGCAAATAAGTCCTGTATTTGCTTTTCAGTTGCCATACTTCTGGTTGTTATAGGCATACGACTACTTTGAAATCAAATTAATTTAACAATTACGTCACTATCGGTAATGGGACTGTCCAGAAAAACCTCAAAACGGCACGAAAAAGTCTTATCTAGAGTCTTCGTCACTTAACCTCTAATGTCCAAATAAAATGTTCCAAAAATGTCTCAAAAAATGCACTTGACACTATTTTCCTGTTCGAAAATAACCATCGAACAACGTCCAGTAAATTAGTCCTCCGTGTTAGCACCAACTTCGAGAATACACTGCCAAACCTTCTCGAACACTTCCGAAAAATCCTCTTGTCAAAATCCCGCTTCTGACACCAAAATGTTACGGATTTTCACCTTTTAGGAAACACCCTGTATGAATCCGTGGGTTCTAAATAATTTTAACAAGAGATTAAACACTACTAACACTTTATTTAACTATTTACTGACTACAATACTTCAAATTCACTTTATTTACTATTTATCTAACCTCACTTTTCACTTTTCTACTTGTTCACTTTTATAAACTGCTTTCTTCATAAAACTTCCCCCTCCGCGCTTGTAATCGCGCCTTATATACTCCGAAATTAGCTCTAGATTAATCCAGAATCTTCTCCAACCATAATCTAGAAAAGTCCTTGGCTCTTTCTAGAGCCTTTCCAGTCACTATCAGTAGGCATCGGCGTATCATCTCCAATTCCAAGGGGGTGTAATTCATAACACTATATAAACTAGAACAATGTTATAAACTAAAAACTGAAAATCAAAGCTATAGGTAGTTAACGTTTCGGAAGAGAATCTACTTCCTATAGCTTTGATTTTCAGTTTTTAGTTTATAACATTGTTCTAGTTTATATATTTTTAGGTGTGAGACTTTTTGAAACAGTCAAGTACCCAAGAACCAACCTCTGTCTGATCCGTTTGGCGCAGAGGCTTTTTCATTAAAATTTTTAAATATTTTTCAGTGGCAAAATACCCAATAAAAAGTAAGAAAATCTGAATATGCCACAAATAAACAATTACAGACAATAAATTAGAAGATGATCTAGGAAAAATTCTGAAGTGGTCCCAAAACAGTAGACTCTCAATTAATCCAAACAAAACTCAGCTAATGCTCATTGCACCATATAAAGTAAACTTAATAAGAAATCTGTAATATTATTTATTTCCGTGAACTAACACCACTCTAAATATGAAAAACGTCTTTATATGAAATATTTAAGTTATTTTTAGTGGTAAATAGTGGATATTCATCTGTCCAACGAACAATGTCAAACCACCAAGTCTTATAATTTTCTAGTACGTAGATATTACAGGTTTTAGAGTAGAATTAACATGATCGCGTAGCTCAATCGGTAAGATGCTCAAACAGTAATAAATATAAATGGGGTTGTTGCGAGATCGATCCCCAAGCACTTCCACTTTTTTTTTTTTATTTATTAAAAGTTAATAATTTTCCTTCTAAAATTTTGATTTTATGAAACTGCTCCGTGAGTTTTGTTAAAACTTTATTTTCTCCAAAAATGTGTCTTTTATTACTTCTAGCGCGTGTTCATCTCTAATAAAATCTACTTTTTTACGTTATATATTAATACAGGAATGGTGAAACGTGCGTCCAGTAGATAAATTGTTCAAGTGTAGTGTTTTAGTGTTTATGAAAACGTGTCAATGCGTTGTTCTTTCAGAATTGTTTCAATTTATTTGTTTTAAAATTATTGTTAATTTTTTTAATATTTATTTTGTCAACCAGAATTTTTATTTATTACCGCTAAAAGAAAAATAATTTATTTTCGTTATCCTCATAGAGATTACAGATTTTTTTTGTTTTATGAAATATTTTATTTTTACTGATATCGTTTCCCCTACTAATACTACGATCCTATCATTTCCTGGCAAGAAATGCCCAAACCTTCCCGTGTCTCTTGCTGGACTGTGGCAATACTAGTCTTTGATTTATTTTTCTGATCACTCATTGTTATTGACTGAATTGGGCAATTCATTTTTTGTTATCAGTTTCATTTGTGCCCGAATCTATATACCTACAGTGTCCGTCGTAAAGTTGGCTACATATGGGAAAAATTTGTATTATTGAGATTTCTAAAAAAATACTATATTGGGGGTTCGTTTCTTTTTTTACATGCAAATACCTTTATTCAACTAAAATACATAAAGTTTTTGTCGAAACTAATCAAATATTTGTGAAATAGACACAAGAGTTTATGATAATTAATGATAGGGGTAAAAATTGCACTTTTTTATTTTCCTCGTATCTGCTTAAAAATTTATATATGGGGTCCTTGTTGTATTCTATATGCACATTTTCTTCATAAAATTTTTCGATATCTTAACAATTTGACCCACTTTTCCGTACCATGGTCAACTATTTTTTACAGTCCTGCCAAACTGGTGATCACATGACATGTGTCAAAATGTAATTTTTTGTTGTTGGACATGCATATACGAACCCCCAATAGAGTTTTTTAGAAATGTCAAAATTCAATTTTTTTCCATATGTAGCCAACTTTATGGACACTGTATATTCAGAATTCCACTAAAATTATGAAGTTACTAAATTAATAATCTTAACATTTTATGATAATATCTTTCCTATTATTTTAAAATTATTTATCATTGTTGAGAACTGTTTGAGAACTACTGGCAGTTCTTATGAATCAAATAAAATCTTAGTTCAGACGTTTTAGCGGCCATGACACAAGTCAGTTTAAATTGTACCCGACTCCAGTTAATAAGTAATTTTTTTACCTGTAAAACATTAGATACTGAATTGTAGATACCTGAATTATTTTAAAATGTGTAAGCATAGAGTGGGAATCACTGTCTGTGTCTTTTATCCTTTTGTACTGTCTGTTTTATACAATAAAGTGGTATTATTATTATTATTATTAAAATGTACACATTTTCGACATCTCTTCACATTTCATGCTCTAACTTTTTCCAGACAAAAATGACTCCTCTTTTTTGTACCTAATCGATTTAAAATTAAATTTTCAATACGATGGTGGGCGGCAAGATGACGATTACTACGATTATTTTTTAGTAAGATACAAGCCGCCAAAGTAAGAGGTCTGAGGATTTCGCTCCTCGAACGTCACGATCTCATGGGCTGGTCGTAAACGAGGAACCCTAAAATTTTGAAAAAATGCAAGAGTACGTAATGTGGGAGATGTGATAAATCGAATAGCGAAACCCAGAAGTCTATAGCTCTGATTTTTTTCATAATTTTATGTTCCCTCGTTCGGCTGCAGTTGCTCCCAAAGTGTATCCATGTCGCAGGAGAGACAAAATCTTCGGACCTTTGAGTTTAGCGTGTGTATCTCCCTTATAAATGACCATAGATCATCATGCCACCCACATTCGGTCTCAGCGCTCCAAAACACGTATGGAAATGGTGGTCAGCTCATGTAAACTTTTTATTTACTTGTTTGAGATTTTTTGGGCATTCTGACGGTGTTTTTTGAGGTCAGGAAAAATGCAAGAGCCAATCGGGCAAAACGGACATCAGACTCGTATTCAGCAGGTCAAAATGCATGGGAATACATACGCCTTCTCGCACTGGACTTTTTTTTTGTGCCTGTGTAATTGAAAAAGCTTTTGAAAAAATTATTAAAATTCATAGAGCATAAATCACATACATGATGTTTGAAGAAGTTTGGATTTAGATATTTAGAATTCGCAATTAAATATTATCTGTGCCATGGAAACTTCAAAACTGCAGGTTTTTTCCCTTATTCGTTTTTGGTTGCTCTACACAACGATATTCTTTATGTTTCTTAAATATGCATTTTTTCACGTAAAAAGTGGAATTTTCGTCACTTTTGGATGAAAAATGATTCTTCATTCTTAAAAAATACTACTTTTGATATTTGATATGCTCAAAATTGCTCAAAGTCACGAGAGTAAAATTGTGAACTATCTCTACATTCAAATTGTATATCATCAAATAATCTATTCCCACACTGTAGGCAACTTTTTTAAAAAATATTTTCATCCATCAACGCTTTGCCATTGTTTATTTTTTTTTTTTTTTGTATAATTAATTGTAATTACTGCAGTGGTGCCAGAAATTAACTTTGATAGAATATTGCCTCACTTTGGTTTGTGCTACTTTTTTGCAGTGGTCTGTTTTTCTAGACATTCCGAAGGAGAAAAGTCATGAAGTGTGGTGGCAGAACATAACGTTGAGCTATCAAAGTTATGTTCTGCAATATGCTAATATTGGCACACTTTGGTTTGCTCTACCTCATTTGCAGTGGTCTGTTTTTCTAGACATTCCGAAGGAGAAAAGTCATGAGGTAGCATCAGAAGTTTACATGCATCTTTATTTTAGGACTACATAAATAAGTTGCATGTCGCTAAGTAATATCATGGGAAATATTTCCATTAAACAATATGCCTATACTAAATCTATAAAAGGAGGATAGTAATAAATAAGTGTTGCAAAAGCTTATCAAATCAACATCGCTTTGTTACATGCGCCACTTGACACTGCACAGTGGAGTGCTACTGTAGGCGAAATTTTAGTTTTTGCCGCTAAAAGTTGTAATAGCAAAAAAAAGTTGCTATAGTTGTCTGTAAATATTGCTCTAAAAGCGTTTTGCAAACAAAACATATCTTCTGCCCTCTACCACCACTCAAGGGGGGGGTGATATTTTTAATTAGTATTATTGATACGTAATAGCAAAAAGCAGTTGTTATTGTAAACATGTAAAAAGTAACACCCTAAAATATTTTTGAAATATATTACCAACTTTTGCCCTCTACCGCCCTATTAAAAAGTTCATGTACTGCACTAAAACAATGGGTGTGTTGAGTCAACACTGTGGACGTTACAAAAGCAATGCCTACTACTATCACACTTTGTCACAGAATACAGTAAACTAGAGTGGATTAGCACTTATCCTTGACTGAAAAATCTCTATCTATTTATATAGGACATACCATACCTTCTGCGGGATCTACTAAAAATATTATGGAACCCATATTAAGATTTTTTTAATCAAATAATTTTAACTTAAATAGATGCAGGAACTTGGATTTACCACCTTATTCCAGATGGTTAACTACAGCTGACCGAAGATTGCAACTTTATATTAGCAACAAAAAATCTACTCCTAAAGATTTCACACCGTTCATTCAAATGGTCTACTAACCAATGTGGATTGAGATAAGGCTTAATTCGCTAAGCAAAAGTGGTGTCAAACATGTCTAGAAAACAATTCAGTACTGGAAACCATAACAAAGAAATATTGTTGATCCAGTAATACAACACATTGCCTTTTTCATTCACTTCGAAAACCTATTAATAAGTGTGCTTGCAAATGACAGAATACTTGTCCAAGAACTAACATCAAAGTGTATACCAACAGCCAAAATGACCTGTGACATAGAGAGAACCTCAAAGAGAACGTTCGTCAGTACTACGATGAAGAAATTAAAAGCCCAATCTATAGTAAAAAGTTGATAGATATCATTCTCTTTTTGCCATACCCAAGCAGTGGAAAGTTGTGTCAAGTTAGTGACTGAAGCTTCACAAAACCGGTTCCTGTAATATTACTCAATAAAAACTTAAAGTGGTTAGGTAGTGGGTGGAATCGAAGTCACCTCCTCATGGTGAGTTCTGGATTTATTATTAAATTTATCCGATCAAAGAGCTGCATTTTAACCTCACTTCACACAGATTGGTGCATTTAATTTTTCTCAGGTTACACATCTGTTTTAAAGGTGCGTAGAGGGCTGAAGATATTATCGGATCCTTAAAAAAAAACAGGGTAATAACTGAGCTATAGTAACAACTAGTAACAACTTTTTTTTTTAGAATTAAAAATACAAAAATTGATTTTTTTGCTCCACCCTGTTGCACAGTTCAGCTAAATCACTATTCGCCTCTTACTTAGAGCACTTTCAGAAGAGGACGCTGAATGCGAGGTGCAGTATCTGGGATACCGAATCGCGGTCGAATCTTACCTGGCTACTGCATCAGATACACAGACCTTCAATTCAGCACAAAAGCAATTGTAGTGCAGTGCAGTCATGGATGATGGAAGAGTACAATTATGATATGACATATTTTAAATAAAATGAAAAAAAGTAAATATAAATAATTTTAAAAAATTAATAAAATGCGCTTTTAAACACAAACTGAAACTGTTAAAAAATGCACTAGGGAGAAGAAAATAATGTTAATAATAACAATACCTATGTTAATAAACGTAAAAGCATGGAGCGCCCGATGAATAAAGTTAAATTTTTTCAGGTATCTTGAACGCCCCACGCTTTCACATTTATTAACATAATTATTATTATTAACATTATTCAGTTTCAGTTGGTGTTTAAAAGTGTGTTTTTTAATTTTTTTAAATTATTCATTTATTTTCTTTCTATTTAGTTTTGTTTAAATCAGAATAGTGTTTTTTTGATAAAATTCCTTCCCTATAAATGACAAAACCTAATTGTCATCCTGAAGCTGCCATTTTGAATTCTTACATTTCGACTAAATATTTATAATCTGCGACCTCAAAATCCCCAGATACCGATTTTCATACGAATCAGACTATAAATTACAAAACTTATCCGCCATTTTGAATGGTTAAATTTGGACCAGATGATTGTAATCTGCGATAACCCTCAGATATCGATTTTCAGACAATAAATGATAAAACCTATTCGCCACATTGATGCCATCGCTTTGAATTTCTGCGTTTCGATCCCCAGATACCAATTTTGTGTGGAATCGGATGTTAATGACAATATGACAAATACACTGTCCGCCATCTTGGATTTTTCTATAAAAGATGTCATATTGTAATCATATGAACCATATACACATGCCAAATTTCAAATCAATACAACATCTGGAAATGGGTGAAAAATGAGTTGTAAGATTTTATTTCAATGTTACAGGTCCAGCTAATAAATGCGTTTAAAAAACATAGAGGTCAAATCCTATAGTAAAATTAAGGGAAATTAAGGGAACGTATAATTCACTTTATCAAGATTTATTGCTATATCCACGAAAGTTTTTTAATTATTTTCGGATGTCTATTCAATTGTTTGAAGAATTTCATAATGTTTTGGAAAGTAAGTTAACTAAAGACAATACAAGCATACATCAAGTCACACACAATAAGGCTATGTACCCACATATATAAATAAATATAAAATTACATTAGATTGTACATTTAAAGATTAGAATCTAAAAATTCTTCAACAGAATAAAAAGCATTTACTGATAAATAGTTAAATAGAGCAGATTTAAAAGCAGTATAATTACAATTACCAAGCAACCTGATTGCGTGATTATAGTAGATGATTCCCTGATAACTTGCCGAATCTTGACCAACGACCAATCGAGAAAAAGGTAATCTCAGTTCATTACCCCTTCGTGTGTAGTGGTCATATATCATATTGTTTTTTAGATATTGTGATTCATTCTTCTTTATGTTTACAGCTACTAAGTATATGTAAAGACATGGAAACGTTAGTATTTCCAAAGATCTAAATATATCTTTGCAAGATGCTCTATGATGAGACCATGCAAGACATCTTATTACTTTTTTTTGCATAGTAAATACTTTCAACATATGTGCCGAGTTGCCCCAGAAACATAGCCCATATGTTATTACTGATTGTACAAGTCCAAAGTCTGCCACTTTAAGCACCTGCGGAGAAGCTGTTTTATACAGTTGCCTGAAGACGAAACACAGAGTGCTTAGTCTAGAAGCCACTGTATCAGTAATAATAATAATAATAATAATAATAATAATAATAATAGACTTTATTTTCGTATGACTTGTAAATACAAGTGTAGAATATTGTCACCAAATAATCAATAAAGATACAAGCAAAAATACAATATTACAGGTTTGACAGTAGTAAAAAAAAATATAAAATATAGTAGGTATATAAATAGCAAAAATACAATTCAATACAACACAAACATACATACATCACAATACAAAATTGTCACAATTTAAAAATTCCCCTATAGAGTAAAAACTATGATTCTGCAGCATATTACGAACACCCGATTTAAATAAATTAAAAGTAGGTAAGGACTTCAAAGAGGTTGGCAATTTATTAAATATTTTAACGGTCATGATCAGTGGCCCATTTGCTGAGGCAGACATACTGTGCCTCGGTATTTCCATATTGAGAGTAGGTCTAAAATTGTAGGGCGAATTTAGATCTCTGGTGAGTGTAAACTTATCAGGATGTGACCTAACATAGCAAACGCAATTTAGAATGTAAATATTCGTTATAGTTAGGAGGTTTAGTTGCTTAAAAAGGTCTCTGCAGGAATGTCTTAAGCTTTTGAATGTCATTGTTCTTAAGATTCTTTTTTGGAGGATTAAAACTTCATTTATTCTTGTGCAATTTCCCCAACATAAGATACCATAGTTCAATGTGGAGTAGACATAAGCATAATAATAAATTATTAAAACATCAGTTGAAACATAATTTCTCAGCTGCCATAAGACAAAGCAAGAAGTTGATAATTTCTTCAGTATGGCATCAATCTGGTTACTCCACGTTAAATGCGAGTCTATACATAAGCCAAGAAATTTAACTTGCGAGCTCTGTTGAATACTCTTACTGCTTATTTTTACTAAAATGCTTTCATCCAGTTTTCTTGGAGTGAACAGTATGAGATCAGTTTTGAGATCATTTAGTATGAAGCCTGTATACCGACAATAATCTATCATAACGTGAATAACATTGTTAGCAGTGTTACTCAGATCATCAAAATTATCCGCACTGACAGCTATTAGGGCATCATCTGCAAAGAGAGATACGAAACCACATGGGAAATAAGAGAAGAGATCATTAATGAAAGTAATAAATAATAGGGGGCCCAATACGCTACCCTGGGGTACCCCTACTTTGATCGCTTTGGGCAGAGACTTATAAGTGATATTAGTTCTCAAAATAACTTCTTGGCTCCGATCTTGCAAATAAGAGGAAAGCCAAAGTAGGGCAGGTCCACGAATGCCATAATTATAGAGTTTATTCAATAACAAATTAGTGTTAACTGTGTCAAACGCACGTTTTAGATCAAACAGAATACACGCTATTTTGTTTTTACATTCAAAATTCTGCAGAATATAACTGTAGACTGCCAAAATCGCATCCTGTGTTGATAATTTGCTCCTAAAACCGAATTGGTTAATTGACAAAATTTTTTCTGTTTCCAGGAATTTTGAAAGCCTAATATGGAAGGTGTTTTCATATACTTTAGAGAAAGCAGAGAGTAGGGCAATTCCTCTATAGTTTGAGATTTGTGATATATTACCTTTTTTATAGATTGGAACAATAAGTGCTTTTTTTAAAAGTGTTGGAAACATACCGTCCTGAAACGAAAAATTAATAAGCATGGTAATACAATTAGTGATGTGATCAGCAACTTTAATTAGAAGCGAACAGGGTATCTCATCATAGCCTGCAGAATGCTTATTTGATATTTTCATTAAGATTGTATGAACTTCTTGAGATGTAATAGGAAATAAGAAGAATGTTTTTTCTCGAATTTCAGATGTAGCCTGCCCATTTACAGATAGATTTTTAGTTAAATCATTAATAGAGTTTATAAAATAATCATTAAAAGCTTGAGTGGCATCGTGATGATTACTGATATTGCGCCCTGAATCATCCAGAAGGCATGATGGTATATTATGTGATTTTCTGTTTTTCACTTGACCGTTTATAATTTTCCAGGCTGTGGTAGATTTGTTACTGGAGTTTAATATTAGTGAATTATAATAGGTTTTTTTAGCCGTTTTTATATGCAATGAGTGGTTTTTCTTTAAAATGTTATAACGAATAAGAACATTTTCGTCCATAGATTCTTTATACAGTTTGAATACATCTCTGACAAATTTACCCTCATCAATTAGGTGTTGGGTAATCCAAGGTTTACTAGAGCCAGACTTCTTATGGTTTGTAACAGGCTCTAACGGAAATGCACAGTCCATAAGCCTAAGAAATATATAATAAAAGTGTTCGAATTTAATGTTACTATTTGCATCAGTGTACAAAAAATCCCACTTTTCACGGGATAGTAAGTGATTAAAATTGGCTAGTGTGTTTTCCCAGTCAGCTTTTTGTCCATGTTCAACCCCAAATACTTAAAGTGGTCAACTTCTTCTATAGACATATGGTTGAGCTTTATTAAAGGACAGAAGTCATAGTTGATGTTTTTTTGTTGAATAATCATAGTTTTATTTACATTAACGAGTAGCCCATTATCAGAACACCAGCCTGCAAACTCTTCTGTTGCATGCTCAGTTACTACTACTAAATATAAATAATAATAAACAAATCTCTGCGCCTATGATAAAATGGATGCTCTGTCAAACAAGTATGCTCATCTGAATAGCTCCATATGACACAATGATAACAGACAGAGAGCTGGCTATGAAAATTGAAAATGATAAGGTGCAGGTCCATCAATTTTTAATTAAAATGAAATCTTTGTGTAGTCATAGTTTTTAACTGTAGAAATAAATAAATAAATGCGATGTAATTTTAAGATAAGAAATATCAGCCAAAAAGTTCCAAATAAATTTTAAAAAGTACACCTGTACAGGATTCGAACCGAGAAATCCTCTGTGAATATCGTCGCTTAACTCCATGTGCTACGTGTGGGATGGACTTGAAATTTCAATTAGTTTCGTTGGAAAAAGCAAAATATGAAATTTTGTAATGTTCAGAACTAAATAAATACATCAGCAGGAAGGCTTCCTAATGTCGATATCGATATATCGAAATTGGCATTTTCATGGCATCGTTAATTGCATGGGTGAAATCGAAAATTCGAGCCGACAGAAGTGAACAAAATTTTTTGACATTTCGCAAATTTGATTTGTTTCTTGTTCCATTAATGTCACTGGTACATTGATAACTGGAAAACCCAGAAGAATAGGGAGATTTTAAATACAAAAACAAAATCGCCAGAACTGCACCTTGACCAATGTCAAATTTTAATAATCTGAACAATTTTCTTACAACCTTACTGACTTCTGGCAACGTTTAATAGCTGACCTAGAATTTTACACAATTTCTACAGTTAAAAACCATAACTACACAAAATTTCAGAGCTGCACTCAAAGATTTTATTTTGATTAAAAATTAACGCATTTGACCCCGCCCACACTTCCCTCCCCGGGATGGACTTCTGGCTGCAGAGCTATGTAGTTTTCAGTTAGTAAGGAGGGTTTTCACATAAAAATTTTCACTGCACCCTCTTATCATTTTTAATTTACGTAGCCAGCTCTTAGGCTATAATTCAGTATGTGGGATACACAGGCTGTAGCTGGCTGCTGACTAGAGGGGATATAGAAATTTGATATCGGGATACAGACTGCGTCGCCTGGTGCCTTGTGAAAAGCTACCTTTGAATGCATGTTCTGTTTCTATCTCGGATACATACCTCGCATACAGTATCCTCATCTGAAAGGGCTAGTTGCAAAATAACAATGATTTCATATATAGAGATAGTTCAGAAGAGCAGACCTAATTAAATATTAGGCAACACTCATTTTTGCACAATATTTTTATTTTTGAAACGCTAAGTAGCGTATATAGTACTATACAATTTATGAAACAAAATATGATCATTTTTTGTTTTTGCCAATATATCAGAAAGGAAAAAATCGATAAGTACTGAAAAAAAAATACTGAAATATTAACATGTAAAGTTAACACAAGTACTTTAAGATTTCATTTTTTTTTTCCGATATACAATAATTTGTTTATAACTTATAAATTATCAGCCAAAATAAGGGCAATTAATGAACAAAATTTAAAAAGAAAAAATAAACTTCAGGTCAATAGATCTTTTAATAATTGAATTGTATTGCGGTGGCATGTATATGTGGATGTCAATATTCACTTTTTTTTTTTTTTTTGGTGTACAATGATATACAGGGTGTTTGGTGCATCGTGTGCCAAATGGAAATGGCCGACAGAAAGGGTTATCTGCTATCCTTTCAGGCCCCTTAATACTTCATATGCCCTGCGGGATTTTTCATATCGACCTTTTATCTTTTTAATGAAAAAAATCCCAAGTTCTACATTTAAATTCAAATTATAAAAAAAGTATTAGGCGTAGACTGCGAATTTCATTTTTATTTTGATGTGTATTGTTGAAGGGTTCTTTTAAATCCAAAATTACTGGCATTAGTCATCTAGTTGTTTTTTTATTCACTCGCAAACTTTCGGAATAGGTAAAATTTAAACTTAGACTTTACATGGCTATAAAAAAAAAACTCAGAGCAACCGGGATCTTCCAACTCCCTCAAAAATTCTCTAGTCTATCCTCTTGCTAGTGATGTGCCACATGTCATAAAAATCTTTTAATAACTTCGTGAATTCGCTAAATTAATGAATCGGGTCACATAAGGCTAATATTCAAAATTCCGAATAAAAAATTATTTTTGCTTAAATTATGCATGAGAAACAGGTAAAATCTGTTATCTCACTCTTGCGAAGTAAAATCTATCTTCTATCTCTTTCTGTTCATTAGTTTTCTTGAAATAAAGAAACAGTTACATTTTTATCATTTATTAACCTTTCAGCGGGCGCGCCCTTTAATTTCCATTGAGCAAGCGCTTGTCGTAAATTTTACGTCATTTAGGTTTATCCAGGTTAACGGCTATTTCAATGCTTAAATATTGGGAAATTGCTATGAGGATGTAAAAAATGATATAGGACAGTACTGCAAAAACAATTTATTCCATATTCATGAAAATAAAACAAGCAACACTCCCAAAAATGAAGAAAAAAATCAATTCAATTTATTATATTTGATCAAGATCATTACCCGCATCCTTGCAATTGTCGCAGACTATCTCAATGGCAGAATGGTTCTTGCACGTAAATGATTGGCAACGGCAACACTTCATTGATGCTGAAGATCTTTTCTTCTCCAATACACATGACCGGCACACTCCGCGTTTTGGAAGGTTTCCTTCTTCTCTTATCGGATCAACGGCCCGACCGTAATTCACTTTGAGAAAAGCACTTATATCTTGAGGTAAATGTCTGAGATTTGATCTGAAAATAAGGTGCTCTTTCATCAAGCTCAACGACAAATTTTTCAGGAAAATTCTTCGGTGCTTAGGAGCCTTTGTTGGACAGGCAAATTTGAATAAAATTTGAGCATTTATACCGCCAATATTCATCAGACTGTAGAAAACGACACAGGGCCATCTCTTTGTTATTCTAGAGACCGAGTAAGCGGCACACATTTTGTCGACAGTGTCCACTCCGCCTTTGGTTACGTTGTAGTCCAGGATAATCTGGGGCTTTCGGGTGTCGGGGTCCATTTCATCGTCATCATGTAATGTTGAGAGTAGTATTACAGATTTATTTTTTCGAGGCACATAAGATACCAGCGTTTTATCCTTTTGAAATCCAAATATGCAGGACTCCACAGCTCTGTTTTTCTCCGGCAAGAATTCTCTTGGTATTTCAGTTTTGTTTTTCTTTACTGTGCCCAAAACAGTTATTTTTTTCATAAGCAAATAGTCAGCAAGTGGTATACTTGTGTACCAATTGTCGATGGTCAAATTCCGGTTTGAGTTTTCTATCGGAATGACTAGACGCTTCACAATATCTAATGAGGAATTTGAGACTGTAAATGGTCCATCTGGTTGCTTTCCACAATATATTTCTAGATTGGACGTGTAAAAACTTTTGGCATCACATAGCGCAAAAATCTTTATCCCGTATTTTGCTGGTTTGCTGGGAATGTATTGAATAAAACCACAACAACCCCTAAATGGATGCAACATCTCGTCAACTGTAGTATATTCGCTCAAATTAAACGAAGACCTGCAGTTGTTGACGAAAGCTTGGAAAAAGTCACGAATTGCTGCCAGTTTGTCAACTTTCCTTCTTTCGACTCTAGTATTTTTGTCATCAAATCTGAGGCAACGGGTGATGAAAAGAAACCTCTTGTAACTCATGACAGCTCTTGCAATTTGAATTCCGGTGCCATCGCTTGCAAAGATTTCTTTTACATTTGCGTGGTGAGATTTTTTTATTCCGATCAAATATAGTAGACCCAAGTATGCCATAAACTCGTGCCTGTCGATATTTTTACAATCTCGATCTCTAGAATATTGGTTGTGAACTCTGAGTTGATCAATATACATATTTGTGTACTTCAAAACGTCGTCAATCATAGGGATATCGATAATTTGGAAGAACGCATCCTGTTCATTTTTAATACCACGAGCTCGTTGAGTGACGCCAGTGGGTACTTTGACTACGTTGATTCTCTTGGTTTTTGAAGAAACACTGTATTTGGTCTTACGCCATTTTGTTGATTTATTTTTTCCAATGAAAAACTCCTCAGTGGCTAGCTCCTCCTCTTCAGATTCCTCTGAAGAGATCTCCTGTTCCGTAGCACTGTCTTCAGTTTGTTGCTCGATTTCCCCTTCCGAAAACTCACTATCACTTGAGGGAAAGTAGGTTTCGTTCTCATTCTCTGGCTCATCAAACAAATGTTCAACAATATTGTCCAGATCTTTTTGCGTGAGAGGTCTGCCAGCCATAATGCGAAATGTCTAAAACACAAAAATACAATAAGCTATGAAGGAAATGATATAAATGTAAAAAAAGTCAGTGAAAATAGTAAGTATATATAAAATATGATATACTTACACATAAAAAGGCGCGCGTCATAAAATTTATGCTGAACTAGAAATTCATAAAATATCTATTGATAACAAATACTTCTGTGTACACACGTCGGACTGAAATTTCGAGAGAGACTGATCTTGGAATAGGTGGGAGCTCAGCGATCGCAGCTGAGTGGTAAGTGTAGAGGGAGTGATTTTGCGCATTTGTCGTAAATTTTGCGACAGCGCGCCCGCTGAAAGGTTAAAAAAATTTTAAAATCTTG
Source organism: Stenurella melanura (assembly GCA_963583905.1). Taxonomy (NCBI): domain Eukaryota; kingdom Metazoa; phylum Arthropoda; class Insecta; order Coleoptera; family Cerambycidae; genus Stenurella; species Stenurella melanura. The sequence goes on from OY757309.1 coordinate 154,788,494, forward strand.
CTCAAAGTATTGGTCTCTGTTGCGAATGCAGGCCCGACATCTGCTTCGTATTTCGACAGTTGTTGTATGAAGTCGTATTTCCTCCCTAATTATACCGAAAGCCGTTTCTATGCGTTGGACAAGAGGACAAGTTCCTCCCTAGTCGCAACCTCCGTCGCGTACACGAGATCTTTGGCACGACCTCGGACATAAAACCCAACGGAGTTAGGTCTGGGGAACGTGGAGGCCATTGAATAGGGCCATCCCGCCCATTCTACGCATACGCCCATAGTTTTTCAAAATGACGGCTGTCCCGCGCACTGGCGATTGATTGTAAGACAATATCTAGACAATGTGTTCCCAAATGCGTGGATTGGGCGGGATGGCCCTATTCAATGGCCTCCACGTTCCCCAGACCTAACTCCGTTGGATTTTTATGTCTGGGGACGTGCCAAAGAGCTCGCGTGCACGACGGAGGTTGCGACTGCGACTAGGGAGGAACTTGTCCTCTTGTCCAAGGCAAAGAAATGACTTTCGATACAATCAGGGAGGAAATACGACTTCATACAACAACTGTCGAAATACGAAGCAGATGTCGGGCCTACATTCGCAACAGAGACCAATACTTTGAGCAAGATTTTTAAATTTGTTTAATAAATGATAAAAATGTAACTGTTTCTTTATTTCAAGAAAACCAATGAACAGAAAGAGATAGTAGATAGATTTTACTTCGCAAGAGTGAGATAACAGATTTTACCTGTTTGCCATGCATAATTTAAGCAAATATAATTTTTTATTCGGGCCTTATGTGACCCGATTCATTAATTTAGCGAATTCACGAAGTTATTAAAAGATTTTTATGACATGTGGTACATCATTAGCAAGAGGATAGACTAGAGAATTTTTGAGCGAGTTGGAAGATCCCGGTTGCTCTGAGTTTTTTTTTTATAGCCGTCTAAAGTCTAAGTTTAAATTTAAATTTTACCTATTCCGAAAGTTTGCGAGTGAATAAAAAAACAACTAGATGACTAATGCCAGTAATTTTGGATTTAAAAGAACCCTTCAACAATACACATCAAAATAAAAATGAAATTCGCAGTCTACGCCTAATACTTTTTTTATAATTTCAATTTAAATGAAGAATTTGGGATTTTTTCCATTAAAAAGATAGAAGGTCGATATGAAAAATCCCGGGCATGGGAAGTGTTAAGGGGCCTGAAAGGATTGCAGATAACCCTTTCTGTCGGCCATTTCAATTTGGCACACGATGCACCAAACACCCTGTATATGTTTTTTTTTCTAGTTAAAACTCTGGATCGTAAACTATTAAAAAAATGCAATTATTTTAGCAGATTTTGCTCCACTATTAAGCCTATCTCATATTATGTAACGTTTCTACGTTACATAATATATACTTACTTTAACAGTACTGTCAATTTCTGTTCACGATCAATACATGTATCCAATCTATTAATGACTCTGTTGCCTACTAGGAAATATAATAATGTCTTATCCTTTTTTTTCTCCGTATGTAAAAGCTTAATTACTTGCAACTGACTAAGGTTTTTAACATGAGTGCCACAACACATATTGCTTTCAACATCTTCTATATTAATTATTCTAATATCTCCTTTATGATCGGCTGGTAGGCCACGGGCACTTCGAGCCTAAAACATAAGCAGTAAATTTGACAGTTAGTTAAATTATCAAGGCTTTGTAATACTCGTCTGTCAAATGAAGTCAAAGTATTATAGCACTTCTTAATTTATTTCATTACTATCGCAGCCTTAAAGTAGCACTGCTACCAGACCTGTAGCCAGAAATGAATTGTAGTGCGTGCTCATCGCATTTCAGGGGGTACTCATCGAATTTCAGGGGGCGCCAATTCCTTCATAATTGCATATGCAAAATGGGACTATTTTGCATATTCAGTTCCACGCAGGTAATGTTGAAATTTCTCCAGGAGGTGCCGAGCACCCTCTGACGCCCGCGTGGCTACAGACCGGACTGCTACTATTAATTTTGTCTATAAAGTTGAACTTGTGCAAGTTACAAGACGACATCTAGTTTCCATAGAATTAATAATTTATTTTCAAAAGATGTCTGGACTTTCATCTGTGAAAAAAGTTCTTTTATATTGTGTATAATAGTGTTCTTATAGGTTGTAGTTCATGTATAAACAAAAAGTCAATCAGGATAGGTAAAAGTATGTCCTTGTCTGATAAGTTCTGTTTTGTGCTCATAACAATCTGTTATTAATAAGGAGATCGGAATCTTTCAGTGATAACAGGGTCACACTCAGAGGCATTAAATAAAGTACAAGGAATTATATTACAAATACACTGAAAAAAAAATTTTCGGTTGACAATAATGTAAATCGAAGATATTTGTTAAACAAATTACGAAACCAACAAATCCATAAAACTTGTAGTTATGAAGTTAAATTACCGGTCACATCGCATTGTTTACATACCTATTAGGTAATCAAATGAATTAAATTAAAGCAAATACTACTACAACCTGTGTTTATATTTGAAAAATAAACTACTAATTATTAAATGACAAAAACATAGTTAATATAGAACACAAACGACTAAAAAACATGTAGCAAAGTGATATTTTCAATGACGCTCGACCTGCTCATAAAAGAAAAAAGTTATACGAATCAACTGGTATGGGCTGGATTTTAGCAGATTGCCGCGAGTAGACTGGGCTTTAGTCACAGTAGAGAAATATCAAACTGTGCTTTGATATTACGCATAATTTGTTATCTAGTAATATTCCTCGGTTTCCGCATAGTTCTTATTGTGTTTAGATTACGCAAAATACTAAAAATTAAAAGACGTAACAATGTGTTAGCTCATGAAAGAATAGAAAACTACCGGGAATCGGGGCAATATAATAAAAACACGTATATTTTATATTAGTCACTGACGGCGTGAGAAATATGCTTAAGGAAGGGAAGGTCTTGAAAGAGAAATATCCCGATTTAGTCCATTTTACATGCGTAGCGCATTGATTGCATCGAGTAGCAGAAAAAACCTGACATTTACTTCCCAATGTGAACGACTTAATTTCAGAAGTGAAAAAAATTTTTTTGAAGGCACCGAGCAGAATCGCACAGTTCTATGAACGGAAATACCGCTGCCACCAAAACCTATTGTTAGTGGGCGGGGCACTTGGCTGCTGGCGTCAATTTCGAAAATATTAGAAGTGTTCGATATCCGTGAATCTATTGCAATATGTAAAGCCCAAAAAAATTTTGAAAAAGCAACGCTGTAGTCAGAACTTGAATATATAAACAGTAATTTTAATGTTATAGTAAATGTCATAGAATATCTACAATGTCCTAAGCATCAATCGTTGGTGTTCGACAAACTCGAGGAAGCAGAGGGAATAAAAGGTCTCAAAATATACCACAAATTGAACCAAACTTTCTGGAAAAAAACCCGGATTTGAAGGAATTGCAACAATTAGCAAACTTTTGAAGAGTAATGTGGGTAATATTGAACATTCAAAATATTTGGCCATGAGGTATGCGTTGCTTACTTCTGCCGATGTAGAACGCTTTTTTTCAGCATTAAAATGGATATTTAACAGTAGGCGTCAAAAAAATGTTGTCGAAATTTGACCGCAAAGGGACAAATATCCGGGGTAAGTGCTTATCTAATGTATTTTCTCAGTTCCTACTGATTGTTATTTGTTATTAAAAATTTCTCTAATCAATAAAATTATTTTACAGACATACGAAAGGTAGTATGTTAATGTTATAAATAAGGATAACATAAAGAGAGAAATTGCAATTACAAATTCACAATTGTCAAAACACAACATTGATATGTTATAATATTCCTTGAAAGATTAAATATCAAGTCAAGTCTGACTATGTTAATACTGAAAAATTCCTACCCTTGGTTACTACAGTCCAATTTCATGTTATTAATAATATACAACATACATTTTGATTTATTATTTGTTTTTATTTCATATTTTTTTTTTTTTTTTATTGTTTTTTCTAAATTCTTTAAACAATTTCCTAAAAAAGAGGTGCTTTTGTTCGGCATGTACAAAGTGACCCGCTTTCGAAAAAAATTGATTTGTGATAAGATATAAACAGATATCTTTCTGTTTGAAAGAACTGTATAAGGAAAGTGTTCCTGATAAAGCCATTTCGCTTCTATGCCATTATCCATGGCAGGTTCATACAAAAAATGCATATCAGCATATTCATGAAAAACGTGTTGTCAATATACCACTATTACAGCCCAAACTACTTCCAGGTCTGTAGCTAGGTGGGTGTCCAGCATCCCCTGGGAGAATTTAAACACCTTTGAATAAATTCCAATATTACCTAGGTGAAAATTATTTTGTAATAGGCTATCTCAGCAGGAATTTTTTATTATACTATAGACAAGTACTCATTGAAACAACACTACCATATACATTTTTTTAAATTTGCAGTTTTAATTCACCGAGAAAAAAATTAAAATGTGAAAGGACCCCGCACTTTTTCCTATATAAAATGGTTCTCGGTTAAATTTTCTGAATTTTTTTTTTAGTATGTTATAGATCTCGATCACCTGATTAAAAGTAACATGGGCCCAATCTAATCCTATGACTAGTTTTTGAGATACAGGGTGTTAAAGTAAAAAGTGGCTATTTTTATAAAATGTATCCAAATTGTAAATGTAGATGAATCTAGATCAGATCCTGTTGTTATTAGGCAGCGAGTCCCTCAGGGTAGCATACTGGGTCCCACACTATTTAGCTTGTACACTGCAAGCCTACCTGATGTTATAGATCACTGCTCAATACATCTTTATGCAGATGATACACAATTAATTAAGACATTTGAACCAACTGAAGTAAGCTATGAGCTTGAGGAAGTCAATACGGATTTAGGCAGAGTATTTAAGTGGTCAGAGGAACATGAGTTGCGTTTAAATGCTTCGAAGAGTTGCTCCTTAATAATAGGTACTAAAGTATTATAAGTAAAGTTAACCTGCATAATTTTACCACCTTGCACATAAATGGAATAGAAATACCTCGAAAGGAGTCAGCAAGGAATCTAGGAGTCATATTTGACACGAATTTAAATTTCGAGGAACATGTGACCAGTAAAATTAGGTTAGTCTATATGAAGCTTAAATCACTGTATAAATTTAAATTAAATTTTTCGGACAAAATTAAATACAAGTTAGTGGAATCGCTTCTCTACCCACAAATAGACTACTGCATAACAGTCTATTACAGTTATTTAACCGCAGAATTTAAAAACAAAATACAACTAGCTCAGAACTCATGCGTCCGTTTTGTATATGGTATTGGTAGGTTCCATCATATAACACCTACTTATAATGCGAATTCAATTCTAAAAGTTGAGTTCAGATGGCTACTTCTTTTTGGAGTGTTTCTATTCAAGATTTATGCAAGTAAAAAACCTGAATATTTGTTTGATTACGTGGTACCCCGGCTAGAGCTGCACAACCTGAACCTGCGAAATATAGTAAGATTCGACATACCCAGACATAATAGCAAGAAATTTGAAAGCTGTTTTGCATATTTAATTGTTCACTTTATTAATAAAAGCGAATTTTTTAATTTAATGCAAACTAGGTCAATAAGTAGTTTCAGAAGAACCTACAGAGAAAATATATTAAAGACACAAAAAAACTTGTAGCGCTAGTACCTAGTATATGTTTTGTACGTCTTATACTTTTATATGTATATCATCCTATACTTTTATATTTTTTTCTATGTATATTTTTTATATTGTTGTTTATACCTCATTTAGTGCTCTTGTTTACAATATGTAACATTAATTATAGTAGTTGTTGTAATGCAGTATTTGGTGGCATGGAAGAACGTTTATACGAATGTCACCTTTTGTGTTTGTATAATGTTCTTGTACATATATATAATTCACAATAAATATTTTTCTATTCTATTTCTATTCTATTCTACTCATGGCAATTGACAGATTCGATTCATTTTTTTTCCGTGAATATCATTCCTGTAACGTCAGATAATATCTTGTGATAAAAATATGCGCTTATATACAGGGTGAGCCACCAATAACACGAAGTGAATTTTTAAAATCGATGTGCTTATACCGAAACAACAAAATTTTGAGAAAATTATTTTTGAAATGAAATGTACTGTTTCATAATTACCAAAATTCCCAATTTGTATATTTTATACAGGGCGAGTCAAAAACTTGGAAACACGTGTGACTTATTCTAATAAGACGCGTATATTTTAATATATATTGATTGTCCATTGACAGTTGATTCCAAATATATATAATTTTATAGGGGTCCATAAGGTGATACAAAAGATAAACCACAAGAAAAACGCAGAAAAACTTCTTTTTTGAAATCGTTCTGTAATTCAGAATTTCGTCCGTTAATTTCTGTAATTCTTTCAAATTGTGTTTATTATGTATATGTTAATAGAGTTCCAAAAATATAAAATCTTATGACTAGTTCTCGAGATTTAAAGCGCCTATGGAATAAAGTTTGTTTATATCTAATCATGACTATAGTATTCAAGGTACTCTAACGATGCTCGGAAAATTGATGGTACATCGGACGACACGGCATTAAACTCGGTTTCCACTAACACTGCTATAGGTATCCTTGTGCTGCAGATTTAATAAACTACAATATGCAAGTAACTTAGAAACAATTTAAAGAGCAAACTCGTTTCCTTATCACCACAGGGGTAGAGTTCCCGATGCGTTTTTTTTTAGTGGTATCTCCGTTAGGCCTAATCCACTGTACTATATTCCTAGTGATACATTTCTTTAAGCACAGTGTAAAAAAAAACTATTCTCAATAATGCAAAAGTTTTCAGTTTTCTGTAATATGTAGAGTTTGTCTAAATTTGTTTCTGTTTGTGTTTTATTGTTTTATATGTTTTTATCAACTTTATAATATATTATACTAAATTATTATACAGTTTTTATAGAATTAATATGTCATACTACTAATCCTAATCTTTATTACTGTACTTTTGACTTATTGTGTAATGATCTTAATTGTATCAAAAACACCAATAAACTTTAGTTTCCTTTACAATCCTTCTTATTTATATTGTTGATGCGGCAAACAGATTATCACCAGAAAATATCGACCCTGGTCCTGTAATAGTGGAAAACTGAGAAACTGCACAACATGTTTTTCTTTATATCAGTTATCATTTAATGCTATTTAAAATTCTTGGTTATTTTTCTTATACCATCATTATAAGTTTTTTCTATCAAGAACGTTGATTATCTCTTTTAAACATCCTGTTGAAAAAAGACACTATTAGTTTTATATAACAGATTATAGATTTTCTTCTAGTTTCATCATATTCAGTGTTATTCATTGATTTCTTAAAATTAATATTTTGGCTACTAGGAATATAGTGCAGTAGATTAGGCCTAACGGGGATACCACTATAAAAAAAAAAAAAAACACGTCGGGAACTCTCCCCCTGTGGTGATGAGGAAAAGAGTTTACTCTTTGAATTACTTCTAAGTTACTTGTATATTGTAGTTTATTAAATCTACAACACAAGGATGCCTATAGCAGTGTTAGTGGAAACCGAGTTTAATGCCGTCTCGTTCGATGTACCCTCCATTTTCCGAGCATTGTTAAAGTACCTTGAATACTATAGTCATTTTACTTATAGTCAGTATGTTAATGTTTATTTCATATTTACATCATTTTCCACTATTCATCACCAAAACTCGTATTCGGTGATGATAGATATAAACAACCTTTATTCTTTAGGCTTACGTACCTACATGTACATTCACTTTAAATCTAGAGAACTAGTCATAGTAAGATTTAGAATTTTTGATACTCTATTAACATATACACAATAAACACAATTTGAAAGAATTACGGAAATTAACCGACGAAATTCTGAATTACAGGACGATTTAAAAAAAAAAGTTTTTCCACGTTTTTCTTGCAAACATTTTTTGCGAAACCTAATTGCTTAAAATGCATTGTAATGTTTAAACTTTCGAATAAATAAACTTAGTTTCAGATTTAAGCACTTACTGAAAAGGCCCATTATAAAGGTTGGAATTTGTCTCCCCGAGAATTCGATTAGCACCTCCTACAATTTATTTTTGGCTACAGGCCTGACTACTTACAACTCAATTCTACAGTGTATTAATAAGTTTGAATATTTTGTCAATAAACAATGTTCATTTGTCATTTAATTGCATATTATTTATCAAATTTGACGTTTACATTTATTCAGTTTTCACACTTTTATGCAGTTGTATCTCGTGACATTCACTACTAGCATTCGTTGATTCCGTATCAGTAAAAAATTGTGAAAACGGTTTGCTTTATTGATATCAATCAAGAGTATTTTTTCTTATAAAAATGTTTAAGGAATTTAAAAATATCACCTCAAGTCTCAAAAGTTAATTTATGTCAAAATTTAGAGGTAAAAGGCATTAGGTGTGGTATACTTCTGGTTTCCTAGACAAGGTAGGAAATGAGTCGTACTTTTGAATCAAAGATACTTACCATTTATAATGTCCAAATTTTATTACAATCGATAAAGCAGTTTAGAAGCTAGCAGCAGAAAACTTTCTTAAGTATTTAATCTTTAAGGGCAAATAGCTCCGTGATTTAAAGACAATCTACGGTGAATTAAAGTTAGGTTATGTTACAATATTTATTTTTGTCCATTTCACTTTATTAGAAACAAAATGATGTAGCTTATGGAAATAACATTAAATAAATGTATTTACTTCAAAATCCAACAACTGTAATCGCTTTTAAAAACCACCTTCCCCAAACATCACATGTGGAATTTACTGCTTACAGTGCTGACATGTACCTACCTCGACCAAAATGGCTATTCTGCATCATGCTTGCAGAATCAATTGATCAAAAAAGTTCCAACAGATCTAGTTTTCTTGTTTAAAAAAATGTCTTCCATAACTTGGATTTATTCCAAAATTAAATTGTTGCTACATTTGTAATGTTATTGCAAGACAATTACTTTTTAGGTGATTTGGGCCCTTAGCTTTACCCCACAATTACCAAATCCAGTTTATTATCAAAACATTTAATAAATCATACCTCTTTTAGTTGTTCCTCCGGTGTATCTTCGGTAAAAACTGTAACGGTAACATTTTTTCCATCTCTGATTAATTCATTCGATATTAATTCAGCTTTTTTTATTTGTTCGGAAGTTATTGAAGAGGTATCTATAAAATAACATTTATAAATTTTCGTTACAATTACACGGAATGAAATGAACAAAATTGAGTTGTCATGCTGTTAAATGGAAAAGAAATTTTCCTTGTTTTTTTTTACAAGAGATCTTGGCTTTTTTCATATCTCCATAGAATTTTCATTACCGTAGGGGGTTATGTGAGTATAATCTGCATGACCGTATGGAGCTGTGTGGATGTTAGTTGTTGAATGATAATTTTCAAATAAGAAATTATACAAATCCATTTTAGGACTTTAATTTTCTAGCATTACCAGAATTTAGGTTATCGAAAGAATGCAAAGATTTCATTAATACTTTTACACAAAGTTTTTCTTTTAGTTCCCATAAATAATTATTTTTTCTGCTATGTGCAAAATCCTATAAAGAATATGTTTCAATATTGAGATACATCAAAAAATGCATTTTGGCAGACTAGCTTTTATCTATAGTGATGGGGTCATTCGAATGAAAATAATCGATGTATTCAATATTATTATTAAAATATTTCGAGACATATGCATATGTATTGCACACACTTATTAATGTATATATGCTGAAGACAAAAACAAGCAGTTCAAATTTATATATTTTATGATTTAAACAACACTGCAAAACATTAGAATAGAATTTCAACTGATCTCAAACAACTTGGTTCTAGCACGTTCTCCAAAAAACTTGAAAAGCTATCGTTTCATGATACTACTTCCTTGGTATAACCAACTGGCAAGTCTTAGTAGTTGATTTTTTCTTTTTCTTAGGCACTCTGGTATTCATTTTATTTTCTTCAATTTATTTGCTTGCATTGTACCTGTATTTAAAAATTTGATAGTTATGTTGTACTTTTTGGGTTGAGTGGAGAGCAATAATTTTGGATAACAAATCCTTAATGATTGAACTCCTTTTCCACAATGTATTTGTTCATTATAAATATTGTTTATTTGTTTGTAAGGGTATATTGTTGTAGCATAACGACTATTTATTATTATTATTTATTTACAAAGTCCTACACAGAAAAATTCCTAAATAGAGCCAACACCGGTAAAAATGAAAATGTAATAAAAAATAAAACGAAACTAAATATCCTCCAAAGAATTTGAAAAATGTTTCTGTACTTGAATCTTTTTTCCTGGCACCTATTAATATTCATGAAATTAGGAAAACATTAAACGATATTATTGATATTATCAAGAATACTAGTGGTGGGAATGGGCTTGTTCAGCATTTTTTTTTTATTTCATAAATCGAAAGTGCAAGTATAAATTAATGGATCTGCAAAAAATTAGAATCTTATTCGCACATTTAGTATCTTAAAAACTATTACAAATCTCCATCTCGCGAAAATGGGGCGTGGCCAGGCGCTACGTCACTATACGCATAGACTCGGCGATCTCCATAGACTTAATGCTCCTTACTTGTTATAATTATAAGTGTTTTAAAAGTATTGTTTGTTTTGTTTACTACTTGACAGTAGGGGAGTACAATTTGGTGAAATGTCAAATAATTACAATTTTCTATCGCTCCTGCCGGGACGAATTTTCGATTTTGACCATGCAATTTACGATTAGAATTGATCGCCGACCTTCTCCTTTCCTTAAAGACATAGAACGAACTTTGACTCGGCGTAATTATTTAGTTACCAGCGTTTAAAAATTCCATGTTTTTCGACTTTTCAGGTTAAATTTGAAAGGTCCCAGAAAGCCATTTTTCTTACGTCACTTACGTATAGTGACGTCACATATGAGCGCTCGGTTTTTGCAACTGTTACCAATTTCAACTCCTTATATCTCGAGAACGGAAAAAGTCAATAATACGAAATTTTAAGTGTATAATGAGAATATCGAGTACTATATGAAAAAGTAAAAAAACCACATAAAAAGAATATCATGGAACAAGCCCATTGTATTTCATTAAAAATGTTCCTAAGAAAATGTTTTACAAATCTTGGTGGAGGCCATTAATACTTCTCTTGAAACAGGAACTATTCCGTCATGTTTAAAAGTTGCAATGTTCCCCAATTTAAAAGTGGAGAGATCATGAATCGCCCTCTAATTATAGGCCAGTATCATTGTTCCCTACGTTAGTGAAAATAGAAAAATTAGTTAAGAATCAGAATAAGATTCTCTGTGCAGAACAGTCCGGTTTCATACTTCAAAAAATACAAATTATGCCATATTTGCTGTTTTAGAGAAACCATATATTCAGCTTAACGATGGAGAGGTGGCTGCGGCAGTACTGTGATTTGGTTAAGGTATTTAATTGCATAAACCATGGGATATTGCTGAGAAATTAGAAACCTACGGGATTAGAGGTAAATGCTGGATTGGTTTCAGTCACACAAATCTATAACAAAAAGTTATTTATAATGGAAAAGTATCAACGCTTTTGAAATTGAATTCCGGTGTGCCAAAAGGTTCTATCTTTGGGTCATTACTATTTCTAAGAATCTTTTGAGGCTTCTGTAGCTTAAAGGAAAGGAGTTAGAAGGTTATGCCCATGGAGACTTCTGTTTAGGAAGGTCAAAGGAACATCATACTAGAAATTGGGCGAGATTTACCGAGAACCAATTTCCATTGCCAACTTGCGGGATCCTTTAGAGAGGAGCTAAACAAATTGTTGGTTATTAGCTTATTATTCACTAAATGAATTCTTTCAGAACACATTTTAGTGATTAGTTATTGTTTGGTCGTTAGACGTGATTAGTCGCTGTTTTATATAGATAATAAATTTCCTCATTTTATTATGTTTAGAATTCATATTAGGATTAAGGTTTGGGTTTGTCAACAAAAATAATTCGTAATTTTTTCAGACAATAAGCATGTTTGAATATTTTTTCCACCTATTTAATTATATGACAATTATTAGCATTTTTTGGGTGAAATATCGTACCTATAATTGACTGTAGTGAATTATCGATTCATAAATCACTGCATCCAGCCAATCACAAATACAAATTCTATAATTCACTCTTCACTGATCCAATGATATTTTAAATCAACCGCGATCAACTCCTGCTGCTGCGGCTCACAATGAACTGACGTGTCGGCCATATTATTTTTTGTTTTTCATGGCGCCCACTTCTTACAAGTAGGTACCGATTAATTTTATCAAACTTGAGTCTAATTAATTTTTTAATAGGTGCCTAGCGGCTCGTGGGCTCATCTTCATGAATAATGGCTATCATAATCGCTCATATAATAATATTAACCCGGTCAAAATAGCTCAAGAAATAGGGGTCAGCTTACAATAATTCGCAGAGCTGAAAATTGGTACGAATGTTGGGCACACCATTATAAATGAAGTGTGAAAAGTCCCCATCGATCCCACATCTGCAAAAAAATTAATTCAAGGTTAAAGTTCGCAAATATGGGTTTTTTGCATTTTCTAGCCAGACGGTAAGTTTTATGACAAAAATAGGTCAGACAAAAATTGTTGATTATGCAATTATCTATAAAAATTATTCTTACACTTTTTTTCCTAAGAATCATCATTTCTGAGATATAGCGATTCAAAAAGTTGTGTTCTCCATAATATGCACGTTTCCACGCCACCTGTGAGGTAGTGTACTTGGCCCGTTTCCTTTAACGTCATTTCCCCAGTAGGCCTATTCCACGATCTATTGTGGTCCTGTTTAATTAAATAATATTGTATTAAATAAAAAAATGGTACTATTGGAAATGATGAAAGTGGTGTGAATTATGAAACTATTCGTCTGACTGATAATTATCTAATGGAACTTCAAGTGTAATATCTGCTCCTCCACAGCAATGCATTAGATGTCTCCTCGCTGATACTGTAAGAATCCTCTTCTGCTGGCGATTCAACATTGGAGCACGACTGGTCTTGACAACTGGTACATGCTAATGAACAAAACAATCCAACTTTTTTGCAGCCGCACTTAGCACTACACCCCGTTTTGCAATCGCAAAAAATTGTATTGACGAGTTTTTTAAGTGCAGGTGGGAATAAAATCTGGATTGGTTCCAATGTATTGTCAATTAACTTCCAACCCCAATCTTCTGAGTCCAGTTGATTACCAAGCCACACTTGAACATGATAATATACCCGAAATAAATGTTGATGACCAGAAGCAGAGGTTGGAGGAAGACAAGCTAATTGCACACGTTTATTGTTCCGAGTAAGTATCGAAACTTATCTAAGCAGGTAATTTTTTATGGAGCTCCATATACAGAAAGAAGGAAGTGAATTCCGTTGGTGATTACAGCTTGTGGAGTAGAGTTACACTCTGTACCTATTTTTATGATCAAACTTACCGTTTGGCTAAAAAATGCAAGAGACCCATATTTGCGAACTTTGACCTTGAATAAATTTTATTGCAGATGTGGGATTGATGGGGACTTTTCACATTTCATTTATAATAATGTTCCCAACATTCGTACCAATTTTCAGCTCTATGCGAATTATTGTAACCTTGAACGTCTATTTTGACCGGGTTATATACTTCCCAAACTTTGTTGGGACCAACATGTCGATTATGTTTCTAAAAAACTATCTAAGTGTATATATATGATAATCAACCTAGTCAGGGAGGTGTCCCTTAATGTCGTAAAAACGGCATACTACTCTATGTTTCAAGGAACATTTTCTTATGCAATACTAACATGGGGACATACTAATCATCTAAGCAGAATATTTGGTTTACAAAGACGCGTAATTAGAGTGATGTCGGGTATTGGTTATAGAGATGATGTAAGGCATAAATTCAAAGAACTCAATATATTAACTGTGCCAGCTTTTTACATATACACGTGCTTACTTTATGTAAGGCTAAATCGAAATGATTATACCAGTCACCTGAGCGTGCATGATCACGACACAAGGTCGAGAAACAACATAAATCTGAAATACTTGAGATTAGAAAAAAGCAGAAACGGAATTAATTATTATGGTCCCGCCTTCTTTAACAAGCTGCCATCTCATATTATCTCTCTCCCAGAGCAATCATTTGCCCGCCACATAAAAAATTTGCTAATAGAAGGAACTTTCTACTCCTTTCAGGAATTTTTGGCGACTGACCTTTCAAATGAAACCCAACACAAGTAACACTCCAATTATGTTTGTTTGTGAAGGCGTTCTTATTTATATATTTGTCAGTGTCATTTACAAACTTTAGCATATGTTTTATTTTTTTACTTCTTTGTATTTTTATCTCAAAACTGTAATGTGACTTATGTAAAACTGTATTGTTGATAACATCAATAAATTATTTCTATTTCTATTTCTACTATTATTTCTACAAAATAAAACACTAATATGAATTTACAATACAATACAATACAATACAACTTAGGTGCAATACAAAAGGGTATGATTAGATACAATAGTAAAAATCAGTAGTGAGTAATAAAATACATTACATCAATAAATAATAAAATACATCACATTAAATCATAAAATACATAAATGAAGAGATAAAATTAGTTGATGGGGGTAATAATTGAGTCCATTAATTAGTGAGACAGTGTAGAGGTTCCATTAATGGTCTGGATGAACTCATCAATGGTGTAAAAACAGTTCGAGGAAAGATACTGTTTTAATTTTCTTTTAAATTTAAGGAAAGGTAAACATTTCAGGTCTAGTGGTAGCAGGTTATACAGATGGGTCCCCGAGTATAGGAGTGACTTTTCATACTTAGTGTGAACATGTTTGCTTTGGTATATGTCATTTTTCCCTCGCGTGTTGATTGTATGTATGTTGGAATGTTTAGTTAGTGTAGTTTTTTTTCCATGAATGTGTAGTAGAATTTTTAGTAAATATATGCTACTGACTGTTAAAATCTTATTTTCGCAGAAGGTTGTTCTGCAGGAGGTGTGATACTCAAGATTGAAAATCATTCTTATGACATGTTTTTGTAGAATGAGAATTGTATTTATACTTTAAATAATAAATGTAAAAACAAACATAAAAAGTTTAATACAAAGTAAAATTTATACTTTGGTATTATAATATAATAAACATAATTCATTCGAGCTGTCCATTGCAAATGTTCATTACTTGTGGCTTGGCAAGACGAGATATGAATGATGTAGAGTCCGAGTTATTGTCTGTGTCATTCGAATGATATTTCGATTGTTAAAAATTTTCAAGTAACGAGTATTCGATTTTTGAAATCATTCGATTATTCCCATCACTATACTTTTATGGTAACCTCGATAGGTACTTTCAAACAGTTGATTTTTTAAGGTTGGGTCTATGAGAACTTGTCAGCATATAATAAAATACAATAAAATCAAATTTAGAACTAATCCAACCGAAAGTCATTTGCCATAATGAATTGGTAGGATCCTTTAAGTAAAGAATAGAATTCTGCATTAATAATAATACTTTACCTAATTCCACATATGACACCTCTTCCCCTAACCACCATGATAGAGTTGGAAGTTGAAATTCCCTATCGATGATGGCAGTAATGAGATGTTGACCAGAATGTTGCTGCATGTGATCAAATCTTCTTTGCCAGTCTACGCTCTGTTTTACACTGTCCCCAATATTAAAAGACTGATTCACATAATGAACAGCTTTGTCTTCCTTTCGAACAACATGTTTTACTGGTACTTCATTTAAGTGTCCATAGTCACAGGGCTGAAGCAAATCATGTTTTTGTACAATTTTTTATTTATTCGTATGAACATGTTACACATTGAAGATGAAGATTTGACTTTAGCTTTAAGAAATTGGTATGGCGCAAAAATTGGATTATGAAATTACAAGTATTTTGTTTATTTCTGTATGATGAATAGTTCTAAAAATATGATAGTTTAAAAATGGTGCTCGAACGCTGATCAGTCGAGATAAATATTTAAATCTCAAATATGTTAGAAATAATCAGTGAAGTAATCTTATAGGATTTTTTTTCTATCCGTACAACTTGAAAGATAACAATGTTATGTGCAAAACAATATTGTTGTGCTTGTTACATAATATAGTGTAAGAATATTGTAATGTATGAAATACAGATGTATAAAATGTTAGTATATAAATGCAAGACACAGAATTATGATAATTAACTTATAAATAAAACTAGGTATATATACCTCACAATCGCAGGCTAGTGTTCTTGAGCTAGTGATGGGCTGCTAAATAGCACTGCTACATTTAACTGCTATTCGCTTCGAAGCAGTAGCAACTGCTACGAGCTCTGATAAATAGCTGTTATTTTTATAGCAGGTTGAAATTACTTGCTAAATATGTCAACGTGCCCACATAGCACATAGCAACACAAGCGGGCAGCGTCAGCCCAATAGCTGAGCAATAGCAGTGGCAGTATGCACATTCGTTTAACTAGAGTGAGCAGAGTAGCTTGTCCACAGTACAGTACTTAGGAACAGAATACCTATGTAACTCGTGTAAAACTATTTTATTTTAATAAACCTTTTAATAAACACATTTTTTCTTTTGTTTCCAAAAAGCGAAATATATTAATTTTTAATCTATACGTATAGTTTAAGTAAGAATCGTTCAGTCAATTCAAATCAGCTGACACGACATGTCTTCAAATCAAATATATTATTGTAATATGAGAGACATATCATTTATCTAATTTATGACGTCGAATGTAGGTATTCACCGTCAAAGTAGCAATACAATAATTTATATTTTATTCAGGGTTCGAAAATATCATGATATTTATATAGATATCATATCAGATGATATATATCCTATATCGGACATATATCACTTTCGGATATTTATTTTCAAATAAAAAGATTCTAAAAATGTTTCAAACATTTTAATATTTTCAATTTCCTAAGTAATTGGTTCTTTAAAGTATTGTTTTAATTTTGAGACCTCAGTGTATTGAAAAAGATTAAATAAAAGTAAGTTAAACATAAACACTTTCTCTTTCGGCATTATCCAATAAAAAACAGAAAGGGTAAATAAATAAAAACGATGGCGATGACGTTTCCTAAGCAAACGAAGCCCAACAAAACAAGAACTAAATTTTTACTAAGCTATTCACAGAATTTGAATTTCAGAGTATGGCAGACGCCGTATCGAACTATTCTATGGGCAATGCCCGGTAAATCAGTCGATCATCGGTTAAGCTTCGCGAAAGGGAATAATTGCGCTGTTGCCTCATAAAATGGACCGATGAAAACCCACATCGTCCCATTCACCAGAAGATGAAGTTTCGAGGGCTTAGGCCCTTTAGTCCTTCAAGATACACAACTGCAGATGTCAGGAGAGGTCAAATACCTTGGAGTTACTATAGACTCCAAGCTTACCTGGAACCAACACCTAGACAGGATAATACATAGATCGGTAGCCACATTGGAAACCTGTAGGCGATCATATGGTAAAACATGGGGTCTCAGGCCTAGTGTACTGCACTGGCTTTACACAAGCGTTGTAAGACCCACCATTACGTACGCTGCTCTAGTTTGGTGGTCAAAGACTACAGTGGCGAATAAGCTGAGCCGGGTACAAAGACTGGCCTGCTTAGGAATTACGGATGCTATGAAAAGCACCCCTACGGCAGCCTTGGAGACCCTATTAAACCTCCCCCCACTTAGCATAGTGATCCAGGGAGAGGCCAGAATGGGAGCATATAGGCTGCAAAACTCAAATACCCCAAATCTCCACGGAGCTAGATTGGGAGGACACTTGAGGATAATAAATACTGTAGAAGACCCTCTATTGAATATGAGGTCAGACTACATGATACCAAAAATCAACTTCAACAAGCCCTTCAATATCATCATTGGAGATAAGAAGGACTGGTTAAAAGAAGCTCCTGACATACTACGTAAAGGCCTAACCTGGTATACCGACAGGCCTAGGATGAGCACAGGAGCTGGAGCTGGAATACATGGTGAAAGACCCAGGGCAAGTATAAGTCTTTCCCTTGGGCAACATGCCACTGTATTCCAATCAGAAATTCTGGCTATACTTGAATGTGTACACGAGAATGCAAATCGACAATATGTTAACTAGCAGATCTCCATTGTTTCAGACAGTCAGGCGGCATTTGGGACATTAGCCTCCAACAGAGTGTCATCCCGACTGATATGGGACTGCCATGAAGAGCTGAAAATTCTGTGTGAGCAGAAGAGAGTCAAATTACTCTGGGTGCCAGGACACTCCAAAATTGACGCCAATGAAAAAGCGAATGAACTTGCTTGACAAAGGGCAGCTAATATATTCTATGGCCCAGAACCCGCGCTGGGTATTTCCAAAAGCTCAGCCAGAAGGGCGATTAAAGACTGGGTCAAGAACAAACACAAAAATCACTGGAGGAACATTCCAGGAAATCGACATGGGAAAACTCACTAAAGATCAATGTGCAAAACAAACTGAAGAACTGCTCTCAGTGAACAGGATGCAGTTAAGACTAATAACAGGACTTCTGATTGGACATTTTCTGGTAAAGAAGTATCTAAATACTATCGGCAAATTTGATGGCAACCTAGACTGCAGATTATGCAGCGAGGAGCCGGCATCGGTCGATCACATCGTATTCAACTGCGAGGCACTGGCTTGCAGAAGATATGGCATCTACGGGCAAGCAAGAACAGACCCGGGATTTATCAATACCCGCCCGATCATGGACCTGTATCACCTGATTAGGGGTAAAGGGGTACTGGAGTGGGCGGAGTGAAACATGACAGGGAGAGCGTAATAAGCCCAGGAGGCTGCAGTGCCCTCGGAGTTTTTATTAACAGACGAGCCCTGAGGACAAAAAAAAACTGCTAAATGAAATTAGAAGTAGCAGAATTAGCTGCTACACAAAAATAGCTGGTTCGACCCATCACTATCTTGAGCCAGTCTCGTGCGCCAGGTGTGAGATTGTTCAGTTCTTGTAGTGATCTGGTGAAGCAAGTATCAGGGCATTCTAGTGCTAAGTGGGAAATTGTCTGCTCTTGAGCGACACAATTACTACACCAGGGACTGTTAGCCATTCCCCATGTGAATTTATTTTTATACAATAACAAAATTTTTTAAAACTTATTTTTATAGTGTCATTAAATTTTTTTTAAATATATTTTATTCACTCTATACTCTTCATTACCATTTAGGAAATTTTCAAAACCGTCCATATCTAGAGCAAAGATTAAAGAATTAACAAGATAAGACAGTCAGACAAGAAAGATGGAATATGCGAAGATCATTGTTAACTTCAAGTTAAAGGGACACGACATCCAGCAGAAATGACTTTGGAATTTATCGGGTAACCATTAAATGAATTTGACCAAAATTATTAAGACAGGTTGTCTCGTAAGAACCGAGAAGTGCTACATCACGTGTAGCCCTCACTGACAGCAGCGCGTGACTATAGAAAAAATTATAGAAAAAAGTTTCAAAATGAATGATTTTATACTACATAATTAAACAGATACCTAATATATGAACATAGAAATACTAAAGGCTTCACGTGACGTATCTTACGAAACAACTTGTTTCTTTAGTAATCTTGGGTTTTGACAATCAGCTGAGTTCAGTTGTTTTATTTGGACAATGTTCTCCATTTTTCACAATGGGCCCCTCTCTCTCTCTAATTTTACCTTTTCCGTCTAATGGACAAATTATGGTAACTGTTCAATAACATCAATGTAAGTGTCGAGGTCAATGGTGCCATTACTAAAAGATAAAACGTTTTTCGTCCTCTGTGTTATTCTGTTAATTGTCTAATCTTTGACTAAAGTGTACCAGACTAGAAATTTAAAGTTTACCATCAAAACAATATATTTTATACCGGTATCCGTTTCTATTTATTCGACACAAAATTTTATTGGATTTTCAAGGAGTTATCTCGGTGATTTAAGTAGCGGTTAAGAACACATTCGACGGCGATATCAAAAAACATGACTGCATATATTTGGATTTACTTCACCTACCTGACCTCCACCTTCAGGAAAAATAATTGTATCTTCTAAAATTAATTCATATCCTTCTATTTTTTCCTTTTTGCCATTTATTACTATAGTATTCTGTTCTACCTTATTGCAAGATAACACTTTGGAAGTAAACTGAAATAATTATATAATTTAAATGGACCTAATTATATTTTAAATACAGCTTTAGTAGACAAAGTATTTAACAGGTTGCTACCTCTTTTAGAAAGGAATCTTCCTGACATTTAAATACCATTTTAAGATTTTCTTTTACGAAAAAAGTTAGGTTAAGTTTAAATTTTAGGTCACCTCTTCTTCTTCTACTATTGAAATATTACCTTGTGCTCACTCAAACAGTCTAAAGGCCCATTTATATGAGACTAGTAGGTGAGCCGATCGAGTAAGACAGTCCAGCATTGGCACTGTACACCAGTGTTGCCGATTGGCGGATAATTATCCGATTTGCGGATAATTTAGGACGGTGGAGGATAATTTTCTCACCCTGTTAAAAATCGGATAAGAAACGGATAATTTCAATCCAGTTATATTATATACCTATTTATTGTCTTATTAACTGGTCTTATAGCTACAAATATTGATGCCTTTACCAAATATAAAATAAATAAAATATATTTCATTTTCTTCCTCGTATTTTCTTGAATGAAAAGAAGTTTATTATTTAGTCCTATTTAAATAAATTTCCCATTTTTTTTTATATCAAGACAAAACAATATAAAAAAGCTCTTCTTACTTTTTCGTAAAATAATTTTTAAGGCTTATTAAACATAATGTTTTTACTCAATTATAGTATAAAGAACGTATACACATGTATCTATTTTTCATGCCATTTTTATAAGAAAAAAACGCCAAAGCGGATAATGTCCGACAGAATCGGATAATTTTATGCCAGTAGGCGGATCTT
This sequence comes from Stenurella melanura, assembly GCA_963583905.1. Taxonomy (NCBI): domain Eukaryota; kingdom Metazoa; phylum Arthropoda; class Insecta; order Coleoptera; family Cerambycidae; genus Stenurella; species Stenurella melanura. Next base: position 154,809,476 of record OY757309.1, read on the forward strand.
ATCATGCTGAACCATTGGCAACACTGCTGTACACAGTTATTTATGAGCTTTATTTCATCGATGTTATGGGCACTGTAGTAGACATTCCGATAGAATGGTACGTCGTCAAGCCAGTTCCCAAAACATTCCAATTAATGTGCAGAACCTGTTTATCTGTCTGTCTACCTTCTTGCCGCCAGTATCTTCCTTCACCAGTCACCACTCCATTTCCACTTCCTCCAGGCTTTAATGAATCATCTACAAGGTCCCTGTGAACGTGCTAGTATATCTACTTAGAAAGTAGATAGACAATAGATACCAATACCAATCAGAAGTTGCGTTTCTCCTGTATAGCTGTATATTTTGTATGTATTATGAGTTATGGCCATGTTGAACTGTTTAGACTCTTTACCGGCTTATGTCTACGTGTAAACTTTAAACCGAAATATTGAATTGTCAGGCTTCTGTCCTCTTTTATTGGACCGGCGACTGGCTTATCTAATGTAATGCCTCGTCGCCGTCGCCTCGTGTAAACGGGCCATAAATGGTGCATGGTGCAACTGGGCGTTTTCTTTATTTCAACATTTTTTTTTGGTGGAAACCATCTGTGATGGATATGGTGGAATGACGTCATCCACTGATGAACACAGCAGTTTAGCAATAAAAAAATAGTTTTGTTGGTTTTATCCTAACCTAACATTAAGCTTATTTACTTTCTGCTTTCGTTCCGCAGAGTGATTCGTAATCATAAGGTGCCCGGTGCCCCTACCATGCAATTATGTATGATCATATGATCATTGTTCATTGAAATACTGTTTATTATGTTCACTGCAAACGAAAGCAGCTTTTGATTCTGTTCATTGAAATCCTGTTTATTATGATTACGAATCACTCTGCTGATCGAGAGCAGCTTTTATTCCAAGTCTCTTTATCTGAGTTTCAAGTAAAGAAGTAATCTATGCAGAAAATGATTAATGAATAGTAGAAAAAACTTTATTAATTAAAAGGGAGCCACATATGTAAAAATAAAAAATTATATTTTACAAACTGTAACTGTGGCACAGCATGCTGCTGTTGGATCAGTCGTGTATTCAATGTCATTATATGTTATTTTTATAGTTATCCGATCTAAGAATTCCTTAATTTTATACAATGTTATTGTCTATAACTAACTTTTGAGGTTAGATTCACATCCACCAAACAACATTCATCAGTCCACCATTACAAGTTTATGGTTGCACAGTGATGCAATTTATTCTGAGGTGATGCCACCAGATGATATCCATCATAAATAAAAGAACAAATTTTAACCATCTGGTTGATCCACCAGACAATAAAGGAACAACATTGGTGGAACTGGTGCCACCTGGTGGACTCAACGTTGAAATAAAGAAAACGCCCACTTTCTCCTTCCCTGGTACCATAATAATTTATATTTCATGTTATTATAATCATGAATAATATGCATACGGCATATGGCATATTACAGTTTTTATAGTATTATCATATTATCAATTCTATGATATCATCTGTGTGACTAACCAAAAAGTGCTATTTTATGACGTTCTATGTTAAATGACACACTAAATCTGGCATAGATTAGCAGTGTAGAAGGTAAGTAGGTACTTTTTAGTTGAAATTTATATCATTAATTAATATATACCTAATTACAGTACAGGAGCCAGCGTGCCACTTTATTACCATTAATTGTTAGAGACATGATTAATCCGTTGTCTTTTAGCATGACCGACAAAAAAACTGATATGAGAACTTTTCTTAGTGTTGGAAACTTCATTAATTTATAAGTAGGTAAATGAAGAAACTTAATTTATAAGTAAATGAAATTAAGACCAAAATTAATTATTAAAAAAAACCGCTTGATGTATTAAAAGTACTTAGATACCTTGCAGGTTTAAAATATCTGCCGCTATACCTCCATGCAATAACCGGGATCTATGTCTATCTCTGGACCTCCACTAAGTGGTAATAATTAATCGATAACATAGAGATCAGCTTGATACTTCTTTGTCATGCTCAGAGACCCAGCTTGATGGTTTAGAATGTTTGTGACTGGACCTCCGCACTAACCAGGATGCCAATTGTATTTTTGTATTTACTATAAGTGGCAATATTAAGCAGTAATTGATAAAAAAATATTCGCCAGATACAAACACTTGTAACAATTGTGAAAAACAATTTGAGTTAGTGAAGTTTTCATGCATTCTAAGAAAATTTCTCATCGTATCACTTTCTTTATCTGCCATCGCCATGCTCTAAGGAACAGAGGATTATTATGTCTCTAGCGGATACAAAGGTGTCAGGTAATTACAAGCTGGCTCGTGTATAAGTACTATTCTATTACACATTGTTTCTTTGGGATTTATCTAGGTATTTCCTGAATAAATTCATTGTGTAAAAGAAAAAATTGGCTCTCTAAAAATATCGACTAATTTGCCCAACTATTAAGTAATTGTCTGACTAAATGTGAATATTAAATATATATGGTTCATAACTTTGATTTTTAAATATCAGTAAGTAATATCCAAATATCTATGGTAATATCACAATATTACTTACTGATATTTAAAAATCAAAGTTATGAACCATCTATATTTAATATTCCTGAGATACTTTGATAGGCATATACTTACCTGTGATATTTATAAAATACAATGGCCTTGATAGTGGTCATTAATTACTGATTACTCGTCCTAGCAGTAGAGTACAGCTTAAAAACTTTGCTTAAAATAGATATACAAAATACCTAAAAAATCGTGATCTAAGTATATTTGTATTAGGTAATTTAATAGATTTAAATAATATAAGATTATATGTGTAAGTATAATAAATTCCTGAAATACTAATGCCAGTAGAATGTAAATAAAAATATCACACCACAGCTATGTCAACTCACTCTTCAGCCTATGTATAAATAACCTCTTATTATAAATAACTTTCAATACTTATTTTGAATAGCAGTAATGAATATATTTAACTTTAAATGTAATATGGCCAATACAATAAAATACTAGATATAAACATATTGTTCCTCGCTGGTTTACTCATTTGGTTTTTATATAAAATTGTTTAAAAATAAGTTAAATTTTATAATTACACTATATTTGTAACTTTTGATCATCAGCTGTTAGAGTTGAGTATTTATCATACACAGCAAAAAAAAAGCCTTGAAAAAGGAAACAGATTAGATTTCCAAAACGTCGCCGAAATATTTAATTTCAAGTTTTTATACTTAATTGTGTTATTTATTAAAAAAAAAGCAACCTCTAACTGATCCTTTGACGTAAAAGTCACAGGCGAAGAGGTTATTTACCAGTAACATACTGGTTAATTGTGATATTTTGTAGATTCCCCGAGCACCGCTTAAAAAGAAAAAATACATATGGCAGGAAGTCCCAAAGAATTGAAGAAGAAAAAATTAAGATAATGCCACAAATAACATAACATAACAATAATAAGAGGTTGTTTATGACATATTTATGTACACACACACACATGGAAAATTCTTTATCTATTTATATTTATTTTATCAAGTAAATCAATATACATATACTGATGATCAAAGTCTATGATTTGGTAAACAATAATTATACTACATAACATAGAAAATGCTACCTGCTTTATAGATATATTTATTAAAATATCTTAACGATTTTTTACAATACAACAGGTCAGGGGCCGCTCCAGGCGGTGGGTACAGTAAGCGGCCGCCAGAATTGCAAGGGCAGCATTTTCGGCATAGTGGTACAAATATTTTAGGGAGGGGGGCGATAAAATGCCATTTCGCCCGGGGAGGCAAAAGAGCTAGAGCGGCCCCTGCAACAGGTTAAAATAAATGTCATTATTAGATTAACCCCTTCAGGCCGGTGGTGCATAATGGTGTACCACATTTATCAATTCTAGGTTGTGCTCCTAATCCAGTGGTGCACAAGCTTGCACCACTTTTATATGCATTACTCGGTAAGCATACGGGAGTTATATTAAGGGGCGTCTCCATTATGGTCGGCTTTGCCGATCGGCATTGCCCCACTAGTATATTCGGCTTGGATTCTCTTGAAGTTTCCGACCGGCATATGCCGAATTGTACGTACCCACTTGCCAACAAATGCCGATCGGCCATGCCGATCGGCAAAGCCGACTATAATGGAGACACGCCTTTATATCAGATTTATGACCGTATATACATTTTATAGAGTCGGATGTCAGAAACATTTAAATTTTTAAATATTTATATTCGTTATAATAATAGAAATAAATACATTTTGTCCGTTTGTTTTACAGTTTACGTGTTTTGAAAATATCGCTTTATATTATATAAAATAAATGTTATTTTTTATGTAATATAATAAAAATAAACCAGATATTTTGAGAACTAGGAAGAAAAATGTTATTGATAATAAGTAAACTAAATAAAAAATGAAAATTGAAACAAGAGTAGGTATATAAAATATGTAAAATTACACATTCTCATGATAATAATCAAAATGCTCCTTAGAACATTAAGGTTGGTTACAGAATTATGCGGATCAAAATCTACATCACCCTCGTTGTCGTCTCTCGACATCATTGCAACTATCACGAAATATACACCCAACAAATAATTATAGCCACTTTCCACAATGAATATACATCCTAAGTAAGGCGCAGTCAGTGAAGCTGCGCATATTAACCGGATAGAGCAGCCACGCGGCAAAACTGCGAGCCGGGCTGAAGGGGTTAACAACAGGCCTGACGAGAGGGGAGGCGGAACAGGGGCATTCCCCGGGCTCGAAGATTTTTATGAAAAGTACTTATATTTTCTTTTCTTTTATCTTTTCTTTTCTTTTGTATGAAAATCGACTATTCTTGATATTTTATATAATGAATTTTCTCTAAAATGTATAAACAGCTAAGCTTTGTGTAGTGGCACGTTTTAAAAGTAATGGACTCTGTAAGTTTTGGACCTCCTCTTTTTCCTCTGGATCCGTATTTTCTCTCTACGGTCCTGATTAGGAATGCATTGGTTTTTTAGAATATTGCATTCTGCCAGCTATCGGAAGGTCTTATCGCAAGTGGTTAAGAAGCAATAGTAGAGTCAACCTAATCATCTGTCTTTGGGTATGATAGCAATGTCGGGCCTAACTCTGAAGATAGATATCTCAGTTAGTCCTCAGACCCTGTAAATATATTCAGTCATTGATACGTTTATTTATCTCGTAGCTCATTGTACTGCTCTAATTGTTAAGACATGTGTCCTCATGTTCAATGATTTTTTGAACAGACAAATTAGTTATCATTCGATCCACGTGCTTAAACGTGGTTCAAGCATTGCATCACAATTGATGTGTGTCAGCCTACCCTATCCATAATCTATTGTTTCAAAATTAAACTGAAATTAATTGTTAATCTCTGTAAGATCTATTAATTGTTTAGAACATTTGCTACCAAAAATCTTTGTATATTATTGAATGTTACAATTTTAATGTTGCACATTATACCTAAAATGTTTCGTAACTAACACAAATCACTGTATCTTTTATTAAGTCAAACAAATATACTTACACTTAGACTAATAACTCAATTCCTAATTGTTACATATTTGTAGACAGATTTTATATATAGATTATATTTCTAGATAGATGATATGAATATTGTGGTATTTTTCACTTTACTAATTATAATAATGGCCAGTCCAATAACACTTCAAGATCAGTGGAGAGATTTTAAGGTAATTTCTGTTGATTGATTTATATAATTTTATTTATTTCAATCTTTAGGTACAACATGGAAAATCCTATAATGATACAGAAGACGAGAAGCGCTTTGCTATTTTCCAAGAAAATGTCAAAAAAATTGAGGAACACAATAAAAAATATGAAACAGGAGAAGTAACTTATAAAATGGGTATAAATAAATTTGCCGATTTAACTCCTGAGGAATTTAAGGTGTTTACAGGTGTAAGAAGACAATAATGGAAATATGGTTTAAACAGATTTACCGACAGCCATATGAAGTACATCACTATGGGTATATATTTAACTAACATAAATATTATATAAGTTTCTAACTCATGAGGATAACAAGATAAAAACTAAGAAAATGAAAATAGATATTATAATAGTTAACTACTGCTATGGTGCTGAGTGCTATCACAGGCCAGAAACATCATTGTATTATTTTTATTACTTATGTACTAATTAATAAATTTGTTTTGAATTACATTATGTAGTTTCATCTCTAGTAGTACCTAGCGGTATGAGTTCGAGTCTCACTGAATAGTTCCTAACTACAAATTATTCCCAAAACACATTGAAAACTATAAATGTTCTGTATATTATATAATTTATAATGTAACAAAGTGATCGATGGGGGATCGTGAAAAGTGAACGTTCTCAAGAAATCAACAAAGTATATTTTAAGAAAGTCTAATTTTAACCTTCCCAAAAATTAAAAAAAAAATAGGGAGATTATTGCAGTCAATAAAAATAAAAGAAGATGAGACCAGATCTTTATATTTTGGAATCCCAAGGAACATGAAAAAGTGGTTGCTAAAAAATGTCTGTGTATATATATGTAAAAATTAGGACACGATAGTGCCGAAACTAGCGAACGGATTTTGATGGAATTTGGTACAAGACAATATTAGTAACGTACATGGTCTGAAAAGGTTCTGGTGCTGAGTGATGTTTAGTGCCCTTTTGACACAAACTTTCTTATTTTCCACTACGGTATGTGTTTTTATTGTATTTTTCGAAAGTAGATGTTATTCTTATTTCAACAACACTTTTCGTTTTTGTTCCTTAAAAAAAGAATTGTTCAAGTCCTGTGATGGCAGATCATTTTCAATACTATGATATTTAATCTATGTAGGATTATCTATATGGTTCACCCGACACCGTCTATATACACTTTACTACTGTTTAAAAGTGACATAATTATAGTTGTCTACAAATATTTAATGCACATAAAAAAGCTACTTAATAGTAGAGTAGTAGTAGTTGCATGTGTTTTGTTTTGTGCTCCGACAAAGTTAAAGTTTAACAGTGATCCAACTGCTCTTTATTCTTCTGTTCTATATCAAACTGCTTATAAAGCTTCCAACTTCTCCGATATGATATAATCAAATTGCAAAAACCTGCATTCAACATTCAACTCACATTATTCAATTTGCTGCTTGCAATCTCTGCACTTCATCAACAAAAAACTTATCTGTTCCTAAGAAAAACAATTCTACAAAAACTAATCAATTCAGTTTAAAGCTACCCACAGTACAGGCCTGGACATAGCATATTTATATACTTACTATTTATAGGAAATTAATTCTGTCTTTCAAATTAATCACTGACACCAACTAAAAATTCCCAATAAAGACCATTGCAAGAAATGTAGCGATATATTCGACACAGACACCCTTGCTGTGTGACAACTGCAATCCTATGTTGGACTCCAGCGCCAATTCCTCATCAAATACTACACTGGTATTAGATTTGAGAAATGAAATCTCTAACTTAATTGATAATCAACTCAAAGTACGCTATGCAGAAATCTCAAACAAGCTTGAAATTTTCATGAACGTCATCAAGAAATCCAATGTTGACCTAGTTAAACTACTGACAGAAAAGTCATGCCAACGAGCTGAAAAATTTCAAACCACCGATAATCTCTTTTCTGATCATGCACCCAACGAACCTAATAAAACTTCCCATAAAGACTTAGAACAACAAATTAGGACTCTGGAAAAGGAGTTTAAAAATTTACAGATCTCTCTTGGTGAGATCCGTGGTAAGCTCCCTAGGTCAGTAAAAACTACAAAAACTACTAAAGCGCCAACCTCTCCAGACTAATCCCTGACCGCTGAATCTACCCAGAGACATGGTTTACAGCAAAGAAAAACAAACACAAATCGAAGTACTAACACCGGTCCAAAGCATCTTTCGTCTCTCAATACCTAGGCTAAGATGAATAAGAATACACAAAATGCTACCATCAATGGAACGACGAAGCCAGGTAAACCGAAAATCACTGCTGCTGTTATTACCCAGAAAACCGCCATTTTTGTTGGAAAAATATCATGTGATGCCTCCATAAATGATATGCATGAATACCTACAGGACAACTTTAAAGATGAAACCTTTGTTGTTAAAGAACTACATACAAGATCCGGGGAATACACTGGCTTTCGCATAGACGCCAAGGAAGACCTCGAAGACGAACTACTAAATCCAGATCTGTGGCCCGACTTGGTCGTCCATAAATTTGAATTTTTTCGATCAAGACCCAACTCACATAAGCATTGAAACTAATAATTATGCTATTTTATCTGGTTCTTATTCAATCGACTAAAGCTAAATGAAGACAAAACGCAAACTCTAAACTTCACACTGCGAAATCTTGACCCAGCTGATCAATTTTTTCAAAGAGATAAAGTGGTAAAATTTTTAGTCATATGTATATCTAGACTCAACATTATCCTGGGAGCAACACATTTCAACTAAACTCTCTAAAAATATTTATCTTTTACGAAACCTAGCAAACACTTTATCCCAAAACTTCTCAATTATGTCTTATGACGGCTCATTTCGTGCAAACATGTCTGTCATGTGTGTATGTATTATCTATAATATATATTAACGACCTACTCTTTAATGTCAACAGTTATGGGGCTTGTTTATATGCAGACGATACTACTTTTATATGTATAAGAAAAAATAATATTGAGTTAACAACACAATCTCAAAATGTACTACATGAAACAAATATGTGGTTCACCGCGAACTCTTTAACATTAAATAGAGGAAAAACACAAAACATCTTATCCACAAAAAGAGAAGCTAAGAAAACATCTTTAAAATTCTACGAACTACTAAATCCAGACTTGGTCGTCCATAAATTTGAATTTTTTCAATCAAGACCCAACTCACATAAGCATTGAAACTAATAATTATGCTATGTTATCTAATATTAACAAGGTTAAACCTAATCACCTTAAACAAAAGATAAACATCTTACATCTTAATATACAGTGTCTACACAGTAAAACTATAGAGTTATAAGCATATTTAAATTATACTGCACCTCACAATTTCCTTTGCTTAAGTGAACACTGGCTGAATCAACTAGAACTTAACTCAATAAATATTGAAGGCTCTAGACCTGTCTCCGCTTTCTGTAGGTCGAATAAAATTCACGGAGGAATAAGCATTCTGGCTCAAAATCACCTGAAGTGCTTACCATTACCATTTGATATAAGTAGCCTATGCATCAGGCCTGTAGCTAGAAACTGTTTTAAGGGCGGGCAAACAAGTTTTCAGAGGGAGCCCATGAACCTAAATATTTTATTGTTGTTTTCAATTGTAGATAACCCCCATAAAAAAATAGATATCTAAATGTTTAACAGAAACGGTTTTTAATATAAAAAAATGTACAATATTAATAATAATAATAATTCCTATCACTATAAAATGTACTGAAAGAACAAGGTGTCTGCGACTAATATGCTTGCCGTTCCTGTCCTGCTCTACTCCTTTGGGTTGGTCAAATGGACTGTAGATGAGCTGCGCCAATTAGATAGAGGTACCCGCAAGATGATAAATATCAATAGGAGTATTCATCCTAGATCGTCCGTTCCTCATGTGTACCTCCCACGTCAACGGGGGAGCCGAGGACTTTTGGGTCTGGAGTGTCTGCATGGCAGAGTAGCACTAAGTATGGCATGTAACATCCTAAGGAGCTCAGACTCGCTTCTGCAATTAGTGAGAGATCACGAAAATGCAGGGATAGCTGCAGCACTGCAAAAAGAGCCGCAGATGAACGTGGTCTCGTATTCGACAACAGACGAGGAGGCCGGTGCGGTGTTGACCCAGAGTCAGTCACTGAACTGCAGCCACCTCGCCTCAAGGCCCAAATAAAAGCTGCCGAACAGAAATGTCTGTTTAGGCAGCATATCGATAAACCCATGCACGGGGTGTTCTATAAGAACCTAGAAACACTGGGTTTATCGACTAAGCTGACATTCGCCTTTTTAAGGTCAGCTGGGCTAAAGTCGGAGACCGAGGGATTCATTGTGGCCTGCCAAGATGGTGTAATCAACAATTTGGTTTACCGAAGCCGCGTAATGGGTGTAGAGGTTCCTGGTATTAACTGCAGGACCTGCTGTCAGGCGCCGGAATCGCTCATACATTTACTATCTGCATGCCCGGTATATGCAATTTCGGCTTACATCCATCGCCATAACGCAGCGTTACGGATGCTGTATTACCATCTACGGCACTCGTACGGAGTAGACCAGACAGCAGTGCTGCCTTACGTCCCCGGAGACATCGAGTCCATTGTCGTGAACGAGAGGTGCCGAATTTACTGGAACCTCTCGTTTCCGACAATCAGGCTAATTCAAGCCAACAAGTCTGATATAGACCTCCTCGACCATCAAAACAAGGTGATGTTTGTGATCGAGTTCTCAGCACCTGCTGAGCCAAACATCGCTTTGAAAGAGGAGGAAAAACTGACCAAATACCGTGATCTCCGGTACGAGCTCCAAGTGCTGTACCCAGGCTACTCGGTCAAGCTGGTCATCTTAATAATCGGTGTACTCGGAGGTATGAAGCCTACGCTGCTCTCGGAACTAAAGACCATACCAGCCTGTCAGAAATCAGCTGAATGGCTGGCAGGCGAAATGCAGAAAGCTGTCATCTTGGGGTCCCTTCGCCTACTTAGGGCACACGAATCTAGAATGTACAGTCACTAACCCCACAGGTCATGGGGAGTGGCTGTTATTATCGCCGGCGCGGCTACCGTGTGGTATCGGTCGGAAAGCACGGAAGCCCTGTCCGGCAACGGTGAAACCGAAAAAAAAAAAAAATTATAATAATAAAGAAATTTTTTAAACAGGTGCTAGCAAAAAGCTGTGATTTTAGAATAAGGATAATAATAATAATAATAAATGAACTTTATTGAACCACAAACTGATTCAACAGGCCATTGACCTAGGTCCTTCAGCCTATTGTTACAATTACATATAAACACATAATATTTTACAATTTTATGATACAATAAATAATATTTTATGTGATAGCTGTTATACTTATACTAATATCAACTTTAATTATAACAATAATAAAATGTTTCGGTGTTGATTAATTGTTATTGGCTAATCTTTGTAGATTTTCTAATAGGGTTTGTTCCGGGTGCTTATGTACCATTCTTATTCCTGGGTCTCTTCTAATGCAGTATTTCTCGATTCTCTCTAGATTTTGTGGTATCTGGGAAAATCTTTTAGATAGATGGATTAGACGGTCTTCTATAGGCATTATATTAGTCTGTTGGTATAAAAGACGGTTGGGGGGGTTGTGCAGCGGGTTGAGAGGATGTCGAATTTTGGTTATCTTCCTTATTGATGTTGTTTCTGCCACCTTAATTTTTTTTAATGCGTGATTTTTGCAATTCAAAAACAAGACGTGTCCATATTCAATCATTGGTCGACAAATAAGCTTGTAAATTCTACTAGCTGTCTCTATGTTGATCCCCGTCCTGTTATATGTCAAACTTCGGAAGTGTTTGGCTCTCGATATGATACTCTTTTTCTTGAGCTCAACGTGGGCATTAAAATTGATTTTGTTGTCGAAGGTTATTCCAAGGTAATTGATCTTAGTTACTGGATGTAAAGTATGTTGATACATGTTCAGCGATGGGGAATTATCCGATGGGTGGTGGTTGAACAAAATAAACTGTGTTTTTAGAGGATTTGGCTTGAGTCTCCATTTGTTGAACCACCTGCATGTTGTATTTATTAATGATTGTAGATTTTCTGATACCTTGGAGGTGGTTCTGTCGTGGGATACGAGGTCGGTATCGTCAGCAAATTGAAGGATATATCCATCGTGAGCGAAGTGCTCAGGGTCGTCGTGTTGGTAGTTGTAAATATCTGAACAGTAAACGTTGTAAAGCAGTGGTGATAGTGGTGAACCCTGTGGTAATCCTTGTTCGGGGGTGAATTCATCTGAGTGGGTATTTAGGATCTTTACTTTCAACGTTCTGTTGGTAAGTAGGCTTTTAATAAAAAATATGATATATTTTGGACATCCTATCTCATAAAGTTTGAATAATAGACCATCGTACCACACATTATCAAACGCTTTGTTGATATCCAGGAATAGTGCACCAGACTTGTTCCTATTAAGCTTGCTCGTTTCTATATTGTTGGTTAAAATTGAAAGAGGGTGTATTGTTGAATGACCCATTTTAAATCCGAATTGGTATCCAGGGATTTGATTTCCTATGGCTTCTTGTATTCTGTTTTTAATAATTTTCTCTAAATTTTTTCCTAATACTGGTAGTAGTATGATCGGTCTGTAGCTGTTTGTTTTAGAATGGTCTAGGTTCTGCTTGGGTATAGTGATTATGGTGCCGATTTTCCACTCTGGTGGTATATAGTGGTTTTTTAGACAAAATTCGTACATTTTCTTAATGTGTAGGTGCACTTTTTTGTCTAGTTTTCTTAACAAGTTTTTGGTGATGTAGTCGTGGCCTGGTGCTGTACTTTTACCTTGGTGCATTATATCGAAATATTCTTCTTCTGTTATAGTGTGTTCTTCAACTGGTGGTAACTCTGAGAAATATGTTTCACACCATTGGGTAATGGTGTCGTAATGTATGTTATCGAAATTGTTATCTTCATATTTTTTGTACACTTTTTTGTAATGTTTACTAAAAATGTATGCTTTTTCAGCAGGTGTTTCGTATTTTTCACCGTTCTCCTCTATGACTTGCTTAATTCCAGTTTTGTTTTTATATTTAGATAGTTTTTTGATCTCTTGCCAATAAGTTTTTCCTTTTTTGGAGTTTATATTTTCGCATGCCCTTATCCACTTGTGAGTTTTAAATTGTTGGATTAGTTCTTGAATGTTTTTGTTAAATCTATTTATCTCCGTTTTCATGTCTGGGTCTCCATTGGCTTTGTATTCCCGATACATTTGTCTTTTCTTTTTTATAAGCCTTATAATATAGGGTGGAAGTTCGTGTGTATAATAGTTATATTTCGTCCTGGGCGTATTTTCTAGAATTAGCGACGTTAGCTTAGCGTTAAAGTTTGATATTTGTCGGCTGGTAATTTCTATGTCTTCCGAATCTTCCAAATATGATAACATACCTTCGTTCACTTTGTTAGTGTCTGTTTTGGAAAAGTTATACCTTTGAACTTCGCTGTTCTGTGTCGACTTTTGTAGGTCTAATGTTAAGATAAGTCCAAGATGATCCGATCCCAGGTCTGGGGTTTCTTCTACATTTAGGATATTATTTGATATATTACTTGTATATAATATAAGATCTGGAGTGGTATCGTTATTATGTGGCATTATGAAGGTTGGTGCAGTTTCCCACCTTTGGAAGTTGGAGTTCTGTAGAAAGGTATTTAATTGCCTTTTTTTGGCTCGGTTGTTTGCATTGAAATCACCTATTATTAGAGAATATTTGTAAAGAGATGCTTTTGTGAATATGTTTTCTTCGATTCTTGCCGTTGGGTGAATGTATACTAAAAATATATGTAATTTGTCATCTGCAAATGGGACAGTGAAATGTATACATTCGTTAAGATAATAGTTAATGGTGGGAGGGTTTGCTTTTCCGATTCCGAGACTAGGTTGGGCTTGTACGAGAGAGCCTCCTCTGGTTTTGTTGTGAATTTGAGTTCCATTAAGTTGTATTACCGACCAATTCTTGTATGATGTACTGGATTTTTCTGAGGTTTTTGCTTCTACCAGCATAGTACAATCGATTTTTTGTGTTTCAATAAAATTGTTTATTATTAATTTTCTTCTGGGGTAGCTGTTTATGTTACAGTATAGAAATTTACATATTTGCGAGTTGAACGTGCTGAAAATTATTGGTGTTGTTTATGAGTTCTGTAGGGGATATTGGGTCTTCACAGTCAAGATCAAATATCAGGATATATACCCGGCTCCCTGAAAATACGGCAGTCGAGTCCACATTATAGTTCTCTAAATCTTTTCCTTAGTTTTTGTAACAGTCCCTCTCTATCTATATTTTTTGGATCGTTTAAGTCGTTGATGTAGGTGTTGATGATCATATCGTGGATAGTAACTGGGCTGTGGATTCTTGTCTTTTTCATTTCTGGAGAAATTTCGGTAGATTTCTTGTTCAGTGATTTTATCTGTATGTTCGGTATACCTGTGATTGGTGCAGTAGGTCTCTTAGGGCATTTAAAGGACCATGCTTGGTGATCCTCAGATCCACAGCCTGTACATTTTGGTGGTAGTGTTGAGGAGCATCTATTCGAAGTATGTGGTCCAAGGCATTTTGTACATTTGGGTGGGGTATCACATGATTCCGTAGGGTGCGTGAAAGATAGACATTTGCTGCATGGTTTAGGCGTTGGATTGGGGGGTTTGCTCGGATATACAGGATAGTGGCGGTGTTTGTAGAATAATCCATTTTTGAGTAGTGTTTCGCAGACGTTTTGTGATCCGCTGATGATTCTTATTAAGGTTGTGGGTTTTTGTGTTGTCAGGGAAGTAATTCTTTTACAAAACCTATGTGTTAAGCCGAGCTTTTGTAGATGTTCGCTTATTGAGTTGTCCTCTATTTCCTGTTCAACAGCTCCAATTACCACGGAGTAACTTTCTATAGGGGTAGATGTAGTTGGTTTAGAGTTTGGCAAAGTCTCTTTGAATGCAAGTATTTTTTTGACTTCTGCTAATTTTTCCAGAGTCGTTGTAATACTGTTTTTCTCCTGATTGGTTTTTATTAGTAGTCCAGTTTTTGTTTTTATTATTTCGTCATCCACATCTGGATGTATTTTGTCCCATAAATCACAGAAATTAATTCGTGAACACCCTGTATCAGTTAGTAAGTGAAACATATGTTTATATTTTTTGTGGGTAACATCTTTCATTATAGGAGGAAAGTTTCTATAGTGGATGTTTTTGTTGGTTGTAGTTTTTGTGTTTGTGTTGGTTTTTGTGCTGAGGTTTTTATCACTACATGTTGATCCCATTATAATTCTATTTATTTCATCTGTTGACAATGCTTTTTTTCTTTGATACACTTCCTAATCCATTCCTTGCTTTTCTTTTGTGTCTCACTTTTTTCCACTGCCCATCATCGCAAATTTCCATTTCACTAAAGCTACCATCACTTTCACCAGACATTTCAGTTTAGTAATTAGCTAACTCTTGTACTATGAGCAAAAGATAAATAGGTGTTTACTCTACCACTGTTGCTATCAGGATAATAATAATAATAATAATCATTTCCGACAATCAGGCTAATTCAAGCCAGCAAGCCTGATATAGTCCTCCTCGACCATCAAAACAAGGTTATGTTTGTGATCGAATTCTCAGCACCTGCTGAGCCAAACATCGCTTTAAAAGAGGAAAAACCGACCAAATATCGTGATCTCCGGTACGAGCTCCAAGTGCTGTACCCACGCTACTCGGTCAAGATGGTCGTTCTAATAATCGGTGTACTCGGAAGCATGAAGCCTACGCTGCTCTCGGAACTGAAGATCATACCAACCTGTCGGAAATCAGCTGAATGGCTGGCAGGCCAAATGCAGAAAGTGATCATCTTGGGGTCCCTTCGCCTACTTAGGGCACACGATTCTTTAATGTACAGTCACTAACCCCACAGATCGTGGGGAGTAGCTGTTATTATCGCCGGCGCGGCTACCGTATGGTATCGATCGCAAAGCACAGAAGCCCTGCCCGGCAACGGTGAAGCCGAAAAAAAATAATACTGGATTTAGTGCCCAACAGAATAATCCTATTATAGAATAATGTTAATGACAATAAATGGCAAACATCATGATATGATGAAAATTAGAAACAATTGCATAAGTATCTAAATCCCTTAATTTATTGTTTGAATTTGAAAATACATTTCAAGTCCAGTTCTGTGTGCTGCACGACTTAACGCCGGCGGTATACTAATCAGAAGCGGTTGGTCTCCTTTAGGCTTTTTTTGCGAGCTGACAGACCAATTTTTTGCATAAAAGATATCTCAAGCAGTAAGTAAAAAAAAAGAGAGGTGTTGCAAAATGTACTTTTATTAAAATTATTAATTAATAAAACAAAATATAGGAATCAAATTGTCAGGCAAGTTGTAATAGATAGAAGAGATCTTAAACTTTACTTTAAAGCAAAAATCAAGGAGGTGTTATGAAGTGCACTTTCATGAGCAAGTGTTTTAAAAAGTTAAATCTTTTTCTTTATCTAAATTGAAAAATTCATAAAAAATAATTAACAAATTTTTACTTTTGCCGGGCGTAACATGATTTTTACATGTTTAGATAGATAGATAGATAATTTATTGGTGCTAATATACATATTAAAATGCTTACACAAGTCAAAACAAATTGGAGTAAATGAAGTGTATAAAATAAGAAAACAAAATGCAGACAATTAGGTGTTTTCACTATGTGTAAATTTGCTTTTTTGATATTATTAAAATGGAGTACTTGTTATACTAAAGCACTTATTGATATTTAAATAGCATTCTATCGTCCATCAAATTAAAATTTCAACAAATAAATGACATAAAATTTTAGTAATTGAACGAGTACGCAAAACACGCAGTGACGTCATCGGTTAGATTAGTTTAGTAAATCGGGTTTAAAAATTGTTAAACACAACCTTTTATTCACTTTATTCTCGTTTTACTACATGTGA
The DNA here is from genome assembly GCA_963583905.1 of Stenurella melanura. Taxonomy (NCBI): domain Eukaryota; kingdom Metazoa; phylum Arthropoda; class Insecta; order Coleoptera; family Cerambycidae; genus Stenurella; species Stenurella melanura. The sequence goes on from OY757309.1 coordinate 154,826,131, forward strand.
TTAAATATGTAACGCCTACCTAATACGGGATTTGTAAAAGCTACTTTAGGAAATTTATCTGCAAAATAACGTGTTTATAACACAGAATGACACTGACAATATAACTGATGACGCCATGAGTGCGTAGTGAATTGGTATAGTGTTTTTTGGCGAAAAAATTTCAATACAAAATTAAAATAGCTTATTTTAAGGTATTATTCAACTTTTTCTCAAAATTCAAGTATTTTTAACTATAATAAAGCATAATCTTCATAGTGAAAGTGAATTTAAAATTTGTGAAAACACCTAATAGTATAACTAGGTACATAATATATACGAACAGAAAACATACAATAGTATAAAATATAAGAATATTAGTAAAATGTGAGTATTGCATATAAGTAGTACACCTTTGTACATGTATACAGTGCCTAGGCAGTATTAAGTTAAATCAGAGAAGTTATTCTCCAGAAATTCATTAAACGTGTAGAAGGCTTTGACTTTTAGGTAGTATTTGATTTTGACATTCAAAAAATTCAAGTTTTTGACTGAATTAGGTAGAACATTATAGAATCTGGTAGAATAGTAGCCTGTTCCGTTTCTTGCTTTGGTGAGCCGAAGAAAATTTATCTGTATTTTATCACAGTTTCTAGTATTATGTTCATGAATATGATTGTGTGTAACGTATAGGTGTTCGTGTTGTTTAAGGTATAATAGACACTCTAAGATATAAACACAGGGGAATGTTAGAATTTTAAGTTTTATAAATTGATCTTTACAATCATCTCTATACCTTAAATGCGAGAGTATCCGAATGTATTTGCGTTGCGAACCAAATATTTTAGTGGTATGAGTTCAGTGCCCCCAGTTTAGGATACCATATGACATATTTGCATGAAATGAGTCGTAGTAAGCCATAATTAAGAAGTTTTGAGATAAAGTGTTAGCTAGATTCCATAAAAAATAAATATTTTTGGAGAGTTTAGTTGATAGTTTTAAAATGTGTTGCTCCCAGGATAATGCAGAGTCTAGATATACACCTAAAAATGTTACCACTTTACCTCTTTGAACAAATTGGTCTGCTGGGTCAAGTTTTCGTAGAGTGAAGTTTAGAGTTTGTTTTGTCTTCGTTTAGTTTTAATCGATTGGATAAAAACCATTCGTTAATACTCTCGTTTGTCGAGATAACATTCAGTTTCAGTTCCCGAAGCACAGTATTCGTGCTTAGTAGTAGTTTAGTAATAGTTTTGCAACCATTTTCACATTTTCATTTGTAGGTGTTCGGTGGGGTACATTTTTGCAGTGGGAGCTTGGTCTACGTCCTCTCAACAATTATTTCCATTCACCAACTGTGGTTTGAGTATACTATGATTTTAATTATTTTCTGTAGTCCTGGCCCACCCCTAGCTACAGGCCTGTTATGCATTGAAGTACACTGTGACATGGCTGGCTTGATATTTGAAAACTATCGACTTATCGCAATATATATTGGACAAAATGGCGGACAAAGAGAAGTTGTCAGTTAAAGAGCAATGCAATTATTGTAGTAAAAATGTATCAAAAAGAGTAGTTAAATGTACAAAATGTTACAAAACATATCATACCAGCTGTGCATCAAGAATTTCTTGTTGTGGTTGCAACTTAAATAGCAACAAACCTTTAAATAGTGGAAATGAGGTTATCAGTGATAGTGATGAAGATGATATCTTGACAAAAAGCGAGGCAAAAAATCAGGATCTTACAAATGAAGTTAAAAAACTTAGAAAACTGAACACAGATTTAATGTATGAAATAAATCAATTAAAAGACAAAAATAAAAATCTGCAAGAAGAAATCTCAAGTCTTAAAATGAAGGAAAAGGAATGCCTTGCCACTGGGAACTCACAGGAGCATATAAATGATGAAATCAAATTATACATCAATTCTGAAATTAATAAGAAAACCCTCATATTTCAGGAAGAATTACACAATGTAAAAATTATGTTAAATAAAAAGAACACAGTTAATACACACAAAATAAATCCAGTATTAAAAAAACAGAGGTGAAAAACAAGAAACCATACAAGTCTCAAAAACTCATACACCAACAAAAACTATGTTAACTAAGAGTAAACCAGTGGATCCCAAACAGTCAAGCTTTACTGAATTAGTAGACAAACAGAGATGTGTTATGAATGAACTTATTAACTTAGAATCAGGCTCATCTTCAACAAATTGTGGAAATAGCATTGAGAACAATCTCATTAATGGTAATGAACAGTTCACAGAGGTTAAAAATCGGAGGCGTCAGAGAATTATTGATGGTAAAATTTCAGCAAAAAATAATCAGAAGAGACAAGTCATTGTTGGCAATGCCAAACCAGATGAAGAAAAGTACTCAGCAGTACCTGTTATTAAGAGAACATGGATTCACGTAGCAAACTTTAATCGTGATCTATCAGCTGAAGATCTAACTAATTATTTGAACAAAAAATTTAATCGCAATGATTTCATCTGCTTTAAAATTAAACCTAAACATATGCGACCTAAATTTAGCTCCTTTAAGATAGGAGCTGACAGCTGCCTTGAAAATGTTTTACTGGATCCCAAATCTTGGAATTCAGGAATATCTGTGTGTAAATTTGATTTTTTTCGTTCAGCCCGAAACAGAGTCTTATTCGAAAAAAGAAACTTGTCAAGTAATGAAGAAATATAATATTACAAATATAACTGATGCAAAGTCTGCAGTAAAAGTAGTGCATCAGAACCTTCAATGCATAAACACCAGTATTAATCAACTTGAAACATTTTTGGAGAGCCTGGGTAATTGTCAGGTAGCCTGCTTAACTGAACATTGGCAGGGCGAAGATGAATTGAAACTTTTTTCGATAAACGGGATGAGTCTCGCATCAAGTTTTTGTCGCGCATATGGTGAACATGGGGGATCTGCCATTTATGTAGCAAATGATATTCCATGGAAATCACGTGAGGATATAATCAGCTTGTCAGAAAAACTTCATTTTGAATGTAGTGCTGTTGAATGTTATTTTAGTAATTTAAATTGTATAATTCTATCTATATATCGTTCTCCAAATGGATCTGTAGATCTATTTTTGTCAAAACTTGACTCAATATTGGAGAACTTGTTCAATGAAAGCAAGGTAGTTATTTTAACAGGCGATTTTAATATAGATTATGCTAGCGAATGTATAGAGAAATATAAATTGTCAAGTATAATCGAGTCTTATGGTTTAGCAGTTACAGTCGAGGATTACACAAGAATAACACCAACAAGTAGGAAAATTATCGATTATGTTATCACAAACATATGTCATGAGCACCAAACTGAAGTTTTACAATCATTAATATCTGACCACAGAGCGCAGTTGTTTACATTTCACGTAGCTGCCAAACAAACACAATACATTTACACAAGATCTTATAATGAACTAAATGTAACTAACTTTTTCAGAGAGTTAAATGCCACAGACTGGTCAGGGGTGTATGACGCAGACTCAGTAGAAGAAAAAACAACAGAGTTTTTGCAAATAATGAAAGATACTTTTTCTAAAAATTTCCCTTTAATAAAGCGTAAAATTCGACAGCCGCGTAAATCGGACTGGTTCAATGCTGAGTTGCGCAGTCTGCGGGATCAACTAAAACTCTTAGAAAACATTATCAATGTCAATCCTGACTACAAACCAGCCTATGTTTATATGAAAAATATTTACTGCCAAAAATTAAAAACTGCTAAAAGTGAATACTATGGGAATATCGTGAGGCGAGGTACGGTGCCAGTTTAAGTGGCAAGAACTCGATCGGCGAAGTTAAGCAACGCCGGGAGAGTCCGTTACTTGGATGGGTGACCGTATCTCATTTCGCCGTCCTGGTTAAGTGGTGGAATAGCTTTAGCTAAACTTCGCCAGGACGTTAAAATAAATAAGACGTTAAAAAAAAAAAAAAAAAAAATATCATTAACAAAGCCAATAACAAATCAAAATGCATGTGGAATTTAGTAAACGCAACTATTGGTAATTATCCATCCAGTAAATTACCAATAGGAGATCCATTTACTTTATCAAATAATTTCAATTCATTCTTTATCGAAACTATTCCCAATTTACTAACAATATCTCACCAAATCTGTTAGAGAAATGCATAACTGCTATAGCAGCACCACTTGAAAATATCTTCAATGCTTCATTTAGTCAAGGCATATTTCCAGACGCCCTGAAATTAGCAATTGTGTTACCACTCCATAAAAAAGGAGATACTAATGATCTAGGAAACTACCGTCCTGTGAGTTTGCTATCTGTTTTTTCTAAAATTTTAGAAACACTAATGTACAACAGATTATACAAGTTTTTAAATAATACTAACTTTTTCAATAATTTTCAACACGGATTTGTAAAGGATAAATCGACAACAACAGCTCTCTTTAATTTTGTCAGTGAAATATTTAATGCCTTGGATGGTCAAGAGATTGCCTGCGGGCTGTTTCTGGACTTATCCAAGGCATTTGATACATTAAATCATAATTACTTGCTTCATAAACTGGAGAAATCTGGGGGAATTAGTCTTCAGTGGTTCAGCTCATACTTGCGAGATAGAAGACAGAAAACGTCAATAACCGTTAATGGGGCCAGGCATGAATCTGATATCTTAAGTATTAATTATGGAGTTCCTCAGGGAAGCGTTCTAGGACCACTCCTTTTTGTAATTTTTGTAAATGATCTCATCAATGTTGCAGAACCAAATATCAAATTAACAATAATTAATTATGCAGACGATACAAACCTCTTAATAAAAGGTCATACACTTGAGGAAGTTGCGAACGCTCTCTCTCGACTGTGGCAAAACGTAAAAGATTGGTTTTATACCAATGAACTTATACTAAATGAAGCTAAATCAAGTTGTGTCATATTTAAAACGGATCGTTCATTATTAAAAGTACCAGAGTTGCTAACTGATAAGGTGCCAATTTCAAACATCAATTCTACTAAATTGTTGGGTATAAATTTAGACAACAATATTAAATGATTTAAAAGACCTAAATAATTTAAGAAAATTAACTAATTCTCCTGAGCTCAATGCTAGGTACAAATTTCTAAAAAAAGAGACGGAACACGAGATAAAACAGGAAAAAAGAAGCTATTACTCCAATAAAATATGCCTGTCTGAAAATAAAGCAAAGACTCTATGGAGTATAATAAATGATAATGATTGCAAAAGGACCAGGAAACATATTGAATTAATAAACAATAATGATGTCGTAACTGATAGTACAGCAGTTTCGGAGCTTTTTGGTAATTTCTTCTCAACAATAGTAGCCGATAAATTGAGGAATCACTTTCAGGGTAACTATTCGGAGAACTGCACGACATGTAAAAATGTTATATCGAATATGTTCTTTACACCAGTAACTGAGCAAGAAGTTCAGAGAGTAATTACCAACTTACGTAATAAAAAATCTACTGGGGATGATGAAGTTTCAATCAAACTAGTAAAAAACTGTCGTGACATCTTATCGGGACCCATAGCGCATTTAATTAACCTATGTCTTATACACGGTGAATTCCCAGATGATTTAAAATTGGCCATACTAATACCAATACCGAAAAATGACTGCTCATTAAATATCGAAAACTATCGTCCTATCGCGTTACTTAGTGTGATATCAAAAATCATAGAAACGATAATCTCTCAAAAAATTAATGAATACTTAAATACATATGGACTATTAACTGACAGTCAACATGGTTTTAGGAAATGCTATTCTACTGAAACAGCAACTAGGGATTTCATTCAACATATTAACGATAAAATAGATAATAACGATATCGTCGTTGGAATATTCTTCGATTTATCTAGGGCCTTTGACACCATCCATGTAGACTTTGTATCTGACAAATTAAACAGTTTAGGAATTCGCGGTAACATAAACAAACTTCTCACATCATACTTATCATACCGTAAATTTTACGTTAGACACGGAGATGGTAAATCAAAACAATATAATGTTGATATTGGCACCCCACAAGGGAGTGTTCTTGGACCTCAAATCTTTATTCTCTATGTCAACGATCTTCCAGAACACATTAGTGAAGGGAAGACTTTTATGTATGCAGATGATACATCAGTCATCATATCGCACTCTGATCCAAAGGAAATTGTAAATAAAGTCAATATTACTCTACGGCAGTTCTGCGCATGGTGTAATAAAAATCGCTTAATAATAAATGCTGATAAAACTGTTATCATCCAGTTTCATACAAGATTCCAAAAACCTTACAACTTTAACTTCTCTTTGTATAATAACACAATAAAATTCGAACAAAAAACAAAATTCCTTGGATCAATGATCGACAATCACTTGACTTGGGAACCACAGATTACCTTTTTAGCAAACAAACTAAATAAAGCATACTATGCTATTAATCAGCTAAAGAATAAATTAAACCAAGATGCTCTATTGCCGGCTTATTACGCTCTGTGTTACTCAGCCATAAGCTACAATATTATAGTCTGGGGTCAGTCTGTTCATGTTAAAAGAGTCTTTATCCTACAGAAACGGATTATCAGGCTGATTTATAACCTTGATATTCATACCTCGTGCAGAGATACTTTTAAAACTAAAAAAATTTTACCTCTAGCATGTATCTACATATTAAAAACATTATTATTCTGTCATGAAAATAAGAAAAAATTTTTAACACACGCAGATGTACATAGTTATGATACGAGACATAAAAATAATTTTTACTCAAATCAACACCGTCTCACTTGCTACGAGAAATCTCCTTTCTATAGTGGATCTCACTTGTACAATCTACTACCAACAAACCTTAAAGACTTACCTGTCCATGCTTTTAAGAAAACCATAAAAAATTTCCTAACCTCCAACTCATTTTACACCATTGGTGAGTTTATTTCAAAAATTGAAACCGAGAAGTCAGTTGACTAGTCTAAATAATTATTTTTTATTCTTTGTGATATGCTTTTATTGTATCTATATTTTTAATGTGTTTTATTTTTGTATTTTTAACATTTTTTATATTATATTGTAATACCTCTTATACTTTATATTATTATATTATAAACTGTAATATGTAAGTTCCAACTTTATACTTTTGACTTATCTTATCTACTATTATTGTAGCCACAAAGACCAATAAATGTATCTATCTATCTATCTATCTATCAAATGGTTCCTGCATATTGATGAAATCGTGAAAAAACTTAAAACATGCTTTGCACTCAGAGTTCTATCACGTTTATTTGACACGCCGACTCTTAAAACGGTGTACTATGCAAACTTTTATTCCGTCGCTAAGTATGCAATAGAGATATGGGGTGGTTCTTCGGACCTCCACAAAGTATTTAAAACTCAAAAAAGGGCAGTTAGAATTATGTACAAATTGAAATTTTACGAATCGTGCCGAGGACATTTGAGGGAAAACAAAATGCTCACAATACCAGGACTATATGTATACTCCTGCTTACTATATTTAAAAAATCATCAGGCTGATTTCAAAACATTGAACTTAAATCATATCTATGACACTCGGCACAAAAGCAATTATGCATTTCCGATGCACCATTTAACTCTAACTGAGAAAGGACCATTCTATTCCGCAATCAAATTCTTTAATGTATTGCCTGATTTTCTCAAAAACAAAATTCTTCAAAAGGATTTCAGAGGGCAAGTTTTCCAATATGTCTGTGATATAGAACCATGTTCAATCCAAGAATTTCTTGATTTTTAATAATTGTAATTAATTTTAAGTTTTATCTTTATTACTCTTAGTGTAGAATTTTATCTTTTTATCTCTGCAATATGTAAGTGTTATGTGTCTAGTTTATATTGCTTACCCCTTTGACCTGTTTTATACATATTTTTTTCTGTAATAATATGTCAAATGAAACTAAATAAAGAAACTGAACTGAAACTATAGGTCCCCCTTAGGGAACTTTGATATTTTCACTGAAAAAATTACTTTACTTCTAGATAAACTTTTTTCCTTAAGGTGGCCATTCCCTAGAAAGAGACATTCGATAGGGAAATATTTATTATTTTTGCCCATAACTTTTTTTCTTAGTACGTATATTTAAAAAAATATATAAGAGTACCTACGTAAAACTATAACAAGACTTTCACTATGAATTTTCACTCAATAATTTCAGTGGTTTGCAAAATAGCTCGATTTAAAACTACGAAATAGGAAGATTAGCACAATTTTTAAATTTAAATCGAGCTATTTTGCAAACCACTAAAATTATTGAGTGAAAATTCATAGTAATAGTCTTGTTATGATTCTACTTAGGTACTCTTATAGTTTTTTTAAATATACGTACTAAGAAAAAAAAGTTATAGCTAAAAATAGTAAATGTTTCCCTATCGGATGTCTCTTTCTAGGGAATGGCCACCTTAAATAAAAAAATCATAATTCCAGGTGACTCAACACTAGAGATCCACAGGCACTTCATCGCTGCAATATTTTTCAGTCATATGGACTCAGACAAACTGTTTTTAACAGTACTAGAGAAACCGCCTGCCTAGACAATATATTCACTACCTGCGATCTAAACACTATTTTTGTCAGAACATGTGATCCTAGTCTCTCTGACCATCTTGAAATATCCATGGACATCACAACAACAAAAATTCATAGATTTCGCAATCCTTGCAGTCATCGGGGCATTGGAAATGATAACACCATACATAAAACATAAACTTTTTCCGGACTATGCTTCGCCTCGTCTGGAAATAGCACGATCCACTACACCGCTGTATTTCCACCTTAAATGAAAACTGGTAACTTGACCCCCCTGTGATATATGCAACCCATATTACATTTGCATATATCAGCCGTTGCATAAGATAGTCTCAGTCGACCGTGACACCGGTCTTTTGACCTTGAACAAAAACTGGAAACATTTTCAATGTTAAAAATAATAACAAACTAGGTCGTAAAACTAGAATAAATTACAGGCCTATTAACGATTATGGGCCCTCACAATTCCATAACCTAGTTGAACACATAAACTGGAATTTTATTAATGATTCCAACTTAACAGTCAAAAGTAACAACATCTAGACAATGCCATTGAACTGTTTTTCCCGTTAAAATCTAAACTTGTTGATACTTCTCGCAGCAACGCGATAATAAACTGAACATTTAGCAGGTATGCGTCAACATTTAGACCTTCTGGAAAGCCCCTAGCGGCCATTTTACTAACTCAAAAATATTTTCCAGCGATTTTTCTGGGTCATTGCACTTGACGCCATTTTTTCCCTAAACTTGTGCGATGATTGGTTTCTGAGATATGGCCGGCCTCCATTCGTAGTTGCCCACCCTGTATGTGCCGACCTTACCTTTGAGAAATGTTCACGTTTACAAGGATTGTTGTGGATGGATTCCTAGTGGCACGGCAGATTAAGGAGAGGATGATGCAAGCAAATGTTTATTTTCAGTTCACGTTCACAAGGCTTCTCTATATCGTGGGAACTCACTGTTTTTCTAATTCAAGGCACAGAACAATTAAACATGTTGACTTGGAAGAAAGGTTACAAGCAAGTACTGCTAATTTTGAAACTAAACTAAAATTGTGGCAAGGCACATGTTGACTTGAAGAAAAGTGACGAGCAAGTGAAGTCTATTTAGCGCTAAATCCGGCATATGAACCTTGCAGAATCGTAACTCGCAAAACCAAAAGCATCAAATTCAAATTTTAATAAATATGAATAACGAGTGACGATGGAACACAAAAGTTAGGTTTGTTTAAGAGTTAACATGTAACATTTTTTTGAAGTTCGTTATTGTTACATCGCTGTTATCTATGATTTAGTTATAAAATTAAGATGCTTGCTATGGTAGAAATTGATTCACCAAAGCGATGGGAGAGTGAACTATACTGAATAGAATAGAATAATTTATTGGTATCAAATACACAATGTGTTTACACAAGTCAATAGAGTGGTAGTAAAAAAAACAGTTTAAAATTTTAAAATTAAAACAAACATATTAAGTCATATAGCTAGGTATACTTAATCGCTAAAATTACGTAGAATGTATAAAACATTGTAAAAGACAAAGTCATTAGGACAAAACATTTGACAAAAAGGAATAAGTTAAACGGATAACTTTTACTATTACTTGGTATCTACCCCTGAATTTATTATATAGAGATTTATACCCTCTTGAAACACCACAGAAAAACAGACTCAGTTTGTTATTGTTTATGAGTATTACAATTAAATTTAAATTTTTGCCAGGTCGGTCATTAAGAATTGATTCACGCTATAAAAGGCATTTATAAGCAGGCAAGTTTTTATTCTGTTTTTGAACCTGGAGTGATTTAAGAGCTTTACGTCAGGGGGCAGTGCATTGTACACAAGATGCCATAGTATCCAGTGCCATCCCTAGTTTTATTGAGGCGTAAAAAATTTTGATGAATATATTTATTCCTTATGTTGTAGGAATGTAAATCATTGCGAAATGAATATTCGTCTAAGTTGTTCTTAACGTAAAGGAGACATTGTAAAATGTAGGTGCATGATACGGTAAGTATGTTTAACATTTTAAAATATTCTCTACAGTCGTCTCTAAATTTAAGCCCAGCTATTATATGTAAGGCCTTTCTCTGTACCGAGAAGACATTGGCAGATGATGTCGTGTGGCTCCATACAAGTATAGCATATGATATTACAGTGTATCAAACCATGGTATGTGACAATCAATGAATTTTGGGAGATCTTGCCTACGATGTTTCTAAGTAAATAAATACTTTTAGAAATTTTTTTGCAAACATGTGAAGTGTGTTCTTCCCATAATAATTTTGGATCTAAGTGGAGACTAAGAAATTTAGTGTATACAGGGTTTCTTACTTCATCCATATTTCGCAGACTAAAAACCATTAACTCTGTTTTTGAGGTGTTTAGATTCAGCCGGTTTGCAAGGAACCAGTTTTGAATTTTAGTATGTATGCATGCAAGGAATAAAATTGGTCCTAGTACAGAACCTTGAGGGACGCCATATTTCACTGGTAAAAATTGGATTTCGTTCTATTGTGACTGACATACTGGTGACGTCCAGTCAAGTATGACTTCAATAGACATATGCTTGCTGTTGTGAAACCATAGTATTTTAGCTTATCGATGAGTATGTCATGCGACACACAGTCAAAAGCCTTAGTGAGGTGAAGGAAATGAGACGATATGTATTTCCCCTCCTCGAAACTAGAGTTAATATGAGTAGTTAATTTATCGATTGCTAATGTAGTTGACCGCTTATTTCTGAAACCAAATTGGCTGGAGTTAAAAATATTGTTCGTTTCGAAGTGGTTAGACAGCTGTGTTTTTAAGATGATTTCATATATTTTTGCAAAATACGGAATAACGGAAATTGGTCGGTGATTTGATGGGTCTTCGATATCATTTTTATTTTTATATATTGGCACCGTATAGTGACTGAAAATAGATTGATATTAATACATCGGCTCCTTGGCTTACAACCTAGAGTAAATAAAAGGAATCTAAAAATAAAAAATAAATTCCATATATTCATTTAAAATTCATACAGTATACATTATTTTTTAGAGCGGCAAGGTATTATCCCAAACTATCTCTATCGTCACGAACTGGCACCATAGCTCTTGACAGCCAGTCGGAACGATATTCTACAACTTGGAATACTCTAGATCTTTTAGTATAATTTCTCATCGCACTTAATTTAGTTTGGACGTCAAAACCTTCAGATTCTAAAAAAATACATTTCAGTAAAAAAGTGGTTATGCCAAATTTGTCAAGCGTTATTCTGTAAAATAAGAGGAAAAGGGTTAAAAAAAAAGTTTCTTATGTAAAAATTTTTCTTGTCATAGTATTCCACAATATCAATAGTATATATTTGTTCTTACAATTACAGTTAAAATAGCATTACAAATTGCAATCTTTGCATATAACATTGCAATTATAATGAATAAATAGTCAAACCTAAAAACATTATCTGTACACAAATAATGATGAAAATAAATAAAATACTCTAAAATGAAAAAAATTCAAAGCTAGAATCACAATTATTATCTAATACTTCAAAACCTTTGTAGACTTTCTCTTTTTCAAATTAATTTTAACTAATACTTTTTTAAACATTTAGCCATAGAGTGGGTCAACAAAGGCACGATCCTCAATTGTCATATACATGCCTTCTTCTTCATAAGTTGAATCATGTTTGGCTAGAATACGTAGTAAAGGACGTAACTTCAGCCACCATTGTTCCTTAGGAATACGTTGCCTAAAAATACATCAAATTATATTATTAAATTATACATCACATGAAACATTAGTAGATATTATTACCATTAAACAGCAATGCAAAATTTCGTGAAATTTAAAATTTGTGAAAATTTCTGAAATATAAAATTTCATTGAATAATTCCCTAGAATTATGAAGCTCAAGTGAGATTTCACAGAACTATTTCATGAAATGACTCATGACCAAGGGTCAGAATCTTTCAATGATAATAGGGTCACACTCAGGAGCATTAAATAAAGTACAATTAATTATATTAAAAATGCATTGAAAAATAATATCGCATAAAGCAAGGTAATTTTCTGTTGACAATAATCTAAGACGAAAATATTTGTTAACCAAATTACGAAACCAACAAATCAAGTGAAATTAGCTACTATTAGCTAATAAAATGAATTCAATTGAAACAAATACTATTACAACTCGTATTTATATTTGAAAAGTAAACTACTAATTATTAAATGACAAAAACATGATTAATATCGAAAACAAACGACTAAAAAACATATAGCAAAGTGATAGTTTCAATACCACCATCGACCCGCGCAAAAAGTTATACGAGTCAACCGGTATGGGCTGGATTTTAGCAGTTTGCCGCGAGTAGGCTGGACGTTAGTCACAGTAGAGAAATACTAAACCGTGCATTAGTATTACGCATAATTCGTTATCGAAACTATTTGTCTATTTGTCCATTTTCCTCAGTTTCTGCATAGTTCAAATTGTGTTTAGATTACGCAAAATGCTAAGAGTTAAAAGACGTAACGACATGTTAGCTCGTGAAATAATATAAAACTACCGAGAATCGGAGCAATGTAAACATGTTTATTTTATTAGTCACTGACAAAGTGAAATATATGCATACGTTCTAACTACATATCACACTATCACTATGTATTGTCAAAATATTAGCTTTGTTAAAATGACGTAGGTCTGGGGGCTCCGACAACTTGGTCTAATATGCCTGTTAAACCTATTTACTTTCATGTCACTATAAAATCAGAGAACATTCCTCAATTTATTCTTCCTATTTAAAATGATCAATTACTTGACCTTATACCGATTAGAGTTCCAAGTACAACTAGATGCACTGCATTTTATTTATCTAACCCCAGGACAGTGATGTACTTGAGCTCATCATTGTATAACATGTGTATTCATTATAATAAAGTGTACATTGAAGTGAATATATTTTGTACAAATTGTAACGAAAAATTTTTTTTTCCGTTTAAGCACCCGTGCTAAATAAATTTGAATTACCCGGGGAAATAACGACGGGAAGTCAACAAGTGCGCATACGCGGTAGAAGCATCATTTGAAATATCCATGCTACTTGTTCACTTTCTCTTTCGACCTAGGTAAAATAAATTTGCAACCACAACTTCTCAGCTGGCTGCTGAGGAAGCTATGAAAGCATAGCAACCGGTTAGCTCAGCGCTGGTCGAGGGTCACTAGGTGGCGAGAAGAGTTATATATTTTTGTTTTTTTAACAATTATTTGCTTGTCAAATTTACCAAACGAAACTTTAATAAACTATAAAAATTTGGACGCCAGCATATTCAGTAAATAACACTCTTGCAAACTTTATCAGGGGGAGAAGACAATCAAAATCAAATATAAAACAAATAATATATTAACATAAGTATAAAAGAGTGAAAATTTTACAACACTTTACAAATGACTACAAATATCTAAGTAAGGTGAAATTTGAATTAATTAACAGACAAAAATTTTGTTATAAAAAAATTAAATTTGAAGATTAACAAAAAAATTACAAAAGAAACGATCAACTGGTTTACAAATTTTCTTCTGACCAAAAGTTGAATTTTGCACATAAATTTGGCTACTTAGCTTAGCGGAGACGTGGAATCCCGACGAGGTCTGTTCCTGAAGATGGCCTCGGGTACCCGGGAAGGAGGATGTAATATTCAGGTCCTGACAACGCTGATTTCCAGGAGAAGCTGCGTCAGAATGATTAAAGAAATAAACGTGAAAATCCGTTAAAAAAGTCAGTCTTAACTCACCTAGGTCAAAATCGAAAGTCGCATTTAGTTCACCTCGTATTAGTACAACATGTTAAGAGATCATTTTTTATTAGTTTATTTTTTGGGAGATTAAACCCATAATTTTGTTTGCTAGATTTGTTACAGTATTAGTTTTTTCAGATAGTAATTCAGATATTTTCTCTCTAATTCTAACTAAATTTTGTTACCTTTATTCAAATTTTAGTAGAGTTTTCGCATTTATTCATTTCATTTATTATATTAATCAGTAACTTATTCATATATTTTCAGAAGTAAAGTTTTATCAATACTCAGGTTTTTGTTAAATTGCTAATAGTTTGGTTTTGCAGTGACCTTCGTCACCATAGTTTTTTGTATCTCTGTTTTCTCACAATTTATATTTTTTATATTATCAACTGGTTCTTTACATTACCCCTTTTTCATGTAAAATCCTGGACCAAACCCCCATTGAAGCAAGGCACAAGGCATAAATTAAATATTTGGAATTATCCTAAAAGTATTGGATATCATTCCGACGCAGCGTCTCCTGGAAATCAGCGTTGTCAGAACCTGAATATTACGTCCTCCTTCCCGGGTACCCCTGGCCATCTTCAGAAACAGACCTCGTCGGGATTCCACGTCTCCGCTAAGCTAAGTAGCCAAATTTATGTGCAAAATTCAACTTTTGGTCAGAAGAAAATTTGTAAATCAGTTGATCGTTTCCTTTTGTAATTTTTTTGTTAATCTTCAAATTTAATTTTTTTATAACAAAATTTTTGTCCGTTAATTAATTCAAATTTCACCTTACTTAGATATTTGTAGTCATTTGTAAAGTGTTGTAAAATTTTCACTCTTTTATACTTATGTTAATATATTATTTGTTTTATATTTGACTTTGATTGTTTTCTCCCCCTGATAAAGTTTGCAAGAGTGTTATTTACTGAATACGCTGGCGTCCAAATTTTTATAGTTTATTAAAGTTTTGTTTGGTAAATTTGACAAGCAAATAATTGTTAAAAAAACAAAAATATATAATTCTACTCGCGGCCTAGTGACCCTCGACCAGCCCTGAGCTAACCGGTTGCTACGCTTTCATAGCTTCCTCAGCAGCCAGCTGAGAAGTTGTGGTTGCAAAATCTATATAAATTCAGAAGAACTATATTGTGTAAATTGAATATTTTGTTTTTATAACTTGTATTTGTTCAGATTATTTTTATATTATGTTTATTATACGTTAAATTATTATATTGTTATTAACCTAAATGTATAATTTTGTTGCAATCTGTGTACGTGGATTATGTCTGTTGGTTGTCAATGATAAAGAAATAAATTTCATTGATGTAAAGATATGTCCCTCGAAATATTACCTACAACATTTTATTTGATGTGTGATAACATTTGGTTCAAAAGCTGTTGGTCAAAACAGTATTTTTGCTTTGTTTGAGCCTCGATATCTCATGAATTGCACGTGGTGCAGCATTTTTACAAGCAGGATTTGAAGAAAAATCATGGCAATGGGACGATCAGAATGAGAATTAGAGCTGATAATGCTCTTGCCCCTGTGGAGGGGGTCGAGCATTATCGACTTCGGCTAATTTTCAAGTTCAACTTTCTATTCAACTTGTGTTAAAAGGGAGATCAAATCAAAGAATATTTTCGGGCTGAAATTAAGAAACATCATGTATAACTCGCCGTTTCATAGCCAATTTTCAAATTCCACTTGGCTTGCGCTCTTTTTTCCTGCCAGATCCGCTCTACTAAATGTGTGAATGTTCATAGAACAGAAGCAAAACTATCCATTTTTCGGCCTTGCGACCAAAAGAACTTTTGATCAGTGAGTCATAAACTATAACATCCTAAATTTTTAACCAATTTAACTGAAGATCACTTTCCACAAAGAATATGCGAGGTCCCTTTATGTAAGATATTTCATAAAAAAGGGTACTCACTCGAAATTCGTTTGTTCTTTCAATTCCAATAAAGAGGTACACTTGTATTGTCTTTTGACAACTCCTAGAAGGCAGGCTGAGTTAGGTCCGTCGCAAACAATTGAACCATCAGGTTGAGTGTGACTTTTTAACTGACATGCAATCCAATCCACAGCTTTTGCAGCCATCTTCGTACCTAGATTCCTATCAAAAGGAGTAGGAGAACCACCTTGTTGCATGTGACCTGAAAGAAAAACAAATAAGAATTTTGTCAAAAAATATAAATTATATAAGGTCCTATAAGTGGATAGTAATTAATCAAAGTGAGATGAGATACATTTTTAAGTGATGCTGACAGAAAGAAAAAGTTGATCAATAGAGTATTGATATTCCTCGATAATTATTACAGCCCCAGGCACTACCTAAGTTTTTAAAGACATTGACAATAGCTGAGTCCCTGAAATCTTGAGGAACTCATTCTTGCTTCCAGCAGGAGTTGAGACAGATGTGGAGATTAATCACCTCTTTAGTAACAACTTTGTACACCTCAGCTGGTATGCCATCAGAACTAGCTGCTTTATTGTTCTTAAATTGGTTACCAGATTGTACAATTCAATTTAATTGTAGTATCATAGGACCTTCAACTGTATGTAATGTAATGATTCATGTAAGTCAGGATATCTAATTTAATATTAGCTGGCAATAGGATGATATCATATCATCTGCATATCTGCATCTGTTCACAATGATAGGAAGAGCCGACATCGAAGGATCAAAAGCGACGTTGCTATGAATGCTTGGCCGCCACAAGCCATAGAATTGAAATTAAATGTAATCCACTCACAATTTACCTTATTTCGGTACTAACAATATGTTCTAGAAGTTTGAATGGTTTAGAATGAGTAGATTTGGAAAAAAGTTTGATTCAATTTTGAAATGACTCGAAAAAACTCGAAAAATATTGATTTATCGGAAAGACTTCATTTTTTGCTTAGAATTGATCCCCCTATATGTTTTTGGGCGTTTTTAACACAAGTCTTCGTCTTAAAAAAATCATAAAAAAAATCAAAACAAACAATATACAATGCCAAATGGGCCTGAGATAGTCGAATGTAAGAAACAGCTGGATATTCTGTATGTTGCAAGCAGTGTCGATCACCGCTACTCCGAACAATATAAGGAAATGAAAAAGAGATACAACCATCTATTAACACAGTCCAGATCAACACAATTTCAAAATCGTATCAACGAGTCGGATAATAAAACTAAGACTACTTGGAAAATTGTAAATGAAATAAACGGTAAGAATAAGGACAATCCAGATATACAAATAAATGGTGATACACAGACTATTGCTAACGATTTAAATAACTATATGGTTAACATCGCACCACAACTAGTACCAAAATTAAACTCAAATCCTGATCCAGTAAATGTAAATTATGTCGGCAGTTCTATGTATCTAAGGCCGGTCGAGAGTGAGGAGATTACTGAGATAGTAAAAAAAATTTAATATAAATATAGTTATGAAGAAGATGAGGTTCCAACGAGCATTTTAAAAATATGCCTACAATCCATTGTGCAACCAATATGTTACATTTTAAACAATTCACTTAAATATGGTACTATTCCTAAAACGTTGAAAATAGCTGTGGTTAAACCTGTATACAAACACAAAGGAGACACAATAATTTGAGAACTATCGTCCAATAAGCCTGTTATCACCATTTTCCAAACTCTCTGAGTCTGTGGTAGGCAACCAGCTAATGGAACACATGATCACAACTAATTTATTAAACGAAATGCAACATGCTTATTTAAAACGAAAGTCTACTCAAACGGTAATATTTCAATTCTCTGAAAATATATTAGCTGCGCTAGAAAATGATAACTTGGTATTGGGAGTATTCCTCGATTTGTCAAAGGCATATGATACACTTGATCATTCTATAATGCTTAGGAAATTAGATCAATACAGGTACGAGATAACGCACTTCGGTGGTTTAGCACTTATCTGTCAGACCGGCAACAGAGGGTTTCCATTTTAAAAGCAGGGAAAGACATAAAATCAGACTTAATACCTATCAAAATGGGCATTCCACAGGGGAGCATTTTAGGACCGTTAATGTTTATACTATATGTAAATGAACCATCCAATGTTTGTGCTGCGGCTAGCTCACTTACCATGTATGCAGACGATGCGAACTTTCAAATATACGCCGAAGATTTTCCACATCTATTCGACAATGTAAACACTTCTCAATTTAGCATGCCATTACAAAAAAAAAAATAAACTAATTTTAAATAAGGACAAAACTAATCCTGTGTTATTTAAAACTAACCACGCGAGATTTAATACCC
This sequence comes from Stenurella melanura, assembly GCA_963583905.1. Lineage (NCBI taxonomy): Eukaryota > Metazoa > Arthropoda > Insecta > Coleoptera > Cerambycidae > Stenurella > Stenurella melanura. Next base: position 154,844,689 of record OY757309.1, read on the forward strand.
CAAAAGAATTCAAGATAAATAATGATACCCACTACACTTCTTGTGAAGTAACATTTTTAGGGATATATATTGACGAACAGCTCAATTGGTGGTGTTACATAGACAACCTCTGTAAAAAGCTAAACGCAGCATGCTATAATATAAGAGTGCTATCAAAATATGTGAACTTATTAACATCGAAAACGGTGTATTTTGCTAACCTTGAATCGAACATTAGATATGGTATAATATTCCATGGAAGTAGTGGTGAGTATTTATAATACAAAAACGGGTTTTAAGGACGATTTTAAAGCTAAGTTATAAAGAATCTTGTAGAAATAAATTCAAAGAAAACAAATTGCTAACTGCATCGGCCATTTATATACAGGAATGCTTGCTTTTTCTTTTTAAAAACAAATCTCTGTTTGTGAAAGACAAACCCAAACATGAATATCCAACTCGAACATTGAATTACACTTACTGAAAAAAGTGCTAATTATAATTGTTTAATAAACTTCCACGACATATTCAACATACTCAAGTGTTAAGCCAATTCAAATCTCAGATTCATGATCTATTAGTGAGAATAAACCATATAATATAAATGAATTCCTAACCCAGCAATTAAAAATGGTGTCACAGTTACTCAGTTGTTCTTTCTATACCTAATTTGTGGTATTAAATTATTTTACATTTATAGTATTTTTTAAATGTTTCTAGTATGTATTATATGTGTGCTATTTGTATTGTACAATATATTAAAAATGTTTGCCATGTTTCAAGTACTGAATATTTCAGTATTTGTTTGGTGTTGACGCTAATTCATTCTATGTAAATATTTGATATGTAACATTCTATGAATAAAGTGATATTATTATTATTATTATTATCGATTTCTGTGGTTATTTTGAATTTACTAATATCCACCACGAGAAGGGGCAACATCCACCATGAAACAATATAAATAATTATTTGCGCTACTTGGGATGTTTCTGATTTTGATTAATATTAAAAAACACACGTTTAAAAAAAAATCATCAAAATCGGATCTGTCAAAATCAAAAAGCACCCCTCACCTCTCAAAAATGCACCCCTAAATTTAGTAACATTTTGTGATTTTATCATTATGTGACCAACTCACGGATGAAACAATAAAATTCCTATAACACAATTGTTCCTTGATGAAACAATAAAATTCCTATAACACAATTGTTCCTTACTTCTTGTTTTTGTACATAGTCAATAGCCTATATTCACAGTCGACCACGCTCGATTGCAACTTCTATTCGTTTTATATGATACACTTACTAACCTAGAACATTCATCCTAGAACTGAATAAACCTTTCCCCTCTTCAGCATATAATCGATAAATAAATTCTGTGTTGTAATTTACTGAAGCTTTTTCATTACGGAGGATAAGTCCTCTCTGCACACCTTCTGACATCTTAGTAGCCATATGATATACGTCCTGTTGCAAATCCTTGATAGTGAATTTCTCTTCATAAATATATGCTGCATCTGCGCCACCAGCTAGTCCTGAAACCGTTTAAAGGTTGCTAGTAAAAATTCAGAAAAAACATCGATGCATTTTAAGCTGATAATCATAAAATAAGATTGATTATTATAACCAGACCCCGGCACAAAGGAAGTTATGCCAGAGACAGTCTTCACACAGATAAATATAATCTTTCGAGATCTTATGATTTTCATAAACAATTAAATGCATTATTTAAGTATAAGAAACAAATATTTTTGAGGTAAGAAATAAATAGTATGGCATAAAATTGCGTGTGCGTCATAAACAAGAACCGTATGAAGTAATCTGTTGAAGGTCACTGCTTCTCTTCAGAAGTGACGTGCATCATAAAAATGAGAAATTTGTTTTTACTCTCAGTCATCATCCGACCAATTAGAAGCCATATTTTTTTCGTAAATACTCATGAAGTGACGATTAATTTTGTAGAATAATAACAGATATATTATTTACCACTAATTATGGTTATAGCAATGAAGCTTTAAAAATGCATTTTCATCAAAAACAGAAGAATGCCACTGATTTAAAACGACAGATATTATAGCCGTTGACAGCACTTCACTACGACAACTGTTCATATCGACGTCTCTTTTTAATTCCGCTTGAATTTGTCGTTCGGCTGTCTTAGCATGCTCGAGCGGTTAGAAGACATACGTAACTAAATATTTGCTCGTCTCAATGCATTCAGCAACCGCACATATGTCCTACCTAATTTCATACTCGCGCAAACCTTCATCGACTGTATCAATTAAGGAAATGTAAACATCTATATGTTTCATCCCAACTATATTAAAAAATTCTTAATTTAAAATATTATTTTTATCTGTGCTCATAATATAAGGAACTATATTTTATAAAATATAAGAAGAATTTTCGACACCACAAAGACTTCGCCACTCTTGCTGCTTTCTTTCTACTTTTTTTTACGACAGAAAATAGGATACGGTAAACAATAATAATAGCAAATTGCATTTTATATTTTGTAGAAGACTTTAAACATACAGAAAGCACTTGAAATAAAAATGGTCCAACAATTATTATTATTTTATTACACGACGACCAATGGCATGTGAGCCTGTTTCATATGCACATACGTATTATGGAGTCAGAACTACAGACTTGTCAGTACATTATCAGCTTTTGATAGAAGTAAATGTGTCCGCGAATTATGATGGTGTCGAGTGGCTTTCCATTAAATGAAACAGTACTTTCGTGGACTTGAGATTTTCTGGAACTGCGGTTTAACGGCGTAGAACTTTTCTGTACCAGCTGTGAAAAAATACTTTCGTGGACACGCAAGTCGAATATTTTAAAACATGTTACATCTAAGCTTCATAAAACCTAAAATTTAGCATCTATACATGGATATTTCTCACGAATTCCTCTAGCCATACGCGACCTTCAACGTAAGCCGGAAACAGATCAGTATACAGTAATTGATGCGATGAACATTATATTTGATCTACATCAATATATTTTTAGAGTATCGGGGGGTGTTGCTGAGACATTGAAATACAAACTGGAAACAACCACGGTTTTCAACATTTTTGTGTGTGGCAAAGAAGTGGACTGTTTAATGCCAGACATAAATCTGCCATCTATAAGAAAATATACTTATTTTAAATATGCGCCGATTACATCAATATATGTTGAACGATCCTTTTCACAACACAAGTGGATATTTAGTGACAGGCGCCGAGTTTAACTTCGGACCATTTACAACAAATGCAAATAATATATTTTTATTATTCTATTAAGACTTCGTGTTTGTGTTGGTGCATCCAACAATAAGTGCATCAAAGTATGACTTATAACCCTTTCGGAACCATTTACCTTTAAATATTAAGGAATTGACTAGATACAATTATAAGGTAAGATATTGTATTATTGTACATGAAAATGTTGATATAAGTTCATGTTGCGCAAAACCAATTCTGGCTTTTACGTCATAATCCCAACCAGCAAATTTGTTTTATAATTTAAATTTATTAATTTAAATGTTCTACGATTATTTTGTTTTATTGTTATTTTATTAATGCTTCTAAATGCCGTTTGATTATATTAGAGTTCCAGAAAATACTATTTTGTTGTCTGCAACTGAACTATTTTATAAATTTATCATTAAAACGTTTCTACAGCAAAATTATAAAATACCTTATAAAGGAGTTAAGAAATTATTTTATAAATGTTTTCGTGACTAAGTTATAAAATATTTCAGCTTATAAAACTAAATCGTTTTATAACGATTTCTTAGTATCATTCAGCAGCATTTTTAGCACCGTTATAAATATACATTCGAATTATTTTATAGTTATTTCTTATCATCTTACAAAACAGTTATATTAAAGATCTATTTGTGACAATTTTGCTTTTAAGAATAAATGTTGTTCCAGAGCATGTTATGTAATTATTAATAGCATTGTATTTCCTGTAATATGGAAACAGCAACAAAGTCGTTACAAAACAAATTTGTACTTAGCATAAAAATGTGGTGACTAACAATACAATAAAACATATTTGAGAAAATTGATTTCCTGCATTAGCTGTGTATTTACATTTAGTCATAATTAAAGTCTGCCTTTTAATGAAAATTTGTTATAATTATAGTAGACAAGTTTATAAAAAAACTATTCTCCCAAAATTTTAGTTACCAACATTGACAAGAGCGGTGCAGATCTTAAAAGATTATATAACGGCCAAACTATAAACATCAGATTTAGGACAATGGAGAAAACTTAAAAATTGGTTTTAAAAATATTAAGTACATGTATTAACAGCGTAGTGGTTTTGGCACTAGGATAGTTTATACTGCTGTAAAATGAAACGATGCATTTCACTCACTGCACTGTTAACGTATCAGGTCATATCCCAAAGTACTGTTGATTCCACTATAGTAAAAGTAACTATGTGTTTTTGGCAATAAATAAATCATAAATAAACAGCTCTGTAAATAAGGTGATTTACTGCTACTAATTTCTAGGTTATATTTATACAAATTGAACCAATTCTGTTTCGATGGTTGCATTTACAACTCAGTCCTACCAGATTTATCATAAGAGCTACAAATGTATCGCGAAAGTGAGTTATCTATTTTATAAGATTCACGAAAAAGTTACACTAAGGCGCATTATTTTATAGATGTTTTATAGGAATCCTCTAATAATTTAAATATCGTGAAATGCTTGCTACTAATACAAAAGTATTTTATAGAGGGAGGCCATCTTGAAAGGCCAGCATTCGTGATGGTACATATGACAATTCATGAAAATTGAAAATATCAAATGTTTATTACAATTTATGGAGTCAGAAACGTGCTAACTATACCGTTATGACTACTAAAACAAATTAGTGTAAGTCTCATTGTAAAAAAACTCAAATTCATAAAATCGATATTTATAAAATTTCAAAAATTATTAGAAATCATCAATAAATGTGAGGCCCGTTAAAAATATATTAGAAATATGTCCATAGTTCACAGTAAAATTTTCTTCGCATAAAAAATTACAGTCGTTGTAAGCCAGAACAAGTCTCTTAAATAATGATTATAGGTTATTAGGTACCTAGTATTAAATCACAATGCCATATGCTTTTAGTGTCAGAAATACTTCTTAAACTTTTAGGATACATTTTAGAAATCATTTTATTTTATTAGTGTGTATAAAGCAGTATTTTTTTAAAATAATGACTATTTAAAAGCTCTTATAAAATAGTTGTTTAGTTGTTTTATAGCAGTAATTTAACAAACAGTGAAGTGCGTTTTATAGTACAATTAAATAAAGCTTTAATAAAACTACTACAGAGCCTTCATTAATGACCGTAAGACACGTGACCAGTTAATTTGAATTTTATCTTTGTCATGTTTATGTCAGGTTTTCTAGGGATTTATCATGAATTTGTTGAATCCTACGTAGATCGCTCACTGCATCTTTACGGAGCCTAAGAAGCAAGCAGCGTCGCCCAATTTGACAATTCTCGAGCAGTCTCTAAAATATTAATCTGTGACATGACATCTAGTTATTTTCTAGGGCATAGACGTACGCACGGAAAGTGTTTATTTCGTTATTTCCAGTCCTTTTTCATGTCCAAGTGTCTTTAATTATTTTTACTATTGTAATTTGCGTATTTATTAGTTCTTTTCAGAACTACCTAATATACATTTGCTATTTTTGGTGGTAAAAGCCGCTTTACAGTCTGCAATTTTCTTGCAAGTGCAAGAAATCTTGACCAAAGGCATGCGCACTTGAGAGCCAGCTGATCATGTTTGGCAAGTTACTTGCACATTTCAACATCTTGCAGATAATCGGTTCTGCTCGATTTTTCTTGCAACTTTGGTGCAAGTCTGGTGGATTATTTAGTGAATTCAATGTTACCAATACAAACAGAAAGTTCCTAGAAGCACTAGGAACATTACCACAGAAGAAATATTTAGTATTTTGTGACATTACTTCCTGTCGCGTGGTCCGTTTAGAGGTTATAGACGATAAAAGTGCAGTGTTGAATTTCATCATTTTGTTTTTGAAACAGTATTGCAAGAAAGGCAGCAGCAATAATTATACCTAATGCAGCTGCAATTGCCTTTTTTCTCTTTAACTTGTTAATTTTGGAAAGGTTATTCATATCTTTCTTTTATCTGTGATTCGTATTAATATTCTCGGCGATTCAAAACATGCAGAATAAGTTAGGTTAATGTCTATTGTTTACTTTATTTGACAGTACAATTTATTTCTGCAAAGTTGGCAAATCTTGTGCAATATTATTGCCATTACATAAATTGCCAACTGTAAAACGTACTGTCAAGAAATATTACCTGCAAGAAATTGCTGTTGCAACATCTTGCTAGCAACTACTAGCAAGAAAATTGCAGACTGTAAAGCGGCTTTAAGTAATAATAAAGAGAATGATAATTGATAATTTTAGGTTAAGTGTATTTCTAATGTTTCAGACGTGTGCAATTTGCAATGGCTTTTACGCCGGAACAAGATGCCTTTATTTTAATGGCCCATTTTCGAAGTGGATCTCGCAACGCAGATGGATCGTGGATATATTCATTTCAATCGTGCATTGATCAATTTAGGGAAGAATTTCCTAATGCAAATAGTCTATATGACACATTGGCCCATCGTAAGCACATAGTCCTTAAACGTTTTGCAGAAAAACACTGCATTTGCAAGGAAAAGCCAACTGGGAGGAAAACTATTTTAACTGAGGTGGTTATGAATGACGTTCTGGAAAGAATGGATCAAAGCCCAACAAAGTCTATATCAAAGTTATCTGCTCAAATAGGTAATTTATCTCTGACTTCTTTATCAATTTGATTAGGTACCTACATTAAGTTACTGATAGCTAAAACTTTTGCTTTACACATGAAATCATAGTTTGAATAAAAATTAATTAGTGGGATTCTCTCAATAGTCGAAGAGCTCACAATATTTTCCCAATGTCATTTCAGCATAGGTAAGGACAATTCGGAATTTTTACTGTTACATTAAAGTTGGCGATTGCATTTCACAGTTTGCCGATGAGGAATACGAAACTTGCACATCTTTTTTATTGCATAAAAATATTCAAATATGTAAGAAAATTAAATATGTAAAATATGAGGCTTTAAATGTGAGTAAATAATGAAAGTGTTAAACTTCAGCAGGTCATTTAAAACAGTTCAGATGTGTGTGACGTTACACTGTACGTAGAAGGCAAAGATATGAGGCCTATGCTGCAGTGTTAGTAATGCGATCTGACGTCATGGCCGTAGGTAGTGAGTAATTTTTTTATACAAATTCTTTATAGGGTACTGTATAATAAGGCCGCATTAAATAAATTTATTTTTATATAGGTCGTAAAAGGACTAAAATGTTCTAGGAACCTATAAGAAACCAGAAAATAAATTAGTTTATTGCACAAATTTACGGAGTGCTCAACGTTTGAGGCTGGGGGTGGGGGATTATTTGTATGTACTGTAAACGACAACCCCATTGCATATACTTATTGTGTATAAAAGTGTACACTAGCTCTATACATATCGTATTAATGAGTTATCTATAGATATGTTTTTCGTTTTTTTTAGCATACAAAATTTTTATACGAATACAGATTTCTGCTGTTTGATTTTTATTATTTTTAATACATCTAGGTATATAAAAAAAAACCAGCAGATATTTTTATTACATATTTTTCAATATTTAACAAAAGTTGCAGTTTTGTGAAAATTTGGTCTTTCAAAGTGCTGCCACACTTGCCCAAAACCACTTGCGTGTCTGCCAAACGTATTTTCCCATCCCTCTCATGAGCCCCACGATAGCTATCAAGGTTTTGAGCAGTTACTGGGACCTGCCGCCTCAATTCATGTAACAGTATCCGGCAAAATTCCAAAATGATGGTTTTTCGGACATATCTCTGAATCGCAACCACTTGCGAGTGTCAGACTTTGCAGGAGGTATGTTCAGAATCATATCTACTGATATATCAAAACGGCAGACAGTTACCGGACCTGTCATAAACTGACTGTACTTCAAAGCCCCCCACCACCCCGGTAAGGTGCCACGTAGAAATTTGAAAATCTTGACTAGGTGACTTGGGGCACTACCAACAATTATATTTTATGGTCAGCAGACAGTCCCATTACCTGTCGCAAAAACATATAGGCAGCTCTCTGACTATCATACTCACACATAATCTTGCCTTATGTAATGATTTATTTTTGTATTAATCATTTAATAAATAGAAGTAGCTTCAAAAAGTTTAACAATTATTTTGTGCTGACGGCTTTAGGGATGAGCTGTTGTACCCTCTAATAAATAGTAAGTTGGCGGAAAAATTATAAATTATTTTTGCTCAATTGACATTGAAAAAAATATCGCTGGCTTTTCGACTATAAAATGACCTACTGCAAACAACAAATCAATGAATTTGAACTTCTTCAGGTCTTTCAGTTGGTACAGCCCATAAAGCTTTAAAAAAGCTACATTTACATCCCTACAAGGTAACAGTTGTGCAAGAACTACTACCCCTTGACTTTGGTAAACGAGAAAGATACTGTCGTTGGTTTAACGAAAATTTAATTAATGATGATGTGCTGGATTTGACCTTTTTCACTGACGAAGCATGGTTCCACCTAAGTGGTTATATCAATAGCCAAAAGTATAGGACATGGGCTACAGAAAACCCTCACTGTTATGTGGAAACAAGTTTACATCCGTTAAAAATAGGTGTATGGGTCGCAATATCCAGGAGAAGAATAATAGGCCCAATATTTTTTCAAGAGACCATAAATGGAGAAAAGTATCGAAATCTAATTTTGGAACCCTTTCTGAATCAGCTACATCATAATGAATTGCAACTTGGTTACTTCCAACAGGATGGTGCTACTGCCCATACAGCAAGAGCTACTATGCAATTTTTAGAGGAATTCTATGATGATAGATTAATCAGCCAGGGACTTTGGCCTGCACGTTCTCCAGATTTGACACCCCTTGATTATTTTTTATTTGGACACTTAAAGAGCAACGTTTTTAAAAATCGATTGCATGATCTTGACGAACTACAACAAGCAGTGGAAAGAGAAATTCGCAGTATAACAGTTGACCAGTTGAAAAATGTATTTGATAATATGAAGCGAAGAGTGCATACATGTCTAAATGCTCAAGGCCATCATTTTGAACAATTATTGTAATTTTTTCATAATCGATCTGTATTAAAATTTGTTTATCGTCTTCTAAATTAGTACTTTTTGTACCGTACACTATAAAAAGGCAATAGAATTATCATGAAATATTTTTTTATCAAATAACTGTTTTTACCTACTATCCGAGTTGTGTGATTCATATATTAAACCCATTGGTTGTTAACGTAGATTCAATACTTGTAATTTTATGTAGTTTATTATTGTTTTTGAACATGTTTTATTATTTCATAGTATTGATTAATCTTATTAAATATTATAACTTGATAAATAATACACTTATAGACGTTTCTGGAATTAAAGATTATTAATTTATTCTGAATTCTATATAATAAATTCATTCTTACGAGTAATTTTTTGTTGACATTTATACAGGTCTTGAAAGCCATTTGTTGACAAATCTGCAAATAATTTACTGTATCTTTTGTAGACTACGGCAAGTTTCAAAAAGTTGCATATTAATAGAATTGTGAAACATACGACATAATACTTATTCCCCTCTTTACGTTGTTTTTTTTTTTTCATTGACATAAAAGGCATCTACCATTCTACTTTATTATTGTCAAAAACATATCGTTTGGTACAGAAGCCAGCATGCAATTACCCGACCATTTGTAACAGCTAGAAACATGGTTATTCCTTAAAGCATGGCGGACAAGAAAAGCGATATAAAATGTTTCTTATATTGTCTATAATTGTTTATTTGTGGAATATTCAGATTTTCTTACGTTTTGTTGGGTATTTTGCCACTGAAAATATTTGAAAATTTTAATGAAAAAACCATGTATATATGGAATTGCTGCCATAGGCCTAAAGATCTCAGGTAAGTAAGAAAAAAGAAAAGAATGTTTCTTAGTGGTGCAAACTTAATTTATAAATAAAATTAATTATTTAACGAAAAATCAGCTTGATATTTACTAATCATGCATAAAAAGTAGACCCCTTGCTGGTTCAACATATCTCAGAACTCTACTAACTGCGTAAGTCAATCGTATGTTTGTAATTATTAAGTGGTAATTAATCGACCACAAAGAAATTAGATCATATTTCTTTGTCACGCCTAGTGACATAGCTTGTAGGTCTGTCGCTGGACCTCCAGTAACCGGGATGTATGCCAGTTGTATTTTGTGTTCACTAAGTGGCAAGTAATCGATAAAAAAATATTTGCTTAAAACAAATACTTGCACCAATTGGAAAAGACATTTCGAGTTATTTACTGAAGTTTCTACCATTAAGAAAATGTATCGTATCACTTTTGTTGTCTGCTAAACTCTAACAAACAAGATTAATGTCTTTAGCGGTTACAAATGTGTCAGGTAATTGCATGCGGTTTCTGTACCAGTGATGTTACTTCTTTTCCTAAATTCGGTAGATAAATTAGTGACACATGAAGATTATCACATGAAAAACTGAAAATTTCGAAACCAGTCTGCAAATAAAAACACAAAAAGCATATCCCATAACCTCAAATTATACGTGTTTGTTAGTTTATTCTCATATTTTTAATGTTTTTATTCACATTTTTAGATTAGAACCAGTGTAACATTAACAAACTCTTTCAGTTAAAATTCATATCATTTTTCAATATTGTTGAATATTGATTCTAACTCAATGTTGAAAACAGACCGCTAATAATTATAGGTTAGATTTCCAACTTGTAAATATGAGTACCTACATCTTTAAAATTCAATAAGATTAATAAATTATATGTATTTATCTAAGAGAGTTTATTAATGTTACACTGGTTTCAATTTAGCAATGAGAATAAAGTTACAAAAACGTAAATATTGGGTTTAATTAAATTTATCCAACAGTAAACTTTCAAGTCGACGCCACTGGATTTAGGGATTTTTGTTAAACAGGCGCGCCAACAGTGTTTAGTGGGTTGCATACATTTTGCGGTCACGTGTCTTACGGTCATTAATGAAGGCCCTGTATATAATGATGGTACTAAATTTTCATATGGCTGCTGGAAATTTTTATATAATTATTTTGTAATGGTTCCAATAGGTGTTACAAAATATCAACAGCGACTGAAATATTTTATAAGATGGTGCGAATTTTGCATTTATAGCTGCTGTGAAAACGTTATGAAAGTGTTTCTGAGAGTAATATTGTTTTATAAAATTTGTGTCAGAAACATTCCTACAACTTTTGTAAAATATCAAATTGCTAGTTGGGAATTACCTCAGAGCCGGGGTTAAATACGTTAAGTAACAAGCTAACCGTTATATTCTTCGCCGATTTATTGCATTTTTATTTAATTGTTGCACATTGTATAGGATACTCTTCGCAGTTTTTTTGTAAATAATATTAGTTTAATTACAAAATATTAAAAAAATTTATGTAAAATTATTTTTTATTTATTTAAAAAATGTGTAACTTTTTTATTTATTGATCGATTTTGTTCAAAAACAATAGGATTCGCCTTCTAGCACTAACTTACTGTCCAAATTTCAATATAATCCAACTTTTCGTTCTTAAGTTATCGTGCTTACAAGAAACGTGACGGGCGGACAGACAGACGGACATTTTCAGAGTTGTTCAGAATTTGATCACCGACACAGTGATATGAAAATTTTTTCTCTACGAACAATATTACCAGTATTAGAAATGTGCTGATCGAATGCAATATACTCTTCGTTTTGTATTTGCGAAAAGCATAATAAACAATCAATCTAAGATAAACTTACTAACTTATAGTAATTATTTCAAAATTTCCTAACAGCGATCACAAAAAACTATCAGGATACAGATCAATTACTATACTGCCTGTGCTAGGAAAATTGTTGGAAAAAATAATCCGAAACAAGTTATGCATAACCATTAGGGATAAAATTCTTCCACACCTATTTGGCTTCAGGGAAAAATGTGCTACTATACATCCATTAACGATTGTAACATCGAACATTCAAACTGCCAAACACCAAAACCTCAAATCTGCTGCACTATTCCTAGATATTAAAAAAACTTTTGATTCTGTATGGCACAATGGCTTACTATTCAAGCTTAAAGAAATTGGTAGTCCCAACTATTTGATACATTTTGTCAGAACATTTTTAGAAAATAGAAAAATATGTGTGAGAATTAACGAAACAACGTCAAGAGAATTTTCCATGAAACAAGGATTACCCCAAGGCTCGCCATTATCTCCCCTTCTCTATAACATTCTATTACAACAAGACGCTAGTGCAGATCCTGCCTACATTATACAGTATGCAGATGACAGCCATATTAGCACATGGCAAAACACTAGCAAAGGTCGCAGATAATCTACAGTAGAAATTAATGGAAATAGAAATCTGGTTTAATAAGTGGAGACTTACACCTAACCCCTCCAAAACACAATTTATAATATTCAACCACACTATATCTAACACATCTCTAGCAATAATAAATAAATAAAGTTTATTGTATGAAGGGAAGACATACATACAAAATACACTTTGTGGTACCCCTCGTACCACAAAGTGTATTTTAACCTCTACCTGTACTAATTTAAACTTATTAGTAGTAAGTAACAGCAAATAAAATGGCGAAATTAACAGGTTTACATGTAATATGTCCACTTTTTCATCTCTTGTATAAATTTGTGACATTTTGAACACAATTTTAAACAATTTTTAAAGACACAATAAAAATACCGTTAAGCAACAAATGATTGACAAACTAACTATTTCACTATTTTTAAAGCCACCTTAGTTACTTCTTAGCATTTAATTAGAACAAAATTGTACTTTCTTATTTTCTTTTAGCTGTAATTTTGTTTGTACTTATCGCACATTTTAATACGACTTATGAATAAATTTCTTATATAGTACTAATAAATGGTACCACAGTACCAATATGGTTTGAAAAAAATGTTTTGCCCCAAAAACAATTTTGGTGAATTTTATTTGCTCATAAATCACGTAATTTAGTGTTTTTAACGGAATTTCGATTTTTGTAGCATTACACGGGTTCAGGGGTCAGGTAATAACTTGAGAAATATGTAAATAGCAACCAATTTTTTCTAAAATAGGTACCTTTTAGCGACTTTTTAAAGATAATATGTACTTGTAATTAAGAACTTACAATATCGCTAAGTTGATATAAAAATATTTATTTAAGGATGGTGCTTGGCTTATATAGTAAACACAAAATAAAATATAAATTTTATAACATAACATAAACAAAACATAAAAGATTTTAATAAATAATCTCTACACAACGATTTACTTTTTACAGAAAATAATATTAATTTAATTTACTCTTTTTTGTAAAATAATTAAATAAATCCGATTTTCTTTTGTTAACAGATTTTTGCAGATTTTGAGCATGACTCTTTAGAGTCAACTCTTCCTCCATCATTGTTTGTGCCGCTTGTATTAGACCTTGGGCTACATTTGCTTCAATCATGTTATTATTTTTTAACGCCTTTCCGAGTTTCGTTGCTTTCTTCTTGGTAGTCTCTTTATCTTGTAATAATTTTAAGTCATTTTCTAAAGCCTTTAACTTTCTTTTCTCGTTTTCATTCATTTGTATCTCTTTTTATTTTTTTCTCTCTCAAGTTCTTTTCGCGCGGTAGCGTTAACATATATGTCTTTTAGACCCGTCACCGATTCAAATGATTGGTTCTTATTAATAATTCTAATAGACCATGATAATTCGGCTCTCGTTGCCTCTTGCCTAGGTTTAATAGTTGTCAAAATATTATTTTAAAAATGTAACTGAGTAAGGATCACTTAAATTAATTTTACAGTTTTGTTTATGGGCTAATCCTTGGATGTGTTGATTTATTCCACTCACTGCTCGTTTTATACAATTTTTTTTCTCACATACACAACAGTACATTGAATAAACATCATTATGGCATGATTTTCCCCATGATTCTATTATTACTCCATTAATGTCCTTTTCCTTTAACCACATTAAATTAAATTTACACGCCATAACAGACTTAGGTACTTATCGTTTTCCCAACTAAACTATTTATAGACGGGCAATCAATAATACAAATTCAAAATTTCTAAAACCGTTAAAACAACTTAAATTATTTTCGACCACTTGTTCACTTGTCATATTTCATCGTTCTCCCTCGCACCTAATCTAACTTGACGGTATATTAGTACTAGTAGCGTTCCAATCTTCTTATGTGAGATCTTATTTGAGATGCCGCTCTCTCTCTGTCCCACTATTCACAAGAGTTATTTCCACTCAAGTGAGCCGAGATGTTCTTGCTGTTCTGTTATTTTAATGACATCTAATAAAAAGAACGCCGCTACTGGTATTATCTCTCCTAACTAACCATGATGCGCAAAAGCACGACTAGCGCATGTTATTAATCATTTGAAGACGATCTTTGCCATTGGAGACGTAAGGTCCAATATTGCTTGCTTGCTCACCGCGTGCAAAACGAAGATTGCCAATGTTTCCGTAGGATGAATTCTCGCGTGAGGAAAATTCAAAATATTGAATACTCAATAAATATGTACTTTTAGGAACTAATTATTAAAAATATGTACCTTTTAGAGTCCTAGTACCAAAATATGTACCTTTTACATAAAATAGCGACCGAATACGAGCCCTGCGGGTTATTTAGAATAAATCGGAACCGTCATGGCACATTTAAATGGAAAACTAAAAATTATATTATAATTTGTTTGAAATGACTCTTATTTTTCATCGGTGGATTCAAAAAATTATGCAGATTTCAAAAATGCAATAATATATAGAGTGTTCCATTTAAAAATCGAAAGTTAGTGTCACTTCCGGCAAAACCTGAAGTAAACAAAAAAATTAACTGTATGCTAAAAAGTGACACTTATTATGTATGTAGTATATCCTAAATTTCAATCCATTATCTTCAAAACTAAAGGAGAAAAGTGGGGTATACCATGATCCTGTTACACCCGGTATACCAATACATATACAGACTGTCTATTTTACGAGGGCCACACCAAATATCTCGCTTAATATCTATTGTAGAAGAATAAAGTTTTAGAAACAGTTATCCCATTTTTTGTGAGCTATATTTCAGTAAAAAGAAATTTGAAATCCATAGCCTACTTGATGAGATATATTACAAAAACCTGAAAAATAGGAAAACCACAAACGGTTATAGCTTCCTTATTTGAGGAGATACGAAAAAAGTTAAAGGAATGAAAGTTGACGGCAAAGACAAGAAGAATAATAACGTGTAATAAAAAAATCGAAAAATGCAGTTGGCTTTGACATACGCTATTGTGCAAAAATGAAAAATACATATCTCAAAGTAGGCCATGACGCCATTAATTCCGTTATTTTTTTCTCATTCCAACGATATAAAACATGTCACAGAAATTTTAACCAATAGTGTCAATATTTAATATTTTACGAATACCACAATTCATATAATTGAATCGTAACAATCAGCTGTGCCATAATTAGTGAAAAACAATGTATACAGTTATTAATAAATTTGACAGATTGTCACTGTTGTATGTTGTATGTTGCGTTGTCGAGTTCTAAGACAAATTTTATATCAGTAATTATGGTGTACACCAATAATAACAAATTCGATATGATTAGGATTTATTGTCAGTGCAATTTTGACGCTGAGATGGCAGTCACGGTTTACGGAGATAGATTTCCAGATGCTCCGCAGCCAAATCGAACTATGTTTAGGAAGTTAGTTCAAAATCTAAAAACGAACGGTTCATTTTCAAAAAAAGTAGTAAGGCGAGCGCATGTTGCGGATAATGTAAGAAAAGTGAATAGAGTAATGAATTATGTTAACCAAAATGAGGAAACATCTTTGAGACAAATTCAGAGAAACTGTCGCATAAAAAAAGACAGTGCAAGAAAAATATTGAAAAAAAACAGATTTCGATGCTACAAAATGAGGAAAGTTCAACATTTAAATGAGGGAGATAAGCCAAGGAGAGTAAGATTTTGTAGATGGTTATTAAATAAGAAAAGGAATGACACGCTGATATGTAGCAAAATTCTTTGGTCGGACGAATCAAATTTTTCTAATAATGGATTTTTCAATAGAAATATGCATTATAAGTGGACACGAGAAAATACACATTGGTGCAGAGAGACTGCTTTCCAAGAAAGATTTTCTACGAATGTTTGGTTGGGTCTTTTAGGGACTAAAGTAATAATTGGACCTTATTTTTATGATGGCAAATTAACCGCTCGTAGATACCTTAATTTCCTGCAAAACGAATTTCAAGATTTTCTTTATGAATTAACAGTGGCAGAAAGATTAAATTATTCATATTTTCAACAAGATGGGGCTCCACCTCACACTGCTGTAATATGTACAAATTATTTAAATCAAGTTATGTCAGATAGCTGGATAGGCACCTATGGACCCATTCTATGGCCAGCTCGATCACCAGATATTACTCCCTTGGATTTTTTCGTCTGGGGTTACATTAAAGACAAGGTATTTCAAACTGCCCCTGAAAATATTGAGGACATCAAAACCAGAATTCGAAACGCATGTGAGGCAATTACTCCTGAAATGCTCCAAAATGTAATGCGTGACATGTCTCGTAGAGCACATTTATGTGTCAGAATGCATGGTGCACAATTTGAGCATTTGTAGTTAGAAAAATAAATACACACAATTTCTTTTCAATATAGTAGTAGGTAGTACTGTTATACATAGTTTTTCGTTTTTTTCTTTGGATGTTCGTTTTGTACTTGTATTTTTATTTATGAGATATTTATTGGTTTGTATTAAATTGTAATAAATAATTACGGAATTATAATTATTATAAAGTGAATTTTTACTATTATGGCACAGCTGATTGTTACGATTCAATTATATGAATTGTGGTATTCGTAAAATATTAAATATTGACACTATCAGTTAAAATTTCTGTGACATGTTTTATATCGTTGGAATGAGAAAAAAATAACGGAATTAATGGCGTCATGGCCTACTTTGAGATATGTATTTTTCATTTTTGCACAATAGCGTATGTCAAAGCCAACTGCATTTTTCGATTTTTTTGTTACACGTTATCATTCTTCTTGTCTTTGCCGTCAACTTTCATTCCTTTAACTTTTTTCGTATCTCCTCAAATAAGGAAGCTATAACCGTTTGTGGTTTTCCCATTTTTCAGGTTTTTGTAATATATCTCATAAAGTAGGCTATGGATTTCAAATTTCTTTTTACTGAAATATAGCTCACAAAAAATGGGATAACTGTTTCTAAAACTTTATTCTTCTGCAATAGATATTAAGCGAGATATTTGGTGTGGCCCTCGTAAAATAGACAGTCTGTATATGCACATGTACACGCAATACATACCCATACTAATACTGGAAGCATGATACATCAGTAGTATGATAACTAGTTACATAGTTCAGACATAGGATTTGCATTCTTTTATAAATAATTTTGTGTTACTTATTTCCAAGAAATCAGGTAGATTGTTATATGTTTGAATACATTGAAAAAACGTTTTTTTTTTTAGACCATAGTAATTGTTTACATTATTAAGATAAATGCTATTTTTTATCCATGTATTAAGATCATGAATACCTAATCTATTAGTGAAAATATAAATCAATCGGTATGAAATCACTAGCCAAAAAGCAAAGCTGCTTCCAGAACTATCCATTTTTGGTATCATTATAAATTTAAAAAAAAATTGTTTTCAGAGGTATCAATTTCATGACTGCACTTGCTTGTACAGTTTTTATAAAAATATAAAAATGGATAGTTTTATTTCTAAAGTAATGGCATTAAAACTTAAATAATTATTTACATTTAGGAAATTGTCTATTACCTACTACCTACCTAAGGATAAAAAATTTCTTACCAGCTAGAGTGGCAAGGTATCCACAATATCCACCCATAGTTTCAATAACAAAGACACGTCTCTTTGTTCCCTGAGCAGATTGTCTGATACGATCACATATCTCAGTAATTTCATTCAAAGCAGTATCACAACCCAAGGAGAACTCAGTACCAGGTACATTATTACTTATAGTACTAGGAATTACCATAATAGGGATTTTAAATGCTGGATGTTCATTACGGGATTCATATATCTGCAGTGCTGCTTGATATCCCTAATTAACAGTTATAATTGCATGAGATATTTTTCTGATTCATTACATATTCAATTCATTAATTTTTAATTTTGTAATGAGAGTCAATGATAGTCCAGTTACCGTCCAGTTAAGACGAAAAATTGCTCGAACTAGAACGGCTGAAATTCGGTACACGGTTATTTTCAAAGTATATTGCTTAAAAAACATAAATGTTTACATTTCTATAGGAAAAGCTTCAGTGAAAAAAGTAAGGTTAAACCTTGGAAATTTCATTTTTCTATAATATTTCGAGAAATATTGATCTAGCCAAAAGTTAAATTCTGTTTTGAAGAGGGAACTTAAAAGAAAAAAGGCCTCATGACATTTTTTGTAGGACAAACAGTTCTGGAGTAAAACAGAAGTTAATAAATAATGTTATAAAAAGAAAATTTGTAAAATAGTAGTTATTTTTGTATCTAGGGCGCGAAATATTACTTTAGTGATTGAGAACGAAAGTTTTTTGACGAGGCGCAGCCAAGTGAAAAGTTCGTTCGAGATGACCAAAGAATCTCACACATGAGATGCAAACAATATTTTTTCTACAACTTCAATTGTTGCGAAACTTTAAATTTAAATCCAATTCTATTTAGTTCAAAAGCGAATAATAATAATTTATAACCTCTACCCTTCGAGCAGCAGACTCTTCAGGAATAAATATTATATCTTGTCGTGGTTGCACAATTAACGTTAATATTGTAAATAATAAATAAAATTATTTTAAAAATTCTACTTTCAGTTGATTTATTTGATAAAACAATAAATATTTTTGAACTAGATGTTTGTTTACTTCTTATGTATACATTAAAAATGATAAAAAAATAGGCAAAAAATGTATATGCAAAATATTTTGCACCTTAATGCGCAAAGTATTTTGCGCAC
This sequence comes from Stenurella melanura, assembly GCA_963583905.1. Lineage (NCBI taxonomy): Eukaryota > Metazoa > Arthropoda > Insecta > Coleoptera > Cerambycidae > Stenurella > Stenurella melanura. The sequence goes on from OY757309.1 coordinate 154,863,835, forward strand.
AGTGTCATGGTAACACAAATAAAATAATGTTAATGAAAAAATGTTTTATTTGAGACACTGACATTAATGCGCAAACATAGCCTTTTTTGACAGTTGTAGAAAAAATATTTTCTTGTGTAAATCCGATCAATATACGTAAGCCTGTAAACTTTACAAAATTTTATATAATTCTGAGTAAAAATTATATATTTCCTCCAAAATTATTACAAATAAGTATCTTACCTCAAAACCACCTATAATTAGGAGTGCATTAATGGAAAATTCTTCAAATCTTGAAGCAATCAACCCTAAACGATGTCCAGGAAGTGTACGTTTGGTACCTAAATATGCTCCACCATGAGCCACCCAACCAGTTACATCGGACCAGTCTAAAAACAAAATTTTCTTTATCGTGACAAATTCGTTTCAAAAAATCAAATTTTATAATAATTAAATATTTAAGGTAGTTATATCGCGAGAGGTGCGGCATCTGTTATCAAATCGATGAACTTGAGACGTGAAAGACAGAGAAAGAGAGAGAGAGAGAGAGAGTAGGGAAAGATTTGGCAATGCCGCATACAGTTTCTGATGTCAGCTGATCGACTCGTCACTAATGTCAATATATTTTTATCTCTTTTAATAATTAATGGAAAAATAGATTATTATACATACAATAAATAAAATCTGAATGAAAATTCGTAAATCTTATACTTTCTTATATGACACTGCATTTAAAATAAACACAAAATATTTTAAAATCTCCGCGCTACATACTAGAAATAGTGCGACGTTACCACGTCTACTACTCATGTCCTCCATTCAATAATTTTCAGGTAGCTGCCATCATGTTATTTTACGGTGAATCATCTCAGTATTTATACAAGTGCTTCATCAGGAATTAATTTAAACTTGCCTCGTTTTTGAGATCATTCTTAAATAAGGATCAGTCGTAAGATGGAAAATAGAGTCACGACATCAATTTATTTTGCATGGCGTCTATGCAATCTTATATGTCCATAAAAACTGCAAACTTTGAGCAAATGAATCTTGAAAACAGAACGGTAAATGGAGTTCATATTTTACCAGAATGTTTATTGATATGTGAATTAAATTTGCAGCAAGTTTCGTGACTTTCTTGAATAACGTGAATTGCGATATAACTACTTTAACAGTTATTCAAATGCTGTCTGGCTATTATGGTACAATCACTTACTCATAGTTTTAATATTTCCAGCAATGAGACCCTCAATTCCATCATGAATGCCAAGGACAGTGTCACCACGGTAAATACAATTACGAACGAAAGAACGGACAGCCGCATTCATACCACAAGCTGGAGCACCAATATGCATGACAGCCAGAACATAACCTTCCTAAAATTACAGCAATAAGTAAATTGTACCTTTACAGATCTAAGTGATGAAACAACTATAAGCTTTAGTGATACCCAGGCATTTTTAAGTAGCATTGATAATTCTTGAACTCACCACGTTATGCAGTATAATAAAAAAAATCTCATATACTTTATACAGGATGTTTGGTAAAGTGATGCCGACCCTGAACAGGGAGGTATAAGATATCATCTGGCATGTGACCAAACACTTATATGAAGTATGCAACGGTTTTTTAATAATATCTATTTTGTACTTTTCTTAATCTTCATTTTTCATTATTTATGTAAGTATCAGTTTAACTCTTGATATTTTGAAATATTTACTTTCATTATTCGAAATAAACTTTCAATAAAAACAAATTAAAAGTTTCTATTCACTAGATAAAAAAATACATTTATAGGGAGGGGAACAATAAGGAATTTTCATCAATTCTTAAATTCCTTTATATAAGAGCTATGTACAAAATTAAATCACCCATACCTCGCAATATTTTTTTTAGTACATTAATGGCTTAAAAGAAATTACTAAAATTCAAACATTTTTGTTTCGCACGGAAATGATATAAGATTCGCAGATGGCGGTAGTCTGACGTCACAAGCCACGTCAGTCAGTTAATCACAGTAAAGCGAGCATTATTCTCATTCTATTTAATCTATTTATCAGTTGATTGTAGTGTATTTCTTAAGATATTTTGTTTGTCTGCGTTGTTTTTCAATATTAATAAACTCTCTTCTTCAAATGTCAGAAAAACATGGCATTTCTTACCTCATTTCATGATATTAAAGTTTGACATTTTAGACGGCTGTGCGTTGCAATCAGCAGCAGAAGTAAAAGTACTTTCTTTTTTTATAGCTAATCAACGTTTGAAGATAAATACCATATTTTTTTTCGAGGTAAAAGTCACTTCTTGTGATTCGTCTGTATTGCCACACTTACTTCGTTCGTACGGCAAACCTACAGGCTCGTCTCAAAAGTATCAATTTTATTCCTAATGAAGCAATATACTATCAAAAAACACCATTAGACAGAGGGTAGCTGATGGTGGTAGTATGTACCTTCAGTATATTAGTGTCTATACTGTGACTTTAGCTCTTATACTTCATATATCAGGTTTATTTTCACTAACAAAAGTAGGTACCTACAAACAGGATCTTTTATTTTTGAATACTTAAACACATTTGTCTGTTGTATCCCATTTCGAAATCACATAACCCCTTACTTAAATAGACTTAAAGAACTTAACGTTGTCAATAGGGCACATTATCTTTACTACATATTCCTTTTCAAGGTCATAACACATCAAAAACCTGAGTATTTATATGATTTACTAGAAAGAAGATCTAATACTCACAACGTGAACATAAGAATGGATTTGTTTTCTGTCCCACTATATTATAATACTAATAAATTCGATGGCTCTTCATTTGCTAAATAAAGTCTTTCATTTGTTGAATTCATCCAGTTACTCATTTACTATGTGTATTAAAAATAAGTTATTAAATGGCACGGAGTAGGTGTACAAACTTCATTTATGTGTTAGTATTAACTTTGTATGTATCAACTCTATATTATTCATTGTTTTTATAACTCTCTTTTATGTATCTATGTTTTTATACTTACTGTGTTTATATTACTATTAGAGGGAGTAGAAGAACGGCATTGCCGAACTCCTACCTTTTATGTAACACTTTTTTAATAAACGATTTTATTATTATTACTAAAATAAATAAATAAATAAATAATTTTAAAAAAATAAAAATATTTAGTATTAAAAATTATTTATGTAAACATGCTGTTAAGTAATCACATTAGTTTTAGTATTTTATTTTAGGTTATTAGTTTAATACTAATATTATTATTATTTTTTTCTTAATAATGGTTGGCATTTCAAATAATACTTAACTCTTAAATGTTTACGTGAAATACTGTCTATTTGTTTGACATATAGTAACGGGTTTATCTCTAGTTCTGGGAGACCACCAACAACCCTTCCCGCAACACTGACAAAAAATGTATTGAAATCGTCTGGCTGAATACATATCTCTGGTTGCACTATATTCTGGTCGATGAATTTATTAGTTCCCATACAGTTTTTGTTGAGTTTCCAGATTTCTTTATATGGTTGTCATTTGACAGGATTTTCTTATTTTTTAAAGCGTTTTTATATGTTAGTTTAAACTCATTTCTAGTTTTTTTATTTTGTGCCTTATTATGCAGTTTGCAAACTTCATTTAGAAATTGTAGATGATCTCGCATTTGCCTTAAGTCGTCTGTATACCATGCAACTTTGGACGAGTGTTTGTTTTCAAAGCGTACTAACTTTTCTGGAAAAGAGAGATTGTAAGCGTGTAAGATGGTGTTTAAAAATATTTGAAATTTTTCATCAATGCTGAGAGTGAGGTTCACTCACTGACAAACCCCCACGAGCAATCGGACATATATCCGTAAAATTTATTTTTACCTGTTTCTGTAACAGGTCTAATTAACTTCTCATGGACTTGCGATGTTTTATTACTTTGTAGCCGTACCTCCAAGACCTGGCTTAGGTGGTCTGACAAAAGTGGTTCCTGCATAATACGGTACAAAATCACACCGTTTGATTTAGATTCTTTTAAAAACATTAATGATTATAAATTAGCTAGTATATTCTGCAGAACTGAATTTATACACGGTGGAACTTTAATACTAGTCAAAAACAACTTAAATTATAAACCTCTACCTCATTTAAACAATTTTTCGTCTGAAAAGGATTGCGAAATATCAGCCATGTTTGTTAGAACATTTTGATATTATTGTTATTAATTGATCGGTCCCCAAATGGAAGTCTTAATAAATTCTTTGAAATCCTTGAAGGGCTACTAAAAAAACTAGATATAAAAAAGAAAGTAATACTCTGTGGTGACTTTAATGTAAAATTTAATACATCTGACCCCGCTAACATTACATTAATAAATTTATTAAAAACATTTGAGCTGGAGCAAACAATTTTTGAAGACACCCGATTATCAAATTGTATTGATAATATCTTTACAAACTTGCCAATAGTGACTACAACTCGTACTATAAAAGTATCCATTGACCAACATGATTTTTATGTGTTTTTTAAATGTATTGTAATTTGACACTTGACAACTGATTATATAAATTGATGCAGTTATAGTTAGGTGAATGTTTATACGATGTTGTGGTATGTTTTGGAATACGCAATCATTTGTCATACCTTTTACTGTGGTCATGAATATAAAAATTACAATTAAATAAATAGAAATGTTCTTTGACAAAGGTTAAACATTTGAAGATTTAAATAGAAAAAATACATAAATAATGAAAAATGGAGATTTACAAAAGGAACAAAATCGGAATTACAGAAAAACCGTAGTCTTTTTCATACAGGTATGTTTCATCATATATACCGGGTGTGACAGGATCATGGTATACCCACCTTTTCTCATTTAGTTTTGAAGATAATTGATTGAAATTTAGGACATAACTACATACATAACAAGCGCCACTTTTTGACATACAATTAATTTTTTTTCACTTCCGGTTTCGCGAGAAGTGACACTAACTTTCGATTTTTAAATGCATTTTTGAATTCTGCATAACTTTCTGAATCCAACGATGCCAAATAAGTGACATTTCAAACCAATTTTCTTTATAATATAATTTTTAGTGTTCCATTTAAGTGTGCCACGCTTCCAATTTATTCTAAATGACCCGTGTAATGCTACAAAAATCAAAATCCCGTTAAAAAGACTAAATTGTGTGATTTATGAGCAAATAAAATTCATCAAAATTGTTTTTGGGGCAAAACTCAATTTTTTCAAACGGAACCATATCGGTACCGTGGTACCATATATTAGTACCATTAACAAGGAATTTATTCATATGCCGTATTAAAATGTGCAATAAATACAAACAAAATTACAGTTAAAAGAAAATAAAGAAATACAATTTGTTCTAATTAAATGTTAAGAAGTAACTAAAACAATAATGAAATATTTAGCTTGTCAAACATTTGTTGGTTTAACGGTGTTTTTATTTTGTCTTTAAAAATTGTTTAAAATTCTTGTTAATTGTGTTTAAAATGCCGCAAATTTATACAAGAGATGAAAAAGTGAACATGTTAATTATTTATGGGGAAAATTAAAAAAATGCAAATGCAGCTATGGACCTTTATGGCCGATGATATCCTGATAGACAATGCCCAACAATGATCCCAAAGAAAACTTCACTATTAACGAAGGAATGGAAATTAATGCTTTGGCTCGAATAGAAGTTGATAAGACTGTTTCTTTAAGGCAAGTTGGGTTTGAATTGAACATCAGTCATCAAACAGTAAGCCGAATTTTACACAAATACCACTATAAATCTTTTAAATACCAATTGCACCAGCATTTGTTTGAAAGTGATTTCGAACGTAGGATGGAATATTGCAATTGAATTTTGTATAATAACATGCAGCCAAACAATGATTTTTTGGGACTGATTTTATTTTCGGACGAGTGAAGGTTTACAAATTTGGGATTATTTAACCGACAAAATACAAAATATTGGTCAAGAAAATTCAAAATTTATTACGGGAGGGTAACTTTCAAGTGCAGTTCGGTTTCAATGTTTGGATTGGAATAATCGGTAGTAGAATCATTGGTCCAATAATATTTGAAGGACCTCTGACTGGTGCCAGATACTTGAGATTACTGGAAAATGAGATTGAGGACATTTTAGATGAGTTACCTTTTGATTTAGGAAAGGGAACACATTTCCAACAAGATCTCCCCATAATTCAAGGATAGTAATTGATTGCCTTCAACGGAGATTACCTGATTTAACGCACCTTGATTTCTCTGTTTGGGGTCATTTAAAAAATATTGCCTATGCAACCTCCGTTACAACCGGTGAAGACCTGGAGCTACGAGTAAGATGAGCAATTAATAGCATAACGGCCCAGCAATTGGCGAACGTTCTTCGAGAAACGGTTATGCGAGTTCAGAAGTGAATTAACGTTAATGTACAGCATTTTGAACAACTGTTGTAATTTTTTAACTGTGTTAATTTTTCTGTATTCTAATAATTTTTTGTATTCCAAAACCACGTTACGTGTAATTAGAATAAAATTGTATTTTCTTATTTTCTTTTGGCTGTAGTTTTGTATGTATTTATGGCACATTTTAATGCGACATATGAATAAATTCCTTATTAATTTATCCCTAAAATGTCAGATATTTCCTGATGTGTGGAAATATTCTCCTTTATGTCCCGTGTACAAAAAAGACAACAAAAATAATGCGGAGAATTATAGGCCAATAACAATCATTTGCAATTTTGCGAAAGTTTTTGAGTTACCTTGAGTATGCCACTAACAAGGCACGTGCAAAGTCAAATTGTAACAAACCAACATGGATTTGTATCCGGCACCCAACAAGCAAAATTTAAATGTTATACAACTATTTTGTTTTAATGCAATTTTATAAATGTAATGAAATAGCAATAAAACAAAATTGTTGTAGAAATGACAATTATAAAGCAACTTTGTTTGTTGGGCGGATCCACTGAGACTAAGCTCACCTGTGTCACGCAATACGTTTCTGAAAAATTGGATAATAACAAACAGGTTGATATTATCTATACGTTTGATCGCCTGGATCATGATATTCTGATACAAAAGCTTAGCAAATTCGGACTATCAGTGTCACTATTAAATTTAATTACCTCATATTTAGGAAATAGGCAGCAGTATGCAGAATACCATGGTTTCAGGTCATTCGACGTCTTGGCTAGCTCAGGTGTCCCTCAAGGATCTGCACTGGGACCACGTTTCTTTAATATCTTTATTAATGACATTGTCACAAATATTGACATTGAAAGCCTGTTATATGCGGACGATCTAAAAATCTATTGTGTAATTGAAACTGATGAAGATTGTGACATGCTTCAAAATAACTTGAATAAGATAAATGATTGGTGTCTACTAAATCAACTACCTCTCAATGTATCCAAATGTAGCGCATTTACATTTTGTAGAGCACGCAATTATATTAATTTTAATTATCATTTAAATAACCAGGAGTTACAAAGACCTGATACAATTAAAGATCTGGGGGTGACCTTTGATAGAAGTCTAAGTTTCAATGAACACATAAATTTAACTGTATCCATCACCTTTAAAAAGCCTAAGATTTGTAATAAGGAATTGTAAGGGTTTTAATAATACGTACATTATGAAATTATTGTACTACTGCTTTGTGCGATCAAAATTAGAATATTGCTCACTGGTATGGTCCCCGGGCTATGCGTATGCGTTCAGATGCCAGAAACTCATTTAGACATTTAAATATTATGACCCTACCATCCAAATATATATTCGAATGCCTGCTCTATGCCAAAAATAACAATCAAACATATATAACTTCACAGCACGTACATAATCACGATACTCGTAGAAAGGGTGACCTCAGAATAGATTATCTAAGATTAAAAAAATCATGCAATGCTACTTTGTATTATGCTCCGCTGTTTTATAATAAGTTACCAGAATCTGTGAGATCTCTCCAATACAAACTTTTTAGAAAGGTAATAAAATCATACTTGACCAACAAAGCATTTTACACATTTGAGGAATTTTTAAATTCAGGGATGACAACCTCTGATTTTAACCTGTAATAATTTATGTAAAGTTTGTCTTATGGAATTGTTTGTTATATAAATAAGTGTATTATATGTTTTATTTGTAAGTGTTCTCTTTTATATTCATTTTAGTCCATTGGTAAATGTGGCCCAATTGTTTTAAGTGTTTTTACTATTTTACATTTGTATTTTGACTTGTGCAAAAATTGTATAATTTAAAGCATCAATAAACTATCTATAAACTATCTATGCTACGTACATAAAAAGTATTGAAAACATTCAGCGTCGTTTTGTTAAGTATTTGTGTTTTATTGAAGATGGCAATTATCCCACAACTGGTTATTCACAAAACCTCATGTTAGAAAGACTTGATATGTCGAGTCTAGAAAATAGGAGACTAGCACACTCTGTAATATTTCTACATAAAATTATTCACAATATATCTGATTGTCCGTCTATTTTGGAGCAACTGTGTTTTCGCGTACCTCGTATAGGAAGCAGAAATCGTGAAACATTCTATCTTGCTACTCCCCGAACAAATTTATAAAAACTTTCAACTATACATTTTATGTGTAAAAATTATAATTCAGTGCAAAATGAGCTTGATATATTTAATTGTAGTCCTGCATCAATTAAAAAATTACTATGCGTATAACCCCATTTCCATGTTTTTTAGAGTTATGTGATGTGTATATATATTTTAAGTCAGCTTTTTCTTAGTATTACATTTGTATTTTGTTTCTTCATAGTACATCAAGTACTGTGAATTTAGAATATATATTACTTATACTGTTGGTACTTACTAGTGTAACATTCCCACCCTTTAATTGGTTTTCTGTTGGGTAGTTGTATCTAAATAAATTAATTAATTAATAGTACTAATAAATAGTACCACAGTACCGATATAGTTCCATTTGAAAAAATTGAGTTTTGTCCCAAAAACAATTTTTATTTGCTCATAAATCACATAATTTAGTGCTTTTAACGAGATTTCGATATTTGTAGCATTACACGGGTCATTTAGAATAAATCGAAACCATCATGGCACATTTAAAAGGAAAACTAAAAATTATATTATAAAAATTGGTTTGAAATGTCACTTATTTGGCATCGTTGGATTCAGAAAATTATGCAGAATTCAAAAATGCAATAATATATAGGATGTTCCATTTAGAAATTGAAAGTTAGTGTCACTTCCGGCGAAACCGGAAGTGAAAAAAAAATCAATTGAATCTCAAACAGTGCCGCTTATTATACATGTACTATATTCTAAATTTCAATCAATTATCTCCAAAACTAGAGGAGGAAAGGGGGGTATACCATGATAATGTTACACCCGGTATATAGATGCCAAATGACCTATAATAGTTTTATGTACAGGTAGGGCATCACTTTATCCAACATCCTATACAGAATAATTTAAATAATTTGGAAATCGAAGTTAAGTGTCTGAATGAAATTGTTTATAGGAAGTGACTACTGAACCGCCGCAGCGGAAGATTTGTGAATTAGTAATGAACCGCCACACTGGATGAATAACGGTTTGTTATTGCTTGTCAAGTATTTATTCCATACTATAGCGCTAATTGTCAGATGGATGGTTGGCAATGCATAATGTTCTCGTTTAGGATTCGAGAGGTCCTGGGTTCAGCTCCAAGTCCCATTGCACTTATTTTTGTTTTGTAGTGATTGATCTATTTTTCTTACAAATTCAGGTTCGATTTAACGCCAGAAATAATGTTTTCTTTCTTTTTCCTATAATAATTTCATATGTTCATATGTTTTCTTTAGGCTGCTATCTAATTATTTATAATTATCAGCACCACATGCAGTATTAGCGTCGAAAGGGTGCCCCCCCCGCCTTTTTTCCACAAAATAACACAAAATATTTCAATTGCTCGATTTGCGGAACACTAATAGAAAGAATGCTGCATTGCGGAACACTACCCTCGGCCTTTAATTTATGTTGTCCACATACATTCACGATTCTTCAACTTTTATACAGCTATTTGACTAGTTTTAAAGTTACCAATACTAAAAACAAGTCCATCCGGCATGGCGGTTCATTATTGATTCACAAATCTTCCGCCACGGCGGTTCAGTAGCCACTGAGTTATTTATATGCATTATACTCCAGGAAAATAAGGATTCAGCCTTGGAATGGGAGGGAATAAGCTGTAAATTTGTAAGAAGTTTTGTTTTGGCATTCTGAAGGATGGTAGAAAAGTGTCATATAATCTCGTGTCTGCGTCGCGAGATACTCAAAGTCAAAGGTAACGAAAATTCGTATTTTGCCATTATCTCGTGTCCTATGAGAAATACGTCATTTAAGGTTATTATAAAATTTGTAGATCGTAAAATTATCTACAATTTTCATTCAAGCATTTTTTCATATCATCAACCATTCTCGAGATACAGCGTGTGCATTTGCTTATTTTAAATGGAACACCCTATATATTTTCGACTTCTTGAAATGACCATGAAATTCTGGGTCCAAATATTTAGCACACCCTATACCTAAACTCAGCAGTTTCGGATATATTTGACATATTATAAAACATTTGACAGGTGCAACGGTTTGCAATAACAGTTATAAATTTCTTCGGGTAGCAGATCCTTTTTTGCTCTTTGGCACGTAGAATGAACACGATATGAGCTAGCCTCTACAATAAAAATAAATTCCATAATAGTATACCAAGTGTTCTATTTTCACGTTACATTTTGTCAAATTCAAACTTCAAAAACTTTTTTATTTCAAATGGAACACCAAATCAATTTACATCAAATCATGTAAAATCAAATTTCCTTTTTTCTGGTATAGGCATTGTAGGGGTTTGAAATATTGGCGATTTTCTGATATGTGCTTCGCTTGCCACTCTTCGCGCCGTGTCTCGAGAATGCTTGAAACAAAAATTGTAGCTAATTTTACAGTCTACTAATTTCATAATAGCCTAAAATGAGGTATTTCACATAGGAAACGAGATAATTGCGAAAAACCGATTTTCATGACCTTTGACCTTGAATATCTAGCTACGCAGACATGAGATTATATGAGGCTTCTCTACCGGTCTTCAGACTAAGCTTAGTAGAATGCTAAAACGAAGATTTACAGCTTATTCCCTCCCATTCCCAGGTTTGTCTTTTATTTGGCTTTATTTTCCTGGAGTATTATCCAACGAAAAGACATTCATTAAAAAAATTTTTTCTTCAAGAGTTTCAATTTTTATACAAAGACTAGTTACATAAGTTTTACATTTAGTAATATAGGGCAGACACCGACTAGTTAGAACTGGAACAAATTCAATATTTTGGTAAGTTTAAAAATTATCAACAATAAAATGTGCATTATAGTAGTTTTTACTCTATACAGAAAGAATACGAAAAGCTACATGTTTTTGTTATGTATAAAAATCTGTGTGAGTGCAAATTGAATTCCCTACGATAAATAGAACATGAGATACAGTGGTTCAATTATGATATAAATCATACTTAAAGGTAGTTGAAAACCAGTATTTCTTATTTTCAGAAGTAATTGTTTTTCTGTGCATGGAGCGACAAAACTACACATATAATGACGTGCACCAAGTAACAAGAATAATGTGCTAAAGAAAGACTCTATGACTAATAGGTCTAAAGTTATAATGCCTCAATCTAAGCTCTGCAGAGACCTAAAATTGGGTAATTTGAGAAATCCATGATTATTCTATTATGCAGGAAGAACATAGAAACTAAATTGTAAGTGACTATACATCTTATCTGTTATGTATGAAATTCTGCGTAAAACGATGTAAAATGAACTCCTTGCCATTAACGAAACAGAAGATATGATCTTTCAAATACAACAAGTAGTTAAAAGTGGCTTCATCTCTTGACATACAAGATATTTTTGTGTTTTTTGGCAAACAATAAATTGCATTGTTGTGCACCATATTTTCTCTGTCGTCTTCAGTTTGTTCTCTTCTATCTACATCTTTATCAACAGGTTATGAAGCCCATTTCCTTTGAGAGTTGAAATTTGTCTACTTTGGAGTCAGGCTCTTGACAACACATACCATTCTTATGTTATCCAATAGTTTTTCATCTCAATCTTATAGCTCAGCAGCCATTTCAGGAACTTTTGACACCCAAGACAGCTGCCTTTTCGTCCACTTCTTGTTAAAAGTATTCTTCGTATATGTTCACTACACTGACATCAATGTTCTTTTTGTGAATACTTTGTTTGTTAGTTTATCCCATACATTTTTGGCACTTGAACAAACGAGGATATGCAGAGAATCAGGTTCAACTGAATATGAATTTTTTAATAAATCTTGAATTATGGCACTTTGTTATCAAATATTTTAGCACCCATGGCAGATAGACCATATATCTATTAACATCTATATCACGCTTCCCAGCCAAAACGTGAAGCAATGATTATAAGACAGAAGATCTTCTCGGAGGCTTTGGATTGTTTGCGATTGCTTGTAGACATTTCTGAAGCAGTGTTGCCAGTATTAATATATAAATATTATATATATTTTTTAATGATAGTGGGGAACATACCAAGATGATGAAAATAAATACTTTTATTATATATAAGTAACAGAGAAAGTTCCAGAATGAATATTTAAACTACAAACAGAACATTGCAAATGAAAGATTTATAATATACATAATTACACAGGCACATACAAAAAAAAGTTCAAACCCAGAAACTAAATCTACCAATCTTTATGTATTTTGACCTCCTGAATTCGATACCACCATGAGAATTTCATTTTAACATAGGGTTTTTTTTTAATCTTAGATTTTAAAATCTAAAAATGCTATTTCAAAGATAAAAATCTAAGATAAAAAAAACCTAACGATAAAATGAAATTCTGATGACGGCATTGAATTCAGGAGGTCAAATTACATAAAAATTGGTAGGTTTAGTTTCTGGGTCTGAACTTCTTTTCTTGTACTGTCGTGAGCAAAAAAAAGGACAACTTTTTTTTTCTAATGTAAATCTGTTTCTATTTTTTGAATATGTAATGAGTAGCCAAAATAAAAGAGTTGGCACTTTTATTATATTTTTTATTGTAATGCTGTAATTATTGCTAAAGCAGAAGATGGGTTTTCAATGAGACATATTGAACTGTGTTATAACATTAACAAAAATTCTGTGTTTAACATTTTAAAAACGTGGAGAATAAACGATACGAATAGTAGAAATCCTGGATCAGGACAACAAAGAATATCCAACTAATTATTAATATTTTGTTATTGCATCATTTCTATTTCCAATTTCTATAAGTCTGTTTGGCATAGAATGAAATAAACTTATACAATAATCATTAGTAATAATATTTTCCCATGCATTATTTACTACTTCCAGTAATTCTTGGGCATTCCGTGGTCTCACATTTCGTTTTTGGATACTTCTTACGAGTAGTACCCATACGTCTTCCACAGGGTTAAGATCTGGACTATGACTGGGCCAGTTAAGAACATTAATGTTGTTATCTTGAAATCAGTTAGTCACATTATGAGCAGTATGAACTGAACAATTATCTTGTTGAAATATGAATTCATTATTAGGAAATAATTGTGACACAGAAACGAGCATAATTTTGTCTAAAATCCTAATGTACATTTCACTATTAAATCGTTCCTCAATATGCCACAAAACACCAGGACCATGTGCCGATATCCAAGCTCACATGTTAACGGAAAATTTACCACTTTTGTCATTATTAGATATCTCATCGAATCGAGTAGTCTGAGGTCGGTAAACATGAATACGACAGCTGTGTGTAGACTGGAAAGTATTTTCATCTGTAAAGATTACATTGTTCCAAAAATTTACATAATGCACTAAAAACTCAAGCTTCTTTATCTTTAGCTTTAAGTAGGTATTTCTGTGGTGCTGGATGACAGCGTAGCTCCGATTCCCTTACTCGCCGTGACCAGTACTACTTGATCCAGAAAAATTCGTTTCCTCAGCAGCCTGAATTACTGAGTGAAATAGATTTTCTACTAATTTATTTACCAATTGCAAATCTTGCTGTTGAGTCGATATCCTTCAGCGCCCTGATCTAGGATTTCTACTAATCGTACCAGTTATTCTCTACTTTTGTGTTAAACACGAAATTCTCGTTAATATTATAATGCAGTGCAATTTGTCTCATTGACCATCTATCTTCTGCTTTGGCAATAACTCCAGCTTTAGCTAAATCACGTATTAATTTTCTCTTTATATATTTTGACCTGAATTCGATGCTGCCTTCAGAATTTTATTTTATCATTGGATTTTTTTTATCTTTGAAATTGCATTTTTTATTTTATAATCCGAGATAAAAAAAAAAACTTACGCTAAAATGAAATTCTGATGTCGGCATCGAATTAAGGAGATCAAAATACATAAAGATTGGTAGGTTTAGTTTCTGGGTTTGAACTTTTTTTTTTGTGAGGCTGTGTCATATATTTTGACATACAAACAGTGGGTGTAAAGTGGAAAAATAACCTGTAATAATTAAAGTTTGGTGAGTATTTATTTCATTGTAGTTAAATTAATCTTCCTACAGTATTAAACATCCATATAAAGATGAAATAGATCTAATATATAGCACCAATCATGAAACAAATAATCTCAGGGTCGTTACTTTCGGTCTTGATTAAACACATGGTTAACTAATCCGCCTGCTAATTTAATCGAAATAAATAGCCAAGGATTAAACTTGGTTGCATACTTTGTGACATATATAGCAGCTGAGTTAGTTGATCCAGTTTTTCTTTAGTTGGCATTATTCATTTATCTGTTCTTCTTCTTATGTTGTATTACTTTAAATTCAAATAGTCTAGTGTAGACATATGCTCTATACACCTTATATTTTTAGTTCATATATTGAAGAGATGAAAAATAAAATCATGTTTTTGGAAGTTTATGTTGATTGAGGTTATGGTTATTTTAACTGTCATTAGTTACCAATATTACTCATGATGACATCTAGTCTTCATATTATGTTATGACTGTTCAGTGAAAAGAATTTATATAAATAGAAGCAGATACACATTTATAAGTGTGTTGACAACATCTCGTACTCAAGTTCAGGCATTACATTTTATAACCATATCTCCCTTTATGACAAATATTGCCATAGCCCCATTTTTGTTGCAAGTACATTCATTTTATCATGACAAATAAATGTAAAAGAGCAGACTATTTTTATCCTCAATTACACCACAAACATATTTC
The DNA here is from genome assembly GCA_963583905.1 of Stenurella melanura. Taxonomy (NCBI): domain Eukaryota; kingdom Metazoa; phylum Arthropoda; class Insecta; order Coleoptera; family Cerambycidae; genus Stenurella; species Stenurella melanura. The sequence goes on from OY757309.1 coordinate 154,879,054, forward strand.
TTCACTATTTTTACGATTCAACGAGAATAATTGTTTAAACTTACAAAACACAAAAACATTTTGAGGTTAGGGTAGTCAAAACAGACAGTTAAATTACTAAACTTCACATATGTCTATGCTACACTCATACCACGAGCATGGACAGACTGCAACAGAGATAGCACCTTAGGCAATATTGTAACTTAAAATGAATGAAATGGTGAGAAAAAGGTATGTTGGACATGTTGGCAACAGTATCGTATGCCTTTTACACTTTATCTCGGCTTATATTTATATAAATTCTTTGTTTCACTGTTGTTACTGAAATGGAGAAAAGGAAGCGAGGGACTAATTCTACTTCAAGTGAAATTAGTTTGTTCATGCACACGTTGAAATCGGAATTAATGACAATAGAAAATAATAATACTGACTTTAAGAGACAAAAATAATGCTTGAAAAAGGGCGACAGCGCCAAAATAATGAAGAATACAGAGATACGAATACATTGAGAATTATATATGAAAATATTAAAAAGACATTAAAAAATAAATTACTACTCAAAAAGAAAAATATATGGAAACATTATTTATGTACTCTTAATCTTCTTCATCATTATTGTCAAATACTTCAGCCAGTTCATGTAAATCCATTTATCAAAATAAAATTTACGAATTACAGTTAAAACATCACTACTAACCATACTTCACAAAAAATATGGTTATGTTTAAACTCGATCAACTATGGTCATCATATCTCGATGCTAAGATTAAATTTAACTACAGCCAATTTAACTACGATTAAGCCCCAACAGAGCTTGAAAGTAACCAAATCAACTGGTTAATATTTAGCCAAATGCTAAATAAACTTAATTGGGACTGAAAGTAACGGCCCTTAACTTATATTTAAAAAATGTATGATCATGCACATTGCGTGGTAAATCTCCGATGAAGACAGAATATACATGTATATATGTTCTATCTCATAATCTTCACTTCACTTTCCTCTTGCAAGTTAAATAGAGGGGACGTGATAGTTGTTAATAGATATATAGCTGTCTGTGGTAAGCTCTTTCCAAAGATTACCTTTTTGTGCTACAGGATATAGGGTGTTTCTTTTGAAAAAATGAGAAAAGGCAGAGATGTCGCTTCCTGACTCGCAAGGTACGAACGGTTCATTTCATGAGATTTGTTAAGAGCAGAGTACACTACAGATTTTTTACAATTCTTGACACACTCTATACGCTATTTATGCCCTCTACCATCTTGTTTTTGAAAATTTTCGAAATATAGATATAAGAAAACCAAAATGTTTGGATGGCACGAGGCTGGGACACCATGTATAGCTTGAAAATGGAAAAAATATATGAATTAAAATATATCAAACAAAATTCTTCTTAATAATAACAATATTTCAATTGAAAATTTGAAAGTGTGTGTCCAAATCCAAATATGAGATCGCATTGGTCGCAGCAAATCTGCATATTGTGAGTTTTAGACAAATATTCTCAAATGCAAATTACAACAAACAGTACTGCAGGAGTGACACTAAACAATAATTGCAAGAAAGAAGTTAGTTCATGGTTTGGCAGATTACCTAGTAGCAAATAAGAAGAAATCGGCTCGGCTATTTGCAGATGAAGCCAAGAAGGTGCGAACATGAAATACGATGAATTAGTGAGTTAAGTGTATTAAATAAACTGAACCCCATAGACCAGACTTAGTATCAGCATTAGCTATGGTACAGTGTACAATTGTTTTATTTACATATTTTTGGACAAATGCTTTGAAATTTTTCAAAATTCAATTAATAAACATAATAAAAGTCAATGAACAATTTACATTTCTCAGCTTTTTTATGTAAAAAGGTGATTCTCCAAACATAAAACATACTATTTAATATAAAAGAATAATAACAATTTCAGAAATAAAATTAAAAATGAAATGTCAAATTGAAATCATTTTTTACTTGCAATGACAAGAAATCATTGAGAGATTTCGTGGCTTTTCAAATGTTCAAAACGAAATGAAATAATAAGTACGCCATTGGCAACAGGCGGTTTTCTTTTACTGGAATGCAATGTATAAAGTAAATTGTCCAGGTCAATGCCTATGTTCGCACCTCAATGGTTTTAACTGTGTACAGGATAAAAAACGGCAATTATTTACACCAATGTGTACACTGTCAACTAACAAGCACTACTAGCTATTATCTAATATGTGCATTTCTACAGAAGAATAAAAAGGTGTAAAATAAGTATACCATTTTTAATTCATACTCACCGAACCCCAAACTGCATCTGGCTAATAATAAAATACAAATGGGTTAGTTATAGTCACTCTATTTTACCTAAAAACTAAGCAAAGTTTTTCTGTCACATTAATGGCAATAATTAATACAAAAATCATACTATAAGGGCCATCTTTTTCATCTATCATCATAATTAACCCCATAACAATAATGAGTTAGAATGTTTTCCACACTAAGGATCTGTTATAAACAACTTCTTTCTACTGGCATGTTCTTAAATATTTAACTATTTTAGTTGAATTTTAGAGTGCTAGTATAATATTTCCAGTGACTTTACATTTTCGACTACATTGTCTTGAAGCTTCAAATCCCTCTTGCTTGCAGTAAAAATTAAAAATAATAGCAAGTTTTTTATGTCATTTATTTGTATTGAAATTTTCTAGTGGCAGAAAATGATGATTTTGAAAAATCCAACTTATAAATAACTTCAAATTTGCTTTCTGACAAAAAAAGGTACAATCAAACATTGAATTGAATTGTGCCAACGAAAAGCTGCGAAGAACGGTTCGGAAACTATGATTATCGCATATATCATAAAAAACTCTCTATATAAATAGTAAATATAAAGGCCTTTATCAGAAACGCAAATAAAAACAGAGCTCTCAATGATTAAAAAAATAGCCAAGAACAATGGTTTCCCCACAGAAACTATCGCCAAATTAATAAACGAAAAACAAAACCAGTATACTTTTAAAGCAATTTATCCCATAGTTAGAGAATAAAAACAAACACCTTACGCTACCATCACAAACTGTGATACACTAACATAAAAAATATCAAATATTCTCAAAACACATAATATCAAGATATCATCTAAACCCCAACAAAAATTATCGAATTTAATTTACAATGCCAAGGATAAAACAAATAGATACAATAAATCTGGAGTCTATAGGTTAAATTGCTCAGAGTGCAATAGCATATATATAGGACAGACTGGACGTAATTTTAGAACCAGATACTTCGATCATGATAGGTCCTTCAGACTACAAAAAACAGATTTTGCTTTTTCTAATCACATGTTAGAGAGTGGACATAACTTCCCAGATATTAATAATATGCAAATCCTCACTATGCTAGCAAAGGTTTGAAACTTAATTTGTTAGAAGCATGGGAAATATACAAATACAATAATAAGAATGATTTAATTTTGTTAAATGATCAATTAGATATTATGTATTCGCCTCTTTTTACTGCTACCAAAATGTAATTAATATTTCTGAGAAACCCCACCCTTAGATTGTTAGGACATCATAAACTACCTGTGTACTTTCATAATTCTCTAATCTGTTTAATTCTAGAAACATATTTAAATAGGGACCAAATCTTTGTATTTCATTCTTAGTTGAATCATCGTTTGAAAATGACCTAAAGGGTTGAAACTGCAGTCACGTTTTGTGCAAATATAGTGGTAAAAAACATAGTAGTGTTTTACTCAATTTCGTTATAAATATTATTATTATTATTTCAACTTTTTTTTTGTCTATTTTCACTGGATTATTATGGAATTTAGTATCTTGATGCTTACGAAACTCAAAGAAAATTGGATAGGTCCCTTCGAAAAGGTGGAGAATCAGTTTTTATGAAATGAAACTCCACAAATTGGCTAATGGATTAGGTCCAATGAAAAAAAAAAGTCTCCACAAAACCATATATTTTTATTCCAAGAATCAAGTTTATTACTCCTCACACTTCATAGACAGTAAGAGCTGTAGGCATTTCTATTGGGTGTGGACTTTCGAAATGCCAGTAGAAGAAATGTATTAAATTAAATTATCTAGTTGAAATATTCATTTCAACTATCCCTTTGCTTAGTTCTCAGTAACGATGCACATGCCAATTAAAACAAAACATAATAATTAGAAACCATAAAAAATTATATATCACTGTTAAAAATACCTTTTTGGCACCAGCTTTCTGAATGCAAAAATTAAAAAACAAAATCATAACTCTAGTTTTCAATATTCCACGTTCGTTTAACACTTAGGCTTTTCTTCCACATAGGTTAGATTAATATTTTATATTCATTTAAGTCCACTTTGTTTTACATAGTTTACCAAGAACAGGCATTTACTGATTATAATATGGATCACAATTCAACTAATCTCAACTGTTTTCTTGTTAAACAGATAACAAATTGGGGGAATGTTTGCCCAAGGGTTAATCGACATTTTTTTATAGCAATCTACTTTTATATGTAAAAACTATCACCGCATGGGAGAATGGATTATTTTAAAATTTGGTCGGTATAGTGATATGAGATTAAATTTTCAATTATATGATGTAAAGAGACGAATGGTTGACTTGTGTTTCAAAACAATTCACACGAAAATCAAATTTTTCCATTAGACATCCTGACCGGTATATTATTGCTTATTTGAATCCTGTAGGTCAACATACATATGATCCAACTCTCAAATATTATGTTAATTTTCAAAAATATACTTTTTTAAATTTTGTTTTATACTTAAATTGCTTTGTTAACTCAAACCTATTGATTATCAAAAGATATCAATTTTTAATTATAAAATTTCAAAGAGAAAGTTAACATTATGCACTTAATTATTTTCTATAAATTAAAGGTCTAATTAAATAAGAGGTTGTTTCATAGGAATTCTATTAAAAAAATAGTTATTTAGACAAAAACTAACATTCCTGAAATTAATGTCCATCGATATGCCTACCAACCGGGCAAATCAACAGAACTAGCACTAAATAACTTAGTTTGGAAAATCACCCAATCTCTACAGGCAAAGGAGATTGCAGTGGCAGCATTTCTTCACACTGAAGGAGCCTTTAACAATGCACTGCCTGACTCTTACTATTATCACTTTTTCCATTAAAGGTGTTCATGGCACCCAACTGAGGGGACTGTGAAATTGAAACCAAAACTAAGTAAAATTTCATTTTCCCTATCATGTGTACAATACGATATTACTTGGCCTACAGTTTGTACAAAGTATCGAGTTTAAAAAAAAATTGTACCTGATACATCCCTAGTTTTTATAATACATTAAATCTGTGACTATTTTATCAATACTTATTTACCTATTTAGCCATTTTTGGAAAACATAATACGGTTTCCTGAGATTTCAGCTAAAAAAACTTTTATTAAGATCAATGATGTTTTGTAATAAAGCCACATATTGGCTAAAGTTAGAATGTTTCATTCCAGAAGCAAGTTTTTCACATCAAATGTAAAATATGGACATAACTTAGATATAGACTGAAGTAATTGATGATAATTATTCATTATTGTGAGAAATGAATGTTTTATGATGTTAGAAAGCAATTAAGAATTGGCTATTTCAATGTGAGTGTGAATAAAAAGTTGTCCACATGCTTATTAAGCTAATATGTACTATACTAATACCATCATTTCTTGTACATAACTCCTTTTGTTTATAACTAACGAGAAATGCTTTCTTTCGCTGGAAAAAATATACACACATAAGACATGAAAAATATCACACACATTACACTGTTAGTCACACAAAAATGTTGGAGTTAAAGAAATGATGTCTTGTAAGTATCCTCATAATCATGTTTCTCGTTATTAAATCTTGTTAATATTCCAATAAAAATTTCATGCAGATATTACAGCATGAACTTACTTATTAAAATTAGTATTATGAGACAGGCCATTTGCCTTAGACACTTAAATAAATGATTATATTTCATAATGCCATATGCATAATTAACATTTATATCATTTATATATGTGAAAACACTTTAATAATAGAAAGTATTCACTATAAACAAAATAATAGACACAACATATAACTTACTTTTCCATGACCTCTGTCATCGAAAGCTCCCTTTGGTGGCTTCAAACGTGTTAAAAGTTTATAAGTTTCAAGATTACGCATAAAAGATTTTCCACGAAGCTGGACTGCTTTCTCCCATTGTTTGTCAGCCATGGCCTAAATAAAAATTGAAATAAACATCTTGACAATTTCAAAATATCAACTGGTTTCTTTACCTGAGCAACAGCCTTGGTCTGTTTGACACATTCCATTAGGGGAACACGAACGGCTTGATTACCATCTAAAGAAATGACACAAGGTTCAGTATTCACTTCTGCCTCCATTAGAGCCATAACAGCTTCAGCACCCATTCTAGAACCCTAAATAGATAGATAATTATTGCACATGGAATGCTACAAATATAAATTTTCTTATTAGCCTACCCTCACATTAATATTTAATGTTTATTTGAAACTTGTCTAGATATATAGTCTATTCAGTATAAGACTAAAGTACTCCTGAGACCGGTTTACACAGCAAAACGCAATGTAGTTAAAATCTCAACCGGCTACTATTCAAGTCGACTCATCCTCCGCCGCAAAATATCCCTACTATGCCTTACTTACTTACATGTGTTAAATCTGAATAAATTCAATACTGAATGACACTAATGCATTCATTAGTGTCATTCAGAATTAATTGACTTTGCTTGTTGTGACTTATTGTAAACTGGACTGGTCTCGGTTCCATGTTATTTTGCATTAGAGGATTGTATCCAATGCCAATACATGGTCTCGGTCCCATGTTATTTTGCTTTAGAGGACTGTATACAATGTATACAATATATATTGTATACAATCCTCTAAAGCAAAATAACATGGAACCGAGACCAGTCCGGTTTACAATAAGTTGCAACAAAGTCGTAAGAGACTGTAGTGTGAACTTGCCACCTTCCTATCTAAAAACAACGATTCAGTTAATGAAGCCATAAAAATAGCAAAACCTATAAATTCTCGAATAATGAACGGACTTTGTAATGTCTTTTTAAGTCTACGTAAATTAATGTTAAAAAAATCCCTATGTCAGCTTTTCATTTGGGAATGTTTCCCACTCCTAGGGATACGGACAAAAAAATAAAAAACTAACTAATGAATCTGATAGAAATTAAATCGTCAGAAAAATCATAGTATATAATTTATCAACAACTTGAAAATTGGGATTTTACCATTGAAAAATTGGTATTTCTAGACCATTTTTCATAATAAATTCAAAAAGTATAATAAGATATAGAATGAGATAGTATAGAATAAAAAAGGCTATAAAATGGGAACAACTTTGGTTTTCTCTTATTGTTCTATGGTGAATTGTTAAAATATGACAGTTTAATCATAGCGCTTGAGCATTTATAATTTATCAATCAATCTCAAATATCTCAAAAATAATCAGTTATTTGTGTTGGCAGAAGGATGCATATTGGCCATGCAGTATACCCATACATGTGCATTCAAATTATTATTTCTATAAAAAGATGCTTGCAAAAAAATGCGCAGAAACGAGTTTCTGTTGGTCCATTATTCCAAGCCAATGAAAGCGAATTGTGTCATATTTTACATCAAATCCAATGGCACCAGCAACCTGAAGTATTGTGATGTTTGCCGGCTGTAATTGAATTAAGTGATATAACCTTACTATCAGTGCGAAATGTCTTCATCAGAACAACCCGGCCCTTCGAAAAAACCTTTATTCGGCAAAGCTTAGCACAAATTATTACTCTTACACTTAACCTGAACAAAGGTTGTTCGTAATAATAATGAAATAAACCACATAATAGATACTATTAATAACATGAGAAAATTATTACTAGAAATAAAATACCTATAAAAGACACATTATAGAAATAAAATGTTTTGGAAAACAAATCATTATTCTTATAATTTTTTTTACAATAAAATTTACATACTAAGATTATCTTTTCTTAAGACTGCCATCAGTATAATTTTAAACTAGATGTAAATATACAAACTTCGTTTCTTTAACTATACAATTTAAAATATTCGCTGTTCAGGACCTGTGTAACCTATGTAAACGCCAGAGTTGGACGAGTTCTAATCTATTGCATTAGACAGATCCTCGACCTCGAAAATTTGATTGCAATTATATATTCTCATACCCCAGATGATGCTGTCGATGGTAAAAATATTCACGTACGTTAGCTCCGCCCCAAACATCTTTTCATAATAATATGAATGTTATCGGTCATTAATCAAAAGTCTTTATAATACTCTTTTAAACATATTTATAAATCTGAGATTATTGACTTTAGCTGCTTCTGGGAGCTGTGGGAGAGATTTTGGAGAGTTGTGCCCATTGAGACTTGATCAGAATGACATAAACTACAAATTCCTTGAATATAAGGCCAATCCGCTAAAACACAATTTCAATAAAGATTGAGCAGGGTCCACTGAAGCAAATTATTTAGAGAATATGATAGAACACAAAGAATTTTACCCAGTATATACATATTTAAATTACTCTGCTTCGTTTATAATAATATCGACAAATTTAGCCTCAATAGAGAAGTACATAATCACACAACTCGTAATATAAATGACGTACATATCAATAATTACAGGCTAAGTAAATTTAAAAAATCTCCGTACTGCGCTGGTGCTTATCTATTTAACATATTACCAAACAAGATCAAATTATTACATCCATACAAATTATTTAAGACAGGATTGAAAAACTACCTATTAGAAAATTGTTTCTATTCTTGTGAAGAATTCTGTTTAATAGGAAATCATGTATAATTGGTATATAAAACACAATTTAGTCACCAGGTTAATTTTTTAATTATATTTTATGTGTGCATATCTGTTATTTTTACATATTGATCTTTTCCTTTTTTTTGTTAGTCACTACTTTTAGGTTTGTAGTTTTATTTAATTTCTTTATGTATATTGACGAATGTTTTTACAACAACTTTTAGTAGTCAAAAAATTGCTCTCTATTTTCTTTTCTACTTCTATGAATGTTTATAATGTTATACTTTTACTTTTTTATGTTTTATATTTGTATAAAAATTTGTATTATCGTTATATATTTATATTCTGAATACTTGGCATATTATTCTTATGCTGGGGTTTGTGTGATTTTGACGAAACCATTTTTTTGTAACTTTGACAATATTGAAGGTTAATAAATTCTATTCTATTCTATTCAATATGCAACAATTTCATTACAATCACAAGAAATTCGAAAGCTGCAGCAGAACTTTCCAGAATCACATATTCATTCCACATAAACTGCATGTTTGAATGGATACAAAAAACTTGATGGCTCTGTGCCAAAAGAATGGCGAAAGTGGCCACAAGATGAAAGTTTGTAAGATGATAGACGCGTTTCTGTTGAAAGTGTGGTCTTTCAACAGAAACGCATATTTAAATTTCAATTAAATTAAAGATTATTATTGACAATTGATATTCTTGCCTTTTTAGTAACTGGTAAACCGTCATAGTATGTATGCTAATACCACTAAAGTGAATAATAAAATTTTCAAAATAACATCTAGACGACTTTTAAAATTTTTATAAGATTTGGTAAATCAACGCATTAAATTGACATCACAATAATTTTTCCTACAAATGCTTTTTTTTCTAGCCAATAGAAATTTTTATTTTTTTATTTCCTATAATGAAGAAAAAATCAGAATACCAAAAGGGCGTAATACATAAATGATGAAAAATGGAAATTTAAAAACAAATTTTAGAGATCAACTTGTGTCCACGTTTTATTAACTAGCTCTGGCTTCAAAAGTTGTCCAAATTTTATGTTCTTTTTTATTAACTCCTTGAGTGCCTACCGAATTTAAAGAAAAATGTCAATAGAAAACCCGGAGATACCGAGTTTCATCAGAATTTCAGCGTTTCGAGGTCACTGACTACTATTCTGAGGTCGGATTTTCAAAATTCAATATGGAGGATAAAATAATTAAAAGTGCTTCAATTACATAAAAAATGCCCATACAGAGTATTTTTGAGTCATTGATTACGATTACATATATATAATCAGCGACCTCAAAAACCCTTATAGTAGTAGAACGAATCTGGATTTGAAAGCCGACAATGGTATTGGTCCTTTTTCATGTAGAATTGACCAAACTAATCAAAAAAGTATTCACATGGAAAAATGTCAGTGGCATACCACTTTTTTGGTAAAAAATATCAGAGGACATGTTTGCAGGGACGCCACTGGTGGAGCTATAAAATAACTTTTCTAGCTAAAATATGTAGTTTTATATCCTACTAACACAAACTAAAATTGAAAATAATATATAAAGTACTTTTGGAGATATTAAAAAAATAACGATTAAAAAAAAAATTCAACACACTGTAGCAAAAAATTTAAGCTGTTGTAGATATGTGTCCATATAAACTTTTCTTCATAAAATGACCTAAGGAATCATACCCTGAAATATTAGCACGTAATTAAGGAAAACTCGCCGTATTAGCCCAAAAATATTCTTTGATTTGATCTCCCTTTTAACACAAGTGGAACTTACATATAAGTCTAGTCCGAAGTCGATAACTCTTTTTGTTCCCCCTTCCCAGAGGCAAGAGCATTATCAGCTCTAACTCCCCCTGATCATCCTATTGCCACGATTTTTTCTTCAAACTAAAGGGCAAAAAGTCCCTCTATGTGCAAAAGAAATTATTTAAATACAACCTTTTTTTCGTGCAAAAAAAGTGATTTGAAAAAATGTAAAATCATTTTTTGCTTTGCAATTATTAGAAAAAAATCAAAAACAGTTTTCACCTATAGAAGTTGTTGGGATTATACAATGAGCAAAGACTCATCAATTTGTCGAGTTTTTGGGTGAAGTTACCAAGCTCCGAAAATTTTTACTGTCTCCCTCCCACCCTAATTCCCCCACCAAGTTCCCACCTTGGCCAGATTTAAGCCTTACACTTTCCCTACATCCACCAAAAATTTCAGAGCACTATCATCCTTCTTTCCTGGAGAAATCAATGGCTTAACACTTGAAACTACCGGCAAAAAAACAATTTCCGAGGATTCTTCAATTAGTTGATAGACTTGACCTTTACTTGGTGAAAAACCTTTATCACTAATGAAATAAAAAACACTAAACTGTGTTTTCAGATTACAAATTTCATATGGAGTTAAACTTAATTAAGCAAATCGCAGTTTACAACGGATTTCAAGCCTCTTTTATAGATAACTTATTGCACAAAAAACGGTACAATAACGCGGTAAATGCAGTACATTCGACCTATAAAGATCATGATAATTCAAAATCTAATTTCAGGTCATTAACATTCATTGGCAACAAAAAAAGATGAATTGTTGGGAGTGTATAAGCTGACTTGTGGGACTTGCCCTAAGATATATGTGGGACAAACAGGTAGAAATTTAAAAAAACGTATGATGGAACATCTTTTTTACTAATACTAATAAAAATAATTCTACCTTTGCAAATTACCTTTTAGAAGAAAAGCACTTATTTAACGACAATTTTGATATCCTTCATACAGTTAGTAAGGGACCAAAGTTGACGTTACTTGAGAGCTACGAATTAATAGGTATAAAAATTGTAATATTTTATTTAACGATCAATTAGACATAAATAATTCTCAACTTGTAAATCTATTTTAATTTCATTTCTTAGTAGTATATTTTATATTATCAGTAAATAATTACAATCGTATGCAAATGAATTCAATGTCATATATTTAAGGTCCAATAAGTTCAATTTGTAAGTAGTGTAGTAATGCGCTCATCTGATGAAGCTAATGTTTTAGCAAAACGATCGTCATGTTGATGTAATATATGTGAAAACGTTAAAAACAGTTTAGTGTTTTTTATTTCATTAGTGAATTTTTCAATTTCCCATAACTTGAGATTTAATTAATATTTTTGGATAAACCTTGGCTCAGATCACGTATTTTCAAATTTTCCTTAACTTTGAATTAAACTTTTTTTCATAGAGGCATCATTTTCCGAGTTTTGTCGAAAAAGTAATTTTTGCAAACTTTGTGTGCAAATATCTCCCCACAAACTTAAAGAATGGCAAGAAAAAAAATCAAATTCCTTTGTCGCTTGCATTCCTTTTTCCTGCCAGATCCGTTCTACTATTACACACAAGTTTTCAGGGGTAAAATTACTTAATCTTATAATTTTGAGGGCCGCCTTACATAGTGGATATGCCATGTTGAAGTTGAATTTTAAAAATTTGACCTCAGATTTGTATTAACGACCTCAAAAACCCTCATATATACATTTTGAGCCAGTTACGCATTATTTTGACATCATACAAGTAAAATTATACTTACATGGCAAATATTTTTTTAAATTATGGAAATGCGCAACTTTGGATGTCATTAAAAACACACAAAAAAAAGGAAAGTTAATGGTTGGAGTGTATTTGGCAAACCCTAAAGATTCCATAGACACCTCACTTGCGTAATTTAAGCTTAATATAAATTGAGTGCTAGAAAATATTTGATGGGAAAGATGCTATTCTCTCGCACTTTCAACCCAGTCACAAAAGGCAAAGATCTTTGCCATCGGAATTCAAGAGGTTAACTGATACTGAGAATATTAAAAAAAACAGAACATTAAGACAATTCCACAATTTTTTAAAACAAATTAAAGCTAATAGGTCTTACCAAAATTCTGTCAAATGCTGATGGATTGCCTCCTCTCTGGACATGACCCAAAACTGTTATTCTGGTATCTTGATGTAAGTTATCTACAACAACTTTCTTGACCTGTTCAGCTGTAATAGCTTCTCCATTTGTATCGATTGCACCTTCAGCAACGATGATGATGTTTAATCGTTGGCCAGAACTTCTTTCCTAATTTCAAAATTGAAGCCATTGAATTTTTTTTATTATGAAAATAATATGTAAGCATGTCAATTGGTTATACAGTAGTAAGTAGTAATATTATACAGGGTTACTGTTGATTCGATGTATTCCTTTAACCGTTTCTTTCAGGCATTGGTTTTTACATGTTGAGCCCAGTGTGCGGCAGCAGGAGAGCTTCCGGATTCGTACGGCTCCCGTAATTAAATGAGAAATTTATGCGCATATACATGTTTTATTTAGCCATATAGAGTCAAATAATTAATAAAATAAATACTCTGTTCAAAAATATAACAAAACATAGAATTTCACAAAAAAATGCAAAATAAAGACAGAAATGTACTACAGTGTGGTAATGCTCAAAATTGGTGGGGGATATAAATCAGCCTATTGTACAGAGGAGTTAGAAATAAATATAAATAAAAAAAGATGTGTTTTAGTCTATCTTATGGGCGGATACGTCTGCTTCCAGCATTTAACCCATCCTCCAGCCTCGCGTAATTATCCGGTTTCCGCGCGAAAATGACAATACCTTATTATGAAAAGATTACCGGGACGAAAAAGTTTGCATAATTAAAAATTTAACAAGTAACTTACAATTTCACAATGACTCGTTTTCAAAATTTGACGACAAATTCTGTGAGCAAATTATATAATCTATCTAAATTAGACAGGATGGCTAAGGCTGCTTGGCCATTCATATAGAGTCACAAATTATTAAATTATCATTTATGAAGTAAAACAACACAGTAAACTTTAATTACTTTTTAAATTTTTATTAATCAACACCATCAGTTGATACTCAAAGTGTACATCAATATTTCGAATACAAGCATGAGCCCTGTTTCGCATTTCCGCCCTTGAAGCAATTGCGGATATGTTTCGTTACGGCTGCATATGGACATTTTCTAAATCAGCATTTCTTTAATTTATTCATTGAAATTCCTTTAGCGGACCAGCACAGAATGATATTTCAACATAATGGTTGTCCAGTACACTATCATCGCAATATCAGGGAATAGCCTAGACCAAAGAGCCAGAAAAGGTTTATTTAAAAAAAATTTTAAAATGCCAACCGGGGTTTTTCAGTTGAAATATGTATCTCTCAGTATGATATATATAGGCTATTGATTATGTCTTCAAAAACAGGGCAATAAGGAACTAAGACGTTCACGAGTTTTTATTGCAGGAATCAATCAATGGGTTATGAATGAAGAAAAAACCGCAGAGTGCTATTAAATTGGAGGGTGGAAATTGAAGATAGGGGTGAAAAACCACCCCTTTTGGTTTTTTCAATATATCTCGTAAACAAAGTAAAATTTCGATATATCTCATATGAAACTTTTTGTAGAGAATCAAATTTCCCATCGGAATAGTGTTTTCTGAATATGAAAAAAAAAATTTTTCATGACGAAGCAGTCGAAACAAACTTGAAAAAAAAGCGAAAATTTCGATTTTTTGACTTTTTTTGCTTTTTCGCCTGTATCTTTTTTTGGGCTTAGATAGGTATAGGCATTGCTTCAGATAAAAAAAAGGAGATTAAATTTCCTTTAAAATGGCGGGCGGAAACATTTTTTTGAATAAAAATTGACCAAGATATTGAACCTGGCTTTTTTTGCATTTCGTCCCTCTTGTACGAATATTGTTTTCGTTCTCATTTTATTGAAAAAATTACTGTTTTAGTCAATTAAAAAAGTTTTTTTACGTTTATTATTTAGTAATACATGACAATTACAACAAATGTTTGGTTTAATTATCTATATTCGAACAGTGGCGGTTTTACCACTGGGCACACTGGGCGAGTGCCCATGCAGGGCGGCAAAATTTCAAGGGCGGCAGAATTTTTTTCTTTTGAATATTGCTTTAGTCGTTTTTATGATTCCGCTAATGCGACAGTTCCATTGAAGCCAAAACAACGCATCGAGCAATATGGATGGCAGCCAGAAGCGGTTTGCTTTCATATCTAATTTACATTAGAAAATAAATTCCTGCTACAAACTGTTCTGAGGGAAGGAGTTTCTCGACCTTGCGACGGGTAAAGATCTACTTACGGTCCACAATGACGCAAGAAAGGCTAAATTCACTAGCCAGCATTAAATATTGAAAATGAAATTTTAAAAACTATGAAAACAGGAGATATAATCAATGATTTTGCTGTAAAAAAAGGAAGAAAAGTTCGTCTTTACCTTGTATATATATATATTTTTTTAATTATTTTATTTTTAAAATTATTTTATCTCTTCTTTATTTTTAATAAATAGGTGTCATACAGAAAAGTCATTTTATATACCACTCACCTCTAATGTGTAGTGTCCTTTGTTCTCTTAAAATAAAAATTTTTTTTTGTAAGTATTATTTTTTTTGTAAACATTTTTTGGGTAGCATATATATTATGTTATATTTTTAAAGAGTAGGGGCGGTATCTTAAAATGGTGCCAGGGGCGGCAAGCATGTTAAAACCGCCCCTGTATTCGAACACAGCAAATTGGTCCAGGAGTTCAAATTAGAGTTCCAGGAGGTCCAGGAGTTCAAATTAGACATGATTTAAAACCACTAGCAAAACCAGACAACTTTCTATCAAACGAAAGCAATAAAAAGAACTTCATTGCATATTTGATTGAAAAATTGAAGGAATTAGACACTGATGCAGTGCAAGCAGATGAGACGCAGATTTTCTTATTGTCGAATGCGCAAAAGAGAAAGCATCAATGTTAAAAAATGCTGTTATGGTTGGACAAGATGTGGACCTGGCTCATGCTTGTATTCGAATTAGAGGTGAATAATTTGAGCATCGATCATAACTAATAGAAATAAAAATGTAGTTAAAGTTTACTGTGTTGTTTTACTTCATAAATTATAATTATTATATATTCAAAAATTCAACATCGTTTAAGCTTAAGCATGCTTCTTAAGGAACTGCACAGTTTTTTAAATGTTGCATACATCAATGAAAAGCTAATAAATTAGAGAAGTTGAAATGTATCATCAAATTCTGGAAATAGGCCGTTATGAAATTGTAAGTAGCTTGTAAAATTTTGAATTATGGTAATTTTTTAATACTAAGGTTATTGTTGTTTTTTTGATTTAACCATTTAAAGCATATGAAGTTCGAACATAAAAATGAACATTTTTTACCACGAGGAGAATTTTTTAGAAGACACAAAAATTGTAACATCTTTGAAACTAAATGACTTTTGGATAACGCATATTTGGGTTCATTATATAATAAATTGCCTCTACTACCACATGTACTAAAGGAATACGGCGAATTTTCAGTAACCTTGCATTATACATTCAAATGTGCATGCAATAAAAATGATATTTTAAAACAGCGTACATGTGCATATGTGCAGTTTTTATCATGCTAATAAAGTACATATTATGGCTAAGAATATTCTATATTAAAAAATCGACAATTAATAGACTAGTTTAAGGCTGACATAAAATTATTAGTTTTAAAAAACGTCTGCAATAATAACTTTAAAAAACATTATCAAGGGTTCAGCAATATTAAACATTTTATTTTAAACTCGCCTATTATAATTAGCCAAATTTTTCCATTAATACTTGAATTAATTCAGTAAATCATTCGTGAATTAGATAGACTCTATTAATAATTAATTTATCTACCTAACAAATTTATCAGGAATTTGCCCTTAAGCAAGCAAATATATTTTGTATATTTAGTTGATACGATAATGAAAGCATAATTTTAGGACAAAAAAATTATGACTATAGAGGGTGTCTCAGCATTGCCTCATGCAAATATCCTGGCTCTCTTATTAAAAATATCGAAAATGTTCAAAATGCACAATGGTGACATTAGAAACTTATATTCTTAAATGGAACACTCGGTATATTATTATTATGGAATCTTTTTTAAAGACGATTCAAATAATATACTATTAGTGATGGGCAGTATATCACGAACTGTGAATTAATCACAGGAACGACTGTTAATAAAGTTGGTAGAAAAGCGTGACGTGATCACCTTCAAAACTTAATTCTTTTGCTTTATCAGTTATACTAACCCACCCACAAGGTTTTTTTTTCTTAAGCCAAATAAGCGATGCCAAAGGTTCTTGATATACTGACCACGATGCCATTGTCCGTTTTGCGCCATCACGTCACAATTTTGAGAAAACCTAACCTAAAAGTGCTAAAAAGGCTATTTCTGCCTATATTTGTGGATTACGATACGAGATTGAGTAAATCAGACCAGACCATCTTATTTAGCTGTCCAAGATCTTTAAAAACCAAGAGTAACAATTAAAAAAAACATCACTGTAGAAGGCGCAAACAATATTTTATTCCTGAGTTTAGCAAGAAATCCTAGAATTTTTGTAGTGAGTGTATATGCAAGTAAATCGGGCCTAAATAGGTAATTCCATAGGACTTTGACGAGCTGAACACAGTGCCGTTACTCGTTTTGCTCTATAAGGTCAGGATTTTGAGAAAACATAACTTCAAACTGGATAGAATAATATTTTCTATACTATTTTAAAAATATAATTTCATCCTAACCTCATAGAGTAAAATGGGTAACGGCATTGTGTTCAGGGCGTCAAAATCCTATGGAATTAGCTATTTAGGTCCGATTTACTTGTACATATATTCACCACAAAAATTCTAGTATTTCTTGCTAAACTCAGAAATAAAATAATATTTGCGCCATCTATAAGTTGGGTTTTTTTAATTGTTACTATTGGTTTTTGAAGATTTTGGAGAGCTGAATAAGATGGTCTGGTCCGTTTTACCCAATCTCTCAGTTTTAGTTCAAGTTTTCTCAAAATTGTGAGGTGATGGCGCAAAACAGCCAACGGCATCGTGTTCAGCACGTCAAAAACATTTGGAATCACTTATTTGGGTTAAAAAAAGAAAAGTGTCTTTTTTGCAGGTCTGTGTTTTCAGTATTATCACCAATCCATAAATCAGGTTAGTTGCATAAGCAAATTATAATACGTATATATAGTCTGTACGATGAATGTTTGCGCGAGTATGAAATTAGGTAGGACATATGTGCGGTTGCTGACCGCATTGAGGCGAGCAAATATTTAGTTACGTATGTCTTCTAATCGCTCGAGCATGCTAAGACAGCCGAACGATAAATTTAAGCGGAATTAAAAAGAGACGTCGATATGAACAGTTGTCGTAGTGAAGTGCTGTCAACGGCTATAATATCTGTCATTTTAGATCCAGTAGCGTTCTTGCGTTTTTGATGAAAATGCATTTTTAAGTTTCATTGCTATAACCATATTTAGTGGTAAATAATACATCAGTTATTAGAAAAAATACAGAAAAAATTTTTAAGATCCATGTACCTAAAAAGACATGGGATATATCCCTTTTTAATATCGTATGAGCATCAGAGAACTGAATTTAATGTTACTCTCCTAAGCAAGCGTCGCGAAAATGCCCAAATTTTGTTCATCTTTAACATATTAAATAGCCAGATAGTTGTACCTGACATACTTTCAGCAATAAATATTAACATACCCGATATAAGACTAAGACTCAGGGATAATCTATTTAAAATATCTAATCTAATTTCTCCCATTCAAAAATGTTTGCTTACCATTAATAATTTCTTAAGAACCTGTAATATAGATATTTTCAATATCAATAAAAACAGCCTACTTTCCCATCTGTGATACTACTATATACTGATTTTGTACTTTTTGAAAATTATGTTCTTTTTTCTCCCTTTTTTGTGTGTATGTATATGTATTTATATATATTTACATTATTGTATTTTTATATTACAATACCTAACTGTGTACATATAATTGGACCTTGTCTGTTTGTATACAGTATAAATAAAAATAAATAAATAAATAAAATAAATAAATAAATAAATAAATTATTCTACAAAATTGATTGTCATTTCATGAGTACCTATTTACGAAAAAAATATGGCTTCTAATTTTGTCGGATGATGACTGAAGACAAGCAGTGACCTTCAACAGATTACTTCATACGGTTCTTGTTTATGACGCACGCGCAAAGATTCATGGTACAAACTATATCATACAATATCATACGTATTACATATTTACGGCTGCACAGATTACCAAAGTAGAGAATTCACCATTCACCATCTGTCTGTGCTTATTTAGAAACAAAGAACAATTAAGAGTTTTTCCCATTCGGCACATTATGAAAAGTCGTGATCACATCACGTTTTAAATTCACTGATATAAGAAAATCACAGTAATGATTCACGTCATAATTGAAAAATCATGATATCGCCCAACACTATATCCTATTTGATGAGTCTATGGTTGGTTGGTACCACATACCTACGAATGAGTTTGTTAAAAACATGAGAACTTTGTGAGCTCGTTGTAATAAAGTAATAGCATTTTGAGATTTATTTTTTGTTAAAAGTTGTTGAAAAACTTCTAATTTATGGTACTATTACTGGATCTAACTAAATCAGCCATTTTATACCTGATGAGTTAGGAAATACCAAATTTACTATTTATCATTTTCATTTCCCTTGCCTACCGAAGGAAAGTATTGTATTCGTGAAAAAATTACCCTCCGAGATTTCTTCAGATTTTTACGTTTCAGACTATGTAGAAGATGAAGGGTCTTCTGATTCCGTTAGTCTGTCTGTCTGTTGGCACTATATCTAAAAAACAGTTTGACAGAGAACAGTCAAATTTGGTAGGCAGCTGACGTTACTGCCAGCGAAGAAATGGGTATACTTTCACCTGAAAATATACAGGGTAGATCGTATAAATAGAATAATGAAAACAATGTGACAGATGGCATTAATATTTGGCATTAGTTAACACAATTGGCCAGAAGGACACCTATTAGATAGATAGATAGATAGGATTTATTGATCTTTAACCAATTTACATCGGATAGATAAGTCAACAGTAAATAATCATAAGCATACATGAACATATAAGTAAAATACATTGAAAGGTATATCACAAACATGAAGATTACATATTACAAACTATTCAGATACTAAAACTAATTAATCAATCAATTGATCAATTACTCGAATGCTACATGTTAAAATTTTGATTAGGAATAAAATAATACACAGCTCATATTTGAAATGACAAAAGAAAAATGTAAAACTAGGCTCTATTCTGCTAGTGAGTAGAAAGTATTTTCATGTAGATATTGCTTTAATAATAAATTGAATCTAGTCAGGTTCGCTGCATTTTTTATATGAGGTAGTAACATATTAAATAAGTAACAGCCGGCATATTTAGGAGATTTTCTATCACTTATACAAGTAAAGGTGTCTAATCTAATATCATTATTATTCCTGGTGTTATAATTATGAACGTCTGATTTTTTTTAAAATGTGTTTTTATTCAAGTAGATATAATTTAACAGTTTAAATAAATAAATGCCTGTAAATGTCAGGATCTTTTTTTCCTTAAATGTTTGCCTGCATGACTCTCTATATCCCAGATTATACATAAGCCGGATAATTCTTTTCTGGGCTAGGAATATCCTATCACTCCCCACCACTAATCCATAAACGACTATGTTGTAGCTAATCGCAGAATAGACTAGAGCATAATATATGCAGTTAAGAGACCTTCCTCATTTAGAGTATTATACTTTTATTGAAAAATATACAAGTACAAGTAAGAATATTCAAGTAGGTATGGTGAAAATTTGTAACAGTATTTACGCAAACTATACATGTTTAGGCACCTTTTATTTGTTATTTATTTTTTCTGTCGGATGGTCACTCCACTTGTAGTGAAAACCACATTTCAATAATTACCTACATTCCGATGTTGTTTCTTAATTAATAATTTTTTGGAGTGAACACCCTGTATAAATAAATAGGGAAGTTCTGTGTAAATATTTTTACCAATTATTTTTTCAAACGGTACACTCTGTATGATATGATACTAGAGGAAAGCCCTTTGAAAGAGCTTTCCACTGATATAAGGTATAACTATGAATAGATATTTGAGTAAGTATAAATGAAGAATACCCTACAAAACTGAAAGAAGGGAGTAGAAAAAGAATAAAACTAGAACAGATAAGTAACTGAAACTGAGGAGATGAAGCAATCTCTAACAAGATGAAGCTTAATAGATGATCAAATACAGGAAAAGAAAATAGACATAGATGCAAGCCTCAGTTCGAGGGGTTTGCTAAAATTAGGTTATTTTTAAATACAACATTCCTCACAATTTGACGTCTCTGTATGATAACTGGCCAGTTGTGACTATTTAAAGTTTTGCAATTGATCTTCACACGTTTTTTGCGATTTTGATGAAAATAGTGGGTTGTACATAAAAATAGCTATAATAAAATGAAACTTATTATACAAATACAAAACGCATTTGATCTGCACATTTAGACCCATCAAATGGCAGGAATTCAAATATGTAATAATATACTGAGTGTTCCACTTAAAATCACCAGTTTATAACATCATGTCTGAACTACACCTTTGTGCACTCTACCATCTCGTATGTGAACATTTTTTATATCTTTTAAACGAAGACCAGAATATTTAAATGATGCAAGGCCGAGACACATGATAAAAAAGCTATTACAACTAAATACTTCAAAAAGTATTATTAAATATGTAGAGATGATAATATTTCTAATTTACTTCACATGCACGATTAATAAAAACTCATTGTTTTTATATTTTGTTTACGTAAACTATGACTTAAACAGAAACAATATGAAGCTAGAATATCCCAAGGAAAATACATACAAATGCAAAGCAAACAGTACACACCTGGCAATATAAAAGATTAGAGTAATGGCGCCAAACAATTTTCTCTTCTTGTAGTAAATAAAAAAGTAAATCACACAATATATGTACAGCAGCTAAACACACACAAATCTATAGCTATTTTGAAACTAACCAAGGTGAAGATATTAATATATTTTAATTCAATTTAATATAATATGGTTTTTATTTTAACTCACTTATGTTGATGTTCTCCTCTATAGGGATTTGACATTTGGTGCTATGACACTGGTGGTAGAAATTGAAAATATAGCAAAATGTGTGACGGTGTGCTGTGAGCCTGAGAGTTATGAAACTTTGTTTACACAAATTACTACTGTTACAATGCAAGCCATAATATTTTCACATGTTCTAAAACAAAAATGGTAATTTATTGTTCAATTAACAGTGTCGAAGTGAATTGAATAAAGATTTAATAGTTCGGTTGACAAGTCAAAAGAATAGAAAAATGATTTAAAAGCAAGGCTAAAATAATATACTCCCAAGTAAGTCAGTAAGTAGTCAGATGAAAAATCACATATAACAAAAGGAAAAATATGCATTATAAAACTTTATCTGCACTTGTTCATTACCACTGGTGTGAAATTTTCTTATGGATGCATAAAAAACAGGTACTTAAAAAGGGAAGCCTATTCTCTTCAGGTATATTGTGGTTCACTCCTAATTATATGTGAGTGAGAAAGCATTTAGGTCCTCTGGCACCTGACACCCTTTGCTAAATAGTGAGATTCAGATTCTTTCTACGACGGGGCAGATACACAGAACGTGCTCTAAAGATTTATCATCCTCTAAATATAGACGGCATTCAGCATTTTCCACTGGTCCGATATTGAGTAGATGATGATTTAGCATAAAGTGCACAGAATATGCCAATTGTATATAGTTTTTAGGTGTAACCTATTTAACTCTAATAACTTTTTGGAGCGAGCATAGATGAGCCTTGGGTATAAGTACTCATATTTAGATATGAAATGTTAAGCAACTCAGAGCACGGTTAGTTCTTGGACAGATGACTCTCTCAATAGAAAAGAAACTCATCTCCTGGTCTTGGTGATTGGCTAGGATGTGGTTAAATAGGTGAATAAAAAAAATCTCTAACAACTTTTTAGTTCTCCATTTCAAAGGATATGTAATGAATACCACATATTTTAAGTATATGCCAGTTATATCTGTCGATGTTGCACACTCTCTTTTTAAGTATGCCAAGACATTTAGAACTAACGTTAACAACATATATTGTCCCCTTGGGTGATAAATAGTTTAAAAAAATACATATCTGTGTGTGCATGTGTGTGTATGAGTGTGGCATTCACCAATACTTTCAACCTTCTGAGAGAGAGAGAGAGAGAGAGAGAGAGAGAGAATAATAATAAGTTGATCTTAACTTTGGACATTACAGGATTCTCTAATAAAAAACAAGGTATTGTCATTTATGAATGAAAATTTCTACACGGTGACAACAGTGGGGACCAACCCTGATTTTGATGTCATTTATTCTAGCGATCCAGGCTCCATTTTTGGAGAATTTTTTTATTGAACAGACCAGGTCATAGAGGGGAATGCCCAGACATCATAGACATTCTACTGGCCATCCTATCTATATTAATTATTCTCTAATTAGGTCACCCCTCCATGTCAAATCCCTATACTCGATGATAACTGACACTTGTTCAATGAATTGAAAGTGTGTTTATAGCCCACGGAAATTAGCATTTGACCTGGACAATATTAGTAAAAATCTGAATTTTTGCACAGACGTTCTTTGAGGTATCCCAAACCCAAATCACAAGAATCACAAAAATCCCAGCATGGCTACCCACGATTTTGAAGGTCAAAGTTTTTTGCAAATATCTCGTATCGGATGCCCATGAGGTCAAAGTGAAAGTTGTAGAGAATTAAATTATCTACATTTTGCCTTTTTATTTTTTCCCAAACCTCCTACAACGTTTCGAGATATTCAAGGTCAAACTTTCAAAAACATGGTTTTTCGCGAATTTCTCGCGCCAAAAAAATTCAGAGGGCAATAAAGTTATTATGAAAGTTGTAGAGAACTCAATTATCCACAAGATTGGTATTTTGCATTTCTTCCCAAAACCGCGCCGTTTTCGAGATATTCAAGGCCGAAGTTTAGAAAAACGATTTTTTGCAAATATCTCGCCTCCTATGCATCAGACGTACATGAAGTCAATGTGAAAGTTGTTGACGTTGTTCAATGACAGGGTGTGATACAACATCTGCTCTTTATAAGAAGGGAAAAAGTCAAGTTTTCAAAATGTTTGAAAAACGTCCCGATCTACATCAAGCTCCAGAAGCTTTTCTGCAGAAAAATTGCTCTCCTGATGCATTAATGGCAAATGGATTACGTTTTCTTTTGGCGACATATGGAACACAAACATTTCAAACTTCAATAGAGGAGTACATGTATTTTTGCTTCGCCACAGCAACCAAGAAGAAAAAATAAGTTCATTTGGCAGCACTCCCCCCCGACAAGAGCAGCAACTCAGCAACATATAATTAGAGCTTATTACCAAATTGACCTTGAATATCTCGAAGAGGGCAAGATTTTGGAAAAAGATGCAAAAGATCAATCTTATAGATAATTGAATTCTCTGCATCTTTCACGTTAACATTCATTGACTTTAGGATGCATAGGAATCGAGATATTCGCGGAAATCCGCTTTCTTTGGAAATTTGACCTTAAATATCTCGCCAAGGGCGAAGTTTTGGGGAAAAATGCAAGAGATCAATCTCGTAGATGATTCAATTTTAAACAACTTTCCCAATGACTTCATGGACGTCTGATGCATAGGAAGCGAAATATTTGCAAAAAATCGTTTTTTTTAAACTTCGACCTTGAATATCTCGAAAACGGCGAGGTTTTGGGAAAAAATGCAAAATACCAATCTTGTGAATAATTGAATTCTCTACAACTTTCATGATAACTTTAATGCTGTCTGATTTTTTTGGCGCGAGAAATTCGCGAGGCACCATGTTTTTGAAAATTTGACCTTGAATATCTCAAAACGTTGTGGGAGGTCTGGGAAAACTAAAAAAGGCAAAATGTAGATAATTTAATTCTATACAACTTTCACTTTGACTTCATGGGCATCTGATGCATAGGACGTGAGATATTTGCAAAAAACTTTGACCTTCAAAATCTTGGGTAGCCATGCTAGGATTTTTATGGATTTGGGTTTGGGACACCTCAAAGAATGCCTGTGCAAAAATTCAGATTTTTACTAGTTTTGTCCAGGTTTCCTTCGTTTTTTATCTAATTTCCGTGGGCTATTACGTGCAATTCCAAGAACAAAAAAAGAATAACATGGTACTGCCAATTAAACAATTCCTTGTTCATCTAAGCAAATGCACGAATAATGGCATATGGTTAATTTGGCAAACTAATATTAGTTAACTAATTTAAGCAAATTATCTGCACCTCCCCTAATATTAAGGTTTCTTTCCCTTAGCTCCCAATAATTTAATTATACTTTATGGAGATGTATGGTTTTGTCCTATAGTAAACTTTTAAATTATTACGATTTATAAAATATAGTTTTTGGTGTTAAAACATCAATATATTTAAACAATAACACAGCAAATTCATTAAATAATCAGAGGCCACTGAGATCTGTTATCCCTATTTATTAGTTATAACAGTTACGTAATGCGAGTAGAGTTAAAGACAAGAAAAGAATATGAATTTGAATGAACAATACTTATTATATGCATTGACTGTTTGGTTATGGAATATAAAAAACAAATTAAAGTTTTCGTTTGTCCAAATAATAAATTGCTTTCTTTTTTTTTTTGAGTGAATTCAGTATTTATTTATAGTTTCTTTGGTTTCTCATATTCTCATTAAAATAGAATATCACTAAAGTGGTTGATTTAAGTGTTTGTATTACTATTAATTTAGGACAAAAATATGTACCAGGATAAGAGGAATTTAAAATTAAAAAAAAAAAATACACTAGGATTCGGTACATGTAAGAAATAATGTCTGTACCTTTTAAAATATCTGTTTAATGGATAAATGTTTCTGAAAAAAATGGCTTTGTCAATGTTTTCGACACATTGTAATTATCTTGAAAGGAGAGCTGCCAAACATATATAGAAAATGACCTAAGCAAGTTTCTAAATAAAACCAATACCAAATTAAAGTGCACTACGAGAACATTAAAAGTTCTTTAAAAGTTCTTCATACGATAGGTCTTTCTGGAATTTTCAGGGTTCTAAAGTTCGTTTTACATATTGTAACGTGCAGAATGCGCAAAAGCATCCTTCATTACATTTTCTAGCATTTATTAGAAAAATTTTAATAATCAAACATTTTATTCTCCTATGCTCTGGTACTATAACGAACTTTCCTAAACAGATGAGAAGTTGGTAGTAGCCTATGCTTACGCATCAGTATATTAAACAGCGCACGCTCGATAATATTCAAATTAAATTAAATAAATAAATCAAACTAACTGAAAAATGAAGTTGAGTCGAGTATTTATAATAAAGTCGGATAGTCACATGAAACGTAGAACTATCAGTAACAATATGGATCCTTTGGTTAATTTAATATTTCATTAAGATAAGAGAACTGCTTTTTGGGCGGAGTCACGTTACTGTCGGTCCGAAATATATCTCACTAAATTCCTTCTCTTTCACTCGAGCCGTCCTTCAAGGTGGACGTAATAGAAATTTTGTAAGACCCAAACGGGGTTATTAAAATGAAGGAACCTTATAGACGTATAAGGGTTTTTTTTTTTCTATAAAATTACAAATTTCATTTCAACGTCGAAGTGATCTCAATGTTACACCTTTGCTTCATGAACAATTACCTATATTCAGCTTTTCTTAATAATTAGTAATTAAATTCTACAATACTACATTTCTTTTTATTACGGAATTTCTCCATAAAAACCATAAATGGAGCATTAGAACATGATGGGGAACTTGGCTAAAGGCAGCACTAGTACAGTCATTTTGAAAATGTGAAATCTGTAATGCAGCAGTTATATTCAAATGACGTAGTTTCTATTTCGCAGACGCAACAGGCATTTATGGATCCAACTGTTCAAGAAAATCTGGAAACAATACTGGGATGTTTTTCACGAATTCCTTTAGCCATATAAGCCAGTGAAATTAGTGAAAGTGCAGGACGTAATTCAATACAGGAAAAAACATAGTTTAATAGGTAGATTTACTAGTAAGGAACATAGTCTTGAATTTGATCCCACTTCAAATAGTGGGAACATTGTTAAATCTACGTTCAAATGTGCAAAAATCATAAAATGTTTTTTTTAAGTAGCTCCAAGACTATTGTCAATAGAAGTATCTGTTTTTTCTGGTATGTAGGTAATTAAAAAACGGTTAATTTAAGACCTTATTGATCCAAATTTGTTAATTATTTGTTTAAATAATGGCAAAACACTGCCAAAATTTTAAAGTATTTTTCATTTGGTGAAGAAAGCCCTTACATCCTTGCAACTTTCAGAAAATATGTTTCTTATAACCCTCAACTTACCAGAAAAATTTCATTCAAAAATATTTCTTCGTTAACGAGAAAACCAATTTGTTTAATAAATGTTTAATGCAATTTGACCCTATTCCCGTTAACCAAAATGGCTCATCCGGGGCTCACATTTTCTGATGAGACATATTTTATGAAATTGTTGTAAGAATAATTTTTTTTAATTTTAGACATCAAAAATGGCGCCGGAAAATGTATTATTTTTTTGGGGTATGTTTTTTGCGAATATTTTTACAAATTAAATTATCGGCATAAAACTTTTATATCTGAGTAGCTGGTAATTTAACACATATTTAAAAAAAAAATACACTAGCACCTTTAGAAGCCAAGATATATTGTTTTTTTGTTAAATATGCTAAATGTTTATTTATAAACATTAAGGGTTGATATTAATATTACATCTAGCTGAATACTAGAATTTTGTAATGCCATCAACTTTAATATAAAACGAAAGTTCTACAAGGGTAGAAACTAATTTTAAATTGACCATAGTCACTAGAGAGAATAATGAGCCATCATGTCCCGCCGAAAGCATATACCTTTCGATCGAGTGAGTTCAAATTCACGTCGCAACAAAACTTCCCGTCAATTATTACTCAATAGCAAGATTTTATTTTACTGGTTTTACCACATATCCGATAGGTATTTCCGACCTCTACCTATAAATTAAAGATAAATGTTTAAATAAACTTATTAGAAAATATAGTACACAACACATTCTCTGACTTATGTTGCCCCTAAATTTAAAAATAACATTTAAAAAGTCGATATATATTTAAATATCCCCCACGAGAATGTTTGTGTACGCATTAAATTTTATTTATAGAATACCTGCTGCAGTTTGTCACAAAGCAATTGATCCCAACCAGTGTCAGCGGGTGTTTCTGGTAAAAATACATAATCTGCACCACTAGTTATGCCAGAAGCTAACGCTAAATAACTGTAATTTTCAGAAACAAATATTAAAATAAATTTCACAGACTGCTAGTTAGAGCCCAGTTGCCTACTGTTAAATATTAATATTTAAAAATGAAATCTAAAGAAAACGAAAATCCTTATTAAAAATGTTGAGGATAACTTATCCTTTTTGTTTGCAATGTTGTTATAATTAGTATATCAGTAAAAATTACAATTACTGCTTAATTATATGTAGAATCCTTGTTTATACTAAATATAATTAGCCAACCGACGATATTTATCGATTTACTGTTTATCATTAGAATTTTAGCCAAAAATTTCCCTTTATATTGCAAATTGAGTGTTGCCATCTATAGATATTGCCTAAAATGTGCCTCGGATTGACTAACAATATTTGGTGTAAACAAGGATAAAATCAATGAGTAAAGACAACATGTGATTGTTGATGTAGAAGTTTAAAGCTTCTATTTTAATACAAAAATATTTCTTAAATATCTCTGAACTATTGCATAGATGTTTTCTTCTGAAAATCCCCATCTTCTCAGTGGAGAGTGCCTTATCACTCGCTAAACTAAATATTCAGACAAACCGATCCTTATAATGACTTGTGATGTTGCCCTTGGCCTTGACTACAGCTCGAGTTCTAGTTGGCTTCTGGGATTAACCAGAAATTGATTCAGGTTTGTAAAAATTCCAAATTCCCTGTATAGTCTAGTATACTTAGAATAAAGTTTTTGAAAAAGTGCACGAATCGAAATTTTTGCCGAAAGTGAAAGGGATACATGAGTAGAGTTTAAAACCAAAAACTCGGGACTGTACCTGCTGGCTTTCAGTCGCCATCTTTGAAAATGTGAATGACGTATCTCCGTTTCTGTACGTTTTTTTTAATTATTACAATTCCTCCCCACTAAAATTATCCCTAACCAAACAATTTTAATTTTATTAATCCTAAAAAAATAATAATTCTAACAAATCTATTTGGAAGTAGAAGGTTGATAAAAGTCTGGCTTCACAATGTTTTTTCGGTTACGTAACTCATATTTTTCACCACCAGAGTGAACTGTTGTTTTTAACTTACTTTCTATTACATTAGAATCACTATCACTGTATATAGTATTTTTGTCCTCACTTAATGAATCTTCCGGCACAATTGAATCGGCGGTATCATCAGATATCTTTTCACCCCCTGTGTCAGTAGAATTTCCCCCACCGGAGACAGGAAAACATAAAGACGATCGTTTTTTTAGTTGATTACTATGCCTCTTCACTATTTTATTATCCCCCATTTTTACTTCGTAAGTGACATTCCCTGTTTTATTTATAACTTTTCCCGGCACCCATGTAGGTTTTGAAGTATCAGAAAACTCTTTAAGATAAACTGAACTGTTGTCATCCATGGCTACTTGTTTACCATTAAAATTATCAATTTGTTTTTGCATTTTGTTATTATTTGTTACTTTGAGATGGTCTAATTAAATCTAAACAAGTTTTTAGTGAACGACCAAACATTAACATTGACGGACTAACCCCTGTCGTACAATGTTGCGAAATTCTGTAATTAAAGAGAAAACGTTGCAGTGCCTCATCTAAATCAACCTTTTCAATATAGGCTTTTTTAAGAGCATTTTTTATATTTTTAACACAATTTTCTGCCGCTCCGTTACTTTGTGCGTGGTACGGTGGCGAAAATAAATGCCTCACTGCATTGCTCTTCAAATAAGCTGATAGCTCACTTGAAGAAAATGGCGGACCGTTATCTGAAACCAAGGTATCCGGTAATCCAAAACGAGCAAATACAGAACGTAAACAATTAATGACCATTTTTGCACAAGTATTTTTCATCTTGAATATTTCTAACCATTCTGTGTGAGAGTCTGTAATTATTATATATTTTTCATTAAATATACCTAAAAAAATCTACGTGCAATCGAGACCAGGGTTTGTTTGTCTGTGGCCAAGGTTGCAAATTAGCTTTTTGTGGATTGTTTTGAATTTTTGTGCAAATATTACAATTTTTACATAATGTTTCTATGTCATTATCAATTCTAGGCCAATAACAGTAGGACCGGGCAATGGACTTGCATTTATTAATTCCCAAATGACTAGAATGGATTTCCTGTAATATAATATGTTGTAATTTCGATGGAATAACAACCCTATAACCCCGTAGGATACACCCATGTTCCAAATGTAACTCATTTCTTCTATTAAAATAGGGCTTAATTTCCACCGGTATATTATCTTCTGGCCAACCTAGAAAACAATATCTATAAACTATATTTAAAATTTTATCCTTTTGTGTCTCCACAGCAATCTTTTTGTAATCAATTGGAACCGCTTCTTGTACATACAAGATGTTTCCAAAATCAGGTTCCTTATTACTGTTGTAAGGTAATGGCAAACGCGATAAAGCATCCGCTTGATTTTTCTCTGATTTAATATATTTTATCTCGTACTGATATGCAGATATATTTGCCCACCGTTGAAGACGGCTAGCTGCTAACTGTGGAATGTTTCTTTTCTCACCAAATATTGACAATAATGGTTTGTGGTCACTGAATAAAATGAATTTTCTGCCAAAAAGAAACTCATGAAACCTCTTCACGCCATAGATAATACTAAGTGCTTCACGATCCATTTGAGAAAATTTTTTTTCGGCATTATTTAGTATGCGAGAAGCGTGCGCAATAGGTTTGATATCCCCATTTGGATAAATATGACTAATTCCGCCCCCCACTCCTACCGAACTCGCATCACACCATAACGCCAATGGCAAATTAGAATCAAAGTGAGCCAACACCTTGGGGGAGGCTAATTCGTTTTTTACCCAGTTAAAAGCCCTTTTGCAATCATTATTTCAGTGCCATTTCACATTATTTTTCAAAAGATTATAGAGCTTATTTACATGTGTACTTAAATTAGGTAAAAATTTCCCGTAATATGTTATCATCCCCAAAAACGATTTTAGTTCGGTTTTATTGGTGGGATACTGCATTTTAACTATGGCCTCGACTTTATCTTCAGATGGATGCAACCCACTGGCATCAATTGTATAACCTAAATATGATATTGATTTTTGAAAAAAAGTGCATTTTTGTAAATTAATTTTTAAACCACTGTTCTTAATTATATTAAAAACATGACGTAATCTTTTCATGTGTTATTTGTGATCTCGACCTGTTACTAGAATATCGTCTAAAAATACGATCACGCCGTCCAAGCCGGCCATTAATTCATCCATAATTTTCATGAAAATGGCTGGAGCTGAAGCAATTCCGTATGGCAGTCAGTTATACCTAAACAATCCTTTGTGTGTGTTAATTGTTACGATTTCTTTTGAATTATCATCTAGCTCTATCTGCGCATATGCTTGCGAAAAGTCTATTTTGCTAAATAATGTCCCCCCTGATAAACAGCTAAAAATAGTCTCAATTTTGGGAATTGGATATTTATTTATATATAAATTCGGATTAACGGACACCTTGAAATCCCCACATATTCTTACATCACCATTTTTTTTCAATACAGGTACAATAGGGCTGGCTCAATGACTATGGTCTACTGGAGTTAACACCCCGTAATTACATAACCTTTGTAACTCCTTTTCCACTTTGTTTTTCATACTGAAAGGTAATGAATGTGCTTTGCAAAAAACTGGTATTGCATTCGGTTTTAGGTACAATTTAGCTTTAAAATTTAAAAAATGCCCTAGCTCAGCGTCAAATATTACTCTATATTGATCAATTAGACCATTCAATGTCAACCTTTTTATATCAACACTCGTGTTTATGTCCTCCTTATGTCTCGCAGCAATATTATTTACTGCAATATTGTCAATTATATTAATTTTTAATGTCTTAAGCCAATCGCGACCTAACAAAGAGGGCCCACCATTTGGTATAATGTACAACTTTAATAAATCAGAATAATTATTGAACCTCACTCGGACTCTTATGTAATCTTCTGTTAGAATTCGGTTACCTGTATATGAAGCTAGTTTAATTTTGGACTGAAAAATTTCTCTCTCTGAAAAATATTTATCGTAGATATGTTTAGAAATTAATGATAAAGCCGATCCAGTATCTACTTCCATATGTAAGTACATGTTTTCTGCTAATACCTTAATATTTATAGGAGTACATTTGTTAGAACAAAAAAAATTGTACAATTCTAGTGCTCCTTCCGAATCGGAGTCATTCAATATTTCGAAATTCACATTTTTTTTCTTTTCATCGGACATATAAAAATTACCTCTTTTATTCCTTTGTCCCTGTCTGTTCGATTTCCTTGGACATACATATTTTAGATGACCTATTTTCCCAAAGATGTCGCAAGCAGAATTTTTGAAGAAACACTCACTTGTTTGATGATTCTTCCTACCACAACAAGAACACTCGCGCACCGGTTTCTTCCACTCACTCGATGTAGATGGTTTATTCCATTGTGTCCCTTGCTCGCGCTGCGGTAAACGCCTGGTAGTACTGCCTGAAGAATTAAAATTTGAAAAGGAGGACCACCGCGTTAGCCCTTGGATTTTGTGTACTTGCTGTGTTGATTCCAAAATGCCTACGTCATTTTCTGCTGCTTCCATATTTCGGGCTACTTCATACGCTGTGGTAAATGTCAATTTTTTATCCTTATCGTCAACCAATAGCCGCTGTTTTATTGATTCACTTATGATGCCGGACGACAACTGTTCTCGCAAGTTTTCATCCAGTTTGTCCCCAAAATTACATGTTCTTGCAAAGTTTTTTAACACTGCTACATATTGTGTGATGGTCTCACTTTTATCTTGATATCTATGTCGAAATTTCCGCCTTTCCATCATTACCGATGGTGCAGGTTGTAATGATTTGTCACCAAAGAAATTAATTCTTGATAACTTTTTGTTGCCGGTTCCGCTGGACTACACAAATCTGCTATAAGTTCGTAAGTTTCGTCCCCGATAACTGTCAACAACGTTGGTGTCTATAAATTATCTTCTATTTTGTTGGCTATAATATATTGATCTAATCGAGCAATATACGTTTTCCAGTTGCCCTTATCCAATTGAAATTCACTTATTTTGCCGACTGACATTTTTATACTCGACGGCCACTACACTTTATTTCAATTCTGCCCACGTTTTAACTTGTATGTATATTATCAAACGTTGTTATTTATTGTTTTTAAATCCTCGTCGCCATTTGTAATAACTTGTACTATAATAATTATTATTATGTTGAAAGGACGTGTCAATTAAACACCATTCTATTTTACACTGGTTTATTTCCCATCGCAGTTGTATGTATGTACAAAAACTCTCTATAAAAATGTGTTAATAAAAAAGGAACTACAAAACAATATATAAGTGGAAATGTATCTATAAAGTAAACAAATAATTAATTATTACAGTAGAAAATAATTTTTTCTTTCAATTTTAATTCAACTTTTTTCTTGTAGGATTGATATTGTAAAAGTGACAGCTGTTTGAAAAAATGTTTCTTTCCTTGTTAATTTTCCAACTACTAAATGAAACCTCTGTTGACTAATTTACCAGCGTGCGGTAGGCATTGCTATCACTCCCAGAAACCACACCACTGGACCAGCTATTTCTACACCTGGTTAGATTTGGGTCATGCTTATTACCAGCAGCGAGGAACATGATATACGAATATACAATGGATAGTGTAGTGTTTGCTGTGATGTGCGTTGCAGCGATATGGAGTGCTTATGCCGCTCTTTTTGTGTTTTTGCTTCTAGAGCTATTCTTCTTCTGAGTCTTGTGATTCCTCGGTACTATCCACATGTAGCATGGCCTCCTTATTTTTAGTGTACTGTTCAATAATAGCACCTCCTTCGATAGATATGTTGGGTTCCCTCTTTGGGCATGTTCACAGTATTTAATTGCGTGTGTCTATAATCTTTGTGTTTTCATTCCTATTAATAATGCGTTTTCTGTCGTTCCTTTATTTCTATTGTTTCTTTGAGAAGTTAAACAATATTCCTTTCAACTCATTTCTGATTATTGTTGATTTTGTCGCATTTTTAACCTTGTAAAGTGAACTTCATATTTCTAAGCCAAATAAAAAATTCCCGACAAAGGAGACACCCAACGGCGCGAGACACCCAAAAAAAAACCATAAAACTCGGCCATAAAAGTGCTTGCCCTTTTACAGCATTATGTATGTGTGTAAACAATTAAGTAAACAGTAGTGACCGTCAGATCGTAAGATATTTTAGGAGTGAGTGGCGTAATTATTAGAAATTATAACTGATACTGGTGAGTTTCCCTTAATTTCTTATTTTAATCCATGCCCCGCTCTATCCCAGTGGTAATAGGCGACAAAGCTTTGAAATTTTTTTATCTGACTTAGAAATATGAAGTTTACTTTACGTCATCATTGGCAGTATAATGGTTATGGCTATATCCTCTTGATCAAGCTACATGATGATTTTTCTCGTTAAAAGATAAAAGCGGCCTTGTAACTCATTTCTTCCTTTACAGTTTTTTTCTTTTTTAGTTGATATATCAGATATGTTCCTAAGTATTTTGGTTAGTTCTTCGTCTGTTGTATACTAACTATATCATACAACCTGAAATTTGTCAATCCCTAGTCAGCGTCATGTCAGCTATGCCAACTGGAATTAAAGCTGAAGTTAAGGCCAAAGGGTAGTTAATTGAAAATAAAACATAGCTGCTAATGTTTGGTTTGTCTGAATATTAAGTTGTAATATTAAGTTATGATTTTATTACATTTATTTTTGTTGTTACCTAAACCTAACGAGTTTAAATTGACAAAATAATTTTAAGCATGTGTGTTAGTTCATTTTTGAGAATTTTTAACATTATAGGAATCAATGAAGGTTTTCCTTCTAAACCCTCCAAACCAGACTCGATTTCGATGATTTTTTTTTAAATATATATGTTATATTAATTATCCAAAATAAGAAACATTTCAGTTGGGGTGCTCTTAGTCCAAAATATCATAACACTTTATATCTCATAAAACACCAAAAATTAAACATATGAAAATGATAGGAAAACCTGTTAACAAAATCTTAAGCCCGTCAGACTACATTTCATTTGTTATTTTCTATTTTTTATTTAGTTTTGAAATCGACAAAATAAAATACATTTACAAATGAAAACACGAGAAGAATACATAGTTTTTGAAAAATCAGGTCTGACTGACTTGTTAATTAACATCTGTCAGATCACTGTTTATACATTAAATTTTCCACGAAAAATACTTCTCATAACACCAATTCTTGTTTGTTTTTAAATTAAGCTTAAGACCTCGTCTATCTATTGAGATTGGTCTGACAATGAAAAAACGCGTTTTACCATATCTGACTTCATTTTATTCGAGCATGAGATGAATTGAAGATCTGAAGATAAACCCCCTTTATGGACTAAAATTGGTCTGTCATCGAAAGAATGCAGACTCAATTTTTTAATGACCGATATGACCGTCAGCGTATCGAAAAACTTGTTTGAATCATTTTAAATAAAGTTAGAAACCCCTTTTATGGATTAAAATTAGTCATCCATGGATAAAATGATTTTTACCATATCAGACTTAATTTTTTAAGAGCTGCGGCGCTTAAAAAAATTAAGTCAGACATAGTAAAAACATTTTTTTCTATGAAAGATCAATTTTAATGCATAAAGGGGATCTACAATTTATTTGTGAAAATTTAGTATAAAAAATAATTGAATACTTCGATTGATTATCTGTTTGAGGAAGATATGCTCTTGAAAATTACCAAAGACAAGTTTTTGGCCATTAGTTCATTAATCTCCTTTACAAGAAGCTGGTTGAAAATAATTTTAAGTGTAGTCAGGCAGAAAGTGATGCTGACCGGTTGATCGTAAAATCAGCTCTATATTGTACGACTGAAGAGAGTAATGTGAATTTTTTTCATCATATAGTTGTTGTGGCAGAAGACACTGAGGTTCTAGTCTGTTTTTTATACGAAGGGTGAAAGTAAATTTGTGACAATTTAGTTACTTGAAATAGCAGCACTCTTATGACTAAAAATCAAGATGAAGAACTTTTTAATGCTGGTATATGACATGCATTTTTGCACTCTTACAGCCGGTTTTACAATCGCAAGTTAACTTTCATGTTAGTTGACTTTTACTTGCAGGTTAACTATAACTTTACCGACACATGCGTTTTTCAATATAAAGTTAAGTGATGATTTGTAAACGAGAGGTTGTGAATACAATTTATAATGTTGGTACTGGAAAAATGGGTAATATACATAAAATGTATGAATTTTGGTCGAAAGTCACGTCACCTGCCATCAAATATAAATGTCAGAAGCAATTTATGAGTTAGTGGTCTATTACTAAGTAAGTAAGTAGTATTTAGTCTCGATCTATTTAAAAAATCTCTTCCATCGTATTCTTCGAAAAAGTTAGGTCTATACAGGATTACCTTGGCTACTCATCACTGCTATATGCGTTTACTTCGTACATATCCATTTTTAGGCAAAATGTCAAAAAATTATTTTGTGACAGTTATTTTATAGGTTATAAATTGCCAGTAAACTGCCAACTTCTAGTTTACCCACACCTTATCTGCTAGTAAAGTTAACTAATAGATAACTACTACCACATCGAAAATAACCAGCTATTGTAAAACCCAATTTCTGTAATAACCTGAAAGTTAACTCTGACTGGAAGTTAACTAGCGATTGTAAAACCGGCTGTATGACACAAAGACAGCTAATGATTTAAATGGATTACGATTCAAACGAATGAACAGCTTAGTCTCTAAAAATAAATGTGCACTACTATGCTTGCTACCACCAACAGCAGATGCGGCCAAACAACATTTTAAACGGGTGTATTTGTAAGTTCAGCAGTGGAAAAGTAATTCATCAATATCCCTCTAGTAATGGGGATAAAAGATAATTTTTTATTACCAATTAGCATGACACAGTCCGGAACACCAAACAATATCTTGAAAATCATTTTCTGCTCTTGTAATAGTGGATAGGGTCCGGCATATGCCTGCAGTAAAAGTGGTCTTTATTCCACACCTGCATGTATTGTCTGCAGTGGAAACGACTGTAACAACCACTCACTAATAGACAATGAAGACTCTCAAATCACAAATTTGAAAATTGAAACCAAGTCTATGATTAATAAAAAATATATTTCTTTGTATCATATATGCTCTATAGTCTGTTTTTAAACCAGGACGAGCGTTTTAAATTTAACGCGCTAAATCATACATCTGTGATTGGATACGTCCTCGCCAGTTTTACACAAGGCAATAGTCGTAAATTTCAACGTATTGTAAAAATTTTAATTTCGCGTCATAAATTATTTGGTTATAATTTCTATTTTATCGTTTGCACATTATATATCAGTTTTTAATCCCTTTTGTATAAATCTGAAGGTAAAAGTGGCTAATTACTTGGTGCCTCTCTCTATATTGCGTAAATGGTATGGATGCTGCATAAAATACCCAGAGGTCAAATAGAGGTTGAGGCATTATATAATGTAATAAAATACACACAAAAATACTGTAGGCGTGCATTGTTGGTTGCCCAAAATGCCAGAAATGTTTTAGTGTATTTTCTAGTTACATTTATGGTGTAAATGGAACTTTCATGTTTACTCCTCCTGGTTTAAAAACAGACTATAGTTCAATAACGGGGTACTTTATTGTTACAATAAACGAGGTGGTAGATTTTTTTTTTATCTTGTATATGTTGTAGAGAGTGTATAGAATCCAAGTTTTAGACCTCCAAACCCTTGGCAAATTTTTGTTTGGTCGAAGAAACCACGAAATTTTTGCACTTTTTTCAGTTTGTGGCCTATAACTTAAAATCAATGCATCCAGTTGAAAAGTCATCTATTATCAAAATTAAAGAGCATTTTACTTTTTTGCCCAATGAGTCACGAGGTAAAAACCTAATTGCACTAAACTATAAATATTTCTAGGGAATTATCAATAAAATATCAAATTCGTAACCAGCGACCTAAAAAAATTACTAAACCTATTTCTCCCGGAAAAAAATATTATTACACATAATTTGCAATTTTAGTAAAAATTTGGAAAAATGGAACATTTCTCTGTTTGTGATAAAAAAAAAACATCTCTAATAACATTTATATCAAAAATTTCGAAAAACATACAAAGAAACTATGTATTAAAAAGAAACCTGGTTAATTCACAAATATTTTCGGAAAATTCCGAGAAAATTCGTTTCTTGACAATGCATTCGTATTCATAGTGATCCTGAAAATATTCAGTCTTATTTTTTCTTCGAAAACCGGACTAAATATATAAAAACCTTGATTTTAAATTTGGGATTCAAAAAATTATCTGCCCTATCACTTCATGTTTCTGATTTTGAACAATTTAATACGACAAACATTTTTTTTTAAATTTATTAAAATCGGATCTGTTTTTGAGGATTTAGAACATTTAACAATTTTTCACTTTATTGACTTGGCTAATAAGATTAAAAGCAATATAGGTTGGTGATTGGAATAGAGAATGGCTCTTATTCACAATGGAGTGGAACCATCAGAAGCGAACACCTAAGAATCAGCACAGAAATACTAGAACGATCAATGTCTATTAAGTGATTTAAGTGTGTGGGCTGTGATATTACAGTGATCAAGCAATTTTTAATATACTAGAGTTTGACATCTAAAGCTTGTATGTAAAAATCTAAAGGTTTGTTCATGTGTGTTGCTGGAAGCAGATCTGAGCAACTAAATCATAAATATGCCGTTCATTAGTGTCAGATCATATGATCTGGTTCTGTTCATTTGTGTCGAGCAACTTGCTTGAGATCAAATAAATCACTGATTTCTTGCTCGAGCTCAGGAGTCCGAGCAATAATCAGAGCAGGAAACATAACCTCTCAATCCTTGGTAAACAAACAATAAACGGCGAGTAAAATAAGTTATATTTATTTATTAAAAATGTCCAAGGAACAGGGAGGCGTTATTTTAAATGCCATCGTAAGGGATGTGCAAGATGATCATTACATTCTGCAAACCAAGGACGAGTGAAATTTGTAATATTGAGTAAAATATAGTTAACTAGGTACCTTTGCCTACTTACATTATTAATATTTATTGATATACATTTTTTCACAAGATGATTATGAATTAGCGGTAGGTGCAGTATTGTATAACCTTACAAAATTCGAAATCCTGGAACGAATACCACCTTTCACGTGTTCGTTTGTGTTTTGAATTGTTTTGATTGTAAATGCTGTCATTTGTCAAAATAACCTGCTAAAATGTGATGTTTTTAAAATCAGTTGATCTCATTCTAGCAACACAAATGAACAAACCTTAAAATGTATTGTGTATTTTGCAATAGATAGATGAAAATTATCAAACTGGAATACTATCTGTACTGTTGATTTCTAACTTATTAATTTTAGGTATCTTCTGTCAAAACACACAATAAAGAAGAAAAATAAATCTACAGATGATAACCCCAAATGATTAAAGAAAAGTTGATTTAATTCATTCTGGTTGCATGTGCATAAGTTATCAACATTTAAAGCATGAAGTATAAGAAAGTACCCCCATAACAGGTTCCCAACAATGATAATGAAAATAATAACAGGGCATGAAGATACCTGGAGTATTTTTTTGCAAAGAACATCTTTCCAATTAGAGTCAGCAGGCCACTCAGGAATAAAAACAAAATCTGCCTCCCCGGTCAATGCTGCGACCAATGCTAAGTAACTGTAAATTTTGGGTAAACATAACATTCGAAATAAAATACTTTATTTAGGTCTTGTTGTCTACTTTGGTGGGAAATTATGGTTAAAAAGATTTTTTTTTTCTTGGGAATATCAGCATTTATTTCATACTTTGGAAAAAGCCCAGCATTGAGGAAATTATAGGAATATCAAAAATTTTTCTTTGATAAATGAAAAGGGTTTTGGAAATAAGGTTACACATATTTTAATTTACTTAATTATTTCCATAAATTATTACTAAGAAAATTTCAATTGGATCATATAATCCAATTAATTCCATAATGACCCAGTTCCCAGGGAAAAATCAGCAGAAAATCTGGGAAAAACCAATCCTTATGATAACTTTTGATATTTTGGTAGGTATTTTAAAATATTATCAAGGCCACTGTGGGCGGAATATAAAACAAAATGGTGATAAACTTTATATATATTTTTTTTTTTTTTTTAAATACAAAAACTATTGTGGAGATGAAAATTGAAGAACACAGTATTCTATAAAAAAAAAATGCCTTTACAAAAAATTTCATATATACACCTTGTGTAAAATAGGAATCAAACTTGTGGCGTCTCGAG
Source organism: Stenurella melanura (assembly GCA_963583905.1). Lineage (NCBI taxonomy): Eukaryota > Metazoa > Arthropoda > Insecta > Coleoptera > Cerambycidae > Stenurella > Stenurella melanura. Next base: position 154,919,473 of record OY757309.1, read on the forward strand.
CCAAGGCACGAATGCCTTTTTCTTTGTGTTTCCGTACAAAAGCTTTATTAACGTTTGAAGGAATAATCGGATCGGTAATAAAGAAAAAATATACTTTAAAGGGCAAAGAAGCTGTCATTACTATATATATATAATAACAATAATAATTGATTTTATTTACGGATATTGAGATAGAACATATATTTACAAAATGTATTAATTTAATAATTAGAGATCGGAAATTTTATTTCGGTGCCAGAAATGGCGGCTCTAATATAGACGTAATATTATATTGCAAACATTTTCTGAAACAATCAGAAAAACGACGAAGTGGTGAAATATTTATTATTGCCAGCTACATTGTATTTTTGGTAATGAATTTAACTTAAAAATGGTAATAGTTCTTACAAAAACATGTAAAACATATCTAGCAAATAAAAAGACAATTTTATATGAAAGCCGCAGAACGAATTATGAAGGAAACATATCGCAATATTCTGCATGTAACATGTCTAGCATATGGACTCCATAGAATTCTTGAAACTATTAGAGGGTGCTACACTAATGTTGATAACTTAATATCTAATGTAAAGAAAGTTTTCCTGAAAGCACCACATCGTATACGGTTATTTAAAGAAATACACCATTACCTCCAGCGCCCATTATAACACGGTGGGGAACAAGGCTAGAGGCGGCATCAGACTAAATTTTCATCTTGAAAACGTCAAAATAGTACTACTGCAGTTGAACCCAGATGACGCAGCTGTTATTTCACAGGCTCAACTGGCATTTGTTTAAAATTGATTTTTTTTTTGTTTTGCAAGTCAATTAATGTTTGATTTATAGGCAGTTAAGTAAACTGACTGAAGTCACGTGATTAATTACAAACGGAGAGCCTATCTTCCTTCAGCTTAATTAACTCTTCATTACGCCCGAAAACAAACTTACGAGTAATAACACAGGTTTGCAAAAAAAAAGCTGTCTGGATCTGGGGTCAGACAATACGTTTCTTATGTGTTTTTCGACGCCGATTTCGAATCTATCTTTAGTTTTGCTCTATCAGGACGTCAGGATTTTGAGATATTCTAACCTAAAAGTTAGACATATTTGAGGTTATGTAGCTTCGAGAATTTTTTTCTCTAGAAACCATGTATGGGATTTTAAAGTACAAATCTCTCTCTTTAAGATGCCCTAGAGTTTGCTCAAATATCTTTTTTTTTTTCGCTGACATCGAATTTTTAAAATTGTTCATATCATATCTCTCCCAATACATTTAATTAGTACGGAAACCTTATGGTCATTATTTAAAATGCAATATCTCGGCGAAAAAAAAAGAAGATATTTGAGCAAACTCAATGGGATTTTAAAGGTGAAGACTTGTACTTAAGATCCCATACATGGTTTCTTGAGAAAAAAATGTCGAAGCTACATAACCTCAAATATGTCTAACTTTTAGGTTAGAATATCTCAAAATCCTGACGTGATAGAGCAAAACTAAAAATTCAGCATCGAAAAATACATAAGAAACGTATGGTCTGACCTCAGATCCAGACAACTTTTTTTATTTTGTAAACCTGTGTAATTGGTACTTTAAAAGGAAAATTTTATTTTAATATTACGTGAATACCAAGTACACTATCATATTGAAATTCGGTATTGGTGAGTTTTTGATAACAATGGATTAGATTATGAGATTGTTTTACAGTTAAAACTTTGCCTAATATATTTTTTAGGAAAATTAGGTTTATATTTCTTCATAAGGACGAATGCCACTGGTGGATTGCTAAATATTTTACCGTGACACAATCTCTTGACGGGTAAGTACCTTTCACCCAAATTTTTCAAAAGTCGCATTGTTAATACAGGCGCTGTGATATGGGGGTCATGAGAAGTGAGATATACTATATGTGAAGTTTTTAGTAAATAATTATTTTGCAGAATTTTCTGCTCTTTAATTATGATCGCTGTGATAGTTTTTGTATTCATATTTTAGAAAGTTAATTCCACGAAAACATTTTTTTTAAGTTTGACTCCATTTTGTTTTATGTTCCGCCCACGGTAGCCTTAATAAATTTTTAAAATAGTTTTCTACTACAAAAAAATAAAAGTTAGGATTATTTAATTCTTGCTCAAATCCCCCTGGGGGCTATGCTATAAATTTACTCTGGAGAGATAAATCTAAGAAGATTTATTCTACTATGTGTTAATATTAGAGAGTTATAACAGCTTCAAAATAAGGTATACGGTGTATGTTATCAGCCTCCGTTATTCATTACTGTATCCAATTTAGCATTATGCAAAACAAAAGTTATAACATGCTGCTGTTGACCGTCATCTAATCTGTCAATGTGAATATTGTTGCGCATTTGCGCCCCTCGGGGACAAGTACCATGAATTAATTACATAGAAGGCCAATGCATTCACACCCAGTCCGTATTCTGCTGATATGGAATCAACTGCCACTTCAGAGATGGCTTTTCTAGAAAATGTCGGATCATGATTTCTATAGTAGAAAATTAAAGATTCCCTCCAAATGGGGCCCAGAATGTTAGTGAATGCTCTAGACGTCATCTTGTGGGATATATAAGGCGACCGATTCGTGGTAGGAAGGCGGTTTTTAAAGTAGTTTAGTTCAGTAAAGTTCAGTTAAATCCGAAATGATCCAAAGTGAACAGTAAAGTGAAGTAGCAAATATTAAACATTTTTAAGGTTATATTAGTCTAGTCAACGTTTTGTGAGTTTTGGTAAATAAATATTGTGTTAGTGGTATCTCGTGTTATAATTTCCGAACCCACAATTTTAGGGGTGTTTCCCAGGGGGTCGGAACTCGCAACAATATTCTCATGTAAATTTTTTAAATACCAGTTAAACTTTTTATTCCTTTCGATATAACTTTTTGCAGGTAAATATAATAATTTATATTTTATAACTAAATATCTATATTATGTTTTTATTAATTAAATGTTCTTATTAAATAACAGAATCCCCTTCTATAATAGGATCATAAATGAGATATTAAAGCAATTGTCGTGGAAGATGCCCATATTGATGATATATAAAAGATGTCATCCTCCATCAATTTTATAACTATAGAAGGAATGTGCTAGCAGAACTCAATAATCGATTCAACTTAGACGACACATTGCCACGGTATGTGAGAGTAAATTCATGTTTTAAGAAAGAAATTGGGAGACTAGTCGAAGTATTACATTAAATTTACATAAACGTAAATAAACTTATTTAGCATCATTATTTTAGTTTCTATAATCTGTTTTTAAACCAGGAGGAGCATTTCAAATTTACCACACTAAATCATACATCTGTGATTGGATACGCCTTCGCCAGTTCTACACAAGACAATAGTCATAAATTTTAACAAAATTTTTATTTCATGTCATAAATTATTTTTTCTACGACCATTGAATAATTCATTTATTATAGATACGTTTTTAAACAAGTAATGGGGCTCATTACTTACAGCCGTGGGTTGTATTCATTATTCAATAGGCCAGAAAACCAATCACAAGAGTTCATTTTCATTATTCAACAGCCTTGAACCAATCACAGGAGTTCATTTTCAAGTTCTTGTGCTGCAATTACGAGACGATTTAAAGTTCAAAAACATCGTATATGCCATGACCGGCGCTTACTCTATTCTCACAATCTATAATGTAAATGCCGTTTTGTTTGAAGCTTTAAGTTTTTTACTAATTTATATAAGCAAAGTTGTGTGAAAATGATTTCAAGTGATGAATAAGTTACTGGCACGCCACCAGATATTGCCGATGCTGCTAAAATAGCATCAATCAACCTTTTGCCTGAGAACTCGAGGAAAAAATACAAAATAATCTACCAAACTTCCATGGATTGGCAAAGCCAAAAAACGCCAATTCGTTTTCGGAGAACATCCTTCTAGTTTATTTTAAAGAACTGTCTCATAAATATAAATCTTTGTCATTATGGGCACGTTATTCCATGCTGAAAAATACCTTAGCATTAAACAATGCTGTTCATATTGAAACATATTCCAAACTCCTAGCATTTTTTAAACGAAAATCCGAAGGGTATAAAGCGAAAAAATCAAAGACCTTGACTTCGGCAGAAATTTGTAAGTACATTAATGAGGCTCTAGATAATGTACACCTCGCAACAAATGTAAGAAGTAATTTAAATTAACTTGTTTGTTAATTGTTAAATTTAATATCACCTGTCATTTATTAGTAATACTTTGTTTGACGGCATAGGAATGTCCTTTGTAGGAAGGTGAATAGCCGAATTAGTTAAAGCACCGAACGGTGATAAAATATGCACGTGTCATCGAGAGTTGGAATCCAAGTAGTGTCGAACTTTTTTTGTTTTAAATAATTTGTTTTTTATATCTTATAATATTATTACATATAATAATAATAATATAATAATTATTACATATAATAATAATAATAATAATAATAATAATAATAAATAGTAACCATTCCAAATGCAAAAACTAAAATAATTAGAAAATTTACTATAACCGGTAAATTTTATGACACAAGTAAAATGTATATTAATCTTCAGCCGAGTAATGCCTCGTGTCCTACATCATTGTTTTTGAATTTCCAAAAAGGTAAATGCACTACTCAAAAAATTGGTATTAATAAATTTGCTTCAATGGGTAAACAAATAGCATCATTTTTAAATTTGCCAGATCCGGAAATGAATACGGGCACACATTTCGAAGATCATCCACTACATTGCTTGTGACATGGAGGCTGGAAATCCACATCAGTGACAGAAGGCTACATCAATGAATCACTAAAAAACAAGATGGACACTGCTAATAAAATTATTGGGTCTGTGAATGTAGGGGAAAGCTCGTCCACGTCCACCTAGGTGCAAGAAACTTCCACAAGGAATGAAAATATTAACTTGGACATAAATACGACACCCACATTAAATTTTACAAATTGTTCTAATATTACCATTAATTTTTGTTCTAATAATAAAGAAAAATACAACTAGTTGTATTTACAATCTTTTATATAAAACAATATTATGCACAATTCTCAAAATTATTATTTTTGGCAATTTCCTGTTGATTGGTCGTAGAAAAAGTATCGTATTCTACTCACGTGTAGTAGCTATTACACGCTCGTTGAATAATACACTATTGTTTTAATTTCTATTTTATCGTTCGCACATTATATATCCGTCTTATATCCCTTTTGTATAAATCTGAAGGTAAAAGTGGCTAATTACTTGGTGCTTTTATATTGCGTAGATGGTATGGATGCTGTATCAAATACATCGAGGTCAAATAGAGGTCGATGCATTATCTAATGTAATAAAATGCTCACAAATACAGTGTAATCGTGTATTGTTGGATGCCCAAAATGCCAAAAAGGTTATAGTGTATTTTCTGGTTACTTCTATGGTGTGAATGGGACTTTCACATTTACTTCTCCTGGTTTAAAAACAGACTATAGGAGATATAAAAGTTATTTAATGCGTTTTGTACATATATATTTTTATAGGAAACAACTATTCTATATAAAATGGGGTTATACAGTTAGCATAAGGTATTTGGCTGTCCCGCTGTGAATTTTAGAGATGCAGAAAAATTAATTTGTCTATTAGACAAAAATAGGTTTAAATCTCTGCCACCAGTGTCTTTCCTCATAACACCAGTACCCTTGCTATACCAACTAAAATTTTTTCAATTAAAACGTTAAAATTGTATGACTTAGCACCACACCGCTGTGTTAACACCACATTAAAATTTAAAAAATTTTCATAAATTACACACTCATCATAAACCTTATCAGATTCTGGGTTCAAATAATTCAAAATAATTAATTTGTGCAAATGGGGGAGAGTTAGGTTGAGAGAGCCATAATTTATATCATAGATGTAAAGAAAGGTTGTGGAAAAATGTGATTTGAAAGTAATGATTTAATCGATAGCTGTTTTTAGGAATAAATACAACAAAGTTCCCACAACACTATTAAACAAAATTTTCGATAGGGAGTCGGTGATTGAAGTATTACAGATAATTAAAGCCAGATATCATCTTGTCATTTGAGAGCTAAGACAAGCTATAGCTATAAAATGATTTCTTTGTTTTAATTAGGAATTTTTCCCCTGTTCTGCATAAATATTTAAAAACATTAACAACATAAAAAACCTCTGTGCCAGAAGGAATATCACATAAAGGTCATTTTTGGAATATTTCTGATTATTAAAAACCAACTGTTGCCCCGATCCTTTTGGTGTAGAGATTTCTTTCAATAAAATGTTAAATATTTTTGCAGAACAGAAGCAAATTATCTAAGAAAATATGAAGATTGAAATGATTGTATTTGACTCCAGAAAGTTTTTTAGTGTTTATTCATGAAAAATTGTTTTACTCATCAGCTTATTAAATAATTAATAATAGCCCTTTCTGACAAAGCACTGGTATTTAAATTTGACCCAAGGTAACTAAAGCAGGTAATTTAGTACCTAAGTTAACTCTAAATTCTTGTAATACTACGTTTTTAAGTTATAACCAAACAAATTTGTACTGGGCACTTATTTCTATTCTCAAAAATTACTGGTAGTTAATACTTAGGGAAATTTTATTGGTACTTACAAAAGCTCTGTCATTGGCTCTGCACGCATAAGAGAAAACCAGCTAAACCAAACTCTTATTTTGAATCTACTATATTCGGAATAGCTAAATATTGGGTAGGTACTGATATAAAAAATCATAATTAGTAGCAAAATAATTAGTGCAATCTACAAACAGTTAAACTTGAAACAAAATAAAATTGTTAGTCACAAGAATTCAATCGTGATCTCTACAGGCATGTACCTGGTCTAATTTTGCGCACAGTCGCTTTTGCCAGTCAGCTGGCGGAGGTGATTCAGGGATAAAAACGTAATCGGCTTCCGAAGTTAAAGCTGCAACTAGAGCTAGGTACCTATAACATTGCGAGAGTTTAAATAGCATTATTAGGACAGTAGACAACAAAGACTTGTTTTATATAACTGAAATATAATAAAAGGGTATATCTGTCTCACCCACAATGCCGACCCATAACCTCCATAATAAATGTACGTTGATGGGAGTAGGCTGTACTCACAATTGCATCAATAGCTTCAATGATTCTGAAAAAAAAACTTATAATGAAATACTTACAGGCAAAATTATTTGTAGATAGATATTTTATTAAAGTAGTATTAATTCCTTTTAGAGCATCACTTTTGTGATTTTATAATATTGTATGAATGTGTCATGGTGTGAATGTATTGTTGTATGTATGTATGTATATATATCCCTGGACTAGTCTGTTTTATACCTGTAGTGTGTTAAACTTAAATTGATGAATAAAGTTCTATTCCATTCTATTCATGTATTGTTTTAATCAAAAATTGCTTTCAAAGGTACAAAATTCAATTTTCAATTACCACGTTTACCACTTGTGACATGACATGCATTCTACGATTTTAGGCCTTCAGCTAAATCAGTCATAGGCACTGTGTTATAGTTTCAATGCTCAGTGCATGTGATACTTTTATGCATCATGACCCCTTGGGTTCTAATTCTAACAGAAACCTTTCTGCACTAAATTATTATGTTTCTGTTGCAGCAGGACCATATTAGTTTGAGTTTAGAAAACTTCATAAATAAAAGTTTGAATATATTTATTTCTATATTTTTTTTCATTTTCTTACAGCAAAACAAAAAAATGAAACAGCACAAATTGCTCAATCATGATAAAACAGATTTTCTTGTTTTTAAATAGGTATAGAAACTATTGTGATTGAAATTTAGTATTGGGATGCATAATTTTTCTCTGAGAAACTTAGCGTATCATTAAAACAAGAATGACCTTTTAATAATGATGCAATACATCTGAGATGCAATAGAAACTCAACTTAGAGGAAAATGTTAAATGCCTCTATAGCTAAAGGTGTGTAGTACTTTTGTTTAAAGCCATAACTTATTACTTACAAAATATACACTAGAAATCTGATTTTTTTCTAAATTTGGAAACATTCTTCTTTCTAACTAATTAACTGACAGGAGTTTACTTCTGGGAATATTTTTCTGTATTCAAAATGTTTAAACAAATATTTTCTATCTAAGAAAAAATCTTGAAACGATCATGTGCTGTGATTCCATTTTTTTACAACTTTGGCAACTACTGACGTACTTGACGAGAAGTGCTCCTCCAGAAGTAGATTCTCTGAATCGTTATCATTCATAAAACGATAAAAATGTACTATTATCACAATTACATGTAAAGAAGTTAGCAAGTTGCCAAATAGATGTAAGTCAATATGTAAATAAGTTATTTTAATTTAAAATTCACATTTTCTTCAATTTTATGTCTCCTTTGGCAGTGACAATAGAAGTGAACAAAAAATATATTATCAAATAATTTGAGTTTTACTTGCATTGACATATTTTTCTTTATCTTCTAAAGTGACAGTCACACAAGAGTATAGATGTAAGAATAATAATAATAAATCTTGTCAACATATGTTATAGAAAGAGACCTTAAAGGGCGCCATGTTCGCAAAAGAGAACAACCTCGACAAACGTTATAGAAAAGGGTAGTCGTTAACCATCCGTTACGTGGTGGTACCTAGCGAGCAGCAGACGAATCATTTATTATAGGTGTTCATTTGTGAAAATTGGATAAGGAATCCTATAAACTAATCCAGTTGTAAACATTACTTCACTTGAGCAATCCAAATAACAAGTGTGTCGAAATAATGTAAACAAAAACATCTACCTGCCTCTAAACGTATATTGATCCCCTTTCCTCCTTCTATATCGGAACCCTTGGGTCGAAACATATTTCTCATTATTTTACTGGTTTATAGGTCAAAGGTAATTTGAATGTTATTCTGGATCCAGAAGAACTTTCATGTGAAATATTGGCATTTACAATTATTATATTATTACATATATCTATTATATTACAATTTATTTATAATATCTACTGTATTAAGACTCGAACAAAAATATACAGGGTGGACCGTCTAAAAGGAATAATGAAAAAAAAAATGTTTTCGCTCAAATTTAAGATGTCCACGTTTCATGACATTCTAAACTTATTTAAAAAAAAAAGGGGGGGAAATTGACAATTTTCCATTACTATACTTCCACTCCACTACGTGGATGTACTACTAAAAATGTGACAGATGGCAATAATATTTGGCATATAGTTAACAGAATTGTCACCTTTTATTTAATATTGAATTTTTGCTGTCAGATGACCACTCTGTATATTTTCTTGACCAAAAGTTATCAGGTTTTCTTTGTAATAATAGTGATAACTACATTCCGATTATTATTCTCATATGTCGTTTCATAATTAATAATTTTTTATAATGACCGCCCTGTATAAATAAAGTTCTGTGTAAATACCTTTACTGATTTTTTTCCCTTAAAAAATTCCCTTGGATTTTAATTACAAAATTTAAAAATGTAAAAAAATACATACTGACAGAGAGACATCCCATATATAAATATTTATTATTTTGGCAATAACTTTTTTACTTGGTAATGTATATTTAAAAATGAATTATAATACTACCTAAGTATAAAATTAAGAAGTTGAGTGAAGTTACTGAATGAAAAGTCATAGTAATATTCTTGTTATGGTTTCATTGAAATATACGTAGTAGGTACGAAAGAATGGCCAAAAATGATTTTCCTATCCAATGTCTCTTTATTGGACATGGCAACATATTGGGAAGCCAGTGAAATATTTTGTTCAAATTTGGTGAAAAGGGGTTTTTGATGGTAGTGAATACAAATCTAAAATAAGAATTTCTATAAAATTTCGTCTTCAAATTTTCCTTACAGCGCCGCACTATAATGAGCGATATCAAAGTTGACTACGTCAATGCAATCACACTTTGAGTCTGTACACATCACCTAAATTTGAAATAAATCCCGTTCCTAATTCCTGAAATATATTGGTGTACTCGAAAAGCTCTTTCAAGCCCCTTTAATTTTACTTACACTTGACCTTGAATTTGGTAAAAAGATTAAGACAATAAAATTTTTAAATACTTTTACTTCATTCATATATTTTTTAGAATAGATATTTTACGATAAATTTCCTAAAAAGCGTCAATGAAAAATATAGTATCCGCCGCAGCCTTCTATTCTATTTTGTTGTTTCTCTGCCTATGAAAGAAACAAAAAAAAACATAAAAATTCAATAATACTCAAATAAACATAAAATATTCTTCAAATAAAAAACGTCAGTCGGCGTCAAGAAGTTGTTGTTCTCTGCCTATCAAAGAAACAAAAAACCATATAACTTTGATAATACTCAAATAAATGTAAAATATTCTTCAAATAAAAAACATCGGTCGGCATCGAGACATAAACATGCAAGAACACGAGGCTAAGCGTCGGTCGGCGTCGAGGCGTAAAAATGCAAGAATATGCATCTAGGCATCAAAATTTATCAAATATACAACTTTTACAAAATCGACGCGATGGTGTCGTCGGTCGTCGTCGAGATGTAAAAATGAAAAATATGAATCTAGATATGAAAATTTATCAAATTCAGAAGTTTTACAAAATCGACACTAGGCCAAATTTGGATCTTTCAAAAAGTATGCGATGTAACAACAGCACTGAACGCTTTCGTGTCCAGAAAAGATTTCAACCCCCGTATTTTCGCCCCCTCGAATTTTAAATTTTCTAAACTACCTCCAATAGCTTACATTTGACGAGATGTTCAAAATGACAGAAAAAACATCCACCTAGCATACATAAAATTCGTTTAAAATTTTTTCCTTGTTCACCATCATGAAGTGCGTAAAACAACCTACATTAAAAAAAAGAACCTCATACGACGCGATGTACAAAAGTTATTGGCCGATCAATTTTCAAATTTGAAGTCAATTTTTGAGACTTGTATTAGATATTTTGACATGACATTTTAACCAGTTGTTGTACACATTATAAAGTATAATTGCTGAAAATTTAATCAAATGTCACTTAAAACATCCGAAGTTATAATAAAAAAAAACAAAATTTAGCAGATTTTTCAGCTTTTTTTTTTTTTTTGTGCAGATAGAAATTTCATATTGTAACCGCTGATATCATAACGAACAGCCTCAATTTTTTTCGCATTTTTGGACTTACACATGCCGAGATATACTCATCTATATTCAGAAAGAAGGACCAAAATGGTCGATTTTTCACAAAATGGCCGATAACTTGAGTAGTGGCGGTTGCTAGAAGCAGAAAATGTCCATTTCGTTTAGTATTCGATGTAACATGTTAAAAAAAAATTGATATTGGAAACAATTCCTTATGTTTGGCTTGTCTGACTCCACTAATATTACTACTACTATATGTACTTACCTACATTTTTTAAATATTGTATCACTGGTACAAGAACAAACATTATTTAACTGTAATATCTTATTTGTACATTCGGTTCATTGAAAAATGTTCTTTTGAGTATTCAGCAGACAACTTTCATACATTCCAGGAAGCAGTTACTTTTAATTATGGTGATTTTTAAATATTTATATACTATTATACCTAATATTTTATACAACAGAAATAGTACGTTATTCTTCGAACTCTTACAAACAAAAGTCTCCATGGCCACAAAGCTGTAACTATATTTCCGTGACTTCTACAACCTGTGGAAGGCGCAAGATCTGTGATTTTTGGAATTAACATATTACGAAAAATTTTCATTATAACTATGAAACAAAGTATAATAATATAATGTATAAATAAACATTTATTAGCACTCTGCTATTTTTTTACATTTACAGTTGATAACACTTATATACTATATAATATAAATATAATGAGGTTCAGTTTGGAAAACGGTGTATAATAATAATATAATCATATAATTCACTTCTAAACTCATTTAACATTTTACAGTCTTTAAGTGTATTAGGTAATTGGTTAAACATTTTCAAACCTTTAGAAAAAACAGATCTATCCATATACTTTCTATGATAAGTATCAATATAAAAATTTCTATTGTTGCGAGTAAAATATGTATGAATATCATTAATATATTTTAAATTATCATATAAATAAGATGGTAGTATTTTCATTTTAATTTTGAATATAAATATCATCGTTTTATATATTATTCGTTGTTTTACATTCATAAAATTCAGAACATCCAGCATCATTACAATAGGTGTATATCTATTACATTCAAGTATTACTCTCATTGCTCTATTTTGTATCTTTTGAAATTGTTGCATTAGCCCTTGATCTAGGTTAAAAAGTACTGTTGAGCAAAATTCTAAGTGAGGGGCAATTATGCCTTTATATAATAAAATTTTTGTGTTCAAACTAAGGGAGTTCCCAATCCGTTTAAGAAAGTAAACTTTTTTTGACATTTTATTCATAATATATTATATGGGTTAAGAATTCATTTATATTATATGGTTCTATTCTCACTAATAGATCATGAATCTGAGATTTGAATTTACTTAAACACTTGAGTATGTTGAATATGTCGTGGAAGTTTATTAAACAATTTTAAACAATTATAATTAGCACTTTTTTTAGTAAGTGTAAGGCGATGTATTGGATAGTTGTAATTCAATGTTCGAGTTGGATATTCATGTTTGGGTTCATCTTTCACAAACAGAGATTTGTTTTTAAAAAGAAAAAGCAAGCATTCTTGTATATAAATGGCCGATGCACTTGGCAGTTTGTTTTCTTTGAATTTATTTCTGCAAGATTCTTTATAACTTAATTAATATATTAATTAATATAACTTTAATTGGCATGTTTTTTAAAATTAAGGTTTTCATCTAATATAATTCCAAGATATTTTATTTCTGAAACTCTTTCTAATCTGTTGTTATTAATTTGTATATTGAAGTTTAAATCATCTATGTGTTTTAATACCCCGAGAGCTAGCGTCACAGAAATTTGTACTATTTGTAAATGGACAGAATATGTCTTAATAGGTTGTCGATGATCCATTGAATACCGGCCCATCAGTCTGCCGGGCTGGGAGCGCTGCGTTTGGCGGCGAGGGGCGGTTTAGTCAATTACCTGACAGCGGTACTGTTACAAATGTCAAAAAAGCCGTTTTTGATTATCTCGTGCCGAGCCGAATTTCCGGTTTTGCCGTCGCAATTTACGACACTGACATAATACCAATCTTTCTTTTTCCGTAGAGTTATCACACGATCCTCCACCCGACGTATTTATCTAGTTCTTAACATTTCAAAAACTGATGTCTTTGAAGTTTTGCGTTCTCCGAGATTATAGTTAATTTCAAGTTTTGGATCCGCCGTAGCCCAACGTGCTAAGCGGCGATTACTTTTAAGTGGATTCCCGACTTCGAATCCCGCCCAGGGCTACTTTTTATTTTATTTTTTTTAAATTTTTGGCAGGTATATTTGATTCTATAATTGCTCATAGCTTATTTCTATGCGACTAACGTGTTAAAATTATAAATGTTTGTCATTTTTTCTGATTTTTCGGTGATACATACGGAAATAATCTTTAAATAATCTTTCTAGTCCTCCATTCATTAGTAGGTTCGGTGGTGTAACGGCTAGAAGACCTGATTCCCAAATAGGTGATCCGGGTTCAAACCACGCACCCGGAAGTTTTTTTTTACCTTTTTTACATTTCCGGTCATAATTTGATGCTCAAATATTACCTATATATCACATGAGTAATATTTTTAAATTTTCGTATTTGCTTAATTTAAGAGGGTTTCTCGGAGCTTCATTCAGCTTCAAAATAATTTTGTTGGAAATCGATACAAAAAATTGTGCGAGAAAAGTTATAATTCAAATTCGGATTTAATCAATCGATAGAAGCCGAACCTACAAAAACTTGATGCATTTTTGTTAAAGAAAACATACAGGATTCGTCAAAATGAAAAAAAAAAAATTAAAACATTTGATCTTTATGGTCGGATTCGACTGAAATTCGGTATGTGAGGATTATCGATGTCGCAGATTACAAATATAGGATCGGAACTTAAAAGTTCAAAATGGCGGCGACACCATGGCATGCCAAGTTTTATCATTTATCAAATGACTCAACTAAAAATCGGTATTTGAATGTAATCAAGGTCGCCGATCACAAATTTTCGATCGAAATGTAACAATTCAAAATGGCGGCGTCAACATGGCTGACAAATTTTATAATTTAAGGCCCGATTCGATTGAAAGTTGATATCTGAAGATCATTATGATCGCAGATTACAAATATGAGACCGAAACCAAAATATTCAAAATGGCGGCAACATCATGACGGATCAGTTTTATTATTTGTCGTCTAATTCGACTGAAAATTGGTATCTGAAGGTAATCAGGGTCGCAGATTAAAAATAAATGATCGGAAGTGAAAAACTCAAAATGGCGGCGCATATCATGGGGTACTAGCTTTGCCATTCATCATTTGATTCGATAGAAAATTGCTATCTGAAGATAATCAAGGTCACATTACAGACATGAGATCGAAATCCAAAATTTTAATATTGCTTCCAAATTTTATCATTCATGGTCCGATTCGAATGAAGATTGGTATCTGAAAGTAGTCATGGTTGTAGTTTATAAATATGAAATCGAATCTCAACAATTCCAAATGGATACGCCAATTTGGCTGACACGAACAATTTTTTGTATCAATTTCCAACAAAATTATTTTGAAGCCGAATGAAGCTCCGAGAAACCCTCTTTAATTAAGCAAATACGAAATTTTAAAAAAATTACTCATGTGATATATAGGTAATATTTGAGCATCAAATTATGACCGGAAATGTAAAAAAGGTAAAAAAAAACTTCCAGGTGCGTGGTTTGAACCCGGATCACCTGTTTGGGAATCAGGATTTCTAGCCGTTACACCACCAAACCTACTGAACGATAGAAGACTAGAAAGATTATTTAAAGATTATTTCCCTATTTATCACCAAAAAATCAGGAAAAATTACAAAAATTTATAATTTTACCACGTTAGTCGCCTAGAAATAAGCTAAGAGCAATTACAGAATCAAAAATATCTGCCAAAAAGAAAAAAAAAAAAAGAAAATAAAAAAGTAGCCCTCGACGGGATTCGAAGTCGGGAATCCACTTAGAAGTAGTCGCCGCTTAGCACGTTCGGCTACGGCGGATCCCAAACTTAAAATTGACTATAATCTCGGAAAAGGCAAAACTTCAAAAACATCAATTTTTGAAACGTTAAGAACTAAATAAATACGTCGGGTGGAGGATCGTGTGACATCTCTACGGAAAAAGAAAGATTGGTATATTGTCGGTATCGTAAATTGCGACGGCAAAACTGGAAATTCGACTCGGCACGAGATAATCAAAAACGGTTTTTTTGACATTTGTAACAGTACCGCTGTCAGATCATTGACTAAACCGCCCCTCGCCGCCAAACGCAGCGCTCCCAGCCCGGCAGACTGATGGGCGGGTATTCAGTGGCTCATCGACAACCTGTTAAGACATATTCTGTCCATTTACAAATAGTACATGCCTTGTGACGCTAGCTCTCGGTCTATAACTTATTGCTACTCCCTATTATCATATATTTACACTTATTTTTTGTATTAACAAGTATAGACTACAGAAATACATACGCAATATGCAGATACCTATATATGCATGAGAGTGCACACATTCGCACACACTAATTGGCCAGAGCCCGCTTGACCGAGGTATTTGATATATCCTGGTGCGGACACTGGTTCCTCAGTCTGCCTAGTGCTAGTGCACATGCGTATGTATTTCTGTAAGTCTGTCTATATTTGGTAATACAAGAAAATTCATTAATATATTATACTTTCTTTCATAGTTATAATGAAAATTTTTTGTAGTATGTTAATTCCAAAAATCACATTTTGCTACTTCCAGAGGTTGCAGAAGTCACGCAAATATAGTTAGAGCTTTGTGCCTATGGAGACTTTTGTTTGTAAGAGTTCGAAGAATAACACACTAAAATTATAAAAAATTTGGCCGAAAGCCACTTTCCATAAGAAAAGTGCGGGGGGGTCCTTTCTTGAGTTCTGACTACAGAAGACAGGAACTATACAGAAGCAAAAGAAAGCCTTTCTGGCAGGACCAAATTTGTTCATAGTCGCCATGACGATAAGGTATATATTTGTCAAAAGCCATATGACAATTCTTGACGTTGTGCGATTGACAGTCTTTCAACTCTTAGGCGGTGGTTGGTCATTTTCGTAGCTTTTTCGTTCAATTTTCGACAATTTTTTATTCTAAGTTTATTTATTTATCTGATTTTCGTTTATAATGTGTTCTAAAGGGTATAGGGGTTGCGCTTATCGTCTATGCCTTTTGAAGGGGGGTGAAACAATAAGCTTCTTTCTGTTTCCCAAAGATCCTGAAAGGTAAGTACAAATTTATATTACTAAAACAAATATTTTTTCTTATCAGTTGCAGCTACTAACTCTGGGTGAACTCGAAAAATAACATTTTGATAAAAAGGATTGAGTTCTTTGACATCATATTAAAGCTAAATATTATAAAGGAACATAATTATTTAGCGTGAATTTTTTATATAATGAAACAATGATTGAAATGATGAAAAAGATTCATGGAAAAAATGAAGGTATTCAGTAAGTTACGGAATATGTTCATTAGTTTCTAATAAAGTAATAAGGTAATTAAGTAATGACTCTCAATTCGTACCACTTGTATCAATTAAAAAAGTCAATAATTTGCGTTTACTGTTATTTTACGTAAATATTTTTTTCGCTGTACTATTTGATCTGTAATATTCTATTCAACAATATTAAAAATATAGGATGTAATTAGTTTCATGTCATTAAAAAAAACTGGTAATAGGGACCGACTAGACAAACAAAAAACCTATATGACTTTTTTCTCTAGGGGCACTTTGAAAAAACTGGCCTAGGTTTAAAATTTTAATGTTAAGGTAGGAAACGTTTGAGAACCACTGTTTTTCAGGGTCAATGGATGTTGTAGTTCCGAATATCAGAAATAATAAAAAACTGTAATACCCAACTTGTGTTCCCGCCGGATGAGGTGCAGTACTTTGATGATTTAATAATAATCTTTATTGAAATAGGAGAACCTAATAATACATGTTCTTGACATATTCCATGTGATATAACAATTTACAATGAACTAACAAAATAAATATGAATAAATTAACTAAACAAATAGTACTTTACAAATTAGATAATACTTAAGACATTATATTCTATTTTTATTTCATTTACTTTAATCGCAATCTATTCATAATAAATTCTTTTAGTTTAGTTTTAAAGGTGTTTAATGTTATAACATTTTTTATAGATTTGGGTAACTCATTAAATTTTTGAAAACCTTTAAAATACAATGTATTCATAGTTATGACAATTAGTTCTTGCTATATGAATATTGTTTGTAAATCTCGTATCATATGTATTGTTATGCATTACACCCCCTTGAAACTGAAGATTGATACGCCTATGCCTAATAGTGACTGGAAACTTTTAGAAAGAGATAGAGTTTTCTAGGCTGTGGAGAAGATTCTTGATTGTTTCTGGATGGATCTAGAGGTTATTTCAGAGTATATAAGGCGCGATTACCGGCGCAGAAAGAAGTTTATTGAAGTGAAATTAATAGCGAAAAAGTGAGGTTAAATATCAAGTAAACAAAGTGTAAATTTAATTTGGAAATATTGTATAGTCAGTAAATTAATAAATAAAGTGTTAGTGGTTTACCCCTTCTTAAAATTATTTAGAACCCACCGATTCATACACGGTGTTTCCTAAGAGGTGGAAACTTGCAACAGTATGAACATCTTTGTTGAAAGTAATGAAATGCTGAAAATACTCAGGAGCCATACGATTTACTATTTTAAATACAAAAATCATGGTAAAATAGTATGGTCTAGTTTCAACTGAGAACCAATAAGAGATGTCAACATTGAAAAAATTGGAGTAAGTCGACTTGCCTTTAAGATGACTCTCATTCCACGATTTTGCAGTTTTTGCAGCATGTTTAATTTATTAAGATTGAATAAAAATAATACTGATGCACAATAATCAAAATGCGGCTGAATAATAGTATTATAAACTGTGATTTTAGTTTCAGTTGATAAATGTTGCGCTATTAGACTAAAGAAATAGTTTTTTTAGAAATCTTCTTATATATATAATCAAAGTGATGGTCAAAATTCAAAAAGTTATCAAGTTGAAATCCCAGATATTTTACTGTAGACAATTTTAATTTGTTCACCATTAATATTCAAATTTATGTTGTCAATGTCAAGAGAATTATACTTATATTTTGTAGTAAATATCAATGCCTTTGTTTTTTCCACATTTAATTTTAGTTTATTGATATTTAAATATCTATTCACAGATACTAAGATAGTATTCATTTTTTGGATAGCTCTCTCCAGGTTAACATCACTACAAGCTACTAAGGTATCGTCAGCAAAGAGGTTAATAAATTCACATTCTACGAACAGTTCAATATCATTTATGTATAATAAAAATAGGAGGGGACCTAACACACTACCCTGTGGAATTCCAACATTATTATCCATTTCGCTTGATACTGTATCATTAAAGCGGACGCGTTGTTTGCGATTTTTTAAATAGTCACAAATCCAGTCAAATTGGATCCTCTTCTACAAGTTCCAAAATTTGAACCTCTGCGCCAATTACCCTTTCTTCGCATTGTGGACCTCGTTCTCCTCCATGTCCATCGAGACGACCTGTTTCTCAAAGACGCTGGTCAATACTAACAAATGTACGAGCACAAGGATAACGTTGATTAGGGAACCTTAAATGATAAAGCTCTTCCGCACCAGCTGCATTTCCACCACTTTCTCCATACACCAAGTGCATATCCGCGAGCTCTGGATAAGTGTAATGTTCCATAATGTCCAAAAGATGCGTTTTAAAACACCACACTAAACTGTGAATTAACGTTATCAATAAAGAAAACAAAAAGAAAAAATCCAAAAAGTAACACAAAAAGCACGAACGAGAAGTAGTGTCTTATGTAACCAAGTACTAACGACTTGAACGATAAGTCAATAAAATAAATCATAATATTAGTGGCACAAAATTCAAAAAGAACAAAAGCAACAGACAAAAGGAACGGGTAGGTCGCGTCGTGTATACGTTGTTTATCAAGTAAAGACACAAACTGAAATTATTACTTGAGAATATTATGAGGGAGAGTATAGCGCGCGTAATAAGATAATTTGGCCATGAAGAAGCAAAAAACATGGTGGTGTCCTCTGTCGGTCACTTTTAACTGCTTTGTCGGCATACTTTTCGATGATCCCGTCGCGGCCTAACTATCTCTCAGGGTCACCATACTTATTTGCACGAATGTCAGAGTATCATAAGCCTACTCCAATATGCCAGCAGTTCTCAAACTATGTTATTAAGTATTTTGGACATTTTTGATTATTTTTTTTCTTAAAAACTATGAGCTTCAGATCCCATGTTATATACGGTTTTTGTTTGTGTTGTCGTTACCTACCACCAGTTTTTTTAATGACATGAAACTAATTACACCCTGTATACTATTCATCAAATCTTGTGTTTAATTTTAAGCTACATAATATATGTCTTTCATTGTATATCTACACATTGTACTATTTTCCATTATAGTATTTTCTTATTCTGGTAGCAGTATGAAAAAAATGCATTGGCTTCAAAGCGCATTATTATCATTAATGATGCCTGAAATACAGGGTATAAATATAAATGTGCACTTATTTTTTTGAATATTCTGCAATACACCATGACTTAGGCCCCCAACTGCATTAATAGCATACATACGTATTTTTATTCATGTACCTCTACTAAATATAAAATAAGATAGTTTTCCCAGTGTACAGTGTATTGGACCGAAATATTCATATATTTTGGGTGTACATCATTTCTCTGAGTGTAGTAAGACATATTACTGTCACTTCGAGATCTCAGAAATCCATTGAGTTAGAAGAAAATCAGGTCCCCTGATATCAAAGGTACTACGACCAGCTTTCGCTTCTGTATAGTCTTCTGTGATTCTGACAATCAAGTGAAGTGAGTTTGGTCATTTTATTAAGATAATGTAGTCAATTTTTCACAATTGGCCTCTCTCTCTCTCTAATTTTATATGTTCCGTGTGATTGACACACTGTAGCAACTGCTCTATATAACTTCAATGTTGAGGTCATTATTAAAAGATCAAAGGTTTTTCGCCAGTTGTCTAATCTTGTTAATTCTTTAATCTTTGCCGTGTAGTATCACAATACCAAATTTCATAAATATACCGCAAATACCAAGAAAATGTTTTCATATTTCATGGTCACCAGGTATATAATCAGGGCCGGTTTTAAGCAATTTTTATGGGGGGGTGTGAAATTGTTATAATGCCGAATGACTTCTTCTCATCTGGTACTCTGTTTTATTTATATATGAAGGTCATTTAATTTTTGGGATACAAAAAAATGTAAATCGGATTAAAGAAAAAAACCTTTGTTTTAAAGCAAAATGCAAAATATAGAAGATACAAAACAGTTATTCCTTATGTTTGTTGGGTATTTTACCACTGTGAAAATATGTAAAAATATTGATGAAGAAAACCTCTGCGCCAAAAGGAACAGACAGGGAGTGGATGGTTCTTAATATTTTTAGTACAAAATGTCTCACACCAGTCACACCTAAAAATATATAAACTGAAAGAAAATTGTTAAATGATAATGAAGTAAATTAAATCGAAGGCTGTTAACGTTTCGGAAACTATTTCTTTTTCCGTTATCAAAACTTTCATTTGTGTGACATTTTGTGCTAGAATGATTAAAACCCAGCCTCTCTCTGTCTGATCCTTTTGGCGCAGAGTTTTTTTTCATCAAAATTTTTACATATTTTTACAGTGGCAACTTACCTAACAAACATAATAAATGAATATTGCCACAAATTAATTATAAATAAAACGGATATATTGTAATTTCAGAAAAATCTAATTGGTTAGAAATATTTTTTTAATTAAAAATTTTACCTTTTTTGCTTGACGAGCGGCTTCAAATGGGTCAATTGGTGCACCAACTAGTTTAATTTGCATTCTTTTCCCTCCATGAACTAGCTTTTCGTGCCGTAATCTATAATCGTCGTCAAACTTGCTACCACATTTTAAACACTGAATTTTAACACGTTTTCTATGTTTTTTGGTAGTGTCAGTGTATCTATCAAAAATTAGTGGAAAATCGAAAATACAATTATTTCTATAATATCAGAAACATACACTTCTGCTATTGAGTCATACACAGATGATCACAGGCTGTTACTTGTTATTCTATTGACGAAAAACTAGGTACTAAGTCCTAGTGTGCAATTTCCGCGGAAACTCGCGGTGTTGTACTTTTGATGAATCGAAGTGTCGTGTTCTCCTGTTTATTATATTATTACATTTCCAGCAATTATGACAGGGACCTACTATAGATGCACATATACTCGTGATCAACGCTATAGGCTAGAACCAGTAGATTTGGCCTCGCTGTTGCGAGGTGCTGTGTTTAGAGGATGATTTTAAGTCAAATACAAGATACAAGACAGGGATTGCTCGACAAGTATTAATTATTTATGACATTGAGTTTCTATTGTTTTCAGTTTTTCTACGATTTTATGTACATAATTGCCGAACGCTGAAAGTGCCGAATGGTAAAAGATTTGCCGAATTGGCTTCAAACTTGGGGGGTGTGACACCCCCCCATACCCCCCCCTGTATCCGGCCCTGTATATAATTAGACCTAATTAAATCAATGTAACAGTTTAATACCTTACCCATCGTATAATGTTCAACATTTAAAATATATTCTTGAGATAACAAATATGTGAAGTATCATAGAAATATAAATTAATGACTATAGGAAATCAAATTCTAGCTTCCACAGCCACTCCTTTTGATAGAAATTAACTCATTTCTATTATTTGTGTAAAAAATTTACTTAAGAACTAGAAATTAAACTTACCTGTGCAAAGCACTATCAGTACCAATTGTCATGTCAGTACCACAAAAATCATTATCAATAGATCCAACGAGGCCAGCAATTTGCAAACAGTTATTTTTATCTCGCTGTTCACTTGTAATTTGATTATTTTTCACTAATTCTTCCAGAAGAGATGACCACTCTTGTCTAAATAAATCTGCACCAGTCAAACTTCCATCTCCACCAATTACAACCAGATTTGTTATTCCCCTATCTATTAGATTTTTAGCAGCTTTTAAACGACCGCTCCTCTCCCTATAAAGTAAAAAGGATTGCTCAGTATTATACTTTATTTTTTCTATGTTTAACTGAGCCTAATAAGCATCTCTAACAGGTTATGGGCCCAGGCTCGCGTGTATAAGGAAAATTCGTAGGATTTATTGAACAAAGAAAACAGGTGCGCGAATGTTCTAGAAACGCCGCCATGAATTCCGCGAGTGTATCGAGAATCGAAAGCCATTTATGATACTACAAATGTAAGCCGTGTTAGATACAAGATACAAACCGAAAATGAATAAAAGTGACAACGGGAAACGTAAAAACGAAACTTTTTGATGTTGTAAGTGCAAAAAGCCAGGATATAAGATAAACGAGTGTCGAAATAAACCAAGAAAGGAAAGTACGCAGTACACGGACGACGTGTGTCTAAACGTTTTTTCGACTCGAAAACTGAACGATCCGAACCAGAACTGGTGTCTAGACAGTGGCGCGATGACACATTTATGCAACAATGCCGAAAGTTTTCATGAAATCTACAATTCCAGGTAAGGTACCCTGAACCTTGCAAATAGCACAACCGCCGCCACAGTGGGTGAAAGAAAAGCACATTTTATTGCAAATACGAGCGGAAACAAAAGAGACCTGACATTGGACAATGCGTTGTACCTACCAAACCTAAGAACCAACCTTTTATCAGTTAGCAAGATTATGGATCGCGGATTTGACATCCGTTTCCGGAAAGATATAGCCTCCATCCATGACTCCAGTGGAAACGTGGTCTTGGATGCTGTCAGAGTCGACGATTTGTATTATGTATAATGTGGGCCAATTGTTTTAATTGTTTTTTCAAGTTTTTTTTACTATTTTACATTTGTATTTTGACTTGTGCAAAATTTTTATAATTTAAAGCATCAATAAACTATCTATCTATCTATCTATCTATCTATCTATGTGCCCGGATCCGGTCAAGAGTGCCTAGATGTCCGTGCTATTGCATTCGCTTCGAAAGACGTCAAAGTATCACTCGAACTTTTACATAGACGATTAGGACATGCAAATGCACGGGACATCGCGGACGGTGATCGTAAAGGCGTCATCAAAGGCGTACAGCTGACAGATAGGGCAGGAAGCTTGCACTGTGACACGTGCCCGCAAGGAAAAATGACGAGGACTCCATTTCCCAGCAAGTCTAACCGGCAAACCAAGATCCTGGAGCTAGTGCACACAGTGTTTGTGGATCAATGCGGATAGCATAATTGACAGAAGCAAAATACTTTATTGAATTCATAGACGATTGTTCCAAATGGTGCGAAATAAGATTCTTAAAGTCAAAAGCGGAAGTGTTCAAGGCCATCACGGAGTTATTAAGGCTTAGTTCTTAAGATTGTATGTTGACTATATTTCTATACTTTTGTAAAGTCTATGAAAATAAATGAAATAAATAAATAAATAAATAAAATAAATAGTACATTGCCCTCGTCGAAAATCAAAAAGGCAAGCCAGTGAAATGTCAACAATCCGACAATGGCCGAGAGTACAGGAGCAATGAGTTTGATGACTACTTAAAGAAGCGAGGGATCACCAGAAGACTTACCGTTCCCCACAATCAAGAACAGAATGGCACAGAAGAGAGGAAGAATCGCACGCTAATCAGCACCACTAGATGTCTTCTGCAGGAAGCGAACCTACCTGCTACATTCTGGGCTGAGGCAGTCAACACTGCGAATTACCTTCGAAATCGCTTGCCAACAAAGAGCCTGGATGGCAGAAGCCCTCACGAGGTGTGGACAGGGTGCGTCCCCGATGTGTCTACCGTCAGAGTGTTCAGCAGCAAAGTTTATTACCTTGATAGAAATCCTGAAAGAGGAAAGTTTGAAACTCGCAGACAGGAAGGTATCTTCCTTGACTATGCAGACGAATCCAAGGCGTACCCTGTTTGGTCATCAAAAAAGCATCAAGTGTTCATAACACGCGACATGAAATTCATGGAAGACGAATGTCCTCGTACGATATCAAATGTTAAAATTGATCCAGATATTGACATGACAGGCGAAGATTCACCACAAATCCGACAACACTTGGAATACGAGTTCCCACCGAGATCTGCCTCGGGAGATGATCTAGAGTCTGTACACTCCGATGATAACGAGGACTTCCTTGGTTTTGACAACACAGTCGGAGCTAGTGCCCTGGAATTGAGTACAACTATAATAATAATAATATCAACATTCAGAACTTTTGGCTGAAATCATTTCCAGCCATCTTCCCGCATCTTGCCACAACGTTCAACAAAATCTTAGAAGACCCAACAAGATTTCCCCAATTCCTTCGCCGAGGAATAACACCTCCTGCCTAAAAAGGAGATTTGAGGGATCCGAAAAACTACAGGCCAGTCACCTGCTTATCTGCGATTTACAAACTCCTCACATCATTGATACATAAACATATCAATGATCACTGTGATATAAATAGCATAATAGGCCCAGAACAGCGAGGCTGTATAAAGAAAGCATTGGGATGCAAGGAACAACTAACTATAGATGCGATAACCATTAGGCAAGCCGAAATAAAACGCCGAAACATCAGTATGGTCTACATAGATTATAAAAAGGCATTCGACTCTGTACCTCATAACTGGCTAATAAAAGTGCTTGAACTCTACAAAGTTAGTCGCACACAGAGAGAAATCGCTTTGGAACATTTTGCACAATGTTGTGGAACAACGTCTTGTTGCATTTTTTTAAACAATTGTAAAATTTTAAGGCACAACGTTATATAGTTTTATACATTTTAATTGTGCATAATTCTTGTGCGTTTTATTTATCCAATATAAAGATTTAGTTACGATGAATTTATTGGAAACTTCGACCAACAAATTGACGAAATTTAGAATTAAATTTATTTATTTTTTCTCAACAAATCATAGCAAATTTAACTTAATTAATTGCTAATAGTATCCTTAAACTATATATTCTGTTGCCATTCTATTTACAATTAGTTTTAAGTAATTGTTTAAGGGATTTGCACAACTTGTATAACATAAAAGTGTGATTTTATTTTATAAACGGTTGTTGACAAACTTGTGAAAGTAGGAGTCCCAATATATTTATTTCTGCTGAACAATAATAGTAATCTATGCCACCCGCACAAACTGCACAATTTAATGACATACTATTCACAATCAGTTTGGTGACATTGTTTTAAAATTTTGTATAATTGTTTAATTTGTTTCACGTAAAGTTTATTGGTTAAAAATTGTACAGACCGCGCCGGCCATGCTACGCATATACGCGCAGGCAATTACGCATCAGATCCAGGTGATATTTCGTTAAGTGAAGACGTACACTTCCGAATTATACAAGTACTTACATTTGTGATGGAATTTGTTGAAAACTTAT
The DNA here is from genome assembly GCA_963583905.1 of Stenurella melanura. NCBI lineage: Eukaryota > Metazoa > Arthropoda > Insecta > Coleoptera > Cerambycidae > Stenurella > Stenurella melanura. The sequence goes on from OY757309.1 coordinate 154,945,042, forward strand.
TAACCGAGTGGGGTTTCCTAGATCTAATTCCAGCATTCACAGAGGTAAGTACTTCACACAGAGTTACAGATTTGCATATATGTTCTCTTAAATTAACTTCGTTAACATATAAATATAAAAATGGTTTCTTGTTTATATGCGAAGAATGCATGATACCTATCTTCTAATACTTGATTTTGTCTACAGCTAGAGTAATTTCGTTTTCTTATGCGAAGTGACAGAAAGCTATTCCTAAACTACTGAACCCAAAAGGCAAACTTGTAAAAGAACTGCTTCAAAACGAAGATAGCACTTCTGATAGTAAGCAATACATTTGATTTTGGTGATGAACTGATAAATGTTATTTTTTTTAAGAGTATAACGTGACTACGACATAAGCTTTATTACTACAAACTGCGTTAATAGAAGCTAAAAAGAAGAAGTACTGGAAACCTTCCAAATTAGAATTATTAAATGGATTTATTTTACGCATAAATGTAAGTCACCTACTTCTTTTCAACTAGAACTTTGTGCATGTAGAATTTATTTGTATTTAAAAAAACAGAGATGTATTCATTTACCATATGATAATATATAAATGCATGCTCTATTATGTATTGTTGTTCTGTTAAAATAAAATATTTATTCTTTAATTTTTTTATTGAAATCCTTCAGGAATACCTCCAATTTTGGAAATAATATTTCACAATCTGTGTTACAGAATAATACAATTAAAATGAAGTGGATACATATAGTGTGTGAAATGAGTGCACGGTGAACCAAAAAATATATACATAATTTGGAGATTATAGAGTAATAAATTGTGCAAAACTAACCCCAGTTCATACATTACTGAACAGCTTCTTTGAATTAAGTGTATATATTGTGCAAAATGAATTACAAAGTTGACAAAATAAACATACAATTTATGGATTTCTCATTTAGAAATTATGGAAAACTAAAAACACATTATCTTAAAAAACTATAAACATTGTGTCACTTAAGAGCACAATTTTTTGTAAATATGTTTTACAAATGAGGAGGTTTAGATGTGAATGTTTGTTTAGGAAATCTTCAGAATATATTTAAAAATTTCACACAAATTGTAGAAACTAACTTAATCTGTTCAGAGATTTGTTCCACAAGTGGAATAAAATTATGTATTTTTATGCAACCATAATTCAAATTTGTAAAGAATTCAATTTATGTGATTTTTAAGTTTGTACAAAAATTTCAAACAGTATTAATGCATAAACTGTACAAAATCATTGCCCCAAAGATGTATTATTTATTTGCACAAATTGTTCCTGTCACCATTTTAAGACCAATTTGGAGTATAATTTTCTACAATTGTGGTAAAATATCACACACATTTTTCTCTGTGCACTATCACCCGGCTACTAACACATGTAATGACGACTTGGGAAACTCAGACGAGAATAGGAAGAAGCGTTATCTCGAATATCAAGATTAGAAGAGGAATATACCAAGGGGATTCACTAAGCCCACTTTGGGTTTGCCTGGCACTAAATCCTCTCTCAGCAATATTAAACAGCACCACTTACGGCTTTCTACTAGATCCCAAACAACCAAACTCGAAGATTAGCCATTTGCTATTTATGGATGACATCAAGTTATACGCTGAGAACCCAGGACAACTCAAATCACTCGTAACCAACGTCAAAACATTCAGTGACGACATACAAATGGAATTTGGGCTTGACAAATGTGGCGAAGTACACGCCACAAAGGGAAAGTTAGTACAGCAACCATCGAATACACGCGACTTTGAACAAATACCCCCAGAGGAAACATACACATACCTAAGAATCTTGCAGAACAGCCGGATAGACCACACCCAGCTAAGAAGGAGTTCAGAGCAAAATACAAACAACGTTTAAATAAGCTCCTCAATACAAAGCTCAATGCCAGAAACTACAGAGATTAATACATACGCTGTCCCTAGTCTGGCATATTCATTCGGAATATTGAAATACTCAGATAGACCTGGAAGAACTGGATAGAATAACGCGCACCACACTTACAAAATTCAGGATGCACCACCCAAAAAGTGCAGTCGAACGGCTATATATGGCACGCACGCAAGGAGGAAGGGGTCTAATCAATATCCACAAGATGTGCAAAACCCAGGAGAAGAACATGCGATTGTATTTCTATAATTCTGACAGGTTGTTCATTAGGAAAATTGTGGAATGTGACAACGGGTATTCACCATTAAACCTCAAAGATCGACAGAACGCTGTGGTGATCCGTGCAAATGAAGACATCCAGGCATCATGGCAAGATAAGGTACTTCACGGGAAGTATCCCAAGACTTTAAACAGCCCAGAGGTTGACAAAGAGTCCTCACTAATATGGCTAAAGGAAGGAAGGCTACACCCGGAGACAGAGGGATTTATAATAGCCATCCAGGCCAAGATTATCCGTACCAGAAACTACGAAAAACATATCCTGAAAGTCCCCGAAATAAACGATATCTGCAGGAAGTACAATGCGCCTGGCAAAACCATTGCACATATTATTGGAGGCTGCCCTACCTTGGCCACAGGAACGTACTTGGGTAGACACAACGAGGTGGTAAAAATCATACACAGGGAGTTAGCGCTAAAACTCGGGCTCCTTGCCAACCCGCCGCCCTTCTATAAATACACACCTCGAGCTGTTCTTGAAAATGAAGAAACAGTACTATACTGGGATAGACCAGTCCAGTCTGACAGAACTCTACACCACGACCGCCCTAGTGATCAAAAAGAAAGAAAAGAAGGCCACCATTATAGACATCGGGTGCCCCCTAACAAACAACCTGCAAAAGACGGAGATGGAAAAGATAAATAAATACCAAAATTTGGCTTTCGAGCTACGTCACGTATGGAAAATAGAAGAGGTGCGAACTACCCCGTCATAATAAGGCTACAGGTGTGGTGATAAAGAGGTTTTTAAAATATGTGAAGCAGCTTAACTTACGAGCACCCTCGTAAAGATTATTCAGAGGACGGTGATTCTCCAGACATGTCACATCACGAGAAAGTGTTTAAATGATGAAAGAGAAAGCTGAACAATCCATCGGACTAATGGGATATGATGAATTTCATCACCATTGACCGATCCGAATCCCAATGGCGCGCGCGAGGGATCGGTGAACTTTTGCCAGCTTCGGCTGAGAAAGTGTGTCTCTTAAATCGATAATAATTATAATAATAAGCTAACTAACAGGAAAAAACCCATTTAATAATAATAATAAACATTTATTGTCCAAAAGAATAGATAGTATTATAAGACTCGTCAAAATATTGGTAATAATTACAAAGAAAAAGTACAACTAGTTTAGATGAAATTATTCCATAAGACTCCAATGACGATGAAGTCTTCGATCAAAACATATATCAAGAAACCCGACGGAGAGGTCCTGGACGACCCAGGATCGTCAGGTCTGGTTCGAGGGGAGGACCGAAAAAGTAGCATAATGTTGTTGTGTCAGACTGAGAGCATCGAAAGAGCAGAACAAACCTTCCCATCTGAAAGACCTATGAAGGAGGCCATGAGCGGCTATGCCTACTTGAGAAGTCTATTTACGGATTTCGTTAGGCTGGGAGGAGTTGGTATACTAACCTGAATGAAACGATGAAGAGTGGGTGCCTCCCCATCAAAGTTGGACCCTGTCTATTCTACATCGGGTCGAACGAAGATATGACTCTCATTACAACATATATAATGATATCCTAATTGCCTCCCATGACAAGAAGAAGACGGTAAAACTCATTAAGAGACTTGCTGCCCACATCGAAATCAAGGATCTAGGAAGCGTTAAACACTGTCTCGGGATAGAATTCGAGCAAGTCAATGGACAGGTAAAAATGCATCAACAGGGATATGTTCATGACTTACTCTCACGCTTCAGCATGACAGAGTACAAACCAGTCGCTACACCTGTTGACCCAAGCACAAAGCTGACGAAGAACGAGGTCCAGTCTCGAGAAGATCTGAAGTTTCCATATCGCGTGTTGATCGGAGCGTTAACTTATCTGGCTACAACGAAATGCCCCGACATCTCATACGCCGTAAGCTTCCTAGGGAAGTTTAACAATTGCTTTGGCATCACTCACTGGAAGGCTGCCGAGAGTGCTGCGATACCTGAAGAGATCCGCCAATGTGGGACTAACCTATTGCTCAAACTAAGGTCCGATAAAGGGTTATGAAGATGGCAACTGGAGAAAGTGCAGAAGACAGAAGATCCCACACGATCTTACATACATATTCATGCTCAATGGCGAGCCAATATTTATTTATTTATTTATACTCCATACAAACAGACGTTGTCCACTTACATGTATAGTTAGGTAGAAATATAAATCGGGAACACACCAGATACAGAATATAACAAGAGTATAAGAAACTAAAACAAATTAACATAAAAAATTAACATATAAACTGTATATCACAGATGGGAGTATAGCTCATTTTTATTAGTATTAAAAATATCTATATCACAGATTCTTAGAAAAATATCCTGGGACTCTCGGAAACAGCGAATTGTCGCCCTCTCAATGACAGAAGCTGAATACATGGTACGTTCCGAAAGCATCAAAGAGGCCATTTTTTAGAAGCGATTTCTCACAGAGTTAGGTTTCGAGGATGCGACCGACTTAACTATGTTCTGCGGCAACAGGAGCACCATTAAATTGTCGAAAAACCAAGCACATCGACATTCGGCATCGCTGTGTGAAGGATGTACTGAAACGCAAGGAGCTTCGCTTACTTCATATCTCAAAGTATGATCAGGCTGCGGATTTCATGATAAAGGGGTTGCCCAAAGTTAAACACGAATGATGCATAGAATTGGCTGGAGCATGTGTTTCTAACTAGTCGCTAATGTACAACCGATTCGAGGGGAAGTGTTAGTGATTTAATAGCTTTAAAGTTCGCTCCACGGTTGTTCGTTTCCACATTCTGCCATTGTGCGCATGCGCGCGTGCTCTCTGCTCGTGCACGTCGCCCTATATTTGGACCAGTCTATGTAGAACAATCAAACATTACCACGTTTTATATTTTACTGTATTTTGTTCAATATATCCATTATATTTATTTTATGATATGAAATGTATATTCAGCTACTGATATTCGTCACTGCCATATACCATGTACATTGTTGAAGGTATATACATAATAGTTTATACATATGTACATCAAGAGGTAATTAAACGAGCTGATAAATCGCGTTTTTTTAGGATTTTTTATTGGGAAAACTATTAGACAAATTATTTTCAAACTTTGGAGATATGTTTATCATTCATTAAAGTAACTATATTCAAATTTTTAAGTGATTATAATGAAAATTGTGGCTTTGGTGCCCCTTGAAGTGAGACTTCTCCCAACACTTCCCGGTGTCTGGCTGACACAATTCCTTCTCTCCAGATCATCTAAAACAAAAAAATCAAATTTCTTTTTCTTGTGAATGTGAAAAGAAAAAAGTAATTTTTTTCATATCGCAGTATCCTTATTTTTTCAAAAAAGACATTTTCCATAATTTATGCCATACCTATATTCACAAGTAAAAAGAAATTTGATTTGTTTGTTTTAGCTGATCTGGAGAGAAGGAATTGTGTCAGCCAACAACCGAGAAATTTTTGGAGGCGTCCCACTTCAAGGGTCACCAACGCCACAATTCTCATTATAATCAGATAAAAATTTGAATGTAGTTGCTTTGATGTATAATAAATATATCTCCACAATTTGAAAATGATTTGTCTAATAGTTTAGCCAATAAAAATTACTAAACACGTGATTTATCAGCTCGTTTAATGGGAATCCCCCTTAAAGAAACATTATATATGAGATGGATATACCTGCATTTTTTAAGGTATAGACATGACAAGTAAATATAATGATTATCATGAGTGGAAATTGTCGACTGGGAAAAAGTGGAAGTTCATTTTTTCAAATCCAAATGCAATAACGGTGGGGAATCCGAAATTTCTGGAAAATTTGTCTACCAGAATGCAACTTCTAAAAATATTTTAAAAGTAATATCATTACATGAAATCTGTGCAACGGGCTGATCCAATAATAGTACCACCCATGTGAATTATACAACTCACTGATGACCAATTTGCTTCAATAATATTTTCATCACCGCCATCAACCATACCTACAAATTATATAAAAATCGTTAACCCTCGACGTATTCCAGTATACATTATTCACAACCAACATACCCTGGTATCCTTCCCTGATAAAATAAACTTTGCAACCAAGGTAAATTCCCATACGGACTACAGACCTTACAGCCGCATTCATACCCTAAAAATAAGTAGGTATCAATTATTGTGAACGTTATACAAAAATATGCCAAAACTAACCTGTGAATCTCCCCCACTTGTAAAAACTGCGAGGCCCTTGCCTTTGTGGGCACCACGTTCTATAAATTTTTCTGATGTTTCTAACATTTTAGCCTAAAAAATAAAGACATTTTCAAAAATATAAACAAAAGATAAAATGACAACCCTATAAAAATTATATTTTTATTTATAATCTAGTTTCTGTGATAATAAACTAATAACATGGATTGCTAGATTATTACTAAAAGAACATTTAAAAACTTACTGGGTGTATTTTATATTTTTGAAGTACAAGGTACAACACTCAACGACAAATTCAAAATAATAATGAATTTTTAGCTTGAAGGTGACCTCTGCCCCTTCCAAATTTGTTCAAATTAGTTGTCAGATACTCTGGAACTGTGATTTAATCACTGATATTGAGAAATAGCGGGTAAGGACTGTTACCGAAGCTGCTGCAATCACAGATTTTAATCTCTGGCTAGTCTGGCTGCAATGCAAAATTGCGACTTTCCGTTGTCTCGGCAGATGAGTTAGTATTTCTCAGTTGGCAACATAAAGACATAGCATAAACAACCCTAAAATCTAAAACCAGAAGGGGGTTACCTGAGAGGATAAAGATATATTTTTATCCTCTCAGGGGTTACTCATTTGAAAAACGTAGACAACATATCCATTTTTTATAACGACATTAATATTGTGCCGGAGCTGGGAATCGAACCCAGTACACGATAGCAGACAACGTGATTAAGTTTGCTCTCCAGTCTCCACACAACATGTTTTATATAAACACCGACAAACGAATTCATTTATAATTTATAGTATACTAGCCCATCATATCCATGCAATGAGCGAATGAGCAAAGATTAGATGAGGCTCTAATCTTGTGCCGGCAAAGATTAGAGAATTAATAAGACAGTCAAACTGTCAGACAGAGAAGATGAAATCAAAGGACATCCAACGGAAACGGTTTCGGAATTTGATAGAGGTTGTCTCCTAGCTATAAATTTTTCTTTGATTTATAAAATAAATTAAGTAAAGAAAAAAGTTTCAAAATTATTCTGTCAATGATAATAGTTCTATAATAGATAAATACCTAATATATCATGTACGTGTAGAAGTAGGTATTTGAGGCTTCTTGTGTCGTTGTGTCGTATCCGTATGCTTCACGAAGCAACCTGTTACCTGTTTCTTTAGGGCTGGTTTATTAATGCGAGGATAACAAGTTATCCAGGTTATGCAATCGGCACACTTTATAATACAGTAGCGTCACTTCACCTACTGAGTGTAAACGGCAAACGCGTCGATAACCTTACACCTGCAATCGACGCGTGGAAGGGATCCTACTTAATTAAACTGCGATTTAACCATAGGATAACTTATCCTCGTGTTAATAAACCGGCCCTTAGTAATTTTGGATTCTGACCAATCTAGTGACCAAAGATTCTTTGATTCTGACAATCAGCTGAGTTCGGTTGTCTTATTATTTATCAGTGTTAGTGACCTCCTCTCTCTCTAATTTCAATTTATCTGTCTGATTGACCCATTGTGGCTTGTGGCAACTGCCCCATAACTATTTAAATCTACTCTGTGCCATAACTCCAATGTAAACGTCGAGGTCAATGGCGCCATTACTAAAAGCAAAGTATTAAATTCTTTGACTAAAAAAAGCAGTTCAAAGGGGTCGGCACATTTCTAAAACCGGTAATATTGCACGTAGAGAAAAAAAATTGATGTCACTGTGTTGGTGATCGAATTCTGAACAACTTTCAAAATGCCCGTCTGTCTGTCCGTCCGTCACGTTTCTTGTAAGCACGATAACTTAAGAACGAAGGTCCAATTGTATTGAAATTTGGAGAGTAAGTTACTGTTAGCTAGAGGAATAACCCTATTGTTTTTAAATAAAATCTATCAATAAATTAAAAAGTTACTAATTTATTAAATTTAAAAAAATATTTTTTTTAGTTAAACTAAAAATGCCTAAAACTAATATTATTTAGAAAAAAAGATGCGAGGAGTATCCTATAGAATGTGCAACAATTATATAAAAAGTGCAGTAAATCGGCGAAGAGTATATAATGGTTAGCTTGTTTATTATACTCTTCGCAAACCCAAAACGAAGAGTAGATACAGAGGTTGGTGCATCTAAGCGGAAACGTTGACATAGAGGCTTTACGGTTGTAGTAGGAAAGAAATCTGAATGCTGATATTTATGTTTAATTTCCAAAGCCAACTTGGTGCATACTGTTCATAGAGTGTAGTAGAAATGCAAGGAATGCTTCAACACCAACGATTCTCATAGCCTCTACTATACTATCTCTTGTAATTTAGTTGTTAATCTAATGTTGTATACTGTTTTCTCAAATATCTCAGGAACTATCTGTAGCAAGTATATCAAATATAGCATATCGTTACAATCAGAAAAAAAATCTAAATCTGATTTTTTTTTTTTAATTATACAGGGTTGATCAGAAAATATGAAATACATTGCGATTTTGCCACCAATTGGAGCCCAAATATTGAATTTGAATAATTATCATTGATAACATCACAACATTTCATTTCCAGTAGAAATATATACAAGGCGTTTTTTTTTCGAAACATAGTTTTCGTGAATATTTTCACCATTTGATGTTCTATTGTTTTTTTACCTCAGATTCGGAATGCCAGGAAAAGATACCATCTCTTCAGCATTCAAATTTTCTTGCTGCTACAATGTCAACGTTTCCGCTTAGATGATGGACCACCCTCTATACCTATATTGCATTCGATTGGCACATTTCTAAAACCGGTAATATTGCTCGTAGGAAAAAAATCACTGTTTGTGATCAAAACCTGAACAATTTTCAAAAAAATCCGTTCGTCTGCCTGTCCGTCCGTCACGTTTCTTGTAAGCACGATAACTTAAGAACAAAAAGTCCGATTGTATTGAAATTTGGACAGTAAGTTAGTGTTAGCTAGAGGAAGAACCCTATTGTTTTTAAACAAAATCGATCAATAGAAAAGTTATAAATTTTTTTAGTAAAATTTTTTTTTTATGTTTTGTAATTAAACAAAAAATGTCTAAAACTAATATTATTTACAAAAAAAACTGTGAAGAGTATCCCATAGAATGTGCAACAATTATATAACTAGTTTTATTTGTATTCTGCTATTTGTAGGAAATTTTGACTTATCCTATGTCATGTAATATGATTAAATGGACTAGGGGCCAGTTAAGAATATTATTACTCTCGTGTAAAAAATGTTCTGGCATAATTAAGATAAGAAATAAACGCCTCTTTTTTAATTAAGATTTCTAACTCTTATGATATAGTTACGCAAACCACCACTAAACTAGAACATCATACCGATGGATTGGATAAACAAAGTCGTACTTTGAATTTAATTGTCATTGTCGCAAAGGACGGGCAATGCGTCCACCAATGCATAAGATATTCCTATCTTAAGGCATACTTAATTCCCACTATTTATGGAAAACGTCAATTGGTACACCTATTCCAAAAACACAATCTCCACCTACTTATTATTCGGATATTGAATAGTATGTTATGCGTTGCATCTAAGCTAGCAGAAATAGTAGTACACAGGCAATTAATAGGGTTCTTAAATGACAACAGTATTTTAGCACCATTCCATTCGGGATTTCGAAAACAGCATATATAGCACCTCTATGGGGCCATCCATTAATCACGCCACACTTTGATGGAGGAGGAGGGGGTCCATAAAGTGTGACAGTGTGTGACAAGAGGGGAGGAGGGGTCAAACTTTTGTGACATCACATTATTTACATCTAGGTATACCGTTGCTTTAATTGAATGAAATACAATAATTTTAAAATTCTACCTCAAAATTTAATGCTGTAAAATATGTGACAACCTGTGACATAGGGGGAGGTAGGGGTAGAAAAACCTTGAAATTTGCGTGACGTAATTAATCAATGGCCCCTACTATGTTAGAGCTTGTAGATGACCTTCTGACAGAACAAGATAATGGTAATGTAACCTTGGTGGTACTGTTGTGAGCATAAAAAAATAGGACAACTATTTTTTTTCTAATGTAAATCTGTCTCTATTTGAATATGTAATGAGTAACCGAAATAAGTCAGTTATCACTTTTATTATATTTTTTATTGTAATGCTGTGTAGTTATTGCTAAACCAGAAGATGGATTGTCAATGAGACGTATTGCACTGTGTTATAACATTAACAAAAATTCTGTGTTTAACATTTTAAAAACGTGGAGAATATACGGTACGATTAGTAGAAATCCTGGATCGGGCAAGAAACTAACTATTAATATTTTGTTATTGCACCATTTGTATTTATAACTTCTATAAGTCTGTTTAGCATAGAATTAAACAAACTTATACAATAATCATTAGTAATAATGTTTTCCCACACATTAATTACTACTTCCAGTAATTCTTGGGCATTCCGTGGTCTCACATTTCGTTTTTGGATACTTCTTACGAGTTGTCCCCATAAGTCTTCCACAGGGTTAAGATCTGGACTATGGCTGGGCCAGTTAAGAACATTATTGTTGTTATGTTGAAACCAGTTAGTCACGGTATGAGCAGTATGAACTGAACAATTGTTGAAATATGAATTCATTATTAGGAAATAATTGTGATTCAGAAGGGAGCATAATATATTGTCTAAAATTCGAATATACGTTTCACTATTAAATCGTTCCTCAATATGCCACAAAACACCAGGACCACGTGCCGATATCCAAGCCCCCATCTTAACGGAAAATCTACGACTTGTTATTGATAGATATATACTTCTCATCGAATCGAGTATTCGGAGGTCCGTAAACATGAATACAACCGCTGTGTGTAGACTGGAAAGATTTTTCATCTGTAAAGATCACATTGTTCCAAAAATTTACATCATGCACTAAAAATTCAATAGCAAATCCCAGTCGAGCTTCTTTATGTTCAGTTTTAGACACACATGTCAGTCGTCATTTTTCAGATTGAGACAACTACACCAATACCGTGACTACATTAAAGATGCAAATAAAACTGTGTTGACAGAATCCCTTGTACTATCAATCTAGAAGTACGGAGACTGTATATATGATCCTTGTCTTACTGACAAAAACGGTTTGCAAAAAAAATCAGAATGACTGTATTAAATATATTAAACATATTCCCAGAAGAGGACACATCACTCCTCACATTAGGTCATTACAAATGTTAAAGCTAACAGAGAGACGCTTCATTCATTATGCTACATTAGTTTGTACGATATTACTAAGTAATAAAATTCCATTGAAATTATTATCAAAAATTGACTTTAGGGAAATAGTGCACAATAGAGAACTCAGAAATTTAAGTAACGCAACTATCCCACGGCATAACACTATAGCTTTCGAGTGTTCATTTTCATATTTAGCTTCCAACATAATTAACAATATCTTAGTAAATATTAGAGGTAGGAGTAAAGATAATACAAACAGTTAAAATTTGACCTACTACAAGAAAATAACTTAAATATTAATATAAATATGTTTTAATGATAGGGTAAGATTGTATAGTTATTGAAAATGCTGGGATTTGTCATACGTAACTCTTAGTATTTTATTACCATTGACTGCCTAAAAATATTATACCTCCCTTATGTTCGATGTAAATTGGAGTATGGCTCATTAATCTGGAATCCAATTTATCACTGCTACATAAATAGAGTAGAATAAATTTTGACAGACAGCAACTATCAAATATGCCCAAAAGAACTATTACTATTATTAATTTATTACTGATATTATAATAGTATTACATTGAACTTCTGTTTTAGGTACCTAGCAACGGGTTGCAGTTTTATATCTCTTTCATTATATAGTAGCAAAGATTGTAGCTGAGACAACTTTAATTATATGGCAACGAATACAAGATGAATACATGAAAGTGCCAAATACTCAACAATGGAAAACCATATCTGAACGTTTTTATGAGCTGTGAAATATTGCCTGGGTGCAATAGATAGTAAGCATATACAGGAGTCCCAAGTCTGGCTCAATCAACTTTAATTATAAATTAACAATATCACTCTATTGTATTAATGGCAGCCTAAGATGCCGATGGCTTGTTTACCATGGTGGAAACCGGATATGCCGGTAGAAATAGTAATGGCGGAATATTTAGAGTATCAGCACTATATTATTGGTTAGAAAGAGGTGGCCTTCATATACCAAAAAGTTCTCCCTTACCTCATGATGAAAAAAAGCAAAACTTCCCATTTTATTTTGTCAGGGATAATGCCTTTCCATTAAAACGGTATATGATGAGACCATATCCCTTAACTGCACTTGATAACAAAAAAAGGGTTTTTAAATATACCAGAAAGTTCTCCCTTCCCTCATGATGAGAAAAAGCAAAACTTCCCATTTTATTTTGTCAGGGATAATGCTTTTCCATTAAAACGGTATATGATGAGACCATATCTCTTAACTGCACTCGATAAAAAAAAGGGTTTTTAAATGTAGGTTAAGCCGTGCAAGAAAAACCATCAAATGCACCTTTAGTGTGATGTCAGAAAAATTTCAAGTATTGGGATTGCCAGTTTGTTGCAAAAAAATAAGAAATGGGATAAATATAATCAAAGCAGTTTGTATTTTACACAACTTCGTCCGAAAATGAGAAGGCTCTCAGTATAAAGCATCTCTTATTGAACCAACAAGAAAGCCAAATAGACCACAAAATAATACCTATATGTTAACAGAACAAATTGAGTTACAACCAACTTCAGCTCCATATTATGGTATTACGAATATATTTGGTCAATTACTTTATAAAACCACGTATTGCTCTTCCCTGGCAAAATAATTATTGCATATAGTTTTGTATAATTTATGAGATTATGTAAGTTACCTACTCTAAAAACTTAATGAAATGTGCTACATACCTGACAAATTAGTTGTTTTTGAAACTTCATATCATGCCTTCTCTGTTACGTCTTTTCTACTATATTCGGCTAGTTTAAAATTTTACAAATATGGATGAATATTTTTCAACTTCCAGTGCAAATTTTAAATTAAATTACATGGGTGCAACGTATCACTTTAATGTCGTGTAGCACCATAAGGATAGGGCCTTAAATGGTAATTTACTGGACACATCATAACCCATATCGGCCAGCTTTTACGACCGTCAGGGTAGGTTTCAAGTAATTTTAAAATGTGATTACTGAAATTGTACTTAGATAGTTTCAACAGCAAGATACTGTGAGATATGCGGTCCATAACAAAATATCCTTTTTTTATGTAAAAAAAATGCTAATTTTCAAAGCACTTAGGTGCAGTTTCTGTAAATTTGATATTATATCTTAAGTAGTGTTTAGTTTGCTCCTAAATCCATACTGATAATTATTTAACAGTCCACATTCCTCAAGGTAATTTACAATTTGTAGATTGGTTTGATATGTTGACACTGCTGACAACAATGGAGACTATATCGTTATAATTAATAGATTTAAAACAATGCAAAATATTAACTTCTTGAGATTGATGGTATATCCTCCTAACTATTCCGAAGCAACTCTGACTGCCTAGAGCTTTTATATAATCTCACTTTCAAACCTTTAGAACTATTTCTGAGCAGAAGCGATGGGATTTAGATCGTGTAACTGGCAGGTGCTAGCAAAGCGGTCCACCACTGGATGGTCTAAGGAGAAAGACCATTATTTAAGATGGGGCATCTTTTTCGCTAAATGTGCGTTGTAAACGTGTAACACAGTGAAATTAAGGATCGCTTAGCAGGGTCGGACTTAGGGGGTTCTGGGCGTGTGGTAGTACCCTTAAAATTTTATTGAGATGAGACATTTTGCAGTTTCTCAGTAATAATTTAGTTAAAAAAATAAATATTTAAATTATATAGCTTCTAACTCAAGTAGCTTTTAATTATCCACAGGGGGTATATCATAATCTCATACTCAAAAGATAATTCTAAATCCGACCCAGTGCTCGCTTTACAGTTATTATATGTCTATTATCACAAAGATGTAGAATAATAGACATGGTATTATATAGGCTCGTCTTCTCTATCCTTGCCCTTTCTGTACCAGTTCTTTCCAGAAAACAAAATATATAAATGAGATTTTACCCAAGTTGAAGAAAATGCACAATTTTTATTTTCTATAATATCTCAGAGACCAATAAAAGAGTTACCATATTTTTTAAATAATATTTGTAGTTGCTATGAAGTTCTAAGAGCTTCCTTTCATTTGATAAGTATTCTCCATCACCAATTATATACATCCAAAAATTCTATGAAGAGAATTGTATCCAGGACACGCTTTACACTTTTAATACTTACTACTTTCATACTTAATTAAAACAAAATAATATATTAAATGTCTTTGTTAAACAGATACATATATTTGAATCATATTTGTTTTATACATTTTTATATAACTATTATATTAAATAATTAAAACACAAAGCAATTAAATTCTTAACCCTGAGAAAGACGAACAATATATTAAAAATCTTTGTTAAACAAATCATTTTGATCCTATTTTATTTACCAATTATATTAAATAATTAAAACACAAATATGACTCATTTAAATTCTTAACCCTGAGAAAGACTCATCCAGGTCATCACTTTCAGAATCGTGAATGGTTAAGTCATCTTCTGACATTTCAGTTTCGTGGCTAACATTCAAACTTTTCCGATCTTTCTTGGTGTTAGCGCCTTTTTTTGGCCTTGAAGTTGAAGTGTTGCCCTTTACAGTATTTCCTTTATGCGAACTTTTTTTTACTTTAAGTGGCTTCTTATTTTCCTTATTTTGTTTAGTAGCCTCCTTAGTTTTAGTTTTCTCTAAAAATTTAATTTGAATGAGACATATAATTAAAAAGAAAACCATATTAGTCTTGATTTTCATTTAATTTGTCAACATGACAATTAGATGTTTTCACTATATGTGCAGGTTTGCTTTTTTGTTATTATTGAAATGAAGCACTTGCAATACTAAAGCACTTCTTGATATTTAAATAGCATTCTATCGTCCATCAAATTAAAATTTCAACAAATAAATAACATAAAGTTTTAGCAATTGATTGAGCATGCAAAATACGCTATGATTGGCGGTGATGTCATCAGTTTTATTAGTGACTTAAATTGAGTTTAAATAGTGGTAAACACAACATTTTATTAGCTCTATTTATGTTTTAGATGTGATTAAATAATACTCCAGTAAATAAACTGGAAATTGTGCAAAAGTTGGGAAACAGCACTGATTTTAAAAATTTCTTCTGCATTGTGTTCCTTGAACCCTCTGAAAATTCATTACCACTAACATGTTTGTGGACAGATAAAATGCTGGGGGTTATAAGCCTCAAAAATTAAGACTTAAGAAAAACTTTAAAAATGAAAACATTGGTCTGGAAATCTCTACTCGGGGGTTCTCAAGGCCGCTGATCATGAATCTGAGGTTCAATTTGGGAAATTCAAAATGGCGGACCGGAAATCGGGCCATTTTTCGGAGAAAATGAGACGGGTGTATTGGCCCTGATAATCTGTAATCGACACTGCTCTGATTGCGAATCCTAATTTGGTAAATTCAAAATGGCGGACCGGAAGTAATAATAATATAATCTTTATTTAGCACAAGAAAATTGCTATACAAACACATAGATGTTAATAAAAAAAATGTAGTAATAAAAAAAAATAATAAAATACTAAATTCCACTACTAAACCTAAACTACATACTTATCACATTATTATCTTATCAAATTATTTAAATATATCTCTTTTAGTTTTATTTTAAATGTATTTATATTCATTGCCTTTATATTATTTGGTAAGTTATTATAACTAATTAGAGTCCTAAGAAACTGAATTTAGGGTAGATTTGTACTTCTTATGATCTAGTTTAAAATTATCGCGATTTCTTGTATTATATGGATGGTCAAAAACTTGCAAAATCCCTTGAAAATAATCAGTCAATTTCTCAGGAAAAACTCGTATTTTTTTCGTTTTAGCTGAAAATGAGTACCTATATAGGGTTTCTGAGGTCGCTGATCACGAATCCAATGTCCAATTATGAGAAATTCAAAATGGCGGACCAGAAGTAGAGTCAATTTCTCAAGAAAACTCGCATTTTTTTCTTTTTTTGGGCTAAAATAAGCGAGAACTCGAGGGTTTTCATTGTCGCTGACAACGAATCCAATGTCCGCAATTAGGGGAAATTCAAAAGGGCGGGCCGGAATTAGACCCATTTTTTTAGGAAAATCCAGTATTTTTTTCGTATCTAGGCTGGCAATGGGTAGTTGGGGTTTTCGAGGTCGCTGATTATGGATTTTTTGTGTAAATATAAAATGCACATACTGCGATGCACTCTAAACACCAATTTTTAAATTACGTTAAAACTGAAGGATAATAAACTGAAAACGCTGTTATCTTTATTTTAATTATATTTTGCTTGTATTATATATTAATGATATTTGATCATTAGTTGATTTGCCCATTTAAAAAAAATATGTTTGTACATTCAATAAATGCTGCAGCAAAGAATTTGAAAATCTTACATAAATTATCCTTTTTTATACAAAAATAGAGGAGAATCATGTCTTTCCTGAGGAAATGGCTCTGCTTTCGGCCTGTCATTTTGAATTTCCCCTAATTGGACATCGGATATGTTATCAGCGACCACAAAAACCCCCCGATTATCAATTATGGAAAATGGCCCCATTTCCGGCCCGCCATTTTGAAAACCTCCAATTTCCACACCGAACTTTTCACTTAAAATTACTGGAGTATAAGTAATGTCTAATACGGGATTTATAAAAGGTACTTCTGTAAAAGTGTGTTGGTACTGTCATTAAGACTCTTCCAGGTACGTTTTGGATGAATTTTTGCATCTTGGCACAAAACACCACTTAATTTTCATCATAAAATGGTAAGACTTTACAAAATAGCGTATTTAGTAATACACAACGACGTTTGTTTACTGGCAATGCAACTGATGACGTCTGATGTGCGTAGTGAAATGATGCAGTATTTGTGGCAGGAAAATTTCAATTCAAAATTTTAAGGTATTATTCAACTGATTGTCAAAATTCAATAGTTTTTAACCATAATCAAGTACTATCTTCACACTCAAACAGAAATTAAAATTTGTGAAAACACCTAAAATTATTGTTTCCCCACACAGTGGCTTCTTCGGATGTTGAGTACTACTCATAGTATAGTAGTACTTAACATCCGAAGAAACCACTGTGTGACAAAACAATTATCATGTTGGCAAAAAAATCTTTAAGGAAAGAACCATTTTTCTTCATCTTTTCACCTCACATTTAATCCTTACCTTATTTATAGCAAATATAGTTAGCCAACAGATGGGATCGATCAATTTGCGTCTATCATTAAAATTTAAACTAAAATACCCTATTAGTACAGCAGAGAGTGAATATTTTTTTAACGTCATTTCTATAAACTTTATTTTATATATTTTGTAGTTATATTAATCTGAAGTATTGCTGAAATGGCGGTCTATCAGTGGCGCTGGGCAGAGCAAGATGATAATCCTCAACTCTATTAAGAAAAATAGTACACTAATAAAAGAAAAAAGAATGTATATAATATGTATAGAACATATAGAAATAAATATGCATAATCATATGTAAATATATGCCTACACGTACACACCCATAAACAAAATAAACATATATATACAGGGTGGCCCGTAATAACGTGGAAAAAATTTAACTACCATTCCTTATCGAAAATGAAGGTGGGTTCTTCATACAAAATTCTTCAAAATAAGTCTTACTTGTACAGCTACACCCACTTAAGTGGGTGTGCTAAAAAACGGTTCTTAATTTCTATCTGAAGATAACGTAATCGGAAAAAGACGAAATTTGACACATCTTGGTTACTAATAAAAAGGCATCTAATGAAATTATTTCATCCATTAATTAAAAGCGACAAGCACTATTATATTAATCAAAACACTAAGTAGGCTGGTGTCAAATAAAAATTTGACAGTATTATGTACTGTCGTGAGGAAAAATAGGATGTCTTATATAACATATTTTTTTCTAAAATCTAGTTGTGTACATCTAACTTTAATTTTTGTGACATTGTCAGTTAGTTGTTAAAATTCATTGTAAGTGTGGTAAAACTAATATGACCCATATAAACGATTTAGTTAAAGGTGGAGTTATTGCTAAAGCAGAAGATGGATGGTCAATGAGACAAATTGCACTGCGTTATAATATTAACAATAATTCTGTGTGTAACATTTTAAAAAAGTGGAGAATAGATGCTACAATCAGTAGAAATCCTGGACCAGGGTGACGAAGGATATTAACTCAACAACTTGGTAAATAAATTAGTAGAAAACCCATTTCACTCAGTAATTAAGGCTGCTGAAGAAACAAATTTTCCTGAATCGGGTAGTACTAGTCGCCGGCGAGTAAGAGAATCGGAGCTACGCTGTCACTCAGCCGCACAGACATACCTACTTAATTAAAGCTGAACATAAAGAAGCTCGACTGGGATTTGTGCTTGAATTTTTAGTGCATGATGTAAATTTTTGGATGTAATCTTTACAGATGAAAAACTTTCCAGTTTACACACAGCGGTCGAATTCGTGTTTATCGACTTCCGAATACAGGATGCGATGAGAAGTATATATCGAACAATGTCAAAAGTGGTAGATTTTCCGTTAACATGTGGGCTTGGATATCGGCACGTGGTTCTGGTGTTTTGTAGCATATTGAGGAATGATTTAATAGTGAAATGTATATTAGGATTTTAGACAATATTATGCTCCCTTCTGTGTCACAACTATTTCCTAATAATGAATTGATATTTCAACAAGATAATTGTTCAGTTCATACTGCTCATACCATGACTAACTGGTTTCAAGATAACAACATTAATGTTCTTAACTGGCCCAGTCATAGTCCAGATATAACCTTGTGGAAGACGTATGGGGACTACTCCTAGGAAGTATCCAAATACGAAATGTGAGACCACGGAATGCCCAAGAACTACTGGAAGTAGTAAATAATGAATGCATGGGAAAATATTACTAATAATTATTTAATTCTATGCCAAACAGACCTATCAAAGTTTATAGTTTATTCTCCACTTTTTTAAAATGTTAAACACAGAATTTTTGTTAATGTTATAACGCAGTGCAATATGTCTCATTAACAATCCATCTTCTGCTTTAGCAATAACTACAGCATTACAATAAAAATATAATAAAAGTTTTATTTTGGCTACTCGTTACATATTCAAATAGAGACAGATTTACATTAGAAAAAAATAGTTATCCTATTTTTTTTGCTCACGACAGTACCGATATGATCAATTAGTGCTTATAAATTATTTTCAGATCAAAATTAAAAACCAGTTTTTTGCACACCCCTTTATTTTGAAACATTTTACATGAAGAACCCACCTTCATTTTCGATAAGGAATTAGTAGTACATTTTTTGTACGTTATTCCCGGGCACCCTGTATATGTAAAAGGCGCCTGTATATTACAACAGAATATTATGAACACACAATATATAATAGGTATTTTTATTAAAAAGATAGAAACACTAAGGCACTAAAAAGCTATTACGTTTGAAAGAGACACAAGTGGCGCCCTCTACAAATAACAGTAGTTTTAAGAAAAAAATTCACTTTGATACCCTGTATCTCAGTTACAACTTTTGAGCTTAGGTAAGTTTGGCTAAATCACATTATTTTTGTGTAAGGAAACTACTGTTGACATGAGTGTTGTTATATATAGATTTATCCTAAATGTACCCTTGAACAGTTGTCTAACTATCTTGTATAAATAAGGATTTAATATATTTACCATTTAAGACTTTCTTTTAAAAAATTGTAATCTCAAATAGTGTGCAAAAAATTATTAAAATTGGCTATGTTCAAAGTAACTTCCTCTTTCAGGAAATGCGTTGAACTTCTTCTGAGAAATAATTTCCTGCATGTTTTTCAATTCATTTTTTGGGGATAATAAAATCTGTGCTCAAAGATTCCTTGAAATTGGTAGCAAATTTAAGTTGGAAATGATGTAGTCTCTTAATTTATCGACTTACTTGTTTTGACTGCCGGAGTTTTAAAATCTTTCAAATAATTTACTAGAAATAATACGGCATCATTCTTTGCAGCTTCATTCGGAATCCTCTTTTTAAAGAAATCAAACCTAGAAATCAGAATCCCTTACAGTAGATGATGTACATATATAAGATATTTTTACTTACAGTTCCTTTCTGTCATCATTATCAACAAGCAGGTCTACGAAATATTTTACAAAATATAAAAAGGGATATTTCGATTCGTCTTTAAATGCATATTTGCAGGAAAAATAAACGAGATTCTTGAAACTTCTCTTTCCAGGTCTGAATGCTTTGAAATTCAAAAATTGTTTAACCAAAAGCTGAAATAATAAATTTGTTATATTCTATTTTTGTTAATATTTCATTTCAATAATAAAAGATATATTTAATCAATTTGTGAATCATACATCTTGAACTTATTCACTGCCAAAGACACATTCGCTTGTTTTGGCTATGGAACCATCCGGAAGAAATAATCTCGGAGGCTATTGATGACATTGCATCAAGTTCAACATAATTTAATGAACCATAGTGAAAATTTTCTAAAATACCACTTTTGCGATTCAGAATTATTATCTTTTCTCTGTCAGCTCAATAAACCAAGTCAGCGTAAGGAAAGTTTTAATTAAGTCTGTACCGACTCGGTCTGGTATGCGGTCTGTCTTGATCTGCCACGACTTGATCAGTGATTATTGCGGTTGCAGAAAGTGTAGTGGAACCTACATTAAGAGAATAATAATGACGACATGAAACTTGGCAAAGAATGTAAAAAAATTTAAAACTTATTGTCAATCTTGACCTGATGAACCTACTTTATGGTTATGTTTTAACATAACCAAGGGTCGGAATTTTTCAGTGTTAACAGAGTCGGACTTGACTTAATTTTTCAAGAAATATTATAAAATAATAATGTTGCCTTTTGAAAATTGTGAATTTGTAATTGTAATTTCTCTCCTTATGTTATCTATATTTATAACATTAACATGTTACCTTTCGTAAGTTATTTTATTGAGTAGGCAAATTTTTAATAACAAATAACAATCAGTTATCAACTGAGAAAATGTATTAGAAAAGTACTTACGCCGAATGTTTGCCTCTTTGTAGTCAGATTTAGACGACATAAAAAAGATGCCATCAGCCAGTTTTAGATAGATATATACAGTACAGCATAATGGACATCAAATGAAAGATGTAATAAAAATGTCTTTTTCATTTATTTTATTTACATATATTTATTTGCATGGTATAAAATTATTATTCTTTCCAAATTGTCCATAGTCATTTTTTGACGCCTACTGTAAGCGGCGCATGTTTCTTTTCATTTGAATGCAGGTGTACGACGAAAATAGAGACGTACAACACTGTCGAATGTTTGGCTTGCGCTTTTGGAAGAATTGTCTTTCCACCACGGTTTCTTCAGTGACTGAACACCTGCGAGTTTAACTTGAAACACTGTAAAATCCGTTAGAGTTACGAAGAAAATGGACGTAAACAATTTTATAGAAAATCAAATTTTCTATAAAAATGTCAGTGGTAGCATATGTCTATCTTAAATACTTTTGGAGAGAAGATGGTTGAAAGTCGCACACTGGACAACTGTAAATTTTGTATTCAACTTTTAATCACTCTCACGCCTAAAGTATTGAAGATAGACATATGCCATCCCTGACTTTTTTATAGAAAATTTAATTCTCCATAAAATTGTCTATGTCCATTTTTTTTATAACTCTAATGGTATTGGCAGCACTTCGAGTCAAAAGTTCTGGCATCCAATTTTACTCGTGTTCTTTTTGCACAGTATCCGGCAATTTGGATAATAATATTAATAATGTACTATTTTGTTTGCAAACAAGTGTACATGCCTGTTGTTCAATAAGATTTAATTAACAAGAAGTATTCAATAAGACTTCAGCCAATCTAATTTAATCAGCAACAGAATTTTCCTATGTGTTCCCAATTATCTGTAGCCTTGGTGGAAAAGCAAAATTATAATATTTTAAGTTTTTGTTGAACAGACGAACGTCATGTCTTTATTAGATCGAGCTCTTCTTTGTTTTACGACTTAAACTGATATAAATTTGGTACAGTCTATATCTTTGTTTTAGTTAAATTCATTTTATTAGCTAGAAGGTATGTAAATAATATGACATGACAGCTACTTTCACTTCATATCTACAAGTTTTATGGATTTGTTGGTTTCGTAATTTGGTTAACAAATATTTTCGATTTACATTATTGTCAACTGAAAATTACTTTACGCTCTATGTGATATTATTTTTCAAAGAATTTTTAATATAATTCATTGTACTTTATTTAATACCCCTGAGTGTGATCCTGTTATCGCTGAAAGATTCCGACCCTTGAACATAACTCACTAAGAGAATAACGATGACGACATGAAACTGGGCAAAGAATATAAAAAATATTAAAACTTATTGTCAATCTTGACCTGATGAACCTACTTTATGGTTGGAATGTTTTAACATAACTCATGGGGCGTAAAATAAAATATGTTTATGTCACAAGAATTTGTTATATTTTTATGTTAACACTTTCACTGCGGCAATTAATTAGCATACTATTACTGAGTGCGGAGGTAGTATTAATATTACTAGTAAGTAAATTTTTGTTCATACACTTAAATTTGCATAAAAACTTTTCATTGTATTATTTCTCCAATTTCTCAATATATAATTGCTTTGAATTTAGTTACCTCAGTTATTTTATTATAAGAGGGCAGATATGATGAAAATATATAACAGCTAGAAATCTATAAAGACTGGGTTTAAGACAAAAAAAGAAGTAGTTCAGTAAAATCAAAACTGTAGGGTGCAAACTTGTTCAGCACGTTAGCTTGGTCTGTTACCACATTTATTCTCAGAAAAGAACAGACTGAGGCGCTGAGGACTCAAAAGTGGGACAAATTGAACCTCGATCTGTTTGACATGTTTTTAAAGCAGGAATACCTTGTTCTCAAGGAACATGTTAACCAATTTGCGAATGATATAAATAAAATAAATATGTCATTTTTATAACAAATTAATATAATTCAAAAGTAAGTCCCATGTCCTTCTGTAAGGTAAGGTTCCTCCAGGTAATGAATAAGTGCAAGGTCAGATTGCCAAAGGCTTCTGAAGTGACCTGGTTTAGTACCGATTATGCCAAGAAGTTTTCCCATATACCTCTTGGTGTAAAAACTGAGCAGGTTTCCTGAAGATGTTACGGCAGACCAACTCCTCAAGCTCGGTTTTGTAAGCTGCCATGACTATGGCTGCATGGCACTGGCATCAATGTTGCAAAATATAACATTGAGATGCAAGGAAGTATTACTAGGGTAAATGCCCCAGTATGATAAAATATATCATCTGCATAGATATTGCCTAGCTCTGCCCCAACCAGCAAATTTGTTTTATAATTTAAATGTTCTATTATTATTTTGTTTTATTGTTATTTTTATTAATGCTTCTAAATGCCAATTGATTATATTAGAGTTCCAGAAAATACAATTTTGTTGCCTGCAACTGAACTATTTTGTAAATTTATCATTAAAACGTTTCTACAGCAAAATTATAGAATATCTTATAATGGAATTAAGAAATTATTTTATAAATGCTTTCGTGACTAAGTTATAAAATATTTCAGCTTATAAAACTAAATCGTTTTATAACGATTTTTTTAGTATCGTTCAGCAGCATTTTGAGCACCGTTATAAATGTACATTCAAATTATTTTATAGTTATATCTTATCATCTTACAAATTAGTTATATTAAAGATCTATTTGTGACAATTTTGATTTTAAGAATAAATGTTATTCCAGAGCATGTTATATAATTATTATATTGCATTGTATTTGCTGTAATACGGAAACAAATGTGGTGGCTAACAATACGATAAAACATATTTGAAAAAATTGATTTCCTGCGTTAGTTGTGTATTCATATTTAGTCATAATTAAAGTCTGTCTTTTGATGAAAATTTGACATGTTTATAGTACACAAGTTTATAAAAAAATTATTCTCCCAAAATTTTGGTTAGGTATGAACAATGATAAGAGCGGTGTAGACCTTAACAGATCATATAACGGACAATGGAGAAACTTAACAATATTCGGTACATGTATTAACAGAGTAGTGGTTTTGGCAATAAGACACACTTTATGCTGCTGTAAAATGAAACGGTGCATTTCACTCACTTCACTGTTAACGTATCAGGTCATATGCCAAAGTACTGTTGCTTCCACTAGTAAAAGTTAACTACGTGTTTTTTGCAATAAATAAACCATAAATAAACAGCTCTGTAAATAAGGTGATTTACTGCTACTAATTTCTAAGTTATATTTATGCAAATTGAACCAATACTGTTTCCATAGTTGTATGTACAACTCAATCCTAACAGATTTATCATAAAAGCTACAAAAGTATCGTGAAAGTGAATGATCTATTTTATAAGATTTACGAAGAAGTTACACTAAGGCGCATTATTTTATAGATGTTTTATAGCGATCATCTAATAATTTAAATATCGTGAAATGCTTGCTACTAACACAAAAGTATTTTTAGAGGGAGGCCAGCGTTCGTGATGGTAAATATGAAAAGATATGGAAAATTAAAATATCAAATGTTTATTAGAATTTATGGAGTGAGAAACGTGCTGAGTATACAGTTATGACTATTAAAACAAATTATAGTGTAAGTTACATTGTAAAAACACTCAAATTCATAAAATCGATATTTATAAAGTTTCTCAAAAATTATTAGAAATCATCATTAAATGTGAGGCCCGTTAAAAATATATTAAAAATATGGCCATAGTTTACAGTAAAATTTTCTCCTCATCAAAAATTGCAATCGTTGTAAGCCAGAACAAGTCTCTTAAATAATTATTATAGATTATTAGATACACCTAGTATTAGAATAGAATAGAATAGAATAGAATAGAAATTTATTCACCAATAATAGATACACATTTGGTACATTTGGCAAGTCAAAACATGTATAAATAAAAATGTATATCAACAAATCGAAACTTACACATATATACATACATACACACATACAAGTAATGGAAATATATATTATACAACATAATAAATAAATACATAACAAATAAATAACAAAATATGTCAGTGGCCCTATAGGGGCAAAGTCATTGGAAATATAACAAGTAGTAAAAAAAGATTTAGTTTTTTTTAATCAGACAACCAGTTAATAGAAACAATCCTTAATTATCTTGTTTGTTCAGAAAATCAGTAATTGTATAATAGCCATTTCTTAGCAGATTTGTTTTTATTTCTTTTTTAAATGTGTTCGGTGGAAGATCTCTTATGTTATGTGGTAGACTATTAAATAATGTAACACAATTATAATAAGGTGAATCTTTAAAAGTTGTTGTTTTATGAGCAGGTATCAACAGTTTATCGCCTTGCCTGGTATTATGTAAATGTCTGTTGTTTAGGCTAGTGAAAATTTGTGGATTGTGTTTAACAAATAGCAAACACTTATATATATAAATGCAAGGGGTGGTGAGAATTTCCTTTTCAATGAAGATATTTCGACAGCTTTCATTATAATTCATGTTAAATATTAACCGGAGTATTCTTTTTTGTATTATAAAAATTCTTTGACAATGCTTGCCCCATGCTAATATATTGAAAGAGATATGCGAAAACACCACATCGCATAGTATATATTTAACAGACCATATTCATTGAGAGTATCTTTCATTTGTAATATTGCATAATAAGATTTATTCAACTGCTTACATATATGTTCAACCTGGGAATTCCAGGTTAACTTATTATCGACATAGGTCCCTAGGAATTTAGTGATATCAGAGAGTGGATGAGTTTCTAATTTTATGGGTCTTCTCATATTAAAGTTTATAAACACTGTCTTCGTATCATTTAAGATAAGTTTATTACGATCACACCATGCCTTCATGTCATCAATCACAGAGTTTATTTTATATTCTAATTCTTTAAGTGATATGGCTGCTACGGTTACTGTTGTATCATCCGCATACATTATGGTGAGACCGTCTCTGATGTGTACTGGCAAATCATTTACGTATAGGGTGAATAGCAGTGGCCCCAGTATAGAGCCTTGAGGAACTCCTAAATTTACATTATATGTTTCCGACTCAGTTTTATTACACGCTACTGCAAGCTTCCGCCCCTCCATGTAGGAGTTTATCCATTGTAATAGATTTCCCCTTATACCAATATTGGTTAGCTTTATTAGGAGTATATCTTTGTTGACAGTGTCAAAGGCCTTCGACAAGTCAAAAAATATAGACACAACATATTTGCCCTCGTCTAATTTCTCATAAAGGTGATTTAAAAACTGGCATGATGCCGTTTCAATGGATCTGCCTGTCCTAAATCCATGCTGGTATGTTGTCAATATATTTTCCTTACCAACAAAGGACATTATTCTAGTGGATACAATTTTTTCAATTAGCTTGGATAGGACACTTAAAAGGGATATCTGTCTGTAATTGTCGATAGGTATCATTTAAATTGCCTTTCTTGTGAATTGGTATAACACATGCCTTTTTTAATATATCAGGGAATACTCCTTCTTTAAATGATAAATTTATTAAGTATAATAGAGGATCTGATATTTCCTCAATAATATTTTTAAGTACATGGGCGGTTAGCTCGTCAAAGCCGGACGATTTTTTATTTTTTAGATTTCTAACAGTGTCTAATAGTTCTTGCTCGGTAACTTCCGAGACAAATATTGACCGCTCCGTGTAGCTAGCAACAGTGCAGGGTAAAGACATATTATAAGCAAAGTACCTATTTATTTTCTCACTGGCCACAGACGCCATATGCTTTTAGTGTCAAAAATACTTCTTAAACTTTTAGGATACATTTTAGAAATCATTTTATTTTATCAGTGGGTATAAAGCAGCATTTAAAAAAACAGTTCTTATAAAACAGTTGTTTAGACGTTTTATAGCAGTAATTTAACAAACAGTGAAGTGTGTTTTATAGTACAATAATTCAATGAAGCATTAATAAAACTGCCATATAGTGATGCTACTAAATTTTCATGAGGCTTCTGGAAATGTTTATACAATTATTTTGTAATGGTTCCAATAAGCGTTACAAAATATCAACAGCGACTGAAATATTTTACAGGATGGTGCCAATTTTGCATTTATAGCTGCTGTGAAAATGTTATGAAAGTGTTTCTGAGAGTAACATTGTTTTATAAAATTTGTGTCAGAAACATTTCTACAACTTTCATAAAATATCAAATTGCTAGTTGGGATGGAACATATGTCAATATTCTGCAGAGTAGTGAAGGCGGTTTTCATACCGAAGACAGGTCATACAATACATAGTCAGAATAAGGCATTAATACTGATAAGTGTAGAGATGGCCCTTCATCAGATCATTGTAAAGCTGAAGAGTGAATTGTGCTAAAGCAGAAACGGTTTTGGTGCCATTCTGGGATGTTGAAGGAGCATTTAATAACCCTACTTTCAAATTTCTCTATCAAACGGTTGCAGCCCAAAATGAAGACTACACCATAATTAGGTGGATATCGTCCATGTTGAGTACCCTCGAAAGCTACTAGTTGAATATAATGAAGACGGCTTCTGTGCACAAGCACACAATTTGACTATCCAAAAAAGCGAACTACTTCGAAGGAAAGAAACCGCACTGATATGCCATTTTTTATATATTTTCCATTTAAATCCTATTGTGTAAAATAATTTGGAACCATCTGCAAACACACATTATTCCAGAATGGGTCCAAATGGAAAATCATTGTTTGCTAGGTTGTCCATCCATCTGCAACATAGCCGGCGGTAATAGCTATATAAATTCCAAATTTTCATAGATCCTCTATCTCGGCCTAAGCAAATGCCAACATCGAAATATAAAAGAGGCAAAATACTACATGACTGTTGAATAGGAAGATTAGAAACTGTCTATAGTAACTATTTGGTATATGCATCTCCATAATATGATGCCCTAACGATCTAGAAAACAATTAAACCTGCCATCTGTTGACATACAGTTGAATTTTAAATTCCAGGAAACAGGAATAACATTTTCATTTTCTTTCATGTGTTGTTTGCTAATCGGTTGTTTATAGAGCAGAGGAGAGGGGTTCACCTCCATGGACTAAGGCAACGACTTTTTTAATGTAGATTTGCACAAAACCAAATTCTTTTAATTATTCGAGACAAATGTAATGTTCAAGTTTTTCCTATTGTTCTCTCCCTCGTTTTAATTTCATTCAGAGTTCTGAGCAGAATATCAGTGAACATGTTGAACATTTTCTATTTTCTTTTTTCTAATCTCATGAATTTTGGATCACTTTGAATTACTCACATACGCCTTGAATGTTATAACATTTTAGTATATTTAAAAAAATATATAAAATAAATATTTTATTTCCAAGAAAAACTTACTTTCAAATGTGATGCTTCTTCTGTTCTAATATCTACAACATCATATTTGCTTAAAATATTTTCATATACAATGGTCATTGTATATATAACTATCATGAGAAGGATATTTTCATCAGGTGCTTCGGCAATCCATTTAAGTGATGATTCAATAATTGTGCCAAATTCTGTGTTATACTAAAAATGGTTAAAACAATGTAATACAAAGGAAAAATAAAAATTTTAGAACTTTTTACTCGAAAAAAAGTTTGGACAAAAAATGCAAGAGGCAAAAAGAGTTTGGAATCAGTCCGGGAATATTTTCAATTTTTTTCGGAATCGTCCAGTGCACTTTTTGATGCACTTGAAAACTCCACAATACTCTTTTCTGCAAAGCACAGCAGACAACTCCGAAAAAATTTGAGAATATTTCCGGGATAATTCCAAACTCTCTCTGCCTCTTGTAATTTTTGTCCAAACTTCTTTTTCGATTAAAATAATCGCAAAGTTCTAAAAATTTTTCCTCGCTGGATAATTAAATAAAAATGACAATTTCAGAAAAAATGTTTCCAACAGAAATAGTGTATTTTTAGTCACATAATCCGAATTTACAATAAAAAATAGGGGTTCCCCTCCCCCTCTAGAATAGACATGTAATTAAGAAGTTACGTCATTACATCATATTTTTTCCGTATAACTTAAGAACTGCTTGAGA
Organism: Stenurella melanura; assembly: GCA_963583905.1. Lineage (NCBI taxonomy): Eukaryota > Metazoa > Arthropoda > Insecta > Coleoptera > Cerambycidae > Stenurella > Stenurella melanura. The sequence goes on from OY757309.1 coordinate 154,974,590, forward strand.
TATTTAAAATCTGGAATTTGCTTTGACTGGTTCCTCATCGAGGACTACCTCGTGGTATGGGTGGCAACCCTATAACTAATGCCCTTCTGGTCAAGACATTTTTATCTAGTTTAAGAGGTGACATATCAAACCGTATTTTTCAAGAACGACTTGAGATATTTAATATCTATAAAGTGCTTTGGATGTCAACCCTAATGCACTTCAGGTCGAATTTTTTTTATCTAAAGATGGCATGATGTGTATATTCCACTAAGTATTACCATTATTACGTTGACAAGGTATGACTGTATTAGTTTTGCATTATAAATTGTAGAAATGAGCATTGACATCCGAATTCTGCTTATGATTCACTGGTTATGATTATCGATATAAATGTTGAAAAAATGCTGAGAACTTAAACGTATTTCGAATCGTGGCATAAAATTTTAACAAGGCATATCTGGAGTTAGAACATGAACAGTAGGATGGATTCCAGAAATGATGAAATGATCGTATTTACTGAATTTGTTTAGACATAAATTTTCCACTTATATGAAATGTGTTTTGTCACAACCTCCTCTACTTACAAGCCATGAAATAGAAAAGTGGCAACGCTGCCAGTGGTCCTAGCATGTCTAGTTTACAAGTGGCGTAGCTGTGGTATTGTCGTGTTATGGTGGTATAATGTAGTTATTTATCATTCTTTTTTTACATCGATATCCCAAGAAAGACTTTTATTTATACGAGTGACAATATCATGCAATGAAGGTTGTGTACCATGCTGCAAATCAAACTATGACGGTTCGTTAAAAAATGACAAAGTGACAGTTTCGACATCTTCCTTCCCCGGAAATGAGGAACAAAACTTTGGATTCGGAAATTTGCACATGTGTTGCATAGTGGAATATTAAAATAATGTCCGATTCTCTCTGGATGTATAGACTAAATATTGATAATGTGGACACAACTGAATGTGAATCAAAAGTGCAGTGTTGTAATTTCAAAAGAACCCAACATTAAAATTTTTGTAAGAACTAATGAGATATCATCTAACGATTTGAACTGGGTTTGCCACCCAATTCAAAAATAGGTCACGAGGTCACAAGTGCAGAATATATTAAGTAGAGGTATCAGTGTTTAAATGAAAATAATTCTCCAGTGACTGATATTGATTATTTCTTGCAAAAAGCAAGTGCATTTTTGGAAAAGGGTTTGACAGTTATTGAAAATACCGAAAAGTGTGAGTACAGAAATAGCTTGGAATTAATCTCTGATAAGATATATATAACTATCATGAGAAGGATATTTTCATCAGGTGCTTCGGCAATCCATTTAAGTGATGATTCAATAATTGTGCCAAATTCTGTGTTATACTAAAAATGGTTAAAACAATGTAATACAAAGGAAAAATAAAAATTTTAGAACTTTTTACTCGAAAAAAAGTTTGGACAAAAAATGCAAGAGGCAAAAAGAGTTTGGAATCAGTCCGGGAATATTTTCAATTTTTTTCGGAATCGTCCAGTGCACTTTTTGATGCACTTGAAAACTCCACAATACTCTTTTCTGCAAAGCACAGCAGACAACTCCGAAAAAATTTGAGAATATTTCCGGGATAATTCCAAACTCTCTCTGCCTCTTGTAATTTTTGTCCAAACTTCTTTTTCGATTAAAATAATCGCAAAGTTCTAAAAATTTTTCCTCGCTGGATAATTAAATAAAAATGACAATTTCAGAAAAAATGTTTCCAACAGAAATAGTGTATTTTTAGTCACATAATCCGAATTTACAATAAAAAATAGGGGTTCCCCTCCCCCTCTAGAATAGACATGTAATTAAGAAGTTACGTCATTACATCATATTTTTTCCGTATAACTTAAGAACTGCTTGAGATATTTAAAATCTGGAATTTGCTTTGACTGGTTCCTCATCGAGGACTACCTCGTGGTATGGGTGGCAACCCTATAACTAATGCCCTTCTGGTCAAGACATTTTTATCTAGTTTAAGAGGTGACATATCAAACCGTATTTTTCAAGAACGACTTGAGATATTTAATATCTATAAAGTGCTTTGGATGTCAACCCTAATGCACTTCAGGTCGAATTTTTTTTATCTAAAGATGGCATGATGTGTATATTCCACTAAGTATTACCATTATTACGTTGACAAGGTACGACTGTATTAGTTTTGCATTATAAATTGTAGAAATGAGCATTGACATCCGAATTCTGCTTATGATTCACTGGTTATGATTATCGATATAAATGTTGAAAAAATGCTGAGAACTTAAACGTATTTCGAATCGTGGCATAAAATTTTAACAAGGCATATCTGGAGTTAGAACATGAACAGTAGGATGGATTCCAGAAATGATGAAATGATCGTATTTACTGAATTTGTTTAGACATAAATTTTCCACTTATATGAAATGTGTTTTGTCACAACCTCCTCTACTTACAAGCCATGAAATAGAAAAGTGGCAACGCTGCCAGTGGTCCTAGCATGTCTAGTTTACAAGTGGCGTAGCTGTGGTATTGTCGTGTTATGGTGGTATAATGTAGTTATTTATCATTCTTTTTTTACATCGATATCCCAAGAAAGACTTTTATTTATACGAGTGACAATATCATGCAATGAAGGTTGTGTACCATGCTGCAAATCAAACTATGACGGTTCGTTAAAAAATGACAAAGTGACAGTTTCGACATCTTCCTTCCCCGGAAATGAGGAACAAAACTTTGGATTCGGAAATTTGCACATGTGTTGCATAGTGGAATATTAAAATAATGTCCGATTCTCTCTGGATGTATAGACTAAATATTGATAATGTGGACACAACTGAATGTGAATCAAAAGTGCAGTGTTGTAATTTCAAAAGAACCCAACATTAAAATTTTTGTAAGAACTAATGAGATATCATCTAACGATTTGAACTGGGTTTGCCACCCAATTCAAAAATAGGTCACGAGGTCACAAGTGCAGAATATATTAAGTAGAGGTATCAGTGTTTAAATGAAAATAATTCTCCAGTGACTGATATTGATTATTTCTTGCAAAAAGCAAGTGCATTTTTGGAAAAGGGTTTGACAGTTATTGAAAATACCGAAAAGTGTGAGTACAGAAATAGCTTGGAATTAATCTCTGATAAGATTAACTTAATGTTAATACCTGGCACCAACCTCCTTGGTTGGGGGTTGAGCTACCTGACCAGGCGCGTCTCCAGGTGGCGGATAGGAGAACGGCCAGACTTCGCAAGGAGTAGCGCTAGCGCTGGCTATACCGTCGGGAGACAGGGCTAATAACCCAGTCCATCCTGACTAAAGCCACGCCGCGGACCAGCTCACGACTCACACCGTAAACCGTCTGGAGGTGCAACGACCCTCTGGCCAAGGTCAGGGGTACGTATCTCCAGGGGGCACGGGGGCCTTGGCTTCATTGCCCGGACCATGTGGATGAAGTACCACTATAAAAACTTATCCAATCCCAAGGTATTGTGCGTGCCGAAGGGATGCATGGTCGGAGGGATGTTCGGCCACTAGCGACAAACCTCGGGGCACAGGGCGCACCCCGTTGTATAAATGCCTTCCACGTACGCAGGGGGCTCCATGCGTGGCGACCACCCTTTCCCCCTTACTCGTGGGATCAATTATGGACCATAAAAAATCAAAAACAAAAAAACAGAGGGGATCTCCTTGGGGAGCGGTCCTTCTGCAAGGGAAGGGATCTCCCTGGAGAGTCGCCCTTCCGTACAGGAAGGGATCTCTCTAGGGAGTGGTCCTTCCACGCAGGAGGGGGTCTCCCCAAGGAGCGGCCCCTCGAAACAAACAACAGTGCAGGAAATAATGGACTGCACTGGTAACAACAAAGTCAGCACCAATCAAGTAGCCCAGGCAGACTTGACAATGGCGGGTGGCTCAAAAACAAAGCGTCCTACGGGAGCCCAAAGAAGGAAGCTCGCGAAGGCGGCAAAGATGGCTGCAGGTACGTGGACGGTCGAGAGACCACGACCACGCAACCAACCGCAGACAAAAAAAGGCAGGGAGGTCGAACTGGCAGGCACATCCAAGAGGCCTAGACCGGACTCCAACTCCCCCACCAAACCTCATCCTAAGAGAGTCAGGAGCGCCACGGCGCCGTCTGTCTCTTTTAGGGATGCTATGACAGGTATCAGGATGTCTGTCATTAATGTCAACCATCCTGACATCCTGCTGAATCAGGAACAAGCAGACCTGATTCAGTCCAAACTGGTGGAAGCATTGGACGCCATCCCTCGCGGGGTGGCGGGCCCGAAGTTCCAGCGGTTTCCAAAATATGAGGGGGGGATCCTCAATGTAGTTTGTGCAGACCCCCCCACCGAAAACTGGCTTGTGGAGGCAGTACGAGGGATGAAGGAGCTTGGGGAGGGGGTGTCCATCACTGTGGTGGACACCAAGGACCTTCCCAAGCGACCGAAGGTCCTCGTCTACATCCCCGAGACAGTAGACGAACCAAGGGTCAGAGACCGGCTCAGGAAACAAAACGAAGACCTGAGCACGGAACGATGGTCCTTGATGAGCCGCAAAGTCGAGGAGAAGGGGCAAACGCTGGCCTACTCCATCGACGAAAGGTCGTTGAAGGTACTTGAAGGAATGGACTTCAAGGCCTACTACTCCTTAGGAAGAGTCTCTTTTAAAAAACTAAAAGAGAAAACCAACACCCCGGATGAAGGTGGTGCAAGTAAACCTGCACCATAGCAAGGCGGCAACGTCGGTCCTTGCTAAAGTCATGCAGGGGTGTGACGTTGCACTGATCCAGGAACCCTGGGTCTACAAGGGTCAGGTAAGAGGCTTGAAGGAGGTCAGTGGAGAACTCATCTACAGTAGATCCACTGAGACTCCCAGAGCGTGTATTCTTGTTAAAGGTAAGCAAGCAGTAATAAATAAATAAATAAATAAATAAATAAATAAATAAACATTTATTGCCAGAAAAAAAACAAATTTTTACAGACAAAAGGTGGAAGATACCGCATAGCGTGTTTTCACTTACACCTAATTTACATTTACTTAATATTAATATATAATAGGACAGTTAAAAGAACAAAAATAAATAAAATAGTATATATTATTATAGCGTCGAATAATAAAACATTACAACATTCACTGGCTGTCACATAAGAAGTCTTTGACCTGCCTTTTGAGAGTGACAGCGCTGACTGTATCATTCTGTAAGCATGTCATTTTATTAAAAATATGAGCTGCCTGATAACTAAAACTGTTTTTAAAAAACTCTGTCTTGTGCTGGGGAATAGACAGCATGTTGTTGTTTCTAACTTCTACATTATGCAATTCTCTACGACGTATCATTAGTTCTCGTAGGTATGTCGGACTATTAGTTTTCAATATTTTATGTATCAGGCAGCTCAGATGTAAAAGTCTTCTCTGTTCCATTGTAAGCCAACACGATGCTCTGATATGTTGACTGGTATGCTCTCGTCTTGGTAAAGACATCACAAATCTTATGCAAGAATTCTGTATTTTCTGTAATCTATATGTATTAAAACCTGTTAAGTAAGGTCCATAGACGACATCCATGTAATTGGCAATGGATAGTACAATCATGTCAGATAACATCAACTTTGTTGATATTGGTAGGCTATCCCGAAATTCATAAATACTTTTTAATTTGAAGAAACTTGATTGGCAAACCTTACTGACATGTTTATCAAAGTTTAACTTTTTGTCCATAATCAATCCCAAATTCGAGACAGATTCTTTCCATTCAATTATATTGTTGTTCAGTTTAATATTGAAATTATTAGTGTCGAAACCAGACCGACTAAACATAATTGCCTGAGATTTTATAGGATTTATCACCAATGAATTATCTGTGGCCCATTGATACACATGTTGTAAATCTTGATTTAAATGTAAGTTTGCTAAATTAATGGATTCTAATATATCTGCCGAAAAGTTAAGATAAATCTGTAGATCGTCAGCATACATGTGTACTGAGCAATTTTGAATTACTGAGCAGATGTCTGCTGTATAGATTGAAAATAGTAGCGGCCCAAGAATTGACCCTTGGGGGACGCCTGTTTGGGTTATTTTAAAATCAGATAAGAATAATTCGCCTTGTTTACATAATTTGACGGCTTGCTGTCTATCTAGTAGATAGCTGGAGAACCAGTCCAATGCGACATTTGTAATTTTATAAAAAGATAGTTTTGCAAGAAGCAACTCTATATTAATTGAGTCAAACGCTTTTGACATATCAATTAAGACTAGTGGTGTGCATTGGCCATTATCAAAACCCCTTGTTATATCATCGGTAATCTTGAGAAGTGCTGTAGTACAACTAAAACCTTTCCTGAATCCCGACTGGCAAGTTGGTAAGATTTTATTATTGTTAAGATAGTCAACAACCTGACTATTTACTACTCTCTCTAATATCTTAGAAGGAGCAGGTAAGACACTGATGGGTCTCAAATCATTTATAGCTGGATTGTCTTTTTTAGGGATAGGTGTTACAAGCGCAATTTTCCATAAGTGGGGTACAGTGCCAGTTTCTAGAGAGTAATTGATTATATTTGTTAAGGGACTTAAACAATGTGGTACTGACAGCTTTAGCATTTTAGCAGAGATATTATCTGCGCCTATGGCATTACTTTTTAAATTATTTATACAGGATAAAACATCTGATGGTGTAATTAAACTGATCTTAAAAGGCTCATTAATGTTGTATTGACTCTGTAAAAAGTGGTTCAAAGTATTTGGACTGACAGCTATTTTAGGTATACTATTTAGAAAATGGTCGTTGATCAAGTTAGGGATTTTAATTTCATTGGGTATTTCAGTATAACTTTTGTTAATGATTTTATGTTTTTCTACCTTATTCCAAATTAGTTTACTATTTTTACCACACTTTTGCATTTCGTAATTATAGTAGGCATTTTTTTCATTGGTAATAGCTGTATTCACAATATGTTTAAGGTCTAGGTAATATCTTTTATGATATGCTAGTTGAGTTTTTTTGTACCTCTGGAAGGCACTGTTCTTCAGTTTAATCATTTGTCTCAAATTCGGAGTTAGCCATGGAGAGTATCGTTTTTTTATAACAATTGTCTTACATGGACAGTGTTTATCAAATACTTTTAGAATGGTATTATTAAAAATATTTACCTTTTCATTAATATCAGGCTCGTGATAGAGAGCACTCCAGTCAACAGATGAGATATCATGCTCAAACTGAACCAGATCGATGTTGTTAAAATTTCTGACACATGCAGTTCTTGGACACTCATTTATTTCAGGACAATTAACAGTACAAAACACTGCTTCATGATCTGTACTTATTGGTTCACAGCACATAACACCACTGTCATAAATAAGCTCTTTATCATTTGTAATCACAAGATCAATGAGTGATTCTGAGGTCTCTGTGACTCTTGTTGGATCCACTATTATTTGATGTAGATTAAAAGTTTCCAGAATATCATGAAGAAGTTTACTCTCGGCAGAGTTTTTATTTAGAAGGTTGATGTTCAGATCTCCAGTGAGAATACATATATCACAGTCATGTATAATCTCAGGTAAATCATCATATAAGAAATGTAGATGAGCAATTGGTATAGACGGAGGTCGATAAATAACTCCTATTTTAAAAGTTAATTTGTTGTATTTAAATTTAACCCATAGTTGGTTAATATCACTTTCGATATCATCTGTATTAAGTTTTTGTGGTTTAAATTTATTTTGTACGTACATTGCTACACCTCCGCCCCTTGCTATTCTGTCAGAGCGGATAAGAATATATTCCTCTATTTTGAATAGTGAAGATGGCATATCAGGGCTAAGCCAGCTTTCCGATATTGCTAAAACATGAATTTTATTGGCTGCAATAAATTGTCTAACGTCTGAGAATTTGTTACATAAGGATCTGCAGTTGATGTGTACTATTCTAAGACTAGAAACATCAGTTGGTGGCTTTGTATTTGACCTTTGTTTCTCTGCCATAGGATATTGTTTTGTACAGTTACTTATAAAAAACTACTTGGTTGTTGGGTAGCACTTTGTTTATTTTCATTGTGTCTTTTAAAATTGAAACGCTCAATCCCTACTCCTTTTGGCCAGAAAGTTTTCCCATATACCACCTCTTTCATGTCGAAAGGGGCTCCAAACATAAAGTTCTTTTGTGGGATATCCGAGTCGATTTCTTTGACCACAAATTCTATTTTATCATATCCGGGTTTATTATTAAGAAATTGTTTAATATCTGTTTCGCTTACATCACTTCTTACTCGTGAAATAAGTAACCACACTCTCTTTTCAATGCCTTTAAACTTGGTTTCTCCTGCAGATGTACTTTCGTCTCCTTCTGCCACTATTTTATTTCTATTATGCCTTTTCTCATGTCTTCTTTGACTTCTAGTATACTGAAAATCATCGTTTTTTGTTTCTGTTGTTTCTGTAATCTCAGTTTCCTCTTGTTCTCCTTTTTTATATTTTGGGGTCGTATTTTTGTTTACTTCTCTACTCTGTGATGTATGATTGTGGGGAGTCCGCTTTTTTATTGTGTCTGTATTTTGTTTATTTAGTTGTGTTGGTATTCTTTCTATATTTGTATCATTCTTTTGTTCTGTATTTATTGTAGGATTTTTTCTTTCTTTGCGCAGGTTGATTATCTGTATGTTTAGATTATTTATTTGTTCTTCGACAGATTTTAGTTGTTTCTCACAAACAGATTTTATGATTTCAGATAGAGATGTATGTTCCTCTTCTGTTGGTTTATTACCATTGTAATGTCGTTCTCTTAGCATTGCATTTTCTATCTCAAGATTTTCGACTTTGTCTTTGAGCAAACTGATGTGTTCACGCAATTCATGATTCATTTCTTTGAGTATTTTATTTTCCCAAGTGGTAGTTTCTTTAGTTGGTGAGTCCTTTAATATATCATCTAGTTCTTCATTTATTGATGTGATGATTTGGTTTACTTCTTCAAAACTTTGGTTCTCGCAACAGTTTTTTGTTTTTTTTGTGGAGCAGCTTAGATGAAAATATTTGTTGCAGTTTATGCATCGGACTTTTTTATTGATTACAGGCCTTTTGCAGAAGCCACATTCTGGCTTTTCTTTATTTTCCATATTTTATATCAATGTATGAAAAATATTTTAAAATCCGGCCCTGGAAATGGCAGATAAAGCTTATAAAATGTTTGTATATACTTTTTGTTCAGTGTTTTTGTTTCTTACAGATAAGCACTATTGGGTTTAAAATTGGTATATTTATGAATTTTCTGATTAAAATGCACTAATAAACTGTGAGCACCTTGCATCTAATTATTGCACAAATTTTCCTCATTCTTATGATAGGATTTTCTAAAAAGTTTGTCACTTCTTTCTTTATGTTTTTCACTTATTACTGGAGCACTAAAATACACACAACACTCAATCAAAAAGATCACTAATTTCTGTTCCAGGGATTTAGTGGCAATCAAAATCAGAGGATCATGTGGAGATATGCCGAGAGAGTTAATTCTGGGCTCTGCATACCTTCCATATGACGACCCTGAGCCACCACCAACCAAGGGCGTGGAGGAACTGGTGAGGAGCTGCAGAGGAAGAGGATCTCAGGTCATCATCGGGTGAGATGCAAACGCGCATCACACAGTCTGGGGGAGCACCAACACCAACTTAAGAGGTGAGTCACTTTTTAAATTTATTATGGAATACAATTTAGACATAGCAAATGTAGGCAATACTCCGACCTTTGTAACGAGACAAAGGCAAGAAGTGATAGATATAACAATAGGAACAACGCACGCGTGTAACCTAGTTAACAACTGGCTGGCTCAGACCACAGACACATTTGATTTAACATAACAGGACTGGACCGTGTAACTGAAATGTATCGTAATCCCCGCAGGACGGACTGGGATGGATATAAAACAGACCTCGCCCGGGAACTTGAGGGGATAAAGACGAACATTAGCAAAGAAGAGGATGTAGAGATGGCTGCGGAACAAATACAGAACGCAATTATCTCTGCATATATGAGGACAACTGCCCTCTAGTGGTAAGGAAATCCACCAGAAATGGGCCCTGGTGGAATAATGAACTTAGCAACATGAGGAAAGAAGTGAGAAGAAAATTTAATATCGCAAAAAGATCAGCCAACTGGGATGAATACAGGACCTCTTTGACTGAGTACAACCAAGCACTGAGAAGGGCCAAGAGAGAATCCTGGAGGAGACACTGCGAGAGTATTGACAGTATCCCGGAAAGTGCCAGACTCCAGAAAATTCTCTCGAAGGACAATCATTGCTCAATAAACTCCCTCCTAACGGAGACAGGAGAATACACCAAGACAGGAAAATAAACCATGGAGGAACTGCTCCGTGTGCACTTTCCTGGATCTAACATTATTGAACAATCACTTGAGGAGTGGCTAAGAACAGGACTGGTGACAACTGGAATCAGGGCCACCAGGACAGACTGGTCAGTAACCAAAAAAGTGATAGATCAATCCAAAATCAAATGGGCAATAAACTCATTTGAGCCCTACAAATCTCCGGGTCCGGGCGGAATTCTGCCAATAATGCTTCAACAGGGTATAGACATGCTGGCATCTAAGCTCCGCACACTGTACAGAGCCAGCCTAGCGCTGGGATACTGAAGAAGCTATATTTGTCTGGGAAGTATTCAAATACACTGCACTGATTTGGTTACTACTTGTTTATTGAAAAGTTAACAAAAACGTGTGCTTGGCACAAATACACATACAAGACTATCTTAAAAGATAATGTCTTCCACTGCGGAAAAGACATGCAACGCCCTCTATCGGGAACAAGAGAGAGAGAGAGAGAGAGAGACAGCAAAACATGAAACTTATTTCATAACACTCCCACCAGTTGAATGCTTTGCTGAACGATTTACCATTCCAAGGCTTTTACACAGAGCACGCAAACGTTCACAAGGCAATGGTTTTGTAAAAATGTCGGCTCGCTGGAGATCCGTTGATACATACTCTACAGAAATTTCTCCGTTCTCTACTTGCTCTCGTATATAATGATATCTAATATCTATATGTTTAGTGCGTTTATGATAGACGGGGTTCTTCATTAAACGAATTGCACTTTGATTGTCAACAAATAACCGAGTAGGAGCATCACTTTGATATCCCATATCAAAACGTAGCTTTCTCAACCAGGTAGCTTCTTTTGCTGCTGCGGCAGCTGCAACATACTCTGCTTCAGTTGTACTTAACGTTACAAGTTTTTGCCTTTGAGACGACCATGTTACAACACCATCTGCCATGTTGAACGCATAACCAGATACCGATCTACGTGTCTCTAAATCGCGTGCATAATCTGCGTCTGTAAAGCCTATTAAATCGGGTTCACTCCCACCGCTTCTATACATTATTCCCAGGTTGCTAGTGCCGACAAGATATTTGAAAATTCTCTTTACTGCTTGCCAATGATTATCGTTAAAGGTATTTAAATATCTACTTACAACACTTACCGCGAATGCAATATCCGGTCTCGATACAATTGCGAGAAACATGAGTGACCCAACCACTTCACGATACGGTACATTTGGTTTCACATCTTCCTCATGCGCTGGCTCTAATACTACATTTGGATCAGCAGGTACAGTTACAGCTTTTGCAACGTTCATACAAAATTTATCAATAATTCGCTCAGCATAAGCACTCTGGTGAATAAACATAGTTTTGTTAACATAATCACGTTCTATCTGTAAGCCTACAAAACATTGGGCATCACCTAATGTGATTTCAAAATGTTCTTGAAGAGATTTGACAACTAAATCTAAAACATTATGTGACTTTGATGCAACTAACCCATCATCTACGAACAATGCTAAGTACACATCACTTTCACTCACAACACCATGAAACACACAGCTGTCTGCTTCGCTAGCTTTGAAGTTATATAGTTTCAAAAACTCACGAAATGTGTCGCTCCAGCTACGAGGCGCTTGCTTGAGGCCATACAGTGACCTTTGAAGTTTACAGACCACCTTGGCAGGATTTTCATCGATGATAAGACCCTCGGGCACTTCCATGAATATTTCGTCTTTCAGCTTCCCATTCAGAAAAGCAGTTTTAACATCAAACTGTGTCATTACCAGGTCCTTTTGAGCTACCATAGCCAACAATACTCGAAGGGAGTCATACCTTACTACTGGTGCAAACGTTTCGGAGTAGTCAATGCCCTCTTGTTGTAGGAAACCTCTAGCACACAAGCGTGCTTTAAACCGACTCAGTTTGCCAGACTCGTCTTGTTGCAGTTTAAATACCCACTTTGAATCGATCGTATTTCGACCTGGCTTTCTAGGTACAATCGTCCAGGTTTCATTCTTATGGTGAGCTTCCAACTCATTTCGAACTGCCTGTACCCATTTGTCAGCATCGGGTCCCTCTACAGCTTCCTGGTACCTAACAGGTGTATTGTATACTGCAATATTGAGTTCATACCTTGGAGGTCTGCGAAGTGTTGCTCGGTCTCTTAAGCATCGTTGATCAACTTGTGTAGCTCCTTGATTAGGTTGTTGTTCTGCATGACTAGAGTTATCTTCACGTGGTAATTGCTCGACACTGATATCAGGTTCTTCATGGTTATAAATTAGGTTCATATCCCCGTCATCTGATAAGTTTCGGAAGGTACCATCACACGCTTCTACTTGCACGCACTCCTTGTGAGACTCTTCTTTGAATACGACATCTCGTGACACAGACACACGTTTGTTTTTTGGATCATAAACCCGATAGTTTGATGATTCTTCTTGATAACCAACCAATAATATTTTCTTAGATTGCGAATCCAGTTTCTGCCGTAGGGCCTTTGGAATGTGCAGGTATCCTTCAGAACCAAAAACTCTGAGATGAGATAAACAAGGTTTCTTACCTATCCAGACTTCATAGGGAGTTGTAGTTGGACTATTGCTAGATGGCGTTCGATTGAGGATATACACTGCCGTGTTTAATGCCTCTGCCCACAGATTCAATGGTAAGTTTTTGGCATGGATCATTGTACGAGCACTTTCAACTATTGTCCTATTTTCACGCTCGGATTTGCCATTTTGTTGTGGCGTATAAGGAGCCGTGGTTTCCAGTCGGATGCCTCGGGACGACAAATATTGTTTCATAACACGATTACAATACTCAGTGCCATTATCGCATCGCATTACTTTCATGGGCTGACCAAACTTGTTGCTGACCATTTTCTCAAAGTCTTTGAATTTCTCGTACACATCTGACTTATGCTTTATGAAATAGATGTGTCTAAACTCTGAAGCATCATCCTTGAAGATCACATAAAACTTGGCACCTCCTAATGATTCTACTGACATTGGTCCACCCACATCTGTGTGAAAGAATTCGCCAGGTTTCTTGCTCCCAGTTGCTACCTTTTGTTTGAATGGAAGCCGATGTGATTTGCCGAACTGACACGGTTCACAGAAGAAATCAGTCTTATTCGAGAGTTTGACACCTTGCACTACTCCATTTTCAGTCATTTCACGTATTGTCCTTTTATTGACATGACCCATACGCTCATGCCAGGTTTGAAAGTCTGTTGATATTACATTGGCTTCACTGGTTATTTGAGGAGTCCTAACCTTTAATAGCAGTCTGTAGATATCATTCACCTGTTTAATGCCTTGAGCAACGACTTGATTGTTGCGTTTAATCATAACACTTTGTCCTTTGAAAAGTACATCAAAACCGTTGTTAGTGCATACACTGACCGAAAATAAGTTCTTTCGCACTTTTGGAACGTACAACACATTTTCAATACGAGCTTCTTGCCACTTGTTATCAATTAATCTATCGATTAAAATAGTGCCCGATCCTTTAACCTCACATTCACTGTCATCTCCTAGGGAAATTGTCTCGCCTTGGTTAGAACAAAAATCACTAAACCAGTCCCGTCGGTAAGTAATGTGCTTAGAGGCGCCACTATCGGTAATCCAGATTTCACTGGTGTTCAAGTTCATAATGTACGCCACCTGCTCACTAGATGGCACCGAACTTTCAGCTTTGTCGTCACGACTGCTTGACGCTGTTGCAACGAACGCACAATTTCCAGAATCGTCCCTTTTACTACTTTGACCGCCATCTTCTCTTCTGTCTCGTTTCTTTTTTCGACAATCTCTGGCGTAGTGTCCCTTTTTTCTTGCAGTAATAACATTCAAAAACAGATTTCCTTTTTGATTGTGACTTATTTTCATTCCCCGTATCATTTTTTGCCTGTCTATGTTTGCCAATACTTACAGCTGCGAACGCGCTTGTTGTTTCATCTTCTACTGTTAAGCGGCTTTCTTCTTTAATTAATCTTTCTTGTAGATTATCAATAGTCTGTCTCGCTGGATCGACACTATCCCATGCCGTACGTAAAGCGTTGTACTTTGAAGGGAGACTTCCGAGGATTTTAGACATCACGTGCACATCGGAAATATTCTCACCAATATCCGAAAGCTGCCTTGCCATATTTTGTAATTTAGCCACGTGCTGTACAACAGAATCTGTCGAATTCATTCTGTATTCGTGAAACTTCTGTGTCAGAAGAAATTTGTTTGAAGCTGTCTTTTGCTCGTGTATGTTTGAAAGCTTCGTCCACATTTCGGCGGCCGTTTCACACGTTAATAGATATTCTATCTGTGAAGGTTCCATCGTGGTTGCTATAAGTGACATAGCTTTCGAGTTGTCCCTTATCCACTTATTTTCAGCCATTATAGCATTGTTGTCAGTCTCAATAGCAGGAGCAGGCGGCTTTGCTCTTGTACCCGTAACCAAATCGTAAATGTTGTAAGAAATGAGAATATGCCTCATTTGAAATTTCCATGCTTGAAAATTCGTTCCATCGAATTTTGTTGTGTGTTTTACTGAATACTCTTCCGCCATTGTTCGTTTTTTTTTTTTGTCTCTTAACACTCACTACCGGATAAACAAAAATGGCTACCCTTCCGGCGCGACACAAAGTACAAACTCCGAAATAAATTCACCAAAGAAAAAAACTTTGCTTCCAGACAAATCAGCGATTTATAGGGTGACTGGGCCCATAACCTGAAGAAGCTATATTTGTCTGGGAAGTATTCAAATACACTGCACTGATTTGGTTAGAGGTGTTTTAAAATCTCATGAGCTGTGACCTTCATATGCGCACAGACATAATCCCTCCTGTCGACTCAGTTATAGAATAGAATAGAATAGAATAGAATTTATTGGTGCATTTGAATAAACATAATTCATTTCACAAGTCAAACAAAACAAAACACATACAAGGACTAGTGTTATACAATATAAAAATTTAAAAGTCCAAAAAATAATTTAAATAACATGTAAATAAAATAAATAATCACAAAACTACGTGACCCAGTTTTATTCGATAGAGAAAAATTCTTCAACCTTAATGTCACAGTCCATAAACTCCTTTATGCTATAGAATGCCTTCGATACAAGAAATCTTTTTATTTTATTTTTATATACATTATAAGCTAGGTTTCTTACTGAGAATGGTAGTTTGTTAAAAAACTTTGGTCCATGGAAATCCACTCCATTGTGAGATTTACCTAGCCTACGATACTCAATGTATATATCTTGTCTCTGGCGCGTGTTATATTCATGGATATCTGATGAAATTTGATACTTGTGGTAGTTAGATTTAATGTATAACAAACAGGTGTAGATATACATACTAGGTATAGTGAGTATTTGCAGGGTAATAAATTTGTGTTTAACTTCATCTCTATAACCCAGCCCGAGAATTATTCGGACGGCCTTTCTTTGCATTCCGAACACTCTTTCACAGTGAGCGGAGTGTCCCCACACTATAATGGCATAATTTGCGGTAGAATTGAAAAGGGCATGGTAGGCCAACATCACAACATTTCTATGGACAGTTTTATGTAGATTTCTTAATAGGTAAAGGACTTTTGCTAGCTTGGCACAAATATAATTAATATGTTGATCCCACTTGAGGGTAGGGTCTACCAAAACGCCTAAGAATTTTATACTATCCGGATTTTCAATGTCTATATGCCGAAGTGTAAAAATCATTTTGTCAGTTTTTGTTTCATTCAATTTTAAGCGATTTGCTACAAACCATTGTGACGCGTCCTGTAATGCTAAATTCATGTCATTCAGTAGAGTATCATAGTCTTTACTGACATTTTTGAGTGTGGCGTCATCAGCATACAGCAGTATATCACTGCCTGGACCTGAGAGTTTAAGATCATTTATATAGATTAGGAATAACACTGGACCAAGCAGCGATCCCTGCGGTACTCCATTGATTACCTCCTTCTCATCTGATAAGACACCATTAAAAGATGTCTTTTGTCTTCTGCCTGAAAGGTAGGATGCCATAAGATCTATACTGTTTTGTGTGAAACCATAAATGCGTAATTTCATCAATAAGACATCATGTGATACACAGTCAAAGGCCTTACTCAGGTCACAGAATATAGTTCCCACATGTGCACCCAATTCTAGGCCTTCTCCTATCCACTCCACAAGCCTATTGATGGCATGAGTTGTAGACTTTCCTCGTTGGAAACCAAACTGGCATTCATTGAATAGACTATTTGAAACAAAATATTCGGTGATTTGATTTTTCAGGAGATATTCCAGTATTTTGGAAAATACGGGAATAAGAGATATAGGCCTATAGTTGTCAACATCATTTCTGGAGCCTTTTTTGTGTACGGGAACAACCTTTATCTTTTTAAAACAGTCTGGATAAATTCCCTTTTGAATGCATAAGTTAAATAGGATAGTCAGCGGTATTACAATTAAGGGTTTTAAATATTTTATTATTTTTATATTCATATCGTAAATATCTTTGCTGTCTTTCATTTTAGCTTTGTCAATGGCATCTTCTACTTCAGCATGAGATACTAACCTAAAATTAAACTGATGTTCGTGTTCTGTGTGAAACTTATTTAAACATTCTTCAGCAGAAATGTTAGTGGGGGGTAGTTGATTTACAATATCTGTGGCTGTATTAACAAAAAAGTTATTTAGAACTGTAGAATTTAATGTACTATCATTTACAGAACCTTCCTTAAGTTTTCTATTTTCATTGACAACATCCCACATTGACTTTGTGGGATTACCTGATTTGAGTATATAATCAGAGTTTGCCTTTAGTTTTGCGTTGTTTATCTCTCTCCGGTAATTTCTGCGATATTCTTTGATTTGATGTGCCAAATTTGGTGAATGGTATATAGCATATAAATTATTTAACATTACTAACTTATCACGCATGTCTTTTAGGATATTACTGAACCAATTTATGTTTCTGTTGCCGTATGCAGTTTTTTTAACAAGTGGAAATGTCTTAGTTATCGAGTCAGATATTGTTGTTAAGAATTTATCAAACAAGATATTTATATCAATCTCATGTTGGATAAATTCCCAATTTTCATGTGTTAGATGATTAAACATGGTTTTCAGCCCTTTCTGAGTAATTGGCCTGTAACTTGTACTCTGCGCTCTTACAGTTAGATTTGTAGTTAAGAATCTAATGACTATTGCAAACACTTAACACTTAAAATTATTATATTTATTATATTTATTGTTTACAATTTATCCCGAGCTCTTGTTTATGGATATAACAATTCAGCCGCCAGTGTCTTCAAAAAAATACTTATAATGCAGAATGAACTTTGGCTTTTGCGCATTTCGCGGCTCATAAGATTCTGAAACACCTCTACTACTTGTTTATTGAAAAGTTAACAAAAACGTGTGCTTGGCACAAATACACATACAAGACTATCTTAAAAGATAATGTCTTCCACTGCGGAAAAGACATGCAACACCCTCTATCGGGAACAAGAGAGAGAGAGAGAGAGAGACAGCAAAACATGAAACTTATTTCATAACAGATACATACCAATGAGGTGGAAACCAGTTAGGGTGGTTGTAGCGTACTCATTTTAAGATAGAAGCTACATGTACATTTCATATAGAGCTCCCCAAAAAGAAATGAAAAGCGGTAACCAAGAAAGAAAATAAGAAATACTTCAAGAATAATATTCTGACAAAAAATTAATAAGATTTAATTTACTGTTTGTTTTAATTTGAAACAATATTATATTATTGTATTATACATTTGCAATATATGATAATTCAAGATATTTAATTTTATTTTATTAAATCTGTGGTTAACATATCCACAATTGGTATTTATACCAAAGGCAGGGCGGAACTCGTACACCCTAGCCAAGTCCCTAAGACCCATCAGTCTTATGTCATTTCAACTTAAGACGATGGAAAAAATACTCGACAGGCATATTAGGGATGATGTTCTGGTTAGAAGTCCATTACATATCAGAGCCAATTTGCATACAGAGCAGGCATGTCTACAGAAACAGCACTTCACCACCTAATTCAGAAGGTGGAGAAGGTTCTAGAACATAAGGAGGTGGCACTGGGTGATTTCCTCGATATAGAGGGAGCATTTGATAACACCTCCTTTAACTCCATCATTAGAACTGCAAGAGAGCGTGGCATCGAGGACACCTGCTGCAGGTGGATCGATGGCATGCTCAGAGGCAGGATGGTATTCACCACTATGATGGGCGAAAACCTAGGCGCGTCAGTTGCAGGAGGCTGCCCGCAGGGGGGTGTTCTGTCCCCTCTGCTATGGAATCTTGTAGTTGACAGCCTACTACAGAAGCTCACAGTTGAGGGATTCGAAGCTCAAAGATATGCTGACGACATAGTCATCATAGTTAGGGGAAAGTTTAACACCACAGTCAGGGATCGATTACAGATGGCACTGAATATGGTTAAAAAATGGACCGATAATGAAGGGCTGAAAGTCAGCCCTTTAAAAACCCACATCGTCCCATTTACCAGAAGGAGAAGTCTGGAGGGCCTAGGTCCTTTAGTTCTTCAAAACACACAACTGCAGATGTCGGGAGAGGTTAAATACCTTGGAGTCACCATAGACTCCAAGCTTACCTGGAACCAACACCTAGACAGAATAATACATAGGTCGGTAGCCACATTGGCAACCTGCAGGCGATCATATGGCAAAACATGGGGGCTCAGGCCTAGTGTATTGCACTGGCTCTACACTAGTGTTGTAAGACCCACCATTACGTACTCTGCTCTAGTCTGGTGGTCAAAGACAACTCAGACTACTGCGGCGAATAAACTGAGCCGGGTACAAAGACTGGCCTGCTTAGGAATCACAGGTGCTATGAAGAGCACCCCCACGGCAGCCTTGGAGACCCTATTAAACCTCCCCCCACTTAGCATAGTGATCCAGGGAGAGGCCAGAATGGGGGCATATAGGCTGCAAAACTCAAATACCCCGAATCTAAGATCGGGAGGACATTTGAGGATAATAAACACTGTAGAAGACCCTCTATTGAATATGAGGTCAGACTACATGGTAAAAAAAATCACCTTTAAGAAGCCCTTCAATATCACCATTGGAGATAGGAAGGAATGGTCAACAGAAGCTCCTGACATACTACGAAAGGGCCTAACCTGGTATACTGACGGGTCTAGGACAAACACAGGAGCTGGAGCTGGAATACATGGTGAAAGACCTAGGGCAAGTATAAGTCTTTCCCTTGGGCAACACGCCACTGTATTCCAGTCAGAAATTCTGACTATACTTGAATGTGTACGCGAGAATGCAAACCAACAATATGTGAATCAGTAGATCTCCATTGCATCAGACAGTCAGGCAGCACTTAGAGCACTAGCCTCTAACAGAGTGTCATCCCGACTGGTATGGGACTGCCACGAAGAGCTGAAAATTCTGGGCGAGCAGAACAGAGTCAAACTACTCTGGGTGCCAGGACACTCCAGAATTGACGGCAATGAAAAAGCTGACGAACTTGCTAAACAAGGGGCAGCTAACATATTCTATGGCCCAGAACCCGTGCTGGGCATCTCTAAAAGCTCAGCCAGAGGGAAGATTAAAGACTGGATCAAGAGTAAACACAAGAACCACTGGAGGAACATTCCAGGAAATCGACATGGAAAAACACTTATTAAAGGTCCATGTGCAAAACAAACTGAAGAACTGCTCACAATGAACAGGACGCAGTTAAGACTAATAACAGGACTTCTGACGGGACACTTTCCTGTAAAGAAGTACCTGAATACAATCGGCAAATTCGACGGCAACCTAGACTGCAGGCTATGCAGCAAGGAGCCGGAAACGGTCGACCACATCATTTTTTACTACGAGGCATTGGCTCGCAGAAGATATGGCATCTACGGGCAAACACGAACAGACCCGGAACTTATCAGCACCCGTCCGATCATAGACCTGTATCATCTGATTAGAGGTACAGGGGTACTGGAGTGGGCGGAGTGAAGCATGGCAGGGAGAGCACAATAAGCCCACGAGGCTGCAGTGCCCTCGGAGTTTTCTACTAACAGATGAGCCCTGGAAGAAAAAAAAAAAAAAGTTAATGTTAATGAAAAAGAGACGATATCGCTCCTCAACAGTAATTTGTTTATTTATGGCTTTCACTCTTTCACCGGCTATAATCATTTAAGAGTACATTTAATAAGTACTTCAGAAGAGATATCTACAAAATATTTCTTCATCACATCATTGCTCCTGGTAGTGACCTTAAGAACACTGAAAATTACTTGCATGAATTGTATTGTACTGTATAATTTAATTGGATTGTTCATAAAGTTATTTAATTAATGAAATATCTTTTTATTTCCTCCTAATTATTGATATTTGGGCACACGATGCGCTCGCCAAATAAATGATCGGACTACTGCATGTCAACTTACAGCATTGCCAATTTTAGGTGCATGGCTTGCAAGTAGAGGGGGCTGTAGTTTTGTACATTTGGTACTGTCAATCTAATCATCTCTGACAACACCATGCACAGGAAGTAAATTTGGTGGTTATGGTGATTATTTAAGTTGTATGCTGCATTTTAATGTAGTAATAACTAACATTATTATTAAAAATTTACAGAGTTAAATTATGTACTTACGCAATAATAATACTTAAACACATGACCAAGACATTCAGTGGGTAATACATGCTGATGAACTAAATTGACATAATTCACAAAATGAGCACGACGATCAAATAGCTCCACTAAAACAAAAAGTATTTTAAAAATGTCCCCTCAATTAGTCATATTGATAAAAGTTTACTTGATTTATTAAGGTTGTTAATAACGTGTTTGTCTAGAAAAGATACCAATAGCGTTTGCAGCTGCCTATCAATAATAGTTAACTTTAGTTGTTCCAGCTGCTTCAGAATTCTTATTGGATGCTCTAAATCCTTCATATATGTAATATGGACATCACAGAGACATTCGTAAGCCTAAAATTAATAATAATAATTAATAAAGACAACTCAAAATGTCGGTTCAACTAAAAGTACATAAGATATCTATAAGGGTTGTCCCAGGTATGAGGCAATATTTCAGGAATCTATAGTTTAAGTCGAAATAACACTAAAAGTACCTGTAAGATTAAACTTAAGATTAAGATTAAACCTTAAATAATGTGTTTTCTCCAATTTCATATTTAGTGATCGAGTTATGAACAAATGTCTTTCTTTCTCACCATCACGTTTCTTGTAAGCACGATAACTTAAGATGGAAAAGTCGGATTGTACTGAAACTTGGAGAGTAACTTAGTGTTGTCTAGAGCAAATACCCCATTGCCTTTAACAAAATTGATCAGTAAATGAAATAGTTATTGATTACACAGCCACATAAAAAACATTTTGGTCATGTACAGGGTGCCCCAAATTGCTTGATTTTGGCTGGTTTTCCTATTTTCAGACCAGGTAGAGAAAAACTGACATATGAGTCTAGAGCTCGATTTTTGTGAAACGCCGATTGGTGAAAACCGCATTTTGATATCTCTAACCGTTTCCGAGATATCGGCAAAAATTGACATCTGGCAGATTCCGAAAAACTATCATAACTTTTTTATTTGTGAATATTTTTTCAAATGGTAAAAACTTTCTACATGCACTTTTTGCCGTAGAATAAGACGCATTTGTTAAAAAAAAATATATCGCTTTTCAATTGTTCGATATCAAAGCTGACTTTGTTATTTCAAATGGAAACCATAGTTGGCTTTGACTTTAGAAAATAGGAAAAAAAAATAAGCTTTCCAAATATATATATATGTCAAGATATGTCTAGTCATCCTTGGTGCCAATATAACACATTTCTCTTTAAAAATGAAAATTTTTTAACATTTAACCCTAGTTGGCCAGACAAAAACAGTTGCTTTGCATATCTAAAAGTTAGTTTGACAGTAAAATAAAATAAGTGTTAAAGTTGACATCTGTTATAATCTCTCTGCATTATTCCAAAATGTATGAAAACTTTGAAAAATGCCAGATGTTTATATACTATATTGAATCAGGCCGAAATTCTGAAGATGCATGAAATCTATATTTCGAACGTTACCCTGAACGCCAGCAGCCAAGCGAACAAATATTTCCTAGATTGGAAAATGCTTTGATGAATTATGGATTATATTTGTCAAGCCCAGACCTAAACAGTATGCTATTGAAGCCCTTATAGACTCAAATTTACGTTATGGTATTTGTTTCTGGGGTTCTTGCTCGCAATATTTATTTAATAAAATTTTTGTGCTGCAAAAAAGGGCTTTAAAGTACATGTGTAAGGCTAATGTAAGAGATTCGTGTAAACCACTGTATTTGAAGCATGGAATTATGACGCTCTCGTGTATATTCATTTTTGAGACTGCATGCCTCATGCATAAACAGTTTGGACGTGATATAAACGGGGATTCGGTTCACTACACACGGCTCACTCATAACATCACACTTCCTATTCCATCATCGGCTCAGATAAAAAACTCAATTCTCTATAATAGCAGAAAAATGTTTAACTATCTTCCTGTGAATTTGAGGCAAATTATCAGCAATAATAAATTTAGAAGAGATCTTAAGAAATTATTGGTTAGCAAGGCTTATTATTCACTGAATGAATTCTTTCAAGACACATTTTATTGACCCATTTTTATCACTGTTTTATACATAAAATAAATGTAATCCTGTTTGTTGTTTTTTGTTTTTCTTTACTCTTAATGTCTGTAACTTTTATTAGTATTTAAGTTTGGCTTTGTCAACAAAAATTTTTTGTATTTTTTATGACAATAAAGCATATTCTGATTCTGATTCTGAAGATAGAGACGAGGTGGAGGCAGAAGTAATTGGAGCGGTTTTAGAAAATCCTGAAATTTCTACCAGAGAAATAACTGTAACTAAGGGTGTGAGCAAAAGCCGTAGCCAAAGAATTCTCAAGAAATATAAATATAAACCTTATAAAATCAGGCTCACTCATCAAATATTCCCTGGTGAAGCAAGAGTAACCAGCAATGGAATATTTAATCGACATAATCGGCATCGTTGGTCGGACCATAATGAGCATGTTTTCCAACCTAGAAATATGCAAGGACGATTTGGTTTCGATATTTGGATTGGAATAGTGGGGCAACGAATGATTGGACCTTTTATTTATGACGAAAACCTTAACGTCCAACAGTACGTTAATATTTTGGAAAACATATTTAGACTTACCCCTTGCCGATTTGGTACGAAAGTTTTATCAACAAGATGGCGCACCAGCCCATAACGCGGCGGTTACAAGCTAAATCAAATGTTCGAGGATCAGTGGATGGGAACAAGGGGGCCCATACCATGGCCTGCAAGATCTCCGGACCTAAGTCCTTTGGACTTTTTTATTTGGGGTTTCGTCAAACACCAGATATTTAAAATCATACCAGAAACGCGTCACGATTTAGAGCAACGAGTGAAATACAATCACTGGGATAACACCTTTACAACTCTTAAATGCCGAGAAATCAGTAAAGAAGAGATGTCAATTGTGCATCGACCAAAATGGTAGACAATTTGAATACTATTTCGTTAAAAATTTGTTCCCTACTTAATGAAATATGTTTAATTAATAAAATTAATTTAATAGAAAAACTATTGTTTTCATTTGAATAACTGAAACTCTTGTTTTCCATGGCCAACTCTGCTAAAATGTCATTTTTAAAGAGAAATGTGTTATGTTGGCAGCAAGGATGACTAGACATATCTTGACATATATATTTTTGGAAAGCTTATTTTTTTTCCTGTTTTCTAAAGTCAAAGCCAATTATGGTCTCCATTTGAAATAACAAAGTTAGCTTTGATATCGAACAATTGAAAAGCGATATATTTTTTTTTTTGACAAATGCGTCTTATTCTACGTCAAAAAGTGCATGTAGAAAGTTTTTACCATTTGAAAAAATAGTCACAAATAAAAAAGTTATGACAGTTTTTCGGAATGTGCCAAATGTCAATTTTTGTCGATATCTCGGAAACGGTTAGAGATATCGAAATGCGGTTTTCACCAATCGGCGTTTCACAAAAAACGAGCTCTAGACTCATACGTCAGTTTTTCTCTACCTGGTCTGAAAATTGGAAAACCAGCCAAAATCAAGCAATTTGGGGCACCCTGTACTGTCGTGAGCAATAATAGCAATAACTTTCTTTCTAGTGTAAATCTACCCAGCAAACATTTTTGTCAAAATTAGCTCCAACTGGACTTCGGAAAAGACAAATTTCCTTATTAAAGTAATTTTGACGTAAAGTTAACTGGAAAAATAGACTTCCGATTAAAATTTACTGATTAGTTTTAATTTAGATTTCAATTAAGGTAAATAATACCAATTAATCTACCTCATACATGAAAGTAAATTTAATAAAAGCAGCGAGTGAAAAACTATTAAGAGAATCTACCAGAAATGACCTCAAGGATAAATTTTCAATGAGGCCGAAATAGGTAATATAATTAGGTAGCATTTACCTTTTTAGCAACTAAAAATATTTCTAATAGTCGAATATCTTACTAGGTAGACTTTGTTGGAAATACTACGTAATGTATACCTAAATAGCAACCTATTTGGTCACTTTTATTACACTCCATTGAAGTAATATTAGGTCGACAACATCGATAAATTCTACCTATCTTGTCTACCAGATTTCAACTATTAAGTCAATTACCGTTAAACTGACTTTAAAGTACTTCTGAAGAAATAAAAGAAGAGTGCCAAAGTCTTATGGGACTTTAGGCCCAATACGCTTAAGTTTGTAAATTGTACGAAGTTATTGTACATGGTCTTGCAGACAAAAAATCGTAGCTGTAATCCCCAAAATCGACCTATTTCTAAGATATTAGTTTGCGTAGCCGCTTAAATGCATAAATTACACTGGCTTACAAATGGAAAAAAGTCATACTCAGCATACTAAATCATTGTATTCCGATCTATTTCGGCTTGCTGAAATTGAATATGACCTCAGTTTTGGCCTTACTTATCATGAATTTTTCAAGTATTTCGAAAAATTGCTTTTTTCTTGAGACCTGCTATAATCACCCAGGGTCGAGTGCACTGCAGAAACCTCCTCTGTAGGCCATACCCATGCCATTATTCCGTAAAGCGCGGCATGAGTTAGATTCGTGATATTTGATCACTATATTATCAGAAAAAAAGGTATCAAGCTTTGCATCATATTTGTTTGTCTACAGATGACATTCCGCTTGAGGGAGTCACTTTTCCCTTGTAATGCATACTGTTTCTAAATCCTTTTCTCTCTCCATCTTTCAAACCGCTCAATTTTCGATAAATTGAAGGTCATATTTGTAATCAGCATGCCAAAAAGCATATGATAGTACACTTTTCTAAGATAGGCGCATTGGGCTCAAAATTGACATCCTTCTTTAAACCTCAATCTTTGTAGCAGTAACCTGGCAAATCAACCTCAAAGTGAACTTGACTATAATATAGTAATTCAGAGCTAACCCCTATCTAACAAATTTGTAAAATTCATATTATTTAGGTTATTTTAACAATTAGGAAGGTAGTTTAGTTATATTAAAAATTATTTCAGTAATAAAAAGAAAGCCATTAACGTAGTATAGTTGGATAATTCGTGGTGCCAATATATAAATGAAGTGTGCCAAAAGTAAAAAACTTCTGCCTAAGGAATCATTACTTCCATATCCAAATTTCTCAGTATCTTTAAAGGAAAACAGACGCTGCCGAATACCAAGGCAATTTCATAGAGCTCCACTATGACATATTCGGTTCACTCACTTGTGAATTCAATACACTAGTCGAGTTAAAAGTTACACATAATAGGTACAATTTACCTACAAGTAATTGTTTGATATAACATCAGCATTAATAATACTTTCAATAGGTAAAGTTAACCAAAATGTCGTAAATTTTAGGGTAACTCGACCTGTGATAATTTCTACCTATAAAATAGTCCAATAATTATAACAAAAAATGTTATCTGAGATTTTCTTTCAGTAACTGTTAGTGGAGGGATCATACATCACAAAACCATAAAAATCAGTTCTAGGGGTACCACGCAACCTCCCAAATAATCACCCCTTCAGTGAAAAAACCTTGTTTTACCGATGACTCGTTAATTGCTCATTATAAAAAAGAAAGCTTGACTAATTGCTCGAAAACCAAACACACTACGAAGAAAAATCAAAATGGATTTTAGAGGGGATATAAAATACTCTTTTGTGTTTCCATTTTTGATGACTATTGAAATCTATTAGTATATAAAAATAACAATATAATATAGTTACCTCTTGAATTTTTGCACTTTTAACTATTCACAGACCCATAAAAAATAACTGATTTTAATATAAGTTATAAATGCATTATCTTTTAATTCAAGGAAGTACTTCATTGCAGTAAAAGTTAGAAATAAAAATATTCACATTTACAAATTTACCAGCATGTTGAAGTTAGCCAAATTTTGGCCAACTTTTTAGTGTTTCCTAAAAATAAAAAAAGGACCCAAACATCTTGAAAATTCAGCTCAATTTTTTTTTTTGAGTTTATATATCATATAACGATTGTTTCTAATCATTTAATAGTTCAAAAATTGTATTAAAAAAATATCATTCAGAAATTGAATATGCAGCCTTTTTTTGGATTTTTTTTTGCTCACTTTCACATGCTCCCAACTTGGTAAACGTGAATATTTTTATTCCCAACTTTTTCTGCATTGAAGTACTACCTTAAACTTATAACTAATATTATAGTCAGTTATTTTTTATGGGCCTGTGAATAGTTAGATGCACAAAAAATCAAGAGATAACTATATTATATTGATATTTTTATAACTAATATATATCAATAGTCCTCAAAAATGGCAACACAAGAGAGTATTTTATATCCCCTTTAAAACCCATTTTGATTTTTCTTCCTAGCTTGTTTGGCTTTTGAGCAATTCAATTTTTTCTATAGGCCGCTCGTAAAAAATTTCAAATAAATGAAAATTCGTGTGCATTAAAAATACAAATTTTGCTATTTTTGTCAATATCGATTTTCTTGAAAACCATGGCATATATAAGAAAATTACTAGAGGACTTTTTTTTAGGCAATTAGTCAAGCTTTCTTCTTTATGATGAGCAATTTTTTATATCTTCAACAAATAACGAGTTATCAGTAAAATAAGGCTTTTTTCACCGAAGGGGTGGTTTTTTTGGGGGGTTGCGCGGCACCCCCAGAACTGATTTTTGTGCAGGTTTTGTGATGATTAATCCTTGCATTAACAGTTACGGAAGGAAAATCTCAGACAAGTCTAATTAGCACAAGACACCATCTTTCTCAGCATGGTTAAAGTATGATTCCAAACTGAAATTTGTAAAATGAGTGTGTATGGAAATGAACTGATGAAGAGGTAAAAAAAACATAATTATACCTGTAAAGTCTTATTTAACAAGTATGGCATACTTTTGGCTCAAACTATTACTATAATTTTTTTAATTGGTAATAGGAATTTCCTTCTAGATGAATATTTTGGAGGCGCCTTATTATTTTACGAAGTACAGCTGCTATTAATCACAAAACAATTTTCGGCGCATTGATTTTAACAACCTTGGAACTGTAAATATTTGGATTTATTTTAGTTACCCTATAGTTCATTTTGTATTATCGTTATTGTTAGTTAGGTATATCTCTTCAGTTTTATAAGTGACTAACAACAATATTTCGACTACTTATAAAGAAAAATACCAAACAAGTACAAACATTTTTCCGTTTGGTGTGTCCTTTTCTAATTTTATACGTCCGTAGATTCTATCTAAAACTAGTCAACTTGATGTTGAATTAACGTTGAATTCAAGTAAAATTCACCTAAACAACTATTAGTAACCAAATATACTGTGAGACTACAAATATGACATTCTTATTTTAGTTGATATTACTTAATTTCGACGTTGTCTTATTCTCCACTTGTTGATTCCACGTAGCAACAACATAACTTTTACAAAGCATGGTTAATTCTAATTTTGCAGCTAAATTTATTATACATAATTCAGGTAGTCTTGACGTCAAATAATACCTAAATGTTTGCTGGGTAACTTTATTTGAATATGTAATGAGCAGCCAAAATAGATCAGACCACTATTTTATTTTTTATTTTAAAGCGGATATTGTAAGATTGGAGTTATTCCTGTAGCAGAAAATGGATGGTCAATGAGACAAATTGCACTGCGTTATGACATTAACAAAAATTCGCTATTTAACATTTTAAAAGCAGAGAATAAACAGTTTAATTAATTTATAAGAAATATTATTAAAAAAATGAAAACACTAACTATATCAATATTTGGCTACCGCACCATTTCTATTTATAATTTCTATTAATCTGTTTGGCATAGAATTCAATAAACTCATGCAATAATCATCGGTAATATTTTCCCATGCATTATTTATTAATACCAATAATTCTTAAGGTTTCCGTTGACTCACATTTCGGTTTTTAATATTTCTTACAAGTAGTTCCCATACTTCTTCCACAGGGTTGAGGTCTGGGCTATGACTGGGCCAGTTAAGAACATTAATGTTGTTTCCAAACCAGCAGAATGAACGGAACAATTATCTCATTGAAATATGAACTCATTATTAGGAAATAATTGTAACATAGAAGAGAGCATAATATTATCTAAACTCCTAATACACGTTTCACTATTAAATCGTTCCACAATATGCCACAAACTTCACAAACACCAGGTCCACGTATTAACAGAAAATCTGCCACTTTTGTCATTGTTGGATATATATTTTTCATCGGATCCAGTATTGGCAGGTTGGTAAACACGAAAGCGACCGCTGTGTTGACTGGGAAAATTTTTCGTCTATAAAGACCGAGAAATAATAAGAAATAAAAAAGTACTGGAAAGTAAAAATGTCACGTAAGTACTTTTGAGCAGAGCATGATACCCCCAAGTATTTTGAACCGAGCCGAGTTCTCTTTTCTGCAAAGGAACTGATAAAGTTTAAATTATTTTGCAGTCTCGTATTCTATCAATATCCTCAATACTATCAAAACATTCGAGAGTTCCCTTGAGGTTGTCTGAATAAATATCATTTCAGTGTTTTTTAGTAGAGCACTGATCTTTTGCTTTTTATTTTCAATAAAAAAATATTTATTAAAAGAAGCCGCTCATCTCTTAATTAAAAATTATTTAAATCTTGGCTTTCATCATTAAGCAAGACGTTTTATAATTTTATAATCATAATACATGATTCTATCAACAAGCTTTGCACAATTTGGCCACCTAAAAAAAATATCGGGTCCCTCTGCAGGTTTGGGCTCTGGTGCAGTATACTATACTGGCTCTGCCATTCTTCACCTATGTATGTATAAAAAGAGATTGGTTCCGAAATAAATATCTAGAGGTATTTATGCATAAGAATATAAATTCACAGTTATTACCATTAGGAACAAGCTAACCGTTATACTCTTCGCCGATTTACTGCACCTTTATATAATTGTTGCCCATTCTATAGGAGACTGCGCAGTTTTTTTGTAAATATATTAGTTTTAGATATTTTTAGTTTAATTACAAAACAAACAAAAAATATGTAAAAAAATGTTTTTTTTCATTTCAAAAAATTTATAACTTTTTTATTTATCGATCGATTTTGCTCAAAACAATAAGGTTCTTTCTCTAGCTATGACTAACTTACTGTCCAAATTTCAATGCAATCGGACTTTTCGTTCTTAAGTTATCGTGCTTACAAGAAACGTGACGGACGGACATACGGACGGACAGACAGAAAGTTGTTCAGAATTCGATCACAAATACAGTGATATTTTTTCTCTACGAGCAATATTACCCGTTTTAGAAATTGTGCCGATCGAATGCAATATACTCTTCGTTTTGTATTTGCGAAGAGTATAATAAGATCTCAGTCAGTTTTATAGTATAAACTTATCAGTATTGTAGTGTATTTGTAAATTGTGTTGTATTTATAACGTTTTATTGATAATGGAACTATCTAGTAACTTAGATATCGTCAAGGTATATCAAAGTTATTACTACAGTACCTCTGGCAGCTAGCTATTTTGTAATTTCAGAGAAAGTGAGCAATTATCATGAGAGGAGGGAGCTCACATCACGGTTTCTTTTCAAGGGAACAAAAACACTATTCTGTAATTACAGTGCCTAAACGGGGATGTAATGTGATGTTTCCAACATTGCCAACATTTACTCTCACATTTCAACCAATAGAAGAGCCGCAATGATCAAAGGTCGTACGCGGTATAATGGGAAATACATCCTGTCAAAACTCAAAATACGAGTTTCTATGATATGCAGTCAGCAAAATGTGTATCATCTCATAAATGGGAAATAATTTTCTGTTGGGTAAGGGGTAATGGATAACATCAAAAGTCCATTCCAACCCGATGAATGGTGCTGTAAAACATCTTTTGATGAATCGGTGGAAAAACAACTACAATATACGTGGTTCAAATAAGTTTACAAAAAGATGCCAGAAAACCGTGGGAACTTTGATTGCTGTCCTTGCAGATAACGAAAAGTAAATTTAATTTGTAATATAATCATTTGATTGTACATAACCTGTGTTTAATATATTGTATATTAGCAAGCATGTTCTTTATTAACTCAGTTATAAAAGCCCTATCTGTGACTCCGAAGGGATTGGTCATATTATGAAGTTAATGCTCTTATTGAGCATCTTTAGAAATCTGAAGAACAAATATCCACCGTTCTTTAATTCCTACACTTTAACACAAAATTCCTCGTTTAATCTAGGTAACAAATATCATATCATCAACACTCAAATGAGTTTGCCCAAAAGTGAGGTTACACTTTCATCCTCTTACGTGTAAACGGTCTCATTCCCTTATAATTTATCAAGAGAAGCAAGTTCCCCGATTTTTGGCGTGAAGTGACTGCTTCCATAGTTACAGAATACGTTATTTTGGTTTTCAAGAGAACTCTGCCCACTTTCTCATGAAACCATGTGCTCACATCACATCACACCGATACAGAATAGCTACCGTGAAGTAGTTTCCACAAACACCAACATATTTGAAATACTATCATTCACGTATTTCGTCAACCATGTAGACATCATCTGGAGATTATTAAAACTGGTTTATAACCACCGCTTTAATCAAATTTCGTTTTAATTACCTTCAGATGATCTTCTTGGTTGGCGAAACACATGACAAGTGAGTGATGAGTGTATTATTTAAGCGTTTAGGTGTTTATGGAAATTACTTCAGAGGCAATGTCTTACTGAAAGTTTCAGCTCCCTCCAGGATTATTACTACAGTGAAAATTATTATCTTAAAGTAGAAATGAATTTTAGAGAGAACAATAATTTCGATTCTACACCATAAAGTCAGCACGAACTTTATACTTACTACAAAATGTAGAGTTTGGCCATTTAGATTTTGCAACATATTGAAGGTAGTGCTAATAAACTCCTTACATGTCCGTGAACACAGATCAATCTGGTTTAATAGTTCTGTATTTAAAACATAATCACCATCGGTTATGTTTCTTAAGTTCCATATTAAATACCATTTGCAACAAGCCAAAAGACTGCATGTAACCTATAAAAAACAGAATATAATAGAAAAGAACGTCAATAACTTAATGTTAGTTGTTACTTATGCATTAATAAAATTTCAATTGGCAAAACTGGCATCCATTGACTTAGAACTGGGTGTTAATATTGAAGTATTTCTATCATAAACTTGGTTTTGCACCTCATAATACTATAAAATTTGCAAATTTTCTAGACCTGATCATTATAAGAAAAAAGTATGGTGTCATCCGCATATCTAAGATTGTAAATTAGGTGTACAATAATCATTACCCCCTCCTAGCTTTGCGCCGGTGCTTAACTGCAGTGTCTCATGTAGATAAGATCACAGGTGATAGGGTGTTCCATGTCTCATGTCTTGTCAGAACTGAAACTCCTCAGTCGCTATAATGTGTTTCACCACATATAAATCCCATATGCGACACTCCTTTGATCTGGCAGAAATGCCGCCGATGACCTCGGACTTTTACTGTGGATTAGACACGTCAAGATTAAATACTCTCGGGATGATTTGGATAATCCGAATTGGCATTTTAGTACCTGACTGAAGTAGGTAATGAAGGATTTTAATCGTACAATTATAATATCTACATCATACATTTACCTACATCGCATAATTCCTTACATTACCTATTTGTATCATTTGTAACGCTTATTTTAAAACAATAGTGAATTTTGTGCGTCTTACGAAAATTCAATCTTTTATTGCAGCTAAATTGTTTATGCGTATAAGTCTCGGCTCTTTAACCTGGATATATCTCTGCTAGTGTTGCACAAAATATCTCTATCGTTTTCAGTGTCACATATGGGATTTATATGTGGTTTCACCCAGATAGATGCTTTTTTATAGTTTAGGTCTATCGAATATTATAAATTTATGAAACATACATTTTACATCTTGCTCTTTGATTAAAAACTGTGATTCTGAATAAAGCTTTCCTGGTACCGATCACTTTATGAACGCAAATTGTATGTCACCAATGTTTTTTTCCTTCCGTTGTGAGATATTCGCCGATGCAGCTTTTCATGGATACAGAAATAGAAAATCCCATAGTATGTGTAAAATTAGAAGAGTAAATAGGGTGGTTTGCTTTAGCCTATTACCTTCAGGAGATTGGCCGCCTTGCAACATAATATCCTACTTAAATCGTTACAATTAACAATATAAGCACTTTTTTGTTATAATAGCAAAAATAATCTATTATTCAACATACTTACTAGTTTAGCTACACTTACTGTGTTTAGAAATGGGTTTTCATAAAATATTTATTTATTTATTTTCTTAACAGTCTTCATTAAAAATATAGTTTTATAAATTATCATTAAAAACCTGCGAGGTAAGTAATATGACAATTAAATCTGATTTCATTGTCTCCATTAATTATGTTTGGATCTAACAGATTTGGGAAAATAATTATAATAACAAGATATTCATTTGAAGATGACATTGACATGGCATTTAACAAGACTATTAAAAAATTCAGTATACACTCAGAAACTGACATAGAAAATACTCATACTCAGTTGCCTATTATGTAAGCCCAACTAACAAAGTTGCTTTATAAATTTAAAATTATTTATTTTATTACTGTTGTATTATTACTCTACAAAAATTATTTTGTTTTATTAAAACTGCCAAAGTGATTATTTAGTCTTCACAACTAAATAATCATATATCCCAGGTAGCAACGTCACGTTATATTCACGTCTATTTTTGGTCATAATTGGTCATTAACGTCATGTGCCCTATAAATCACGTCTTTATTGACGTCATAATTATGACCAATTACATACGTGATACTTATCACGTATTAAAGACGTCTTATAAACGTCATTTTTATCATAAAATCTTCGCGTGTACCAAAAGACAAATTTTTACTTTGTTGCATAGTGTACAAACACGTAGTGCTTATTTACACATTAAACCCACCTCCTTCACTTACATTTTTATATTTTATTATTAAATATATACTTTTTCAACTTAACGAATTTTTTTAGAAATTGTGCATCTCATTAGTCAAGATTCAATATTCTATCTTTTTATGACATTCAGATTTAATTTTCAATATCAGACAAATAATTATTTTGAATCATTCTATGATTTTGTCTTTTGAATTTCCCGGCTTCTCCCACTTAAAAGAGATTACACGCCCCAATGGTCTGCGTCCGCGCTGTGAACGATCCGTCCCTCCCAGTAATCTATGACGATCCGCATGTTGCATCTATGCTCGAAGGTTGCATCCACTTGTCGCCAGTCGCCATTGTCTTGTCGGCGTCATTTACGTGTTTAACAGAGGTGTTTAAGATCTAATTTAGTTAAATATAATTTCTGTGTGGTTAAAAAAAGGTGGTA
The DNA here is from genome assembly GCA_963583905.1 of Stenurella melanura. Lineage (NCBI taxonomy): Eukaryota > Metazoa > Arthropoda > Insecta > Coleoptera > Cerambycidae > Stenurella > Stenurella melanura. The sequence continues at coordinate 155,008,848 of OY757309.1, forward strand.
TTATTAATAAATCTTGAGATTCGTTCAGGTAAAATTATTATTTTTTACTATCATATTCTTGACAAAAGTTGGAATATCGTAACCTCACATTTTCACTTATATTTTTCATTAAGTTAAAACTGTGTATTTCAATGAAGCTATTTATACAATAAAAATAATGAAATACACATACCTACCCATCTTACACTTTCTTCATGACGTACCCTAATAATTGACAATTATTATTACTCTACAATAAACGGCGCTTAATTGGATAACGGTACCCATTACTCCTTAAGAAACCTGTAGAAATTCATTGCTAGTTATTTAATTAAATTTTTTAAATCTATGGTATTTTCCTTACAATGCCTGAAATACCCAGAGCTATTCTTCGATTATACAACGTATAAACAAAAGTTAGGAATATTTAATAATACCTATGCTAGGTATAGGTAGGTAGGACAAATATCTTCATATCCGTTGTTAAGAGCTGTTTATATAGATAGTGATAAAATAACTTGAAACTAAATATACCATAATAGAATGGTCTGTTATATATATATTGTTATGAATTACACCCCCCTTGGAAAAGGAGATGGCACGCCTATGCCTCTGATGGTGACTGGAAAGGCTCTAGAAAGAGCCAAGGACTTTTCTAGATTATGGTTGAAGAAGATTCTGGATTGATCTAGAGCTAATTTCGGAGTATATAAGGCGCGATTACAAGCGCGGGAGAGGAAGTTTATTTGAGAAGTGACACGCTCGGTAAAAAGTGAGGTTAACTATTAAGTAAACAAGTATTGTAGTCAGTAAATTGTTAAATAAAGTGTTAGTAGTGTTTAATCTCTTGTTAAAATTATTTAGAACCCGCGAATTCATACAGGGTGTTTCCTAAAAGGTGGAAATCCGTAACATTTTGGTGTCGGAAGCGGAATTTTGACAAGAGGATTTTTCGGAAGTGTTCGAGAAGGTTTGGCAGTGTATTCTTGAAGTTGGTGCTAACACGGAGGACTAATTTACTGGACGTTGTTCGATGGTTATTTTCGAACAGGAAAATAGTGTCAAGTGCATTTTTTGAGACATTTTTGGAACATTTTATTTGGACATTAGAGGTTAAGTGACGAAGACTCTAGATAAGACTTTTTCGTGCCGTTTTGAGGTTTTTCTGGACAGTCCCATTACCGATAGTGACGTAATTGTTAAATTTATTTGATTTCAACGTAGTCGTATGCCTATAACAACCAGAAGTATGGCAACTGAAAAGCAAATACAGGACTTATTTGCACAATTCCAGAAAGTGTTGGAAGGGCTAGAAAGAAGGCATCAAGAAGAAGTAAGTGAAATCAAAGAGGAAATAGACCTGCTTAAGCGACAGTTGAGGGATAGAGGAAGCCAGCAAGTGGTATTATCAGATCAGCTGTTCGAACCTCCCTCCTTTGACGGCCAAAGTTCATGGACCATTTACAAGATGCAGTTTGAGGCAGCAGCGAGTGCAAACAACTGGAATGACGAAGAAAAGGCTATGGCGTTAATCGTGGCATTAAGAGGCCAAGCATTGGAAATACTCCAGACAATCCCAGTAGACCATAGATAAAGAATTATATATATGATATAGATAGGCAACTCTTCCAGCGACCGCCGGGAAATGCGTAATGCGCCCTCCCGTGTCTGGTGTGTGTACTAAGTGATTATTGGCGGCCATTTCAAATATATTAATATTACTTCGGTTTTAAATTACTTAAATATTTATAGTGTCCACGAATTGTGTTCGGAAGGAAACTTTATTTGCAAGTTTACGAGGAAAAGCCATTTATAAAAACACCAGCTTTTTATGGAGTCCGAAGATGATACTGTTTTTCAAAATATATATACAGGGATATTTACAGAAATCTGAAAAAGTACAAAAAGTGAAGTACCTCTATTTTTTAAAATATTAATAAATGTTATTAAAACAAATGTTTAAGATTAAAACATGAATGATTGAAAGAGAACAGAAAAATGACTACAAGTTTTAATCCATATCGTGTCTGTAACTCGGTCTTAATAACATTTTTCAATATTTTTGAAAAAAACATACTACATTTGCACATAAAATTTGGAAAATAGTGTCACTTGGTATTTCCATGAAAATTATTTTTATAAACAATGACTTTTTCCGTAAACAAATAAAAAAGTTTTCCCTCCTAACACAATCCGTTGACACACTGTATGTCTCAGCCAGATAGCAAAATCAGTCAATTCACAAAGACTGACCAAATAGCAGTGTGAAGAATGGTCTTTTTATAAAATTACCCATTTTGCCATCTGGTTGTGGCATGAAGGCAAGATAAAGATCTCAAATAAAAAAATAACCTTTGTTATTAATATATTTGAGGCCTCTATTACAGGAGGGAGGTTTGTGATTGAAAAAAATATATGTCATATAAATGTAGGTACTTATATTTTTGGTACTATAATTATACAGAGCACACAAAATATTAAATTTAAAATAAAAACTAAAGTGATAAAATATTAAAATAAAAGGCATTTTCGTTGAAATAGAAAAAATATATATTGACATTCTCTTCCCACATTGTCACCCTAGGTTGTTTTTGTTCCCCTTTTTCCTTTTTTACAAATAACGTTTAAATTCAATACACTCCATTATTTAAATTTTTAAAAAGTGTTTAGTGCTCGTGAATATAAAGCACTTTTTCAGAGTCCTTAGTAATCGCGAGCACTTTGCTATTAAGACAACACAAAACAAAGCACTTCCAATATCCCATACGGTCACCACTTGTACTGTATAGATGCATGTCTTTTAATTGTTTTCTATATACTGTACCCTCTTTGCATACTAAATGCAGCCAAAGCTTCATATTTTACTACAAATAAATATGGAGTTGGCCTCTTAAATATTTATTCAAAAAATCGCTATCGTCGAATCAGGTCCCGTCTACTAGGACACTTATAATACTAGTGAGCTAAAACTTTTACATCCAAAGACGAGCAAAAACGATTACTACTGTAACTCTTTCATGGCTTTAATTTTTAAACGAAATTTTCGAGATTCACTGAATTCATGGGCTTGCTTGAATCTCTCTCGTAAACCAGTATGTTCCTTATTTAATTGCTTGGCAGTCTTTCTGAAACCATTAACCATCCTATAGTCTTCTTGCCTTTGGTGTTAATTCGCCCACATTTCTAGAATTAATGCTTTTCAGGACATCAATTCGCCTTTTTAGACCTATATAAAAACACAATTAATAAAATAAATATCACTTCAAAAAATAAATACGTACCTGTTCTGCTAGTTTCTGGAGTAGAAGATATTTCATGCTGAGGCAGGCTGGTAGGAGTAGAACATTCTTGTAGACGCAATGTTGATGGACCACTTATGGCAGCTGGTTCTTCCATTTCCTGTAGCGTTGATTTTGATGGAGCACTTATGGTGGCTGGTTGTTTCATTTCTTGTGGTATTTCTAATAACATAGAGAAGCTTAGTAAAAAACAAGGCAAACGAACATCCCTCAATATTAACAAATTTAGGTGCAGTTTGAACAGTTGTAGCTCGTTTACACTAGTGTTGGGCGATATCGTGATTTTTCAATCACAACGTGAATCGTTACTGTGATTTTCTGATATCAGTGAATTAAAAACGTGATGTGATCACGACTTTTCGAATTGTTAATTGCTCTCTAACGGCCTCACACCAGTCTTCGAACTTATCTCGATACCAATTTTGAAGAGCGGGGGGGTGATACTCCTTAAAATTATATATTTACCCTCATCAAAATTTTGAAGAACGGGGGGGAGATTCCTCATACTTCTAATACTTATAGTCCTATTTTACCATTATTTAATCATCTATTAACAATCAGTTCGGCTATTTCTCCCATTCCACAAGTGTTTGTCGAAAAATTGATGCCTCATTCGTACAATTTTCAACAAACGACACTTTTAAAGCGAACAAACATTGTAAATCCTCTTCATCAATCTGCTCCACGTAACTGCCTCTGCTCGGCAACAAATGCGTATAAATATCAATACAGCATAAAACGCATACCTGCCTAATAATATATTGATATCGTAAAAAATATATTTGTGTACAAAAAGTCGTGATCACGTCACGCTTTTCTACCAACTTTAATCACAGTCGTTACCTGTGATTTTTTAATATCAGTGATTAAATCACAGTTCGTGATATATCGCCCATCACTAGTTTACACCAAAATACATGGACAAATTTTGAGAGAAAATCAAGCTGCATTCTTTATATATAACATCATGTTTTTACTATTACAGACGAACTACAGTTGGGCTTGCTAATTAACACATTATGGATTTATTTTTAGCCCACTTTATCCAAATCTTCCTTTAATATTACTAATAGACAGGTTACACAGAATTAATGAAGAATGCAGACCTGTGTTATTATTTAAAATGATCTTCCATGCAAACGATAAAGAAAAATGGAAGCAAGGAAAGGCTAAAGTAAATGAATCATTCAAAGTCTTCATTGTTTCGAGGCCCTCAAGATCTCTAATCTAAGATGCTAACTTATAGTGATTTACTCACTTAATTATAACCTCTAGAAAAAACATTGAAGACAAATGTTCTATTAGCATGTTTAAAAAAGAAAATTTACCTGGCGTGTAGTAAGGTAAATGCATGGAAGGCACACTGTCAGCTTTCAAATTCGCTCCCCTTCGACCAAAAATTCGACAATCATTTGCAAAATGAATATCACAAATTCTGTAGCTAGCTCTGATATTACTCATTTCCTTGCCTTCAAATTTGCTATTTCTAATACGTGTTAACCACTCGCTGAAAAGCTGTAAAAAAAAATGTATCATTACATTTATTTGAGGATTAATAATAACAATATTACTTAAATATAATAAAATGTAATGCAATTTATACAACAAGTGAATAAAGTAATACTTTTTGGTGAATGAGGAGTTCAGCAATCCCATGAGTGAAACAAAGATACATTATGCATAAGTTTCATTCAATATTTCTTTTACGACTGTCTGCAATTACAAAAAGAAAAAAAATTAACTACTACTATATCAACTCTATCCTTTAGAATTTCGGGTGACATTATGAAATCTCATGATTATTTAAATGTCAAATTGAAAAAAAAATTGTAAAATGGGATACTTATTGTTTTATATGGAATAAAAATGACAAAGCGGCAACCAAGCCAAATACAAAATTAAGTATATCTAGTATTTTGATGGCGATTTTGACATTCTTTACTGCCGATTTAAAAAAAAATGTTACACACAAAAAAAATAATATAGAAACTACACTTCTTTTAACAGCCTGCCTTAGAAAAACATTTTCAACTGTATATATATTCAATGATATCTTGCAGCATAAATTGCAAATGCAAATATTTTAAGTACTGATAAAAAATTTAATAATTTACCTTTTGATCACTAGGAAACCGATGCATTTTATAATTACTTGATATGTTTTTACACGATGGAACACAACAATAAAAAACCATGATAAGAACACACACACTTTGACAACTATACTTCTCACAATCCGGCAAAACAAAACACACGTGCAAAATGATTAATGACTGCATAAATAAATAAATTATTAATGGCTGTCACTGTCATTTGTCAGGAATGTCTTTAAAATTATACGCAGGCGCAGAGTAAACAATACCATACTAGCGACATACCGTGTTTGGTGTGTCAACTATTTGACGACTTCTTGACCTTGGGCATATAAGTTTCCCAGCCATGCAGTAGACCAACAACGGGATTTTAAAGTTTTAGAAGCTGCCCTAGATCTACGATATGGCGATCAACACCTTGCCCGAGTGTACCAGACCCAGCTGAAATCACGTGTTCAAGGGGCTGGGGAAAGTTTGCAAGAGTTTGAAGCTGCCGTGTGGAGACTGGCTCACCTGGCTTACCCGGATGTACCGAAGGAATTCCAAGATCAACTGGCAGTAGATGCTTTTCTGGATGGTATACAGGATGATGAGATCAGGCGAGTCCTCAGGTTATCTCGATACCAGAACAGCAGCGAAGCGTTGGTACGTGCACTCGAGGTGGAAGCTGTCCTTCAAGATACCCCGAGTCCAAGAGTACAAGCTATGAGTCTCGAAAGATCGCAGTCTAAAAAGGAGAACCAGAACGCTATGTTGGCCGACATATATAAGATGTTCAATCAGTTACTGGCTCAAGTGGATACTGCAGAAAGACAAGGCAAGCCAAGCGGGGGTATTAAATGCTACAACTGCGGCAAGATAGGACATATCAAACGAGACTGTCGACAGCGGAACTCGAGGAAAGTGAATGTTGGAAACAGGGCAGAGACACAGAATAAACAAAGTAGTGGAAGGCCAAGTGGACGGCGTATGAAATGCTACAGGTGCGGGGAACTAGGACATATCCAGCTTGAATGTCCACAGAGGAGCTTGGAGAGAGTGAAGGCCGGAGATGCTGTGAAGCCAAGGGGAAAACCAGAGGAAGCCGGTACCAGAGAGGCTGTGACAGATAACGAACGTGGTGCCCCTAGAGAAGTGAAGATTTCCCAGCTTCGGAGCATTACCAAAAGACCACCACTACAAGGATATGACGATAAAACGAAACCTGAGAGAAATGCAAACATTTCATCCGGAAGAAGGTACAAGGAAGGTTGCAAGTACTACCACCAGGAGAAACTGCAGGTCAAGGGAGCAGTCGACACTGTCAAGGTGGAAGTGCCGGATGATAGGGCAGATGAAGCGCTCAGACAAGAGCAACTAAACGATGTGGAAATTGGGCCTATATTGAGAGCCAAAGAAAGGGGAACTCGTCCAAAATGGAAGGATGTTTCGGGCAAAAGAGTGGGGCTGAAGGCACTATGGGCGCAGTGGGACTCACTGAAAGTCATGAACGGGCTGTTGCGGAGAGCATGGGAAAGCCCGGATGGAAAAAAGGTGGTTATGCGTCTAGTGATTCCCAGGTGTCGAGTAGCGAAAGTGCTTCAGGAAGTGCACAATGGGGCATCCGATGGACACTTCGGTGTGAACAAGACCCTGAAGAAAATACGAGAACGATTTTATTGGATAAGAAGTCGTCAGGATGTGGAGGCTTGGTGTCGCAAATGCAAGATTTGTGCAGCCAGTAAGGGACCACAGACTGGAAGTAAGGGTGAAAAGAAGCAGTTCAACACCGGAGCTCCTTTCAAGAGGTTGGCTAACGATATAGCGGAACCATCATCAGCCAGTGACCGAATGAAGGCTCGATACGACCGGAAGGGTAGTTCAGAAGGATTCAAGGCAGGAGACCTGGTTTGGCTGTACAACCCACAGCGGAAGAAAGGAAGGTCACCGAAACTTCAACCGCCTTGGGATGGACCGTATACTGTTATTACCCGAATTAATGATGTCGTCTATCGGATTCAACGAAGCAAAAAGTCCAAGATGAAGATCGTGCATTTGGACAGGCTGGCGAACTACATCGATGATTCTGAGTTGCCTGATCGGGACGATCTAGGCTTAAGGAGGGGGCAGTGTTATGAATTACACCCCCCTTGGAAAAGGAGATGGCACGCCTATGCCTCTGATGGTGACTGGAAAGGCTCTAGAAAGAGCCAAGGACTTTTCTAGATTATGGTTGAAGAAGATTCTGGATTGATCTAGAGCTAATTTCGGAGTATATAAGGCGCGATTACAAGCGCGGGAGAGGAAGTTTATTTGAGAAGTGACACGCTCGGTAAAAAGTGAGGTTAACTATTAAGTAAACAAGTATTGTAGTCAGTAAATTGTTAAATAAAGTGTTAGTAGTGTTTAATCTCTTGTTAAAATTATTTAGAACCCGCGAATTCATACAGGGTGTTTCCTAAAAGGTGGAAATCCGTAACAATATCATTTAAACTTCACAGGTATGGCTTTCGTAGGAATTGAATTCCAAGAAAACGATGGTGGTGGTATCGCGTTAGTATCACAGGAGTGGATAATACCCCGAAAATCTGAGGTATTTTGGCCCCCATTCAAAAACAAGGAGAGATATTATATAAGGCTTTGAAAAGTGGGGAGACTCCAGATGAAAACACTTGGGATTTATACAAGATTCGAGAACGTTTTTTGCAGTTGGTTAGTAAAAAATAAATAGTTATTAAAGACTGTTGCCAAATGTTTATTTATATTAGTAAATATTTTTTTCAAATCGAAGTGGTAGGAGTATTATTTTTTATTAATATAAAATTATTTATTTCCCAGATTTGATTTAATTTATTTGTGTTTCTTATGTAGATGAGTATGAAAAAGCACTAAAAAAAAATGAAAAGTGCAGAAGTAAATTCTGATCTCCAATCAGAATTAGATGAGGGAACCTCCCAGAGGCCAAAGAGGAAAAAAAGAAGTAAAAAATTGGATGAGAGCAGTAGCAGCGTTGAGGATGTAGTAGGCGGACTCTTCTCTCAATAAAGAAAAAATCCATTACAATATTTTCTGGTAAATAATATTATTTTTAATGATAGTCATTGTCTAACTTAATTTTTTGTTCCAGGCAGGTGTGCAAATTCACCCAAAACATCTTTTTTGAGCAGGACAGCAACACCTATTCATCGCCTATGAGCAGCAGAAATTCACTTATTTTGGGACAGCTGCTTAAATTATAATTTATTACATGGAATTTGGAATTTTTTTTCTACATATAAATAGAATATTTATTTTGATTATGGCAATACATAATAGTTCTATTTTTTGAAAATTATTGAAATATGTTTATTCAAATAATTGATTCAATAATGTAATGCAAGTATTTAAGTATTTCCAATTAAAAGTATAATAAATATTTCAAAATAGGTCATATTTGTATCATTTCATACGTCAGTACGACGTCATTAGCTGACGTTAATTTGACGTAAAAAATTGACGTCAATGGGCTGTGACATTAGGCCGTCATTTTTACGTAAACATGACGTAAAAAATGACGTTAATCTGACCAGTTAGTGACCAAAAAATGACGTCAATAATACGTGACATTGCTGCCTGGGTAAGTAAGTGCTAAGAATGTTCTAACAGCTAAAATATAAAACATTTTGTAGAATTTGTTTTTCGCTGTTTTATAAACGTCTATACAGCAATTATTATAGGATGTTTCAGCCCACGAAGCAAAATTGATTTATAACAGATTTATACTAATGACCTCCAGCACTTTTTGGTGAATTTGCAAACATCTATAAAACTATTCTTAAGAGTTTAGTTAAGCATTAATAAAATAATTTTATTAGGATTCTTCTTAACACAATATTATTGCTGGGAGCATATTGTATTTGGTCATAGCTGCTAAACAATTGTTATATATTATACGAAGCACACATTGCTCTCATAAAACACATAAAATAGTTAAATTGTCTTTATGGGCTATAATATGTACTATACTATTTTTATAAAACAGTGGTATGTGTTTATGCGCCATATTGTTTTCTCATTTGCAGTAAAGTCTTTTACAGGTCTGCCTTCAAAGCTTTTAGTGTCCAGATCTATAAATTAAAAAAAAAAATTCTTTTTGTCCATTTTCAATTTTCCTTTTTTTAGTAAATTTTTTAAGTAAAAGCTTTTTTAAATATTTTTTCTATAATTAAATTTTTTACTTTTTAGTATTTAGCTCTGTACATTTGTACCAACCAGATTGTGCAGATGTTCTGTTGCACATATCGTATTCTACTCGTCAAACTTTTTCATTTGATACCCATATCAAGGGGGTTCTCAGAATCAGCCACCTTGGGGCGTCCGCTATGTTAGATTTGGAATAACGTCATATAGTTTATCGTATTCTACATGTGGGAAATATTTCAAAGCTCCAGCTCAATTAGAACTAGTCAAAATTTTGATTGCTTTGTTTACTTTGTTACAAGTAAAGCTGAATAAAAGCTTTTAAAATAGTAACGTATCATATGAAAGTATAGAGGAAAATATTATTTAATTATTACTTGCATTTTATTTACTTCATACTGACCATTGTTTTTGACGGGAACTCCTCGTAGTTGATTAAAAGGCAATATTGGACAAAATTAAAACAAGTTTAACTCAAAGTATCTGTCACTCGAGATTTTTTTCTTTTCATATTTTTGGATGTGTGTAGAGCCCATTTCCACGAAAATTAAAATCGCCTATCGCAGGTTTTTTTTAAACGTATTTTAGTATTTTTTGTTTCATTAATTATAACTACCAAAATTGAAAATTAAAAAAATAAAATGTATTTTTAGGTTATTTGAGGAAAAACAACTAATTTACTCTTGCAAAATGTTCGAAAAAATTTTCCGAGATACAGCAGCTCCAATTTTTCCAAAAAGGAGGGAGGGGGAATATAAAGTGACGAAAACAATCCAGAAAAATTCTGGTGAATGTACTATTAAAATACAAGACTTATTTTCCTACATGACTTTTTCCTAAAGTACACTCTGTCCAAGTTTTTGTGGAAAAACACGAAAAGAAGACCCGTATCGAAAAATGGAAAATATCGTAAAATATAAAATTTAAAAATCTGGAAAAATTCAGACGGGTAGGATAAGATATTCTTTAAAATTTTGGTCTTGTAATTTTTTGTAACGTGCATGTGCATATTTTCCGAGTTATCAACAGTTTCTCACAATCAAATACGTGTTTTTGATCATGAAAAACTGTTAAGAACTTGAAAAATATGTACGTTACAAAAAAATGACAAGAGACCAAAATATTAAAGAGTAACTTAACCTATACGTCTGAATTTCTTCAGATTTTTACATTTCATAGTTTATGAAGTTTTCCATTTTCCGATAAGAGTCTTTTTTTCGTGTTTTTCCGTAAAAACTTGGACAGAGTTCACTTCAGGAAAAAGTCATACAGGAGAAAAAGTCTTATATTTTAATAACATATTTACCAGAATTTTTCTGGATCTTTTCTCGCCACTTTTTATTCCCCTTCTCCTTCTTGAAAAAATTCGAACCGCTATGTCTCGGAAAATACGGATTTCTTAAAGATAATAACACCTCGTAAGTCGACCGTTGTTCAAAATAATTCCAGGGATGGCTTTGCATATCAAAGTTGCCCAGATTTAACCTAAAGTCAGCAACAATCACTATTTAGGTGTGGGTCTAAGAAACTGTGTTTGATGGGGTCTGTTTTATTGGAACATATGTCTTTTTTGTCAAATCTGCACAAAGGGTTCATACCAAGTAAGTATGTTATGAACCCACATACCATCTCACGGATATGTACATTCATAGCATATGCATTAGATGTTGGAATTTGAATATGTATTGTTAAATATAGATATGATATGAAATGTATATTCAGCTAGTGACATTCATCAGTGTCATATACACTGTATATTGCTGGAGGTATACACATAATGATTTATACATAATGTTCCGTTGGCTATTATATTGTAAGAATTTATATGTAATCCAATATCGATGTACAATGATTCGATGTACCGAGGAACTGGCGCCCTCTGGGGGGACTAGAGAGCGTGGGTAGATGTAAGAAAGATGTACATGTGAGTGTAATGAAGTAAAACCTTAAAATACATATTAGTTAGTACTGTGATACTTTATTTATTATTACCTGTCCCCTGGACCTCAAAGGTGAATAACAGAACATGGTGGCAGCGGTAAAAGGAAGCCAGATTAATTAGGCATAGAAATAAAAACACGCGGGTAGGCGTCCTCACGATCCTAGATTCAAGGAATTGGCGCGAAAACCAACAAATTGATCATAAGAAAATACTTGACTTGTCGCACAAGATCTCATCATGTCGCCGCCAGATCGAGACGAAAGCGGTAGATCAGATCAGCAAAAATTAAATACGTTCTCTAATATAGAACATCCGAAAAAGTTCGATTTCTCATCTCCACAAACATGGTTGCAATGGAAAAAGCGATTTGTAAGGTATATGAATGTGTCGGGACTCCAGCACAAGGAGGAAGATGAAAAGGTAAATCTCTTTATTTACATAATGGGAGAGGAAGCAGAGGAGGTGTTACTCCAGGCAAAAAGTGCTCCAAAAACCTTAGATGATGCTATAAAACATTTTGATCAACATTTTATACCGAGGAAAAATATCATATTTGAAAGATTTAAGTTTAACTCCCGAGTTCAGAACCCAGGGGAAAGTATTGATAATTTCATCACATCCCTGCACAGCTTAGCAGAGTACTGTGACTATGGGAATCTGAGGGAAGATTTAATCAGGGACCGCATCGTGGTGGGCATGGCAGACAATAAGACAAGTGAGCGTCTCCAGCTGCAAAGCACACTTACATTAGCAGAAGCAATAGCCGCGGCTAAACAATCGGAGTTGCAATCAAAGCAAAATCAAATCTTACGTCAGGAAAATAGAATTCGAATAAATCAGGTGTCAAGTCACCAGAACTATAAGAATACACCTCGAAGCAGCAAATCTGGACAGTCTCGAACGTTTCAACCTTCTCAGTCAAACCAGACGGATAGAAATTGTCGAAGGCCTCAAGCAGAGGAAAGTTCCAAAGGTATCTGTAAATATTGTGGATTATCATCGCATTCCCGGGAGAAATGTCCGGCCAATGATTCATCATGCAGAACCTGTTCAAAACGTGGTCATTGGTCCAAAGTTTGCCGTTCCTCGAAGCTACGGAAAAATGTACAAGCGGTCAACTTAACCGAAGATGGAGAGGAGCAGGTAACCAATGTAAACAACAATTATTTTGTAGGACAGATAGATTCTTCTCCTGGTAAAAAATGGTTAGTTAATATTCACATTAATGACTCTTTCTCATTAGATTTTCTAGTTGATACTGGAGCAGATGTTGTTTGTGTCCCTAGTAGTATGTTAAACCAAGACATGTTAAGTAGAATAGAAAAATGTAATGTAACACTCTCCGGTCCTAATGGAAAAAACCTAAAGCTACTAGGTAAAATAAATGTTAAATTAAAGTATAAAAGCAAAGTTATATACTCTGATATGTACATAGTAGACGATTTAAAAATACCTATCTTGAGTAGAGATGTTTTGTTAAAACTAAAAATTATTGAGTTTCCTTGTGAGGGTATTCAGATAAATCAGGTCTCTAATGATTCTAAATCTCAAGTCGATGTAGGTAAAGAATTTCCCAAGATATTTAATGAGTTAGGTGAATTTAAATCCGAAATGGAAATTAAGTTACAAAAAGAGGCGAAACCGTTCGTTCAATCCATTCCACGTAAAGTACCATTACCGCTTATGGATAAACTAAAAAATGAATTAGACCGCCTTATTAAATTACAAATAATAGAATCGATCGATGAGTACACTGAATGGGTGGCCCCGATTGTGGTCGTAGGAAAAGGCAGTGGCGTTCGTCTCTGCTGTGATTTTACACAATTAAATAAAAGTGTATTACGTTCCTATTTTCCTATATCTAATATCGAAATGATCCTAGGTCAGTTAAATAAATCTAAAATATTTTCCAAATTAGATACTACATCGGGATTTTACCAAATTAAATTAACTGAAAATTGCCAAAAGTTAACTACGTTTATTACACCGTCTGGTAGGTTTTTCTTTAAAAGATTACCCTTCGGAATTTCGTGTGCTCCTGAGTACTTCTCGATACAGTTTTCTAAACTATTAGCAGGTTTAAAAGGAGTCGTAGTGCACATTGACGATGTACTGATTCATGCAGATTCAATTGAAGAGCACGACTCTATATTGCGGGAAGTTTTGTCGAGATTAACTAAAGAGGGCATAACACTTAACAAGAGTAAATGCGTGTTTGGTGTAAAATCTGTTTGCTACCTAGGCCATATTATTTCTGAAAATTCAATATCTATTGATCCTTCTCGTGTAGAAGCAATAGTTAAGTTTCCTGAACCGACTAACAAAACTGAACTTCTCAGGTTGTTAGGAATGATCAATTTTGCTGGTAAATTTATTAAAAATAAATCTATTATACTGGAACCTTTGACAGCTTTACTGAAAAAGGACGTTGAATATAAATGGGATATTGCGCAGGTCCAAGCATTGGAAAAAATTAAGATGATTCTACAACAGGCTCCTTCATTAGCTTTTTTTGATGCGAGTAAACAGACTGTTGTTAGCGCCGACTCGTCGTCATATGGGTTGGGTGGGGCACTCATGCAAATAAATTCAGACAATACTAGGGAAATCATAGCTTTTGCAAGCAGATTGCTAAGTCCTACTGAAAGTCGATATGCCCAAATTGAAAAAGAGGCATTAGGATTAACCTGGACGTCAGAAAAATTTTCAAACTTTATAACTGGGTTACCAAAAGTAATATTCGAAACTGATCATAAGCCGTTAGTCCAAGTATTACAAAGTAAGCCTGTGGATGAACTGACTCCAAGGTTACAGCGCTTTAGATTACGACTAATGAGGTTTTGCTATGAGGTTATATATACCCCAGGCAAGGATCTAGTCATAGCCGATGCTTTATCACGTGGACCTATTGTAAAGTCTGTTCCAAAAGATGATGAGTTGTTGGACTCCGACATTCAAGCTCATGTCAATTTCGTAGTAAAGCATATACCAGTGAAAGATAATTTTATGCAGTTAATAATAGAGGAACAGAGAAAAGACCCGGTATTAAGTAAACTAATTCTGTACTCTTGTACAGAATGGCCATTGAAATCAAAATTACCTATTGAATTAATACCATATTACCAATTTCGTTTTGATATCACTTATACTGAAAATTTACTTTTGAAAAGTTCTAGAATTATAATTCCCTCTTGTTTACAACTAAAATGCTTGGAATATATTCACACCGGACATCAAGGTATAGTTAAATGTCGTGAACGTGCGAAAACCTCTATTTGGTGGTTAGGTTTATCCTCACAGATAGAAACAATGGTCCGTACTTGCCCAAAATGTGTAGAAGCTCGTACAAATATTCATGAAACTTTTCACAAAGCACCTATACCAGATAGACCTTGGCAAAAAATTGCTTTAGACTTGTTCAAAAATAATGATTGGTACTTGATAGTAACTGACTATTATTCCAGATTTTTTGAAATATTTAAATTGAACCGTTTAACTGAATATTCTATCATTGGGAAACTGAAAGAACTATTTTCAAGATATGGTATAGCTGAAATTGTAAGATCCGATAACGGACCCCAATTCCAATCAGCTTTTAAAAATTTTGCTCAAGAGTATAATTTTACTCATATTACGAGTAGTCCTTATTTTTCTCGCTCAAATGGATGCGTAGAGGCAGCTGTAAAAGTTGCAAAGAATTTACTTAAAAAGAACCAAGATATTCATTTAGCTCTTCTAGCTTACCGATCAACTCCACTAGAAAATGGGTTTAGTCCAGGAGAATTGCTCATGGCTAGAAAACTGAGGACTCACTTACCGGTTTTGCCTAGCAAATTAAATACATTGGTAGATACCTCATCTTTTAGGGAAAGAGAGGAACAGGCAAAAGGCAAATTAGGTTCTAAATTTAATGTACGGCATAATTCTAAAGATTTGTCAGAACTCAATGTTGGAGACTCAGTGTGGGTTATAGATATACGAAAATATGGTCGCGTTATTAAAAAGTGTAATGAGCCACGTTCTTATATGGTACAGACTGATTACGGAATATTTAGACGTAACCGATGGCATCTCATCGAAGCGCCATATTATTTTGATGAGCTTAATAATATAACTCCCACTGTGCCTGCACATTTCCACATGTCTAACAATGATATTGTAAATGATGTACCTAGTTCTAATTTAATGACAGACTCTATAGATAATAGTGGGGTTCACAGTGAAGTGCAAAGTGAGACCAAGACTGAAAGTGACGTGGAAATTCCACCAAGTCACAGTGCTCCTATTTCAAGTGAAAATTCTACTTTTAATGTAAGACCAAGTAGACCTAAATGTAAGCCAGCCTACTTATCTGATTATGTTTGTTCTTAATTTTAATTTGTTCAAAATATATACTACTGTTACTATTTCTCTCTCTCTCAAAAAATAAATAAATAAGAAAAGGGGGATGTTCCGTTGGCTATTATATTGTAAGAATTTATATGTAATCCAATATCGATGTACAATGATTCGATGTACCGAGGAACTGGCGCCCTCTGGGGGGACTAGAGAGCGTGGGTAGATGTAAGAAAGATGTACATGTGAGTGTAATGAAGTAAAACCTTAAAATACATATTAGTTAGTACTGTGATACTTTATTTGTTATTACCTGTCCCCTGGACCTCAAAGGTGAATAACAGAACACATAATATGTCCATTAAGGTATAATTAAATTATATGCGTACACGAATTTTATCTCATTATCTGATGCGCATGTGTTACTAATTTATTGCATAGTACGTCGGCGCACCACGCATCATTTGTTTACGGATTGTAGTTCGCAGCAACCGGCAGCTATTAAGCCCTAGTGTTGCGTGCATAGGGTTTATGTGTGATGGAAGTTAACTTTCTCATTCTCTGGATTTTATATTTGTTTATTGCTATAACATGCTGTTACATTTGCATGAAGCTCCCATGATGTAAGAGTATATTTATTATAATGCAATTCTTTAGATCTGTAAATATATACTCTTAGGGTTAGAAAATTTGCAAGTTTCATATTTAACTGATTGTGTGTTTAGTTAAGACGGTGCAAAGTGACAGAGGCCTAAAAATTTGCTGTTATGTCAAGTTATATTGGGTATGTATTTTATAAATATTACATACGTTCATATTAAATAACTGACTGATGGTTGAGAATGTTTTAAACACTTATGTAGGACATGAGTAGGTAATTGTAGTATTATACATATGTTTACAATTTGTTAAACTACCAGAAGGTAAAAAAGTATACGTAAATATTGAAAATTTTAAATATTGTGTAATAATTTAGGCTATTTTATAAAATTTGTGTATGTTTAAAATAGTTATCAAAAAATATTTCTTGTTAAACTATCTGTGTTTTATTATATTATATGGATACCTCTGAAGTAGTTCCCGCGAACATTTTCATTCCATGCATGCTGCATCAATCGTGTTGGTATCATCGAGATGATTAAAACTGTTCGTTTTAATCCCACCAACATGCGTGGAGTGCAGTGTTCAATAAGTGTATTGACGTCTGTGGAGACTACTTCAGAGATATGTAATGTATGTTAATAAAATATGCGATTATGTATATGATGTGTGTTTCACATCCAATGAATGTACATTGCATATCATTTTGTTATGTGGGAACATAGTAATGTTCGTTCATGTTATGATATACTACTTTGCATTTTGAAATACAACATTTTATCAGAGAAATTGTGTTACTGTATTTTATATCTTTATAACCTTTGCAGATAGACGAACTGCTCTTGGATAAAATGATGCAGTCCAGCACAAGTGAAAAATCTCAATAAAAAAAAAACGTTGATTACTGTGTTCTGCCTTGGAGCACTCATCAGGCTGATTGATATGTCATATTTACATTTCTTGGTAATAACTTTCTTTGATACCGTTATGAATTTTGACAACAACCAATCTTTTAAATCACTCCCGACTCATAGATATGATCGAACATCTGAATAGAAACTTCTAATTATTTTACTTCATTAGCATCACACGAAAATTCACTTGCCAACAGATTTTTGAAGTTGTCCATTAAGTTAAAAATACCTGCATGTTACAGTAATTGATATGCCAAAATATATAGATTATATAGGTACATATTGGTATACTTACTAATTCATCAACTTTACCCCATGCATCAAATAATGTTTCCCATTTAAAGTACTTGGTTAAATTGAATTGCGAAAATAATATTTTGACTTTTAAAGCAGTTTCAGAAAGATTTTCACCCTAAAATAAAAAAAAAGGTTATATGCATCTCCAATTAGTTTTAACTTCTATGACAGTCGTTATGCTACACTCAGTAAATTTTATATAGTGACTCAGAGAAGTACCTAGCCTTCTAATGATAATTCCGATATTAGGAGACAAAAGGTTTGATACAAAGTATGCGGATGTGTGTTTGTGGATTGGATCATATGTATTTTGGTCAAGAGGATTAAAATATGCAAAAATATACTGCTTGTCCCAAATATTTAATTCGATTTTAATGTGAATCGCATCAAAATCTGAAGTCGACCCTTTACATCTCATAATTGGTTCCTTTGAAAATAATTGATTTGCCCATTCAAAAATTACAAGACTATCCATATGGGCTGGGCCATCTCTGGTATTCCTTGACGGCTTATTATATACAGGGTATCTCTGGATTATGGGGCAATTCTTTGGGAACATTTGATACAAAATAACACTAAAAGTACCTAATACCGATATTTCTTGCCTAGAACGCCTTCCTTTGGAGTAATTGATTTTTAAATTTTAAAGAGGTATTTTGCTGATAGCTGCCAAACAAATCGATTGTAATGAAATTTGTACAGTATAGCAGAACTGCCAATAAGTGTGTAATGGCACCAAATGCATGTAATTTTCAATAGGTGGTGTGCAAAATTCTAACGAGTTTGAAAAGTGTGTAATTTCATATATTTGAACAAAATTATTGAGCATGTAATTTGGGATATTTAGTTTTAACTGATTTCAGTTGGCAATACTGCTTGCTGCCCATACTCACAGAACTCTTTCTGTGGGTGAGTGTGAAACTGATGATTCAAGCACGGAGTAACGGTTCTTCGAAACAGTGATAATATATTGAGAAAATAATCTCTTTTCTTATGTCATAGCTTAGTGCATTTTATCAGCTCGGGTGTTATTGTGGAATTTTAAATTAAATTGAAAATATGATTGTAATAGTTCGCTACTAGTTATTAAGTAATTGTTATACTTGGTAATATTCAAAGTAATTGAGTACTTGTATAGTAGTCTTACATGATTACTTGTTCCTTACTAAACACGTAGCATGGCCCATTCAACAAATACGTTAACAGAAATGTGCTACTTTTAACATCCGAATTTTTCATCTTCTTGTGAGTGTAACGGTCCCGTTTTTGAAGGAACACTCAGTACCTTAAGTTAAGTAAAAGCATGTATAAAATGGGTGCATTTATAATATTGTTTTCGTACGTTCGTAAAAACCTTAAATTCTTCAAGCAGTTAGTAAGACTGTTTGACCTTCAACTCGTTGCAAGCGGGGATGGGAGATATACCACGGGAGTATGGTGAATTTGACCTCTCCGGTTTAATTAAGTGGTAATCAAATTGTTTAAGCAAGAATATTTTAAGTCTTTTTATGGTGACGATTATTCATAATCTTAAGGAGCCTGATTCAAACAGAAGTAATGTTGCTTTAGGTCGGAAACCTTTTTCAGGCCACGACTGTAGCCAAGCTTTGTGTTTCTCTGGTATTTCTTGATTCTACACTGGATACTATGTCAGAATCAAGGAACACCAGAGAAACACAAGGCTGGGTATACTGATAAGCCAGCAGTGGCAGAACGTGTAACCAGTAACACATAGAGAGTGGCTTTGCCAAGCACCAGTCCAAAAAAACATATTCTTGGACATCAATAAAGTGGTTCGTTTTCTAGAAAAAAAATAGGTTTTTTTAAAATCTATAGAAAGCAAGTGATCGCAACAAGAATTCTTATGGGACAATGCAAGCTGAGAGCATCAACTTTATCGAGAACCAATTTTGTTGTTAATTCAAATCGACTGCAACCCATGTAGGTATATAATGAATAATACAAATTGTAATATAACTATTAATATTGCAAAATAAATCGTTTAAACAATAGAATAAAATTCTACTGTCGCTATATTAATATTATTGCTAAAAACATTACTCAAATTTGACATTAAAATAATTAAGTTTAAGTTTAGTGCCTAGATACATAAATAACTATTATAATATGGGACACAACCTAATATTTTTCCATTAGGAAAGTGTTTATGATAAAGATATTTGGCTTTACAATTACCTGTAGCAAATCGCTACATAAAATGCATGTCGGCATATTTATGGGATGAAAAATTTGTTATGTCAACAAACCACTATTACAAACTGAACTACTTATTACAACAGAATTCTTCAGAGTATTCTCATGAATTAACAAGTTTTAAATTTTATTTATCAAATTTGACATTTACATTTATTCAGTTGTTTTCTTACAAGTGAAACGTTAAACTTTCTTAAGTGGAAATAAAACGAATCATTGAATTTAACTTACTTTAATGGTTTACTGACAAATACACAAATAGTAGAGCAATTGACATCAGGGTGTGAGTAAACTTTACAAAAACCTTCGTCAGAATAATCATGTAAACAAATCATTAAAAGTCCTTCTGACATATAGCAAAATACAAAGCAAAATGGTACACAATTAAGATCCGTATACAGTAAATAATGAAACTAAACTAAACATGATCTGGCCAGAGCGGTAAAACAAAGAATTCTTACGTTAACATAAAAAATAAGGCTCAATTAAATTACATGAGACGACACAAAAGGAAATACTACAGACTGTACGTAAAATTAATAACAAAATTAGACCCGACAACTAGTACTTTCGACATAAACTGGTTCGGTAGTCGAACACCATGTTTTTTATCCCCAAAACACGCGGGAGATGTCTAAAAACAGGCCGATATAGTTACGCAAACATAACGTTCACATGAAATTATTCACGCACTATAGTCTTCTCATGGGGTACGAGAAGACTTTATCGGACGGTAACAATGGATACAATCAAGAATATTACTGGCCAATCGTGAAATGAAGTAATAAAGCCATCAGTAATTCTGGTTGCAAGTGGCTTTAAACAGCAACATTGGCATCACGAGACACGTAGATAATAGAAAAGTCTATTTACAGTTTATTCGACGAAAACATTGCCTTGCTACAACTATTGGCAATGGCGCACAATAAACACATACAGATAACATCACAACTACTTTACTAATTCTATTAGCAGTTATTAATCACTATGTACAAATATTTACAAATACATGGCGGCTCTAATTTTTCAGCCTACATGGCCAAAGCTCGAATTAATTACCACGCTTAACTAATTCGGGGAGGTTAAATTCACCTGTTCCCGCTACGTGGTGTCTCGGCCCCAGACCAACGAAAATGTACCTCTTCGAAACAAACAAGATCCCCCTGCCATCCCATCTCTGCAATTGTGTTTTTATACCCGTCGTGAAGTTAAAGTTTTACGACAGTACAAAAACAATTTTATAAATACACGAATTTTAAACAGGCTTTTATATAATTTAAGGTACTGAGTGTTTTTTCAAAACATGACCGTTACACAAGTTGCATACGAATGTACTTCGCAGCATTCATTACTAGCATTCCCTGGTCATCTGTCACTCAAATAAGTTTTTCTCGAAAATGGATCACAAAAGACCTCTTTAAAATTAAACTTTTAAGGGTCATTAGCTCTGAAAGGGTGCAACCTAGGAAAAAAACTATAAATTCTTTTAACGCTTAACTAGTATTGCTCATATTTCAGCGACACCCTGTATATAAGACTAGTTAGTTCATATGTCAACTGTTTGACAGAATTGTATTCTGCCTGTCACACAGGAGATTCTTGCCTTAAAGACTGATTTTGCAATATTTGTATATTGCAGATCGGAATTAGTATTCAGAGGTATACATAAGATTTGAAATAACCCAAGTAATAATATTACTAATATCTATTTATAATCATTAGAGGTATGCTACTTTTCTGAGACACCTAAAATTATACTATTTTATATTTTATACCTGTTCGGATAGCTGAATCAATAACTCGTTTGCATGTTCGGTTGCTATAGACTCAACACAATGTCTTGCAGTTCTAGATAAACTGGTAACACTACAAAAATATTGGAATGTCTCCGCTAACTTATTTAGTAATCTTTCATCCTTGTGGTAAAAGAAAAGAATGCTCATTGTTTTACATATATCTGGGCTGTGCTAAAATATATTTGCTTATAATGATTGTCTGTCTCATTTATATTAAAACTACTCACCATTTCATTAAAGGCATCATTGTCAAGCAGGAGGAAAATCTTAAGAAACTGAATTAAAATATTTGGACAATCTCTATATTTGTTTAACAATTCATTAAATGTTGGCAAATATTTTGCTATTTTCATATGCTGAGTTGTATCTATGTTGGTAACTGTGGATTTAAAGAATAATTAATAGATATACTCGTGTGAAGTACATACATCTCGATGACCCTCTTAAAGAAATATGAACATACGCATATTAATAAGTGATAATTAAATATACACTACTCTATTTAAGCATAAAGTATATCTGCTGAGTAGAAATAATCAACAAAAATTGTAAAGATGTTGGGCACCTGGGAAAATAATAGATGTTGAGTTAAACAATGCATGTATAGTAAAAATCGTAGATGAGCAGAAAGACAAAATATATTTTATATAAGCAATAATTGTTCAATAAAAACAACAAATATTTAAAAAAATAAAGTTCAGTAAAAATAATTATCCTTTAGCTGAAACAATAAATGTTGTGCGAGCTGCATGCAGTCACATGTATGGATACTTTTCATTAAAAATTTGAATTGCATATCGATATGAAACATTACCAATTTCATAACACTTCACTCACTACGTAAATTTTTTGCTGCTGGATTAGCACTGTCATTAAAAATTATTCAATCAATAGTTGATGAAAATAGAGTCGGGTCTAGTTTAAAATGACCGATGTATGAATTAATATTGCTCATACGTTTTCACTATCTCTTGCCCACAAACTTAAAGCAATAGCCTAAAGACATTTTCAATGTATGTCTACCAAGATTCTTTCCCACTTCTCTTGAGACAGAAATATGAAATGTACACTGAGGAGTGAGAAACATAGTCATAAGCTCAGCGATTCTCAAACTGTGTGATTTGACAACGAATATTATTTATAGCCGTGAACTAATACCACTCTAAATATGAAAAACCTCTATACATGAAATATTTAAGTTATTTTTAGTGGTAAATAGTGGATATTCATCCGTCAAACGAACAATGTCAAACCACTAAGTCTTACAATTTTCTAGTACGTACATATTACACGTTTTAGAATAAAGTGAAAATAGAATCGCATAGCTCAATTGGTAAGATACTCGAGCAGCGATAAATGTAAATGGGGTGGTTGCTAGTTCGATCCTCACTTCTACTTCTTTTTTATTAGATTAAGGCTCTATTAAAACTTAACAATTTTCCTTCTAAAATTTTTATTTCATTAAACCGCACCGCGAGTTTTGTTAAAACTTTAGTTTCCCAAAAAATGTGTCTTTTATTACTACTAGTGCGTGTTTATCTCTAATAAAATCGAGTTTCTTACGTTTAGTGCAGCCTGATTATTAATTTGATTGTCACACGAATATCTACAGCCTTTATTTTTTATTTACTATACATTACATAGAATACACCTTCAACTTTTCGTATTTATTTCGTATTAAATCATTTTTTAACTTTCGTTCCTATCATCTGATGAAATGGGTGTGGTTTATCTATATTTAAAAAAATAAATACACGTTTCCACCACCAATAATTTGGATCGAGCGCTAAGTGGATCATCCTATTTAGATAGATAGAGTATTTAGTGATTTACCAGGTGTAACGATAGTTTTGGAAAAACATCAAATTATAAAAATTAAATAGAAATATTTGATAAATATGGCAACTAAAGAATTATTTAATAAAAGAAAGGTAAAACAAAGGATCCTTGATACCACTTGATACAAGTTATCTACATATGGGAAAAATTTGTATTATTGAGATTTCTAAAATATACTATATTGGGGGTTCGTTATTTCTTCTCTTACATACAAATACCTTTATTCAACTAAAATACATAAAGTTTTTGTCGAAACTAATCGAATATTTGAAATAGACACAAGCATTTATGATTTTTCATAAAGTAATTAATGGTACCTAGGGGTAAAATTTGTACTTTTATTTTCCTCATATCTACCTCAAATTGATATATGGGGCCCTTGTTGTATTCTATGTACTTTCCTTAATAAAATTTTTCGATATCTTAACAATCTGATCCATTTTTCGGTACTACCGTCAACTATTTTTTACAGTCCTGCCAAACCGGTGATCATACGATATGTGTCAAAATGTAATTTCTTGATGTCGGACATGCATAAACGAATCCCCAATAGAGTTTTTTAGAAAT
The DNA here is from genome assembly GCA_963583905.1 of Stenurella melanura. Taxonomy (NCBI): domain Eukaryota; kingdom Metazoa; phylum Arthropoda; class Insecta; order Coleoptera; family Cerambycidae; genus Stenurella; species Stenurella melanura. The sequence continues at coordinate 155,032,881 of OY757309.1, forward strand.
GTCGATAATACAATTTGTTCCTATATGTAGCCAACTTCATGGCGGACACTGTGTGATCAGAATTCCACTAAAATGACGAAGTTACGAAATTCATAATCTTAACATTTTATGATAACATCTTTCCTATTTTTTTATAATTATTTAGCGGCATCATTGCTGTTACAGGAGAGCTGTTTGAGAACTACTGGAATTTCTTATAGCATCAAATAAAATCTTAGTTTTAGACGTTTTAGCAGCCATGACACAAGTCAGCTTAAACTGTACCCGACTTTAGATATTTTCTTAATATCTACTTATTTTTTAACAGTAATATCCAGAGTTAGTGAAACAGTGTCCCTACTTCAAAAACAAACAACTTTGATTATGAAGAAAGTTGCCGCAACATTGACCAGGCAAATAATATTAACTAACTACCTCTCTGCCACCTCCCAGTTTTCCAAGAAATGTTTTTATTTACGATAGTGAACAAATGTACAACCATCTCTCAATAACATTTATATACATTTATTCTGAAAAACCATTCAGGACACCATAAAAAAAATCCTCAATTGACAGACCCTATTATACAGGGTATTCGGCAGAGGGTGTGCCAAACGGGAATGGTGGATAGGTGGGGCCATTTAGAAGTTAGTTAGCCCTAATGACCTCAATCTAAAGTATCACCGTTTTTGAGATATTTTATTTGTTTTTTATAAATTTCTCTCTAATCAGCCTTTTAGCATGTATAATAGTTTTTCTATGGTTGTAACAGTTCAAAATAACTTTTGTTATTTTCCGCAATGTATCTGTGTTCTAACAAAATCATATGGGACGCTGATAATTAAAGAAAATTTTTTTATGAGCTATCATAGCCCCCAGAATTGGTAGAAAGGATCATAAAGATCAACGCTCCCTTGCATTTGCAAAAAAATGAAAAACTATCAAATGTTCAAATGCTTTCAAAAACTTCTCCCTTTAATGCCATTTTTAACTGTATGCCACATGCAGTAAAAACTTTTTAAATAACATGAGAAAATTGGTAGTAATTTGTTTACAAGGATATACGCTAACAATAACAAAAAATGATGGAAGTTAACTCGGTTGCGAGACACACAAATACACGAATAGCTAGCAGGTAAAGAACCCTTATAGTGCAGGTAAATTAATTCTAATGTCTTTGTCTTTCATGGGGTACCTACGATCCAACGCTTCCCTAATTTAGTGTTGACTATTTCTGCTAGTGTCTGTTACTCGAGAAGCTATCTCATTTTATTAACTTTACTTCGTTTAATTTTTTTACTGCTGCTAGTATTGGTTAATTTCGCAATAAAATTGTTTCCGTTATTTTGTTAAACGTATTCCTTGCATTTTTTCGATATCGTAACAATGGCTTCGTACACTAACGAAGAATATGCTGATATTATGATGGCTTATGGCAGAGCCAATGGTGTTTCACGTGAAGCAGAAAGAATTTTTTTACCTGTTACTTCCAGATGTAAAACTATTGCCAATGTGTAGATTCAGAACTGTAATAAGAAGTTTCCTTATAAAAAAGGCCTTCTACAGTATAGATGAATTTATAAATAGTGAATTCCATTTTAGCATGTAAATTTAATGTTTTTTTTTTTAACTTCGTCGGTCTCCGGACTATTTTCCTTTACTCATTTGTTTGTCTGTAGCATCCTGCCGCATGTAAATACTATGTATACTTAACATGAAATAAATTACTTACTACTCACTTACGAATTTATCAGGGGCAGCATCCTGGTAGACGATTACCCAGCCATAACACATTTTCAAATACTTACCGACGTTTACAGGAGACAGGCAAGTTGAATTTCCGAGAACCCAGAATACACGCAAGACAGTATGCTATTGCTGACAATGAAAACAGAGTTGAAGCGTTTGATGAGGATCCAACCAGAAGCATAAGAACTGTAGTTGCAATGTTAGGCGTAAGCATATGGAAAGTGTAGTCGGTTTTTCATAAAAATGGACGACATGCTTACCATTACACTCCGGTGCAAGATAATTTTTAGTACATACTTACCTAACCTTTCGGAAAATATAGATAGTTGTTCCATACAAATCAAAGTTCACATAAAACATTCATTTATTAATCATTATTCACTTTTCCCTCTGACTCAAACTAATTTACTATTTTATTAAATAAATTGAAATTTATCTTCTGCAATACCTACTCAATAAAAACATCTCATGGATATCCTAATTATTTGTTCCAGGTCTCAATAAAGGTGACGATGAGAGGTGCATACAATTTTGCCGTTTTTTGTTACATACGGTTGAAGATGACAGAAAAAAATATTTTGTGGATGCATGAGTCTACACTTACTAGGGAAGGAATCGTAAATTTACACAATTTACACCATTGGGCCAGAAATGGCGAGAATCCACATGTGATCAGGCCGACCTCATTTCAACGAAAATTCAGTGTAAACGCTTGCGAAGTTGTGATCGGAAGGTCCCTTATGGGACCACACTACTTGCTGGGCAACGTAAATGGTGATAATTTAGAGTTTATTTATTATTATTATTATTACAAATACATAATACATAATTTACAATATTACAATAGAAAACAGTATCATAAATAATGTAGGAAAACTATTATAATTAAATTATTTGGAAAGAGAAACGAAAAAAACAAAAACAAAAAAATAATACATCATACATATCATATACATATATTATTTTTTTTTCTTTTATGACACCAATTTGTGTTGATACAGATGCCTAAGCACGATATGGCTTGTTTTGCTAGAGTTCTTACAGAATGACCTCCCGGAATTATTGGCTGATGTGCCGATTTTTCAAGAAGACAAGCCTATTGTTTTTCAACTACAGAATTACCTTCAGGGAGCACTTAGATAATGTGATTCCCAATTCATGGATTGGTAGACGTGGACCTATTCACGAACCGCACAGTCCCCAGACCTGACACCTCTTGATTTCCATGTCTGGGAACGAGCTAAAGAACTTGTGTACTCACAATAAATTCACAACCAAAACCGGTTAATTGAAAGAATTAACGCCGCTTTCGCAACGATGAGAGCAGAGATGCGGCTCCGTAAAACAACGGTAGAAATCCAAAGATATCGCGCATGTATAAGAAATGGGGGAATACAATTTGAGCAAAATTTATGAATAAAAAATTTGCAAACAGTTTTTTATTTGTTTTTATTTTATTTTCCCCTAAATGTAACAAATATCCTTTTAAACAAATTACCACCAATTTTCTCATGTTATTTAAAAAGTTTTTATTGCATGTGGCATACAGTTAAAATTAGCATTAAAGTGAGAAGTTTTTTGAACATTTTGATAGCTTTCGTTTTTATGCAAATGCAAGGGAAAGTTGAACTTTGTGATCCTTTCTACCAGTTCTTGGGACTCTGTTAGCTCATAATAATTTTTTTCTTTAATTATCAGCATATCATATAATTTTGTTGCAACACAGATACATTGCAGAAAATAATAAAAATTATTTTGAACTGTTACAACCATAAATAAAATTGGTATACATGCTAAGAGGCTGATTTGAGGGAAATTAAAAAAAAAAATTAAATAATATCTCAGAAACGGCGATACTTTGGATAGAGGTCATTAGGGCTAAACAACTTCTAAATGGCCCCACTTATCCACCATTCCCATTTGGCACACCCTCTACCGAACACCCTGTATAGTTTGTGGGAGTACTATAACCAGAGCACGGCGCAAAAGTAGTTATGCCAGAGACGGTCTTCACACGCACAGATAAATATAATGTTCTGTATGATTCACATAAGCAAATAAATACTTTATTTATTGGAAACAAATACCTACTTTTGCGGTATGAAATTAAAAGTATGGCATAAAACTCATAAAATAATAATTTATTATTGGTTTGGAGAAATTATTTATTTGATATAGTTGAGCAAGTAGATGTAAGAGATGTTTACTGAAACTGGTGGATAAAAAACACCAGACTTCGGTCGCACATTATATATACCTGCAGCGTCGCACGTCGATCTGATTGTCTAATTGAAAACAAAAAACTCGACACTTTAAACGGCATACGCCACTTCAACTTTTTATATCAGTTAAGGAAATGTAAACATCTTCCATATGTTTCTTCGCAACTATATTAAACAATTTTCAATTTAAAATATAATTTTTATCTGTGCACATAATATAAGACACAATAATTTAAAAAAATATAAGGAGAATTTTCGACACCACAAACTCACCGCCACGCTTTTCACTCTCTTTCTGCTTTTTTACGACAGCAAATATTATACGATAAACAATAATAATAGTAAAATAAACAGCAGATTGCGTTTTATATTTTGCAGAAGACTTCAAACATACAGAAAGCATTTGAAATAAAAAAGGCCCAACAATTATTATTAATTTATTACACAATGATCAATGCCATGTAAGATTGTTTCATATGCACATACGCGTTATGGAGTCAACACTACAGACTTGTCAGTATATTTGATAGAAGTAAATGTGTCGTGATTTGTTATGGCATCGAGTGGCTTATTTCCATTAAATGAAACAGTACTTTCGCAGATTAAAGATTTTTTGGAACTGTGGTTTAACGGTGTAGAACTTTTCTGTGCCAGCTGTGAAAAAACACTTTCATGGACATGCAATTCGAACATTTTAAAACAAGTTTCATCTGAACGTCATAAAAACTAAAATTTAGCATATTTACATGGATATTTCTCACGGATCCCTCTAGCTATACGCAACGTTCAACGTAAGCGGGAAACAGATCAGTATACAGTAATTGATGCAATAAACATTATAGGTATTTGGTCTACGTCAATATATTTTTAGAGACTCAGGGGATATTGCTGAGTGAAATAGAAATTGGATACATAACAGTGTTAAGAAACAACCCCGGTTTTTCAACATTTTTGTGTGTGGCAAAGAAGTGGACTGTTCAATGCCGGACATAAATCTGCCATCTATAAGAAACTATACTTATTTTAAATATGCACCTATTACATCGGTAGACGTTGAACGGTTGAACGATCCTTTTTCACAACACAAGTGGGATATTCAATGACAGGCGCCGGAGTTTTATTTCGGACGATTTAGAACAAGTGCAAATAATATATTTTTATTATTCTAATAAGGTACAGTTACTAGGCGTTTGTGTTTGTGCATCCAACAATAAATGCATTAAAGTATGACTTATAACCGTTTCGGGGCCATTTACCTTTAAATATTACGGAATTCACTAGATATAATTATAAGGTAAAATATAGTATTATTGCGCATGAAAATGTTTATGTAGTTCATATTGTGCAAAGCCGACCCTGACTTTTACGTCATAACTACCTCGGAGCCGGGGTCTGACTATAACGATACATTTTAATGTGTTAATTCTTACTAAGTAGGTATGGAAAATGACAAAGTACTTATTCATTTACTTATGGAAAGTACCTTTTCTTGACAGATCTCTCATCTTTGTAGATTTTCCAGTTAAAGTTTGATGTACAGATTCGGAAAACATCTCAGCTAATGCTTCTTTAATATATAATTCCACATCATCAGCTAACAATATCTTTGTGTACATATTCCAATCTTGAACTGTGGGATAATGATTGACACATCCTTCGATCAGCAACTCCTTTGATGCATATCCAGGCTTAAAAACACGTCAAATTATAAATTATTTTAACAAAAATAGTAACAGTCTAACATGTACTGGTTTTACTTACCCTTAACGAAAATTTTGCTAACTGTATCAATACCATTTCTTCACTGTGTTCAATTCCTTGTAGATAAAGAATAAAAAATCGAGTTGCTGCCTCTCCTATCGGAAAGCATTTATCATATATCAAACTTACAAGAAGTTTAAATCGATGAGTAGTAACAAGTGCTTCATCGCTGAAAAATTGCATAAATAAAAAATAACAAAAATACAAACATAACATTAAATAAAAAATTTAGTAATATTTAATAAAGCTATAAGCAATGCTAGAATGTATGAAGTTAAAGCGCATTTTGAACTTACTATTTAAGAAAAGCCGTAAAAATTTCAATAGATTTGATGGTAACTTTTCTATCTACATCATAGAATCTTTTGCCGATGGCCTCTGTAAAATCAGGCATAATATCCTTCAAGATAGTTAAAACACTTGGGGTTTCTACGAGTCGTTCAAACGTTTCAAGAGCAGCATATCGTACATCTCGTGACTGAATATGAAAAATAAAAAATTATATTCAGTAGGTTTTATATATTAAATGTTCTTCATAAATATAAAGTACAGCAGGTACGAAATGTAAATTTAACTTTTATAGGTACTAATATGCACATATATAGATGAACATGAATACGAGAAATGTGCAGAATTTGACTTCTAGATTTAACCTACTTGGCTGATATTTTAATTGTATTTCCATTGAAATACAATTAAAATATATATAATATAATATAATACATTTTTTACCATTGTAAATGGGGTTTCCATGAAAACATAGTTGAGTTATTTGCAGTTGAAACTAACGAGTATTTATGGCATTCCCCAAGGGTTTATTTAACCTTGGGCAATTGCTGAATCTAATATTATTATTAGCATAACACAGTTAGTTAGCCGATCCAACGTTTTAATATTTGCGGATGATCTAAAAATATTTCTTAGAGAACAGATCCCCAAGAATCAATTTGGGTTCCGACAAAACTCATCTACGATTCACCCCCTCATCATTGCGACGTGAAATATACAAACCAAGAGCATAATTGGAAACAAATCGGTAGCAATGTACATAGACTGAACGAAGGCGTTCGACTCCGTCTGGCACAAAGGTTTGCTATTTAAACTACACTACGCACATTGCCCCGACTATATTCTCTGGTTTCTTAAAGATTTCCTGGAGGGGAGGAAAACAAAAATTAAAATAAACGGGTCCTATTCCAGTTCATATGAAAACGAACAGGGAGTTCCACAAGGATCTCCACTATCGCCAGTATTATTTAATATCTGCTGCTATGACATACTGAACAACCACCAACAAACACACAATGCAGAGTCTTACGTACTTCAGTTTGCAGATGACATAGCCTGGATAGCCCATGGAAAGAATATTGAAAAAACAATAAACACCCTGCAATTTTCAACAACTGAAACCATCCAGTGGTGTGATAAGTGGAGATTAAAAATAAATCCTACATATCACAACTAACGAAATTTATTCACAACATCTCAAATACTTCTCCAACTATACAAACATGTAAGTCATGTAACCATAGATTGACACCAACAGCAACAGCTAAGTACCTGGGAATAAGATAGACCCAACATTAAACTTCAACAGCCATACCAAGAAAATGAAAAAAAAGAAAGATGATAACTAGAGCAAAACACTTTAGATGTCTGACTTATCAGAACCAAGGTATCAACACTTCCACAGAAAGTAAAATTTACAAAATGATATGTCGACCCAACATGGAATATGGATTCATCCTCTTTGACACCTGCAGAAGACCGGCTTGCTTGAACAATATAGAAGTGGCAGAGAGAAACGGTCTATGTAAAATAACAAAATATCGTCATCCAAATAATCCTCTTCATAACATATCCAATAATTTATTATATGAAAAAAATGGTATCCAACCTTTACTTTAGTCTGTTTTTAAACCAGGAGGAGTAAACATGTTCCATTCACATAAAAATAAAAATAACCAGAAAATACACTAAAACTTTTTTGGCGTTTTGGGCAACCAACAATACACGACTACAGTGTTTTTGTGTGTATTTCATTACATTATATAATGCATCGACCTCTATTTGACCTCTAGGTATTTTATACAGCATCCTATACCATTTATGCAATATAAAAGCACCAAGTCTTTTACCTTCAGACTTATACAAAACGAATTAAGAACTGATATACAGACTGTCTATTTTACGAGGGCCACTCCAAATATCTCGCTTAATATCTATTGTAGAAGAATAAAGTTTTAGAAACAGTTATTCCATTTTTTGTGAGCTATATTTCAGTAAAAAGAAATTTGAAATCCATAGCCTACTTTATGAGATATATTACAAAAACCTGAAAAATAAGAAAACCACAAACGGTTATAGCTTCCTTATTTGAGGAGATACGAAAAAAGTTAAAGGAATGAAAGTTGACGGCAAAGACAATAAGAATAATAACGTGTAACAAAAAAATCGAAAAATGCAGTTGGCTTTGACATATGCTATTGTGCAAAAATGAAAAATACATATCTCAAAGTAGGCCATGATGCCATCAATTCCGTTATTTTTTTCTCATTCCAACGATATAAAACATGTCACAGAAATTTTAACCGATAGTGTCAATATTTAATATTTTACGAATACCACAATTCATATAATTGAATCGTAACAATCAGCTGTGCCATAATAGTAAAAATTCACTTTATAATAATTATAATTCCGTAATTATTTATTACAATTTAATACAAACCAATAAATATCTCATAAATAAAAATACAAGTACAAAACGAACATCCAAAGAAAAAAACGAAAAACTATGTATAACAGTACTACCTGCTACTATATTCAAAAGAAATTGTGTGTATTTATTTTTCTAACTACAAATGCTCAAATTGTGCACCATGCATTCTGACACATAAACGTGCTCTACGAGACACGTCACGCATTACATTTTGGAGCATTTCAGGAGTAATTGCCTCACATGCGTTTCGAATTCTGGTTTTGACGTCCTCAATATTTTCAGGGGCAGTTTGAAATACCTTGTCTTTAATGTAACCCCAGACGAAAAAATCCAAGGGAGTAATATCTGGTGATCGAGCTGGCCATAGAATGGGTCCATAGGTGCCTATCCAGCTATCTGGCATAACTTGATTTAAATAATTTGTACATATTACAGCAGTGTGAGGTGGAGCCCCATCTTGTTGAAAATATGAATAATTTAATCTTTCTGCCACTGTTAATTCATAAAGAAAATCTTGAAATTCGTTTTGCAGGAAATTAAGGTATCTACGAGCGGTTAATTTGCCATCATAAAAATAAGGTCCAATTACTTTAGTCCCTAAAAGACCCAACCAAACATTCGTAGAAAATCTTTCTTGGAAAGCAGTCTCTCTGCACCAATGTGTATTTTCTCGTGTCCACTTATAATGCATATTTCTATTGAAAAATCCATTATTAGAAAAATTTGATTCGTCCGACCAAAGAATTTTGCTACATATCAGCGCGTCATTCCTTTTCTTATTTAATAACCATCTACAAAATCTTACTCTCCTTGGCTTATCTCCCTCATTTAAATGTTGAACTTTCCTCATTTTGTAGCATCGAAATCCGTTTTTTTTCAATATTTTTCTTGCACTGTCTTTTTTTATGCGACAGTTTCTCTGAATTTGTCTCAAAGAGGTTTTCTCATTTTGGTTAACATAATTCATTACTCTATTCACTTTTCTTACATTATCCGCAACATGCGCTCGCCTTACTACTTTTTTTGAAAATGAACCGTGCGTTTTTAGATTTTGAACTAACTTCCTAAACATAGTTCGATTTGGCTGCGGAGCATCTGGAAATCTATCTCCGTAAACCGTGACTGCCATCTCAGCGTCAAAATTGCACTGACAATAAATGCTAGTCATATCGAATTTGTTATTATTGGTGTACACCATAATTACTGATATAAAATTTGTCTTAGAACTCGACAACGCAACATACAACAGTGACAATCTGTCAAATTTATTAATAACTGTATACATTGTTTTTCACTAATTATGGCACAGCTGATTGTTACGATTCAATTATATGAATTGTGGTATTCGTAAAATATTAAATATTGACACTATCGGTTAAAATTTCTGTGACATGTTTTATATCGTTGGAATGAGAAAAAAATAACGGAATTAATGGCGTCATGGCCTACTTTGAGATATGTATTTTTCATTTTTGCACAATAGCGTATGTCAAAGCCAACTGCATTTTTCGATTTTTTTGTTACACGTTATTATTCTTATTGTCTTTGCCGTCAACTTTCATTCCTTTAACTTTTTTCGTATCTCCTCAAATAAGGAAGCTATAACCGTTTGTGGTTTTCCTATTTTTCAGGTTTTTGTAATATATCTCATAAAGTAGGCTATGGATTTCAAATTTCTTTTTACTGAAATATAGCTCACATAAAATGGGATAACTGTTTCTAAAACTTTATTCTTCTACAATAGATATTAAGCGAGATATTTGGTGTGGCCCTCGTAAAATAGACAGTCTGTATAATGCGTAAACGATAAAATAGAAATTATAACCAAATAATTTATGACATGAAATTAAAATTTTTACATGTCAAAATTTACGGCTATTGCCTATAACCTACTTATTTACTGCTTATTATTTCTCAAAAACTTAATTATGAGTAGAGCATGAGACTTACTCAGAGCGTAAATTCTCCTTGATTCTGGCAGTGGCCTAAGTGTCACTTACCCTAATTATTGTACTGCACTGGCATCAACACATATTTAACGTAATTGGGGCAGGGCTGGCAGAAAACCCGACCTAAAGATAAAAGGTACCACCTTATCTCGGTGTGACGAAAACTAATAATTATTAAAATAAAACTCGATATAGCTAACGCGGACGAGACAAAGGAAGCTCCTTGTTATCTTAATTTCGAATATCCCAAGAATCCACAAAGTTAATAAATAAACAATACATTACACTACTGTGTCATAATTTGAACATAATACGTTATCATTAAAACAAATCATATTTCCTAACATGAAATTTAACATCTAAAAACACGAATCAGACCTGATTAAAAATACCAAAAACGTAGCCTTACTATACAGTTATGCTTGTAACATAACTGGGTCAAGTTAATAACATTTAAAGCTACAAATACAGAAATCTACAAAACAATATTATAAAAAATAGTTACACAATATTTTACAATTTACTACACTACAGCAAACAATATACTTTACGAAAACGATAACGAAATCTCCACTAAAGACGGGCGAAATCCGGAATAAAAGTCTGTTCTGCAAGCCCGTGCGAAAACTTTCTAGAAAACAAATTGTCAAATATCACGCACTTAATTTAATAGTGTGTTTCAACTAGCTAAGGATTGTCCAACTAACATGAAAGCAGTCAAATTGTTTACCGATCTCACTCAGGAAGAAAAAATCCATCACGAAACTAGTTCTTTAACAACACTAAAATTACTGTTCTCCACTCACGTAGCCTTTTGAGCTACCACAACTAGTACATAAAATCAAAAAAACTTACATTTTCAGTCCTGGACACCGAAGGTCAATGAACGTATAGCACACAACAAAACTAAAAGTGCAAACGTACAAACAACGAACAACAAACCATGGATGGCATCAAAGCAACTTATTTAGATTAATCACGCAATTTGCTTCTATTTAATATAGATTCATTCATTCATGTCATTTAATTGACTATTAAATATTTGCACTTGGTGATTTACACATTACTATGAGGCACAATTTACATAAAACATAGCAGCAATATTCAAAAAGAATAATCGTCACCATAAAAAGACTTAAAAAATTCTTGCTTAAACTTGATTACCACTTAATTATACCGGAGAGATCAAATTCATCTCTCCCGTGGTATATCGGCTTTCCGCCGACCCTCGACTGACTAAAACCAACGAAAATTTACCTGCACGAAATAAACAACACCCTCTGTCCCCTCCTACAACGAGTGAAAGGTCAAACGGCCTTACTAACCGTTCGAAGATAAAATTTTACGACTGTATAAAAACAATTTTGTAAATACACGAATATTAAATGCTGTTATTTAATTTACGGTACTGAGTGTTCTTTTAAAACGTGACCGTTACATGCCTTGTGTAAAACTGTCGAGGGCGTATCCAGTCATAGATGTATGATTTAGTGCGTTCAATTTAAAATGCTCCTCCTGGTTTAAAAACAGACTATAACACGCTTCAAAGACCTTACCAAAAGATATTCATAATCCCAAAACCTCCTTACCCTAATTCAACCCTTTATAAATTCAACTACGAGAAGATACTATCAGAAGAAAAATCCTGAAAAAACACTGTTAGAGGCAATTACAGAAGGCAACAATGAAGAATAAAGCAATGAAATACCTAATTGTTATAAATTCACTGAGGAACTGTTATACATAAAAAATAATTAGATGTAAAAAGTTTGTAAGACAGGCTAAAAGACTTCAGTCGCTGGCTTTTTGGAATATTTTATCCAATAAACATTATTCTCTCTCTCTATTTCTTAGGTAGATAATATATCTATATATAATTAATTGAACTGAGTCTGCGGTAGGTTCTTGGTGAAACATAATGAATAGAATAAGTATTAAATACACTTGGTATTACAGTTTCACAGTTTTTATTCAGATTTCTCTGACATATATTTCGGCCTTTCGACCATGATCTATAACTCTGATAATGGTCGATAGGCAGAAACATATGTCAGAGAAATCTGAATAAAAACTGTGAAATAGTATTACCAAGTATTTCTAATACTTATTCTATCTGTATATACACTTGTGGATAACAGATTTACAGTATTCACTACAAAGGTTGCAGATGTAGACAACTTCGTTTAAAAAATAAAGTGGTTTTACTTCAGTGAAATTTACATGTGAAATGGAAACCAATGGACAACTACCATTTTTAGACACCTTAGTAACTAAAAATTAATGAAAATAAATATGAATCTGATATACATATATAGAAAAGACATCAGCACTCTAAGATATAGGTATCCCTAAGGTCTTAATTTATTGATTCATATTACATTTTCCTCTGAATGTACAGGAATATTCAAAGGAGAAAAATTTAATTAAGGATGTAGTTAAAAGTAATACACACCCAATAAGTTTAGTTGATAAATAAATTAGGAAACGTAGATTTAAAGAAACCCTATGGAACTCCTCGACCTTTCAAGCTGAACGAAAATCGAAATTTGTGTCAATTCCATATCAACTACAATGTATCTATGATCTCGGTAGAAGTTTTAAAACCGTAGATATGATAGTCATTCACTCTTTGGGAAATAAATTGCAACAGCTTTTAGGCAACCCAAAGGATAAAACTGAATCTAACAGAAGGTGGTAAGGATTGTAATTTGAAGTATGATAGACAAATGAAATGTCTAATTATGACAAGGTTCAGAGACCATGTGGCCCATCTCAAATATGTGAGAACTGAAATGCTTTTGATAACGATCACAGAATAGATATCACTAACTTAAGGTTCATTAAACAACTGCGTGCTTTTGAAAGCTTAGAAATTGAATTTGTCAACCTTAAAAAAAACATATTTCAAAATATTTCCCCTCACTTGGTTTTTCCAAAACTTGGGCAACATACAATCCCGAATTTACCATTTATGTGAGCCATATGTAACGAATTTCAAGGTGAATTTTATATTTATTCTTGTACGCAAACCCTGTACCCCACATTTTTGGACGCTGATGGATTTTTAATAATAAAAAAAGTGTAAAGGGCAATTGGAAGTTATACGTACATTTTATAACTAAAGTGCAAACAGAATGAACAATATAATCACATAAGTACTGCAATATAGTATAATTCAGTTGAAATTATGACTTATTTATTTTAATACTTACCGCATCTATTACAAGTTTAACCAAGTAGTTAAGAGCCTGCAACTGGGTAATAAAAACTTGTGGAAAATACCTAATCCATATACTTAATTCATGGATACATTCTACTCTCATTAACATGACTTTATTATCTTGTAAGCGGCTGAAAAAGAAATTTTTCAAATAATTTTCAAACATTATATACAGGGTGGACCATTAATAATAGGCCATGGTGCAATGGTAGATTCTTTGGGCCAAAATATGAGGATGTAATCAAATATGCTTTAATAAAATCTTGTTGTGGAAAAAGATACAGGGTGTCAAAATTCAAATTATTTTTTCGTTTTTTTGCAATAACTCAACAGCCTCTTGACTGATCTTCGCCAGATTTGCTAGAGGAACTTTTTTTATTCTAAGAAACAATAATTTATGTATTACATCACGTTAGATCATAGAGGGCGCCGCAGGACCTGTATCTGATGATGAATTTTTTTCATATTTTTTTTTTTGACGAAACGTTGTGGTACTTCTGACCAGAAAATCTGATGAGAGCATCATCATTTCCACGTATAAAAAGTACACTTGGTAGAACTTGATAACTCCAACCGTTTTCAAGAAAATTACCATTAAACATTTGAATAATTTTTTGAAAGACAAATTCAAATTTAATGAAACAAGTGTATTTATTGAAAAGTGTGCTTTGGTTATGTTTTAGTTTGATCATGTATGCCATTTAATCATTGTATTTTGTTCTTCTGTTCCTCGAGCTAATTTCTTTAACTTCTTAATTTAAAATGCCTCGACATAATAACTTTTCAAATAGGGAAATGAGAGATATGATATGTGTTTATGTACAAAAAGTTTTAGCGGACGTGCTGCACCGAGGAGATACTCATTTCAATATCTAAATAGAATACAGACAGACCATTAGATTTTCAAAGATCTGTTTCGTCGTTTGGGAGAAATGGATTCACTTCGCCATAAAAATGATGTAGGACAGCTGAAACTAATTAGATCAAGAACTAAAAATTTTAGTTCGTGTGAATGAAGATCCTCAAGTCAGCTCACTGACTCCAAATTTAAATGGACAGTCTTATCTGTTTTCTCTTCAAATTACTCTTGCTAATATACTACAATATTTCATGCTACACATACGGAACAGAATGTGGTTTATGCAAGATGGAGCTCCCCCTCATATTTCTATTGAAGTCAGGAATTATCTTGATGAGACTTCCCCACGCAAATGGATCGATCAAGGAAGTGAGTTTTCTAGGCCACCAAGGAGTCCTGATTATAATTCTCTGGATTATTATGTGTGGGGACATATGAAGTCCTTAGCAGAGGCAGCTCATGCACAAGATACTTGAGCGTTCTGCACAAAGGTAAACTACGGAATATGAAAAAAGTACCCCATACTTTAGTGTATTTTTTAAGCAGATGTGTCTTTGAGTTTTCGTCTTTTTTAATTTTTTTGCTAAAGTGCACTAAATCTCTTACCCCTGTCTCAGCCCATGTATATTTGCCTTTAGACAATACACAATGAAAAAAAATTAAAGTATTCTTTTCTATTACAAGCACAAATCCAACTGTTTTTCAAATATATTTCTCGGCTAGTGCCCGCCACTTCAATAATGATATCCGGCCTTGCTTTTTACCTGAAATTTTTCCTCATAAGTAAGCTTCCAGGAATTTTTATTTATTATGTTAAATACAACATTCATTTTAAAATTTAAATATTAAAATAAACCATAAACAATAAACTTTAACACAACACAGCACAAAATAGTAAAACACATCAAAACAACTTATAGTAACTGTCAGCAACAGCTAACCGCTAACCTCAAATAATAAACAAACGTGGTTAGAACTGCCAAAAATGTAGCACATTTTCAGCATTAGAATGCCCAAGTTGTGCATAGTTGTACAATCAATCGTGCTGATTCGTTGCATGGATTTTCGTGCTGGTGTTGAGCGCAGCACCATCAAAGTAACTCAGCTATTTTCTTAAGAAAAGTGCTACAACACAGCACAAAATAGTAAAACACATCAAAACAACTTATAGTAACTGTCAGCAACAGCTAACCGCTAACCTCAAATAATAAACAAACGTGGTTAGAACTGCCAAAAATGTAGCACATTTTCAGCATTAGAATGCCCAAGTTGTGCAAAGTTGTACAATCAATCGTGCTGATTCGTTGCATGGATTTTCGTGCTGGTGTTGAGCGCAGCACCATCAAAGTAACTCAGCTATTTTCTTAAGAAAAGTGCTACAAATTTAGGATGGTAAATGGTCGACTAACTGTATTCGTACTTAGAAGGAAAGCCCAACACAGTTTAAAAGCAGGAAGTAATAAATAAAAATATGTAATGGGAATACCAATGGTTCAGGAGTAAACTTGACCCGAATCATTTGCCATCGTTGAAATAATAAATTATATAAGTAGATCAAATTTTAGAGGAATTAAAAACTATTAAAACAATAAAATGGTTATGGTCAGAGTGTAGTATTTTCTGGCAGTTCTGCAGCACACATGGAGAAACCGCCCCTGGTCCTTAGTCTAGGCAAATACTATCAATTCAAGAGACGAACTGTGGGACAAAATACAAAACGCAACGAATTTTATTAGGGGATAGGAGAATGTATTTTTCAATGTAAGAAAATCTTTTATTAAATAATTGGAAAGGGCATAGAAGTAGGTGGAGACCATATCGGAAATTTACTCTAAGTTGCAGCAATGGGGTTTTTGCATGGGGGGAAAGTTTATACAATAAATACTAATGTCATTAAGTCAACTTTTACGTTATTTTTTGGTCTTCTAATAAGATTAGATCCTTATTTTACACAATCTTTTGATTTTTGTATTTATCTCAATATCATGAAAATACTCCAATGGTTCATAAGAAAGTGAGAAAGAGTTTACGCCGTTATTATGATTTTGTTTTCCCTTACGCTTTTTACTTTTTTCAATAATTTGAATTTGCCTTTCAAAAAATTATTCAAATGTTTAACGACAATTTCCTCGAAAATGGTTGGAGTTATCCAGTGTACCTTTTATACGTGGAAATGACGCCCTCATCCGATTTTCTGGTCAGAAGTACTACAACTTTTCGTCTAAAAAAATATGATAATAACTCATCATCAGATACAGGTCCTGCGGCGCCCTCTATGATCTAACGTGATGTAATACATAAATTATTGTTTCTTAGAATAAAAAAGTTTCTCTAGCAAATTTGGCGAAGATCGGTCAAGAGGCTGCTGAGTTATTGCAAAAAAGCGAAAAAATAATTTGAATTTTGACACTTGTTTGAATTTTATGTTTTCTAATTTGATTATATTATTTTCAGTAATTAATTTTTCATTTGATATTGACAATGATAATAAATTACCATCTTCATTAAGTGAGTCTTAATTTCTTTGTGTGAGGGGTTTAATCCCCTAGCATCATCTTACAACACATCACTCTTGCAGGGCTATTATTGTGGCATATATTTTACATTTTAAATACTTAATAATTCTTTTAAATAGTGACTTGGTACAATAATTACATAGACGTTTTTCTGATATATCTTTCACGTCCACCATTTTGAACTGCATTTTGATTTCTTTTTTTTTTTTTTTTCTAATTTTTTGGCCTTACGAACTTTGCGTTTTGGCCACGAAAATATTATTTTATATTTACATAATATCGACGCATACATATGTGCGCTACAACTGAAAATAGTTTAAGATAGCTATATGAGCCCACATGCACACGCACACATGCTCACGCACGCATGCAAGCACATGCCTAGACACATACAACCACCCGCAGCATACGTGTAGATGAAGAGAGAATGTTTGAAAACTTCATAGATTTTGATTTCTTAATAAGTTAAATCTTTTACAAGTATAATATTTTATCTCTAATACGTCTTAAATTTAATTAACCATTTTTACCAATAAAAGTATAAAATATGATAAAATTTTGCAATAGATTAAAGTTGTCATTGTTTACTTAAAACCATAACAGCATCGGAGTCGTGTATTTTGGTTCAGGTCCTTGGGTGCGGTAAGATTGTTAAAATATGACTTTATACTCTAAATTGAAAGTCACATGAAGTGACTGACTAAATTCGTTGCCTTACAATTACATAATTAATGTTTTGAAAACAATCTGTGACTTACCAATTTTTAATAAAAATAATATAAAAAAATTCCAGAAAATTGTTAATGCCCTGTTTCCTTAGCTGATATTCATTCACATCGTTCATATTATCCGATGAATAATTACTTGTTTCATTAATTATTTTGCTATAGACCATCACAACACCAGTTAGAATCTTAATAGCTACAATAGAGAAACTCATTTAAAATAAACATCTACTATGACATATTTACACTTTACCAAAAATTACACCTGTGTGATGAATGGCTCGAACCTCGCTCAATGTCATATCCTTAACGAAGGTAAAAAAATGCATTGAAAAAAATTCGTCGTATAATATACCTGTCTCATGTCCACTGATAATTAATTTCTGTAAGAAATTATAAACGGACAATTTAAATATATATGCAAGATGCACTCTAGGTTCCATTAACAGATATTTGCCGCCAGTCTGAAATGATAAAGAGTATGCATAAAAAAAATATGGGTTTTATTTTAATGAAAATAATGTTCCAAAAAATACTACTTAACCCATTAATGCCCAAGCATCCATTTACGGACACTCGAAAAAAAAAAAAATTATGTTCCAAGGGTCAAAATGGGATAGTAACCTGATCTATTACTTAAAGTGAATGTAAGTACACTTGCAATGAAATCCCATACACTTGAAAAATAAAGTAATTCACTTTTCACTAATATTGAGCGGTGTGAATAAGTCTTTTTGGAATTTAGATTTCTCATTATCATATAGGTAATAAAAAACCTGACATTGATTGTGAAACGTCATGAGTAAGGTATTTGAATAACGTTAATCCAGAAGAAAAACATACATTTGTGTCTTTTACTGTTTTACACCATTCGATTGAAATGATTCCGATTTATAACAAATGTAAAAATTAACGGTGAAAAGTTCACAGATACGACTGCACATATCTGCAATTGTATTTATTTTGTAAATGTTGTAACCTAATATTTTGTCACGGCTCCCTTTCCTTCCAAGACGTGATTAAATCTTGTTGGCACAGAAGAAATTAGTCTACGACAATAGTTTTCTTTTTCTCTTAGCTCCTCCCAGCAATTTTCAATGGCCGACCACAGTCCTTCTTGATTTCTTGATCTGAGGTTTTGTTCACAAATTTTTCTTACTAGCAAAACTCAGATGTTCTCAACTGGGTTTATATCGGGACTGTGCAAAGACTACGGAAATAATTCAATATTATTTTTCTCAAAGCATTTAGTAATTATCTTGGCAGTATGAATGGGGCAGTTGTCTTGTTGATAAATGAAGACGTTGTTTGGATATAATTGCTCCACCAAAGGAAGCATAACGTTTTTCAAAATATCTCTATAAACCTGTCCATTAAATCTACCATTACTCATATTACGCCACGCTACACCAGGACCATGCACGTTTATCCATGCCAAAACATTAACAGAAAATCGCCCGGACATGTTACGCGGAGACACGTAACGTTCGTGAAACCTGGTATTAGTAGAACGGTACACCTGAATATGTCCGTCATTACAAGACTGAAAAACTTCTTCATTGTTCCAAAACTCCAACGGGCGATAGACATAATTAAACAAAAGCGAATGTGGACTTGCTTCTGTTCTTCTGTTAATATGGTCTTCCCCATGTAGCAACATATACTGGCAGTTCATTGGTAAAATATTGGTGTAATATTTGTCTATTGGGTCAATATTAGAAATTTTAAGCCAATATTGAAGTAGTATTTATTTTTGGTGTATAATAAATATTGAATTCATTATATTGCTCTAATATTAGAGAAATATTGATGATCATTTACTATTTTTTGAATATATTGATGCAATATTGGAAACTACATTAATTAATATTACTGCACAATATTCCATGCAAGCAGATGATAGGCATATATATAATGATAATAACTTAATCGTTGGTGCAATTTGGCCAAATAATTTCGTCTGTTAATTGTTCCAATTTAACAGTTTTTAGCCAATATTGAAAAAATATTTATTTTTGGTATATAATAAATATTGAATTAATTGTATTGCTCTAATATTAGAGAAATATTGATGATCATTTACTATTTTCTGAACATATGAATGCAATATTGGAAACAACATTAATTAATATTACTGCACAATATTCTATATGTAAACACATTAATAATTTTAAACCAGTAATAAACAATAATTATTTTGCCACATAATAACAAATACTGAATTCAATATATTACTCCAACATTGGAAAAATATTAGTGACCATACAACATACATTTTTTATATTACTTTGCGATATTTTTCGAAGACAAAAAGACATATGATCTCTGTAATCTATTGAGCAAAGTTGTTTTGTAATTTATTAATTAATTTGGCTTGTTTAGCCCTTTTCATTTTATTTGTATTATTTATTATATAATATAATAGGTGATTCTTTTTATCTGATTTATGAAATAATGTTGGATTTCTGATTTTAAAACAAAGACTTTTTATTCTATTATCGTTTATTTAATTTCAAGGTGTTTTCATTATATTTAAAGAATAGATTCATCTATATAGTTTATTTTTATTTAGTTTTACTTTAACATCTTTAGTAAAATAATTACTTACATTCTTAAACAAAACTTATTCTTCATACTAGGAATTTAGATAGTGATATCACTCCCGCGCAGACATTTTATTGACTCCGAGTTACCAGCAACGGTTTGGCATGACGCGTGCGCTTGCTCTCCGCATAACGGAGACGCCATTATGGTAAATTTACAAGTACCTAGCTGGATCATAGAAGAACAGAAATTGGGCTGTGTTCGATTATTAGCAACAATTATTGTGACCTATGTGTGTGTTATCTTGTGCACAATGTAAGTACATAATACTATATTATACTTTTTATCTGTTGATTGTTTGACAGTGTTCTGTAAATGTGAATTTGCTGCCATGCACATTTTCTATCTGTAAAAGTACGATAATAATATATTGGGAAACAATAAAATTATTCATTCACATTGTGTAAGTATGTGACCTGTGCCCAGATAACACCTTGACTAGGTATCCGTCGTTATCTTTATTTGGTAATTTGAAAATATAGGTACTACATACTGGTACCTACCAATAACCAACCAATACTGAACCAATATTGCAATATTATAGTTATAGATATAATTTAATTATTACCATTATTTAACTTTTGTTTTATACTGCTACATACTTATTTTATTGCCTCAAGCAAGAAGTATTGAAATGTGAAAAAATAGACTTTCCGAAATAATAAATAACAATTTTGAAAAATATTCAAGTTTACATGTTGTAGAATGTTTGTAATATGCAGGGTGTACAGAATCGCATGCTAATACTTACAGGCCGTAATTCTTAGGTAATTTTAAGAAAAAAGTTTATACGTATCAACACAAGCTCGCAACTATTTTATTTTTGAGATACAGAGGGTGTTAAATTTTTTTTTTAAATTTTTAAAAGAAAAACTTCTACCAGTATGCGCGTAGGTTTTGCACTTGACCCGCTTTTTATTTCTAGTTTTTATATACCTAGCTCCTTTTTGTGAATCTAATGGTATGTAATTTGGTATACCTACATTTAACTCCCTGTTTAACTGGAAATTGGTTTTATTAAAGTTTTTCATTTAATTAGATATATGTTTTAACGTATACACATGATAAAAAGTACCGAGTACCATTAATTAATGAAAACCAAACTTTCAGATTACTTCAGAATGAGTTCATCAGTACTGTCTAAAAGATCCATGTTTATAAAAAGGCAGCTGAACAAGGATTCAAGCGATGAAAATAACTGCAATTATTTTCAGGGTGGTAACCACGAATTCAATTTAAGTTTGTCTTCCGACGAAGATAATGATGGAATAAATGAGTGCCAAGATGTGTCAATGGGGTGTCAAGAAATTTGCTAGAGAACCATTATGATGTGACATCCAGTTTACTTATGAAGTTCGTGGTTTGCAATTAAATTCAAGTACATTTATTTTACGACTCATCTTTTTGATAACTTTGGTATTTAGAAAGCATATTGTAAGTTACCCTTTTGCTTAAAATTATATTAATATTTATTATATAGTATACTTGTTATTTTATCTTGTTTGATTTATATTATATTTGACTGACTCATTATTTGTAAATTTAAAATTGTTACAATTTTTAAATGTAATGTTAATGCTATAAATAAATATTTTATTTTTGCAACATATTTATAATTTATTGTAATATACACGGTGTTCGGCGCATGGACAATCAAATTTTTTGTGTGGATCGGCGGGGTCATTTGGAAGTTTTAACATAAATGTCCCAGGTCCTAACTGTTGTAGTTATTGAGATTTTTTTTCATTTTTACATTTTACTCAAAATTTCCCAAAATTCCCCACTAAAACTCCTACAACTTTTCATTGTTTCATACCGTTAGAAAGGGCATCAACGGTAGAACTTTGAAATTGAATTGAAGAAAATGCTCTCAGTTGCTGTTAGTTTTTTTAAATGATTTTAGAAGTTCAGAATTTCTATTTCTTTCATTTACATTTAGGAATTTGGAGCCTTGTAACTATAACTTTCGTATTAAAAATGATTTATTTTGAACAAGAATACATTACAGAATAAAATTTAAAAAAACACCTACGAATACTAAAGTTTAAGTGGGGAATTTTGGCAAATTTTGAGTGAAATCTAAAAAAAATATATTTCTTAGTACTACAACAGTTAGGACCATTTGGGATTAAAACCTCCAAATGACCCCACCAATCCATAAAAATATTTTGACAGTCCATGCGCCGAAGACCCTGTATTTTATATTGATTTCTAATATTGACTATCAACCCAAAGGAAATATTGTACCAATTTAAATACAATATTAGGTAAATATTATCCTAGTTGTCAAAATAAATATTGGAAATAGATTTTGGAGCAATAATGTAGAACAATATTCAGTCAAGACTGATTACAATATTTTGCCAATAAAAAAAATATTCACATTTCGATATTGGGCAAATATTACATTTCAACATTTAGCCATTATTTATACCATAAATACCCAATATTGTACTAATATTGCCTGCTACATGGGTCTTGACACTTGTACAGTTTTTTAATTCCGATTTTCCTATCTTTCGGTAGCTGTTGACTTCTATGCTGGAAAATTTGTCATAAACATAGTGTCTCCTGATGTTTGAAATGGATTTTCCCTCAAATAGTTAAGGAGCGATTCATCTTGAACGAGATTTCAACTTTTCGATCGGCGTGAACCGTCTTTTCTCTTTACGCTACCATCTTCCTCCCACCTTTTTTTCACACTCATAACAGTACTTTTATTCAATTGACCATGGTTGGCAACTGCTTTGATAATCCATCCCTCTTCAATTTTAGAGAGAATTAAAATTTTTGTATGTTCAGTTAATTTTGGCGTTGCGAAAATATGATACTGACAAATAAAAAAAGAATTATTTAATACAGCGAAAAATAGGAGTACAGGATTTCATTGCACAGAAGTGTAGTCCAAATACGTTTTTGATCCATTTAACGCTTTGGGAGGTTAATACAAGGGGTGCAATAAGGGTTAAAGGGGAAAATTGTACACACCATAAATTTTCAGAATTAAAACTACAAAAGTGAGCTGAGGTCGAATTTTTAGGTATTACTGCCTTTTCACCCCTCCAAATGGGCGTAATAAGGGCTATAAAAGGGTGAAATTGTATAATTTCAAAATAGGTGACTTTCATTACCCAGACTTCTGGGTACGTTGAGTTCGAATTTTTAGGTATTAGCGCCTTTTCAACCTTTCAAAAAATTAAATTACCGAAAAAATTTAAGTACCGAATACATTTTAAAGATTTTATGCAAAATAGTCGATCAAAATATTCAACAAGTAAGCGACTCATTTATTTGAAATGATATAATGTGTAACCTTACAACACTCACTTCCTCATCCCTTATGAGGAGTGAAAAGGCATGTATCACAATCGTCAGATGGGTTCAGAATTTCACAACAACTACATCGGCAATGAATCCAAAACCTCATGGTCGTAGTCGAAGTGTAAGAACACTGTCTATCATTGAAAGAGTGAGACAAGAGGTCCTTTACAGCCCAGAGTGCTCTGCCTAAAGCAAGCCGCAGCGCTACTTCGACTACGATCACAAGGTATCTGAACCCATCTGATGATTGCGTCACGTTTTGGGACCGAACCATTGTGACGGATATTAAAATGTGGACGGAAACGCGATTTCAAATACTACTCGACTGTGAACGCATAATGTTCCCTCGCCCAAATAATCATTGTCATTAACATATGGCGTATCTCCCCGAGTTGAAAGACTTTATCCACATGCAATGATCTACTCTCCTCCGTTTGCGTATACCCCCCGTCCCAAAAACTCCTGTCCATTCTGCCACACCCTGTATTACAATTACAATTCTTTATTCATCTTTGGAGCGACAACATGGGTAGATAAGATATGTGACATTATATAATTAAAATAAATAAAACCTTACAAACTAATTTTACAAATATAAAAGTAGTAAGTAGCAGCCAGAAAAGATGTGAAAAGTAGTAAAAAACATTGAAGAATTAACTAAAACTAACACAATGGATAAAAAGTACCTAAACACATTTAATATTACCTAACATTACTCATCACTTAAAATGACTCCTTGTTCAATTGTATCTTTACAGAGAACTCGCCAATGGTGTAGAATGCATTTTGAGCTAAGCAATTTTTTAACCCTTTTTGAAGAGATGAGCAGGCAGTTCCTTCAGGTTATTGGGAATTAAGTTGTATAAGTAAAGTCCAGTATATATAGGAGATTTTTCGTCAGCATGAGTCCTGAATTTATTTTTGTTTGTGCACACGTATGTCAAATTTTGAAAATATAGATGTCTATGCGATTTCTTTGTCTCTGAAGGTCTCTCTGCAGTAAGTACGAATGTTGAGATCAAATATTAATCTGACAATTCGTTTCTGTAAGATCCTTTCAAAATGGGAAGATCTACCTCAAACTATAATATAGTAGTTTATGACAGAGTAGAAACGGGTATAATAAACAGGAAGTTTGAGATTAGTTTATTTCTTAGTTGTTTAATGGCAAAGTATGTTTTATTTAATCTATTGAATAGAAAATCAATGTGAGGTGCCCAAGTTAATTGGTTGTTGATGATGGTGCCAAGAAATTTAGTAACTCGACAGAGCTTAATAGTTTTGTTTAAGAGAGAAAAGTCAAAGTTCGTAGGTTGCCGTTGTGAAATTGTATGATTATGGTTTTTATTATTATATTTTCTACTTACTTTTAATACATGTTCATCAAGACTATCATCACTTTCCATCATTTTAATCATCTGTTTGCAGGCATCATCTTGAAAATCATAATGCTGGGACACGTTAACATGTTGGAACCCACAAATATTTACACAAAACTGCAGTAGATCACAAATGGCATCTTCTGGCTTTCTGTTGTATAATAAGAACAGTTCAGTGACAATTTCCTATAACAAAGACAGTTGTACTACACATATTTTAACTATTTGCTAGAAAGTAGGGGCTATTAAACATTTTATAGAAAAATTGAAGAGGAACATACCTGTGCATTTTGTGGCTCCATTAAAATCCGAGCATATAATGTTCCATCATGCAAAGGTTTATACTGTTTCCAGACATTACCAGTGAATTTAATTCTACCCAAATCATTCAAATAGGTATCATAATCTTCATCTGAAAATTATATAATACATAAAGACTATACGATTTAAATGGTTACCAAACAATATTCTGGATTACAATCAACAATGTAAATTTCGTGATCACTAATGTATTTTTATTTGGTCTCCAAAAATGATAAAGGATCACCAAAAGATATGACCGCTGATAAAATAGGTACACACCAGCAAATTAAAAAGAATGGAGATAAATAGGCATTATTTTCTAAATATATTTCTTCTCCTAACAAATTTGAAGGTTTAGACATGAATATATTACTGCAATTTTTTTTCATTTTGCACAATTTTATTAAGTTAGTTAATGTCAACATGTAAAGATCCGTTAGTTGTTACATTATGATCAGAGATCGGAATTAGCTATCGGAAATGTGGTAAAACCAGGGTTGGCATTAGGTGGTTGTGTCAGCTCATAAAGATTTGCATGCATGTATGAAACAATATTTTATTTCGAATTTTTTTTTTCGCAAGCAAGCTTGCAATATTGTCTATCGCGTTTGATAACTAAAATAAAATTTGATATACACCAACTCAAAAAAATGCAGTGCTTTATCGGTATCTAAAACATTATTTACATAGTAGGCACATTTTCCAAGATACAATGGATTTAAAACTGGTATGGTCAAAATTTCCTTAAAAAGTAGTACTATTTCCAATATAACTCAGCAAAACTTCAAAACTGTGCAATGCACATTAATCAAATTTCATTGAATGATTTAGAATTGACACATAATGAATACATAATTTTTTCAATATTTTCCGTTCCTCCATTTCTGAGATATTTGCAGTTAAAGTGAGGGGTCAATACATTTGAATCGTATATTAATATCTGTTCTAAATGTTTTGAAGTTAAACGTCGGCGTCTTTCATTGAAAATCCATTTATATCTCGAGAAGGACCGCTCGACGTCGACAGATGTATACTTAAAATATCCAAATTTTCGCAAAGTCACCACATTCATGCTCGGTGTAGCAAAGTCTACCAAATTTTCTTGATCAGCTGGATCCATAAATATCTATTGCGCTTGTGAAATAGCAATTGCGTTATTTGGATTTAACTGCTGTATTACAGATTTCACATTTTGAAAATGACACTAATAGTACGATGCTGGCTTTAGCCAAGTTCCCCATCTTGTTGTAATGGGTTTTGGAGGTAATGAAGTATTTGGTAGAATTTCGTGAAACAAACATATACGGCTTGGTGCTTTAAGAAAAACTTTCTTTGCACTAGCTTTTAATTTCTCAACATTAGGGTAGCACCTCCTAATAGTTTCAGCAATCCCATGAAGCCCATGTGCCAAACATGTTACATGCAGTATATTCCAATATGTGTCCTTCAAAATTCTTCCAGCAGCTTTCATATAAATTCACTCCATCGGCAGGAAATAATAAGAACTTCATCTCCTTATTTTTTGCATATTTGTCACCCCAACTGTCTTGTAAACTTGAATTTACTGCATCCGCTATAGCGCGAGAATTTGTAGCTTCTACAACTTTAGAGGTGATCAAGTGACTCATTGTGCAATATTTGTCCAATGCACCTACTAAAACATTCGCTACCTTGAAGCCACAAGCATTAATTGTATCTTCCACGCTAAGCCAGATGTACTTCCCATTAAGCTCAGAAGAAATTTTCTGCCTAATATTTTGACTCCATAAATAAATATTTGTTTTCTTAGTGTAGAATCCGAAGACACCTTAACATTGCTATATTTGCCACTAACACATTTTTCCAAAAATTTTCTGAAAAGAGGATTGCCCAGTTTTGACCAAGGTATGTTACATCCTATCATATACAATAAGCCAGAGTTCAACACAATGTCTGGTAACGCAGATAGTAAAGCCACCAACCGCACTAGTGCACTGAAATTGTAGATCTGCGTCGTAGGTTCGCATCCCACCAGGATCCCACTCTGCATTCAACACAATAAGTAGTTTCTATAAGTTTATGAATACAGTGAAAATTACAAAGTAATATATGCCATAAATTCCCATAATTATTATTTCATTTTCAACATGTGCTTAAATACACTAAAGGTATATTGATGTATACATAACTAAAAATCTACGCGTTATGATAGTGATTCGATAAATTAGAAAATTCAATCCACATACCTATCCAAAATATATCGTGGCGATATCGAATCGAAAAGTGCCAACTTTATTCTTATTTATAAGATCCTGACAGAGTTTAGTTATTACTATTCCACCACTCAACCAGGAAACGTACACATAGATACCAACACAACAACCATTCCCTGCGAATTGCTATCTACTGCAGCTGAAACTCAAACTCAGGAGAGATAACAGCCACTAGATATGTTGTGCCACTCAAAAGTGGTTTAGCTAACTGCTACCTTCTCGGTAACACATTAAAAATGCCACTAAACATCCATACCCTGGCCAGGATTCGAACCCGGGACGCAGTGGTCACAAGTCTAACACCTCGCACTGCCCCATTCAGCCCTTACCCTCTGGGATATAGGCAACTGTGTTTAAAAGATATCTTATCTCCACCTATTCAACACCTGCAGAGCAAATACATAAGTCAATAAAGACTAAATGTTTAAATAAAGATTCAATAGGGTTTCTGTTATAACTAATGGGACAGTTTTGCTCATACTCTATGCACGTGCGTCTAACAGACAACCACGGCAGACGGTGGAATGCCGTCAGACGTACCATACAGCAAACGGTGGCCAACTAGGACACTTCATGGCTCACATCAATATTTTCTTCAGAACATTTTATAGGTACATATGTATGGTATTTGGCAGTAAAGAGCTTAATAACTTGCTTGTATGTCACATAATTTGCGCTTTTTCAAAAACGTTGATTATTATAACAACTTCCAAGGATAAAAAACTTGGATAATCGACTTTTGCAGATAATTAAAGGATAGAAGAAAGAGTTCTATGAAATTTTAAAGGTTAAAGATGACCCACTTGTAGGTATATAGTAATTCAAATTACTTTAGTATTAATTATGGTATTTAATGTGTCCAAACTGTGTATCAAATTGGATTTTTTTAAATCGCTATTTCCAACATGTTAATTATTTTTGAAATTTTAGGGATACTTTAGGAACCACATTTGGGAAAGTAGAAATGGAACAATTTGTTACTTATATGTATTTTACGACTTACCTGGAACAATAGATATTTCCGAAGTTTCCGTTGCAGTTAGGGACGCAGGTGAAGAACGTTGAGTTTCGGAGAGTTCATTATTTGAAGAAGCAATATTTTCATTATTTTCTTCATCGAATATATCGGACAAACGCGTTCTCACACTGCTACCTGACGAACCAATTCTAGATATATTTGGAGAAATAGTTCTATGACTTGATGGGCGTTGAGGTGTACTTGTAATTTTTGATTCTTGAGTGAATCGCTGACTCGCAAGTAGGCGTTTATTTGGAGTAAGTTTTAACCTTTTACACGGCGACGCCATTCCAAAAGTTTTTAATGCAGACTTTAAAACACAAACCACAACACCACAAGTAGGTACTAAAAACAGCTAAAAAACAAATGATAAAAGCTGTTACCAGTGTTACCAGATATAAGTATCTGCCAGATTTCGCGCCAATTAAAAATTTCGACACTTTAGCACCATATATGGTAATAGCAATCTTATTGGTTCATTTTTTAAATTTCCACCAATAAGAAAATGGCATTCAAAAGTTCTTAAAACTGTAAACAAGAGAAGCAAAACTAGGAAACAAACACTTTCAAGGTACCTATAATACCTACAATGCATTGTTAAATATGTACACAGCTAGAATGGTAGAAAATAAAAAAAATCTAGGTGTCCAATTTATTTATTGGACAAAAATGAACGTATTTATTAAGTTCTATTTTTGGTCAGGGCAGGCTCTTATACACAATCTCGGGCCCCTCATTTTTGTGTTAAGTATTTTGAATATTTTTATTCTTGCAAAATACAAGTGGGTATAATTACTTTTTACCGACTCCGACGGCGTCTTAAGTAAACTATAAAGAATAGAGGCCAACAAGATACTGACCCGATTAAGGGTGAGTAACAGCTAGGGACCTCAATACAAATCTCTGGACGGTTTTAGAAAAAATTCCGTCCGAAAAGGGGTTTTCTCTATGGATGGAGGAACTAGAAAAACTGGACTTGTGTCCCTATTTCGGAATGGGAAGGATTAAATTCCGCCCAAAGGAATAGGGACCAAAACCATAAATTCAACCTACGAAAGGCAGACAAATTACCTCGGAGAGTGGAAGAGACATTGAGCGAGGATGACAGAGGAAGAAACCTTCCCATAAAGAGAGCTCCTCCAGTCAAAGCGGATTAAATCCGCTCAACAGGCATCTAGCCCAGAAGCTAATAATGCCCATGGAGCGGGAGAAGCTTACTGGGCAGGCCCAGCCACTGAAGGGTCCTTCACCCAAGTAAGGGAGGATACCAGGATCCTGCAGGGTCCCTGGCTTGTTAAGGGAAGGCCAGCAGGCCTGAAGCCAGTACAAGGTAAGTTGCTGCATAATACACTTTCAAGCAGACCTAGAGCGTGTATTGTACATAGTAGTAGAGTAAGTTGTGTACTAAATCCGGTACTTTTCACCGACGACTTTGTTGCAGCTATCCTAACAGCGACAACGGAAGAGGGAGTGAAGAGCTGCCTACTTTTCAGGCAAGGAAAGAACCTGTCCTCCGCAGCTATTAAGCGACTGCGGGGACAGGAACCTTCCAATGATAATAATATGTGATGCCAATGCACACCACAGGGTATGGGCAGGCACGAACATCAACACAAAGAGTGAGTACTTATTATATTCATTCTAGGTGAAGGGTTATTATTAGCTAATATAGATAGATAGATAGATAATCTTTATTGGTCACGACTACACACAACGGTGTGTATAGGCAAGAAACTTACTTTTGTACAAATAGTAGAAGTGATACAATTAAAAATTGGCATGTGTCTAAAGAGCCATCAAGCTCCAATTACAGACATATAAGATTTAAATCCCAACTCCAAATTTGATGGAGAAGAAGTTCAGAAATCTTCGAGAGGCCAACTGGGAAGGATATACAGAATCCCTCAGAAGGCACCTGCAGGCAGGAACAGCATCCGGGAAAGATATGGAGAGCCTTGAGGTGGCAGTGGCACAGATAAGCGGGGCAATACTAGCTGCTTGCCAGGAAAACTGGCCCAAGAAAACAAAGAAAAGTAGAAGTAAAACAATCTGGTGCAATAAACACCTAGAAGGCCTCAGAACAGAAGTGAGAAAACTGTTCAACAAGGCCAGATCCAACCAAGATTGGGATGCCTATAAAACAAAACTCACGCAATACCCCATAGAAAACTGCAAGACCAAAAGACGCCCTTGGAGGAGGTTTTGTGAGGAGGTTGATGATGGCCCCGCAGCCTCCAAAATTCATAGGGTCCTGGCTAAGTAGGTTTTCTCAAAAAGAGGATGAAGCCTACATGGAAACATTAACGGAAAGTATTTAATTGTTCATGGAAGCACCTTTTTCGGATTCGTTGGTTTTGAGGGACTCGGAGGATGGTTGATATCCAGATCAAAGGCTGGCGTGGCCCAGACCTATGGATTGGAGACTGCCTAAAGAGGTAATGAAACCTGACAAAATCAGATGGGCCCTTAGCAAGTTCCAACCATTCAAATATCCTGAGATGGACGGAATTTATCCAGAATGGACAGGATGTATTACTACTATTTTTATGTAAAATATTCAGAGTCTGCTGGGACTGGAGATTCATACCACATAAATAGCAGATTGTGAAGGTCACCTACCTCCCAAAGATTGATAGGATTTCGGACCAAACACCCAAGTCATATAGACCCATATAAGCCTGTCCTTTTTCCTATTTAAGACACTGGAAAGACATTGGATACTGGACAGGTACATTAGAGACGAAGTTCTAAGAGAAAATCCTCTTAGTGAACATCAGTATGCATACCAGCTGGCAAAGTCAACAGACCTTGCCACTTGTCATTAGATGATAAGGCCAGTAGCCACTTTTCTAGATATAGAAGGAGCATTTAATAATGCAGCAACGCACTCGTTAACAAATGCATTGTTAAACAGAGGGGTCCCAACAGTGCTCTGCCAGTGGATTATAGCCATCTTAGAAAAAGGATAATAGTATCCACTTTAGGCAAGGCTACAATTGAGATGAGTATGGGTTGCCCCTAAGGAGGGGTATTATCTTTACTATTGTGGGCAACCAACCCTTATATTGATGACCTCCTCCGAAAAATTTCTGCAGAAGGCTTTTACTGCCTAGGATATGCTGACGATATAGCAATAGTTGTCAGGGGGCGATTTGCGAACACAATACCAAAGCGTTCACAACGAGCCTTAAGTATTGTCGACAGGTGGTGTAATGATGAAGGACTCTCCATAAATCCCCACAAAACCACAGTCGTCACTCTCCCACACAACAAAATGATATGCAATGTACATACATTGTATCTTCAATCTATGGATATGTATATCCACAAGATGGAGATAGTATATCTAATGTACATCTAATGGATGTGGAATTAACATTCCCAGCAGATACGTTTGTCGCCGACTTCCATATCTATTTTATATCCATTGAATGTACATAAACATATGCAATGTACATTCACTGGATATGAAACACACAATCGTATATTTTATGAATATACATTACATATCTCTGAAGTAGTTTCCACGGACATCAAAACGCCTATTGAATACTGCACCCGACGCGTGTTGCCCCAGTCATGTTGGCATCATCGGCAGATGATTAAAACGAAGAGTTTTAAGGATCCCGATGATACCAACACGATTGGAGCAGCACGCATCGAATGAAGGTATTCGAGTGTTTTGATGTTCGTGGGAACTACTTCAGAGGTATCCAATAGTATCCATATAAGAGGTAATAAGACACAGATAGCTTAATAAGAAATATATTTTATATAACTATTTTAAACATACACAAACCTTACAAAATAACCTAATATTACACAATATTTAAAATTTTCAATATTGACGTATACTTCTTTACCTTCCGGTAGTTTAACAAATTGTAAACATATGTATAATACCTACTATAATTACTCATGTCTTACATATATGTTTAAAACATTCTCAACCATCAGTAAGTTACATAATATGAACGTATGTAAATTTTATTCACTATATTTATAAAATACATACCCAATATGACATAACAGCAAATTTTTGAGCCTCTGTCACTTTCCGCCATCTCTACTAAACACACACCTGCCACAATCAGTTAAATATGAAACTTGTAAATTTTCTAACCCTAAAAGAGTATGTATTTACGAATTTAAAGAATTGCATTATAATAAATATACTCTTACATCATGGGAGCTTCATGCAAATGTAACAGCATAATATAGCAATAAGCAAATATAAAATCCAGAGAATGAGAAAGAGTTAACTTTCATCACACATAAACACTATGCACACAACACTACAGGGCTTAATCGCTTAATGGCTGCTGGCGGTGCGCTGACGTAGTATGCCATAAATTAGTAGCGCATGCGCATCAGATAATGAGATAAAATTCGTGTACGCGTATAATTTAATTATACATGTTATATATAAATCATTATGTATGTACCTCCAGCAATATACACTGTATATGACGCTGATGCATATCAGTAGCTGAATATACATTTCATATCATATGTATATTTAACAATACATATTCAAATTCCAACACCTAATGCATATGCTATGGATGTACATATCCATGAGATGTTATGTGGGCTTACACGAAAAAGGGTCTTGGAAGGCCTAGAGCCCCTATGCTCAACGGTGTGGAAATTCCATTTACCAATGAGTTAAAATACCTAAGAGTCATTTTTGACCAAAAACTGACATGGAATTCCCACATCGAAATAGTCACACAGAAAACAACAATAGCCCTCGGAAGGTACAGACAGATGGGTGGAAAAAATTGGGGGTTAAATCACAAAATGAACCTATGTTTATATACTAGGGTAGTAAGACCCATATGAATCAGTAGCATGGTGGACTAAGACAGTGCAGTTGGGAGTAATAAGGCTGTTAAGTGGCGTACAATGTCTTGCTTATCTGCACAACGGGGGTCATAAAAACTGCTCCAATAGCTGCATTGGAAGTCCTTTTGAACTTACCATCACTACACATATTTATCCAAGGAGAAGCTCGTTCAGTGATGCATAGGCTAATGCAACATCCTACATCAATAAGACATCAGCATGGAACAGAGCATCAGAAGTTATACTTAGAGCTGAAGGCGGATACCTTCCTAGGAATACCCACGGACATTATAGTCCCAAAGCATAACTTCAAGAAGAATTTCAAAATTAAAATTCCAGACAGGCAAGACTGGACAAATGGTTTTCCAATACCAGCACAAACCGTCTGGTATACAGACGGCTCTAAGACAGAACAGGGAATCGGCGATGGGATTTATGGGATAAGGTCAAGAACGAAAATCCCAATTAGTCTAGGAGAACATGCCAAGCATTCCAGGCTGAAATGGCCGCAATAGAGTGGTGCTTAAAGGAAATTATAAGGCCAGGAACTGTTAGTCAGTCGATTGGCATTTTTTCTGATAGGCTGCGCTAAAAGCAATCGGTTCAATACAAGTCAAACCGTGACTTGTATGGGACTGCATAAATGCCCGTATAGACTTAGAAAGTCAAAATAAAGTGACTGTGGCATGGGTACCAGGACACGAGGGAAATGAAAGGGATGATGAGCTGGCCAGAGAAGGTGCAGGTAAGGCCCCTATAGGACCTGAACCATTTTGCGATGTGGTCAAGCCATGCATAGGAGCATCCATTGATAAATGGGTGCAAACTAAATCTCTGGAATGGTGGAACAGTTTCCTATGACAGAGCCAGGCCAAATAGTTCATTAAAGAACGATCGGCCAAATGTACGGAGGACCTATTATGCCAAAACAGAAAGGCCATTAAAATAATTCAGAATTCTCTTTCATGCATTCTTGAATTTGCTATATTGTTAAAAATATTTTTGTAATCTACTATTTCCAGTCCAATTAAAGAAGTATCTTGAGAAGAACCGTCACCAATAAATTGATTGCTATTGCGCCTTTTACGTCATTTCATATAATTGATATTTTTTTAAAAGTTTTATCTCAAAAGAAAACAATATAATAATTTTTCAAAAATTGTGTAGAGCAGACATACTTTTCAAAGTATTATCGAGCCTTGTTGAAAAGCTAAAATAATGACCCGATGATTACAGATAATAATGTTACTAGGAAGGAAGTCATATATGACATATATCTTAATGAGAGTAGAACAAAATATAAGGTCCCCTTGAACAAATACATTCGCTCGGAGGTGAAGTTACAGAAAATATGACAGATATATGTTCGCAAATGGGGGGTTATTGAAAACATGACTAAATTATTGATGGAAGAGGGGGAGGGCTGGTTGAGTTTATAAAAATGAACGTTCTCAAAAAAAAAAAATTTGTGACATTCAAAATTACCTGAATGCCACTTGTTAATTTTTATTCTAATAGCAATGAATTTTTGTAGTCTTAAACCACAATTCAGTAAACTTATTAATTAATTTTTCAGTCCAATCCCGAAGCCGTCTTAGTCTTACTGAATCTGGAAGAAATTGTGTGCGTCAATCCAACTTTAAATTATAAATTAGCATACAAGCGCCATCTGTTACTTCTCTTGATAAACACCTACAAGTCATCTGGTACAACAAATATTTAACAGAAGAAATCTGTATAAGTGAATAAATCCCAAAAATCAATAAACAAAATTAAAAATCGATAATTCTGATTAAATTGGAACTCATGAATGCATAGGAATGATACAGTACAGTAATTGTGTAGATATGTATTATAGAATATATTAAAGAATGATTTATGTTCCCACTACCAGCGACATCTCGCGTATAGAAGTGGAACAGGTTTTTTTAGATCTAACACGGTATCCGAACAGGTCGTGATAGCCATTTTCCTTTTGACTTCGAGCAATACAGACGCGTTGCTGTCCGATTAACACCTCATCTAGATTGGTATGTTAATAGATAGTTGATAATATAAATATAATTACTTTCTGTAGTATTTGTTGTACATGTATTTGCAATTTAATTGTTGAATTTATCATGATTAAACGCGATGTTTGTTGATCACAAATTACCTTCATTCACGGCGCGTGGCTTGAAAGATGGAGACGCGGTCATGTTAATGTATGAACGGGGTATTTCGAGACATGTGTTTAACTCAGTATTAACATATATTTAGAAGTAAATTTTATTAATGAATAATTGAGGTTTAATAAGGGTTTAAAGAATTTAGTAAATTACGTTTTCGTAACCTTGTCGAATAATTAAAATTCAAAGGAATTTAACTCGATATTAGTAGGGGCGAGAAGGGCATGTTAATGTAATTTATTTAGAGAGATACCAGTAATGCATTAACGTGGGGATTTTATCAAACGCACTAAGAGTGCCCACTAGTAAACAAGTAATTTCAAGTGTAGTAACAGATGATAACTCTTGTAGGAATGAGGTGTTTAAGCTGACCCTTCAGTTTTGATGTTTAAGCTGACCCTTCAGTTTTGATGTTAAGCTGACCCTTCAGTTTTGATGTTAAGTTGATCCTTCAGATTTGAAGTTAAGTTAATCCTTAAATTGGGAATTTTACCATACATTTGGCTTAACTGTGTGCCAGGAAAAATTGGGTGGCTGCTATAATCCAGGAGAACCAGACTATTTGCCAAGGAGTTTTTGTAATCCAAGGTTGGAGTGTCGATATGGAATAGTCCTCGCTGGATGAGAGCACCAAGTTGTTTGGTTTGGTAACCGCTTAGACGTCTAAATTCTTAGGTTCTCTGCGGAGTCAATGATCGAGTGGTGGTAACACAAGAAGATTCAGTGAGACGAGGACCAGGGTTGGTTACTGCAGAACCCAGCCGGTGGTAATAGTATCAACTGAATTTCTTTTCAACATTTCTTTTCAACGTTCAACTTTCAACGACATTATTCAACTTTCGACAAACTTTTATACATTTCTAAATTGTTACCATTGTTTTATGTTATATATTGCCTTCAGCTAATTATTAATTTTCTTCCATTTAATTAATTAATCACAGCTTAGCGATAATTTGTCATATTTTGTAAACTTTTTTTTTGGTCTTCAACCTAGTCAAACTTATTAAATAATATATAAACTTTCTGTAAGGAAGTAGCTACATCCAACCATAAGGTGTAACATTTAAATTAATCTAAATTAAACCATTTCAAAATTTATAATAGAGTCAATAAACCAGATATATTTAACTTAGTGTTGATAATTTCATGAGTATCTATAACATTAATTATCTCTGAGTAGTCACAGTCGTACAGTTAGACAAGTACGTTATAGATGCTTTTTTTAATATGACTACTGGCGCCTAACCTAAAATAAAAAGTTTTTCTTGAATAATTTCCGAACCACGACCCAGTCTCCACAAACTAAACGAGAACCGGGCAACCTCAACTTCCTAACCTGCTGGGGGCAGAAGTTGGTGGTACAAATTACAAAATAGAGCAACATCAACAATTTGAGTTCGTACTCTCATGGTAATCCAATCAACACAATATTTTTAAAAAAAGTATAATTTTATCTTTAAATGTAGAAGGGGCGCAAGCAGTTTGAAAATTTACGATCGCGTAAGGGGAGTCTAGCTTGACTTAACCTTTTTTTCCCTGAAAATGATCAAGAAAATATTATCTGGCAAGGGGCTGTCCACAGGGTGGGGATTTATCGCCCTCGGTGTGGTTACTGGTGGTGGATAACCTCAGCGTTGACATTTTTAGTAATTTGGGACTAAATTTTGGTGCTTTTGAATGATATTCAGTACCCTAGTACTCCCCAAGCCAATCTAGTCCTTTCCTACTGTCACGTTATTGTCAGGGCTTTCATCCCTGCACCCAACCCGGATATTTTGAATCTTCAGATACTGCTGTCTAGTACCGTGAATTCCAGATACTTACAATCGAATTGCGGTGAAGCGCCATCTGGCGAACCAAAAGTAATGCAATTTTCTACTACATTTAAATTTAGTCCGCTAGCTGCCAATTTTATCATCTTTTGTAATATAATTCAGTTGTCTACCTCGAGGGCCAGACGCAACGCTGGATGACCTCCTTCATAAGTTAAGTAAGTTTCTGGCTTCAATGTGCAGAGATATGTTGATGATCTGGTTATTATTGTAAGAGGTAGACATAAGCTTATTATTTCAAATCTCATGCAAATCACCGTAAACGTAATTTCCAAATGATGCTCGCCAGAGGGCCTTACAGTTATTTTTCCATTTGTCAAAAGGAGAAATCTAAGTTTAAGAGCTTCTATGTTAAATGGAACAGTATTGAGCATACAAAAGCCACTACAGCTATTTGGACGTATCACAGGCTGTTCGGTAAGACTTGGGGTCTGAAACTGAAAATTATATGTTCTATTTGTTGGTTGTGAGACTCATGGTGACTTATGCGTCATGTGTATGGTGGCCAAAAACTGAAAAAAAAACAAGGAAAGTTGCAGAAACTGCAACACCTTGCCTCTTTCTTTATATCCATATGTAAGGAAGGAGACACAGCATACGTAGTGATCTGAGGCTGAGCAGGTACTTTCCTTCAAACTGGGTGATCTGGTTGGTAACCTAAGAATTTTGGAATCCATGACCAAACATACTAACTCAAGCAGGACTTCGATTGCCCGTTTGATGTGTTGATTGAGGGCCGTCAGAGGAGCAGGGTCGAAGTACTGTGGTTGGCTTAAGGGTCACTTATGGATGGATCGATGATGATTTGCCTGTTTAGGGATTATAGTGGCAATATGCTCGTATCCCACAGCAGCTTTGCTAGCAATGCTAAACCTACTTGCTCTACATCTGCACATAAGGAAGGAGGCAGCCATTGGTGCAATAAGGCTGCAGTAGGTACTTTCATTCAAACCAGGTGATCTGATTGGTCACTTAACCCTTTCATTCCGGCATTGGTTTTTACAAGTCGAGCCAGCGGGAGGAGCTTGCAGAACCGCACCACGTCTCCCGTAATTAAATGACAAACTTATGGGTGTATACATGCTTTATTTAGCCATATAAATTCAAATAATTAATAAAATAAAGATTTATTCTTTTTAGAAACATAGACTTTCACAAAAAAATGCAAAATAAAAACACTTAGAAACGTACTACAGTGTGGAAATGCTCAAAATTTGCGTGAAGTCTAATTGCAGCCAATTGCACGGAGGAGTTAGAAAAATATGTGTTTTAGTCTATCTTATGAGCGGATGCGTGTGTTTCCAGCTTTTAATCCATCCTCCGGCCTCGCGTAATTATCCGGTTTCCGCGCTGGGAGTACGAAAAATTTTTGTGGATTCATCCGGTTCCAGGAATTAAAGGGTTAAGAATGTTGGAAGTAATCCACTTGGAATCGATGACCAAACTCACTAACTTAATATGAACTAAGCAGGACTTCGATTGCCTATTTGATATGCTTATTGAGACCCATCAGATGACCAGAGTCAAAGCACTGCGGTTAAAGAAAGGGTCACTTATCTGGTACACAGATGGAGCGATGATGACTGCAGGGATTGGTGTGGGTGTAGCGAGACCTAATTGCTGACTATTTAGAGCCCTAAGTAAGAACCCAATCATCTTCCAGGCAGAAATTTATGCTATAGACCTATGTACCACGGAATGCATAAACAAAGCTATACGAAGAGCAAAAATCTACATGCTTTTAGATAGCCAAGCAGCGGGAAAGGCTCTCATCAGGTGTTACACCTTTGAGTCTGAAATTGCCTGGGAAAGCAGACAATCCCTGAAGCGACTGGCAAAAAACAACAACTTCACCTTGAAATGGGAGCCAGGGTATATGAGGGAAAAAAAATTATTATTTTATCATCCCATAATTATAACGTTTTAATTTTCACACATTGATACCTTGGTGTATTAAAAATACCTGATATATACTTACCGATACTTCATTTAATATAGGTTTTCACAATATATTCAATTACTTATAAATCTAATTCTGACAGATACAGGTTTTAATTCACGTCATTCAAGAAAGTCATGAAATTTTCTGCAAATTTATTTTACATATCAATAAACATTCTGATGAAATTAGAACTTCATTTACCGTTCTGTTTCCGAGATTCATAAACATAAACACCACCACACTTAACAGACAACCCCCAAATCCAAAGGCTCTCATAGGCTGTCTGGAGGGAGTTACACATTTGAAAAATGCAGACAACTTCCATTACATTGCTAGTGCGGGTGCTGGGGATCGAACCCAGTACACGTTAGGCAGTCTGACCAAGCGTGCTCGCCACTAAGCTACCATGCCATTCGCTCAAAATTCACAGTTTTCATCGACATTTAACATTGTGCTTATGGATGCCGTGCGAAATAAATTGATGTCGTGACGCTGTTTTCCTTCCTATGACTGATCCTTATTCAAGAATGATCTCAAAAACGAGGTAAATTGAAATTAATTCGTTCAAAGTTCACAGCTTTTATCGACATTTAACATCGCTTTTATGGAAGCCATGCAAAATAAATTGATGTGACACTATTTTTCCTCTTACGGCTGATCCTTATTGAAGGATGGTCTCAAAAACGAGGCAAATTTAAATTAATTCCCGATGAAGCACGTGTATAAATATCGAGATGATTCACCGTAAAATAACATAATGGCAGCTACCCGAAAATTATTGAAATTATTAAAATTATCGAATGGAGGACATGAGTAGTATACGTGGCAACGTCGTATTACTTCTAATACTTGGCGTGGATGTTTGAAAATACTTTGCGTTTATTTTAAATGCAGTGTCATATATATTGATATTTACAAACTTTCATTCCAGTTTTATTTATTGTATATATAATAATATATTTTCCATTAATTTATTAAAAGAGGAAAAAATATCTTGACATTTGTGACGAATCGATCAGCTGGCGTTAGAAACTATATGCGGCGTTGCCAAATCTTTGCCAACTATCTCCCTCTCTGTTTCTCGCGTCTCAAGGTTATCGATTTGCTAACAGATGTTGCACCTCTCGCGATGCAACTACCTTAAATCTATAGTTTTCTTAAAAATAATATAAATTATTTTTAAAAAAAAACATCCTGTCTATTCCGCATTTCCATTTAGTAACCCACAATATATTAATTTTTCTTACTTGTGTATTGTCATTTTATTTATAATTAAGATGTATTTTACTTCCCATTATATTGACTAGTCAGATAAGTTAACTTTGTATTTGTATATATAGTGTAACTTTATTGATGAATAAATGATTGATTGAATTGAAATTCTGCATCTACTGTAGTTAGAGCTGAATTAATCAAAAGTTGGCTATACATTTTTACAGTTTCTTTCACAGCCAATATGTCTATCTCCGAGTACGATGTTCTCGGCAAAAAAACGTTCAACTGAAATAAAGTCAGAACATCTGGAAAATCCTTCTTCTAAATTGGAAATTATTGAATGTAACAGAGGAAAGCAGACGGCTCCGATGTTCTTCTGCTGTTTGATCTGTCAGATTATTTTGCCTATATGTCTGTCTCAGTGGCGCAGTGCTAAGCTAAGGCATTGGGCTTGCGACCACGGAGTCCCAGGTTAGTGGCATTTTTAATGTGTTACCAAGATGGCAGTAGACTAGACCGCTGTTGAGTGGCGCAACATTTATCTCTCCTGAGTTAAGCTCAATTAATGAAATTGATCTCAACAAAGCTTAAATGGAACAAGAAACATGTGGCTATTGGATTATCATATTTTCAAATATAAAATGAGTGTATAGGAATAGTACATATACAAAGTCGGAACAAAAAGAAATTTCCGATGAAATTGGTAAAAGCTCTACCATTTCTACAATTTTTAAGATAAAAACCTGAAAGTTTCACATATTACCTACTCTTGAGTTAATGTATAAAACGATCATCAAATTTCTTGGTATTATTGTTGACCAAAAATTAACATGGGAAAAACACATCGAATATGTTGTGAGTAGATTGTGCAGTGTGTGTTTTGTAATTAGACAGCTTCGAGAAACGGTGTCTCTCAAGGTACTAAGATTGGCTTATCACGGTCTAGTATATTCCATTTTGAGCTATGGTCTTCTATTTTGGGGAAACTCATCACATAGTGAGAAAGCATTTGTCGCTCAAAAGAAGATACTCAGATGCATGGTAAAAGCACACCCGCGAACCTCATGTAAAGAAATATTTATGAATTTGGAGATTCTAACCTTACCATGTTTATATATATACCTCATAATATTAAGCGTTAAAAAAAAAGAATGGAACCATGTCAGGAATGATACGTTTCATAATTATAACACCAGGCAAAAACATAACTTGCGCTTACCCTTTTCTCGTTTGAGACTAGGACAAGATTCTCAT
This sequence comes from Stenurella melanura, assembly GCA_963583905.1. NCBI lineage: Eukaryota > Metazoa > Arthropoda > Insecta > Coleoptera > Cerambycidae > Stenurella > Stenurella melanura. The sequence goes on from OY757309.1 coordinate 155,074,719, forward strand.
GTATACCGGGGTATCATCTGTTACAATCACTTTGTGGGCATGTTTGGTATTATTGAAAATTTTAACAAGTTTAAATGCACATTGTTTAAATATTTGCTGGATAATGCTTTCTATTCAATGGAAGAATTCCTAAATCATCATAGTTAATTTAATTCTAGTGTTTCTAACATATCCACCATCTTGTGTATTATATGATTTATATGTTTATTGTTTCATATGGTTTTATACATAACTTTTAATTGTATTGTATTATTTTATATAAAAAGAGGCTATTTTAAATATATATTAGTGATGTTGTAAGTGTAGGTGAATGACTGTTGTTGCTGGTATGTAAGGATGAATGTGCATAACTTGACTAGTCTGATAAGTGTTACAATGTAACAACTGTAATGCTTCAATGATGAATAAACATTATTATTATTATTATTATTATTATTATTATCCAATAGATAGGTATGATCATTAATTTTTTTAATAAAAGTTATTAACATTTATTTTACCCCTAACTTCACGAATTTGGGAGCAAAGAAAAATTCTTCATTTTCGTAAAATAAAGAGGGTTAATTTAATTTTTAAGATAAATCCCCTTGAAGCATCTTAAAGTACACATTTCAAGCTTTAAAAATCACACCAACAGAAACCTAATAACGCGATTTAAACCAGAGTAATAGGTGGTAAAAGTTAGTTATACATATCAAATTTTATCACTTTTTCAAAATTTTGAAACTTTGGAAGTGTACATCTTCAAAAATAAATTTTTGAGATTTTTTTCATTCATCCGATCTTCTTATACATTACTTCAAGAGTAATATAATAATCTTTATTCAGATAGGAAAATCCTAATATAAAACAAATATATACTCAATACACACAATAAATTAAACAAATAAAATACACAAATATACACATACATATTTCTAAACACACCATAAACAGTAAAAAACAATAAAAAATGGTTGATTTATATGTGAGATGCAATCAGACAGAATTTCTCAGATAGGTTGCTAATTCGTTGCTAATTGTTTAAAATATGAAAGTTCAAGTTCTTATCTTAAAAATTGTAGAAATGGTAGAGCTATTACCGACTTCGTCAGACATCTCCTTATTCTATACATACTCTCATTTTTATATTTGAAAATATAATAATCCAATAGTCACATGTTTCTTCTTTCATTTAAGCTTTGTTGAGCTCAGTTTCATTAATTAGTTAAAAAATTACAACAAATTCAGTGTAGCGAGTCTGAGACCGCGCACGCTTCACGCGCCATACTTGTGTGTCGTCAAGTTCCATTATGCGTTAAACAAAAAAATCTGGAGCCTACATTTTTGATTGTTCAAAAAAACTTCATATACGTTTTTGATGTGAAATTAGTTTTTTGATATTTTTTTTATTTCTGGAGTTATTAGCCAAGAACCGAATTTCAGCCAATAACTTTTTTAGGGTCTGCCGGCACCTTACAGCTGTTTTTATCGTATGCTACAGCAAAAAAATACTTATCCTGAAAAATTCAGCTATATAACATTTAGTGACGCCTTAAAACTCCTAAGTCCTAATCCGTTTGACCTGTTTTATACATATTCTTTACTTGTAATATGTAAAATGAAATAATAAAATAAAAACTATCCACTATTACCAAGTGGGTATCGAATGAAATCTCGTTAAAACACCAATTGAAAAATATATAATTTATTTCTCTTTCATGTATTTTCTTTACATTTCCCTAAAATTGTTGCCCTTCCACCATATTTTAAGTAGTACCACTTAATTACAAAATTAACTTGAAATCATTAAAATAGAACAGAATAGAATAGAAAGTTTATTGTGTCTTAAAAATTCATACAAAAACATAAAGGGTATTAGGTACAGTAGAAACTGATATTTAAACCTAAACCTAACTGCAACAATACATATCCCCGTAAAATTAATTAATACTTTAAAACAATAATTAAAATGTTCAATACTATAACAAAGTGATGTCAAATAAATAAAAATAAATATATCAAGAGATTCAAATCGTCCTAAGTTCATTGCTTTTAATCATATTTATTATTTCTTTTTGAACATCGTATATGACATTTGAAAAAGATCAACTGGAGGTGAATTGTATACATGTGGTGCCAAGTAGGAGAAGCTAGAGCAAAAACCAGTAATGCGATGGCGTGGCAAGTCTAGTGTGTGTGGAACGTGCCTGAGAATACGTTCATTGCGTCTTACAAGGTTACTATCTAAATAAGCAGGTAATTTGAATTTTAAAATATTATATACCAGACAGCAGAAATGAACGAACCTTCGTTCCTGCATTTTTAAAAGTTCAAATTGACGAATGTAAGGAGTTACATGAGCGAATCGGGGGATATTAGTGATGAATTTCATACTTAAATTTTGCAATTTTTGTAATTTATCTTTTTGATCTGCTGTTAGACATGGCCCTACTATTGCGTCACAATAGTTTAGGTTTGAGAGAACTAAAGATTCAATTAATATAATTTTGATCTTGGTATCTAAATCAGATTTAAATGAAAATAAATGTTTTAACTTAGTAAGTAAGTAAGTAAGTTTTATTCCGTTTCATTGGACAAATGTATAAAACAGGTCAGTTAAACAAACTTAGCTCATAACTAATAAAATGTAAATATAAAAAACATAAAATGTAAATGTAAAAAACATATAAACACAAAATTTCGGACAAGCAGAGAAACACATAAATAAGTATATAAAATACACAACCTATAAGTAAAAAACATTACATTACAATTTAAAATTAAAAATTCTTGAATGGAGTAAGGCTCAATATCACATATATACTTGAAAGCTTGCTTCTTGAAACTGTTGAGATGAAAATTATCTTTGAGGCTTGTAGGGAGTCTATTAAAAAATTTTATTGCTGCGTAGTAGGGTCCCTTCTCAGTCAGAGTTAGACGGTGTTTAGGATATGTATATATATCTTCTTTATTTCTGGTTTCATAAAAATGACTAAATTGAGATGGTTTGTTTGCTTGTAAATACATTAAGCAGGAATAGATATATATGCCTGGAACTGTGAGCATGGCATTTTCTTTGAAACACCCCCTACAGGACTCATTAAACTTTTTCTTGAAAATTATTCGTATAGCTCTTTTTTGCAATATATGAATTTTGTACACATCGGTGGAGCCACCCCATATAATAACCATTTCTTAGACTATTATTCACATGTTCAATGAACTTTAATTTACGGTCTGTTATCAGACCAAGATCTTTGGCACTGTCTACGGGTTCCAATTGTGATTCATTCAGGCTTATTGTTAGGTGTTGGTCTTGTTTGTGAAATAGGATATGTTTGCATTCGGGTTTAATATTAATGAGTTCTGCTTGCACCAATCACTTATTTCTGAGAGATCAAAATTTATTTTGTTTTGCGCGTCCATAGTATCTTGTACAAAGAAACTATAGTATATGTGAATGTCGTCTGCATAGAGTTGCATATTACAGTAAATAAGTATTGTTTGCAAATCTGAGGTAAAAATACTGAACAGTAGGGGCCCTAGGACTAAGCCGTGGGGTACCCAAGAAATAAGATTCTTTGGTTCTGAATATATCTTACCCGCTGGACTGTTTAAGCAGACAATTTGCTGACGACCTCTCAGGTATGATTCCATCCAACCAAGGAGGTTATTAGAAAGTCCATAATATATTTAAGTTTGGCAATCAAAACATCAATACTGATAAAATCGAAAGCCTTCGACATATCAAGTAGTATTAAGGACGTATTTTTTTATTGATCTGTAGCGTCGAGAATATCATCTACGACTGTCGTCAATGCTGTGGTGCTACTATGTTTTTCTCGAAAGCCCCATTGGTTATGAGGCAGGACCTTATTTATAGGTACATAAGTCGCTAATTGCTCATGTAATGCAGCTTCTGCGATCTTTAGTGGAACTGATAATAGACTTATTGGCCTTAGATTGTTATCAGGATCACTCTTTTTTGGTATTGGCTTTACAATGGATGATTTCCATAGAGAGGCAACACTACCCAGCTCGAATGAAATATTTATTATATGTGTGAGTGGAACAGAAATAAGCGGGAGGCTTAACTGCAGCATTTTTCCAGAAATTTCATCAGAGCCCATAGTGTACGGTTTGTTTTTTTTTTATCAGTTTTGAAATAAAATAAATACACATAGTTAGGACAAATTAATGTTATACATATATATGTAACAATGTAGAAGTATAATGTAGATTAATGTTAAATTTAAAACTTTGTACTGAATTTTGATTAGGTATGTACTTTCTTTTTGTAATTTAATTAGCTATTGCTAATAAACCTATTATTAGTTTCAGCCTGAACTGGTATGTACTCAAAACATAACGAATTGCTAATGTTTGCATGATAGTTATTGTCAATTTCAAGGGTTGGGATAGAGTCTATGGAATGATAATTTATTAAGTCAGGGTTATCGAATTTATCTGGCAAATTAGTTACTGACTGCTTATTTACAACACTTTGACTTTGTAAAATGCTCCATAATTTTTTTGAATCCGAATTAGATTCATTTAATTTTGAAGTATGCTCTTTTTTCATTTTTTATGGCACATGCATAAAGGTTTCTAATATGGCAGTAATATTTACAACTTGATTGTGACTAAGTTTTTTTGGTATCTATTCCAAGCATTGATTTTCATGTTTTTCATGTGTCTTCAGTTTTGAGTGAACCAGGGCCTATTTAGTTTCTTATTTTGTCGAAATTGTGTCACAGTAGGCGCATGCTTGTCAGATAGATCTATTATGGTTTTATTAAAATATTCCACCTTTTCGTCTAGCGATTCCATACGGTATATAATATTCCAGTTGATCCTATTCAAGTCATTTTGAAAGGATTCTATATGGAAATTTTTATAAGATCGAAATATATTTATATTGTTCGAGGTTACAAAATTGATGTTTATTTTACAAGCAATTATGTTATGATCAGACAAACAAATGTCCAAAACGTCACTTTCAAGAACCTCATGGTCATTATTCACTATTATTACATCTAATAATGTCTCTGATTCCTTTGTTATCCTTGTAGAGGATTGAATTATTTGCTTAGATGAAAATTCACGTAAGATAGTGTTTATATAGTTCCAGTAAATGTTATTTAATTTCATATTTATATCCCCTAGTACAATATAATTTAATAGATTATTTTTCATAAAATGACAAAAAATATCTCTTAACACATCTATGTCTACATAATGACTACTTGGAGATCTATAAATTACAGAAATACCTAGGTATATTATTATTATTATTATTAGATATGTTTGTTTTAATTACTAGATATTCACAGTTTGATTGAACAGACAAGTTGAGTACAGTAAACCTTATTTTATGACAGATAAATGGCGACTCCATCTCCTCGTGTAGGTGTATCTTTGCGTATTACCATCGAGTTGAAATGCATCATCAGGGTCATCCGAGAACAGTCATGATTCACTTATGGCAATAATTTGATATTTATTCGAAGCAGTAAAGTCCTTTAGCTCCGAAAGTTTGCTCTTTAGCGAACGAATATTCATGTGGCACATTGTTACCCCATTTTTAGGCGTTTGGGGTTCAGTTACGAGACAAAAAAAATCACTATGTTCGTAATGTGTCGTCAACTCTCGGTCCAACAATGCCGGCTCGATGCTACAAAATTTGCTCTCTCTGTACCGTCTTCTCTGTTCAACTATTTCTTCCTTGCTATAGCGCTATTTGTCAACTCCTGGGTACCCCGAATTTTTATTTTTGTTTTGTAACGAATAATGAATTTTTTCACAAATTCAGGTTTGATTTGACGGTAGAAATAATGTTTTCCTTCTTTTTCCTATAATGATTTCAATCTTTCATGGGATGGTTAGGTGGTTAGGTTAGTTAGGTTGATTTTTATTTTGCTATCTAATTGTTAATAAGCTTAAATAAGCCTACATGGCTGCAGTGCCCTCGGAGTCAGCATGATTCCCTGCAGGTTTTTTAACATTGGAAACGTTAATGTTCGGGAGTTTTATCCAAGGCTGCCGACATGAAAAAAAAAATGTCGACATCACGTAATACTGAGCAAGTGTGCACAGTATCATATATAAATCCCATATGCGACACTGAAAAGGACAGAGATATTTTGTGCAACACTAGCAGAAATATATCCAGGTTAAAGAGCCGAGACTCATACGCATAAACAGTTTAGCTGCAATAAAAGATTGAATTTTCGTAAGACGTACAAATTTCACTATTATTTTAAAATAAGCGTTACTAATGATACAAATAGGTAATGTAAGGAATTATGCGATGTAGGTAAATGTAGTGTATGATGCAGATAATATAATTATACGATTAAAATCCTCTATTATTACCTACTTCAGTCAGGTACTAAAATTCCGATTCAGATTATCCGAATCATCCCGAGCGTATTTAATCTTGACGTGTCAAATCCACGGTAAAAGTCCGAGGTCGTCAGCGGCATTTCTATGGTCAATGGTAATGGCTATGCAGCGGGAAGTAGAAGTGCTCAATAATATAGAGGACATGGAAGAAAACATCAATCTCCCACAGGATAGTATTTGTAGTGATACTCTAAAGACTCACATAAACATTAAAGATAAGGTTCTAAATCTAGTACATGTTAATATAAGAAGTATAAAAAAAAATTTGACAATCTTTTAGTATTTTTACATGCATTTGAATTGTTTTATTGTGACATCATAGTACTAAGTGAATGTTTTCAGCACACATGCAATCAATTTAATATACCTGGGTATAATATCCATTATAATAATGCAAATTTGAACAAAAATGATGGAATGATAATTTATACAAAACAAAATCTGAACGTACATATAATTGATTATAAATTATCAAAATCACTTGTTACCTTAAGTAAAATTACCGTTACAATACAAAATATAGCAGTTGGTATCAGTTGTGTGTACAGACCTCCCTCCACAAATGAAAGGCATTTCATAGAAGATATTGAGATACATTTAGCAGAAAATTTAAAAAGCCAAATAGAAATCGTTATTGGAGATATTAACCTAAATATATGTGATAATAATAATGAGCATATTAATTTATATCTATCTACTTTGAATGAATATGGTTTCTCGCCATTTATTACTTGTCCTACGAGAGTAACATCAACGACAGCATCATGTATTGACCATATATTTGTAAGAAGGAAATTAAATTCTGAGCGTATTTGGTATCAATCATTTGTACTAAATTCGGACTTAACTGATCACTACCCAATAATGTTAAACGTATTATTAAAACCAGTAAACCAGACTACTAATAAATTGATAAAAACTAAGGAGATAAAAATAGAAAAAATAGATTATGACAAATTAATAAATCTACTACAAACTCAAGATTGGCAGTCTGTAATAAATACTTCTATAGTTTGTACGATGAATCTTTGCGTGTGCGTCATAAACAAGAACCGTATGAAGTAATCCGTTGAAGGTCACTACTTCTCTTCAGCAGTGACGTGCATAAAAAAAACGAGAAATTTGTTTTTACTCTCAGTCATCATCCGACAAATTATAGAAGCCATATTTTTTTCGTATATACTCTTGAAATGACAATTAATTTTGTAGAATAATAACAGATATATTATGTACCACTAATTATGGTTATAACAATGAAGCTTAAAAATGTATTTTCATCAAAAACGCAAAAACGCCACTGATCTCAAATGACAAATATTATAGCCGTTGACAACACTTCACTACGACAACTGTTCATATCGACGTCTCTTTTTAATTCCACTTGAATTTATCGTTCGGCTGTCTTAGCATGCTCGAGCGGTTAGAAGACATACGTAACTAAATATTTACTCGCCTCAATGCGTTCTGCAACCGCACATATGTCCTAGCTAATTTCATACGCGCGCAAACATTCATCGTACGGACTATAATTCGGCAGTAGCAACTGATGCCTTCTATAAAATATTCCTGCATTGTTATGGGCAAGCAAAAAACACTAAAATAATAAATATCCCCGAACAAAGAAAAAAAAAGCCATGGATCACCAATGGAATAATAAATTCAATAAAGCAACGTGATAAAATGAAAAAAAGATTATTGCAATACCATAGTGAAGAATTAAAAAATCAATATAAGCTATACCGCAATTCCATAAATAAGCTTATTGCCAGGTGCAAAAATGATTTTTATCAAAATGAAATTAAAAACAATGAGGGAGATATAAAAAAAACTCTATAAACTTATTTCAGAGGCAACAAATGAACAAAGAATTAACAGTAATGAAAATATAAACATCCTACTGGATGACGTTAAATTTGCAACTGATAAAGAAATGGCTAATCATTGTAACAATTTTTTTATAAATATAGGTAAACGCATGGCAGACCAAATCAAATCTGTAAATGAAGTATACTTAAGTCACATCTCTAATTCGTCTATGTTTCTCTACCCAGTTAACCACAATGAACTTATTAATCATATACATTCACTAAAGAATAATAGTGCTCCTGGGATTGATGGAGTGCCATCAAAAATCATAAAAGACATGCATATTTTTATTATAAAACCACTTCTACATATTATAAACCTAATTTTCAAAACAGGCACAGTTCCAATTCAATTCAAAACGACAATTGTTAGTCCTGTCCACAAAGCAGGAAGTAAACACGATATTAATAATTTTAGGCCTATAAGTGTAATGAACAACTTTGGTAAAATATTTGAGAAATGTCTTAAACTTCGACTGATAAAATTTTTCAATGAAAATAGTATACTATCAAAAAATCAATTTGGATTTGTTGGTGGATATAGTACATGTGATGCGATGTGTGAACTTGTGGGTCAAATAACTACACACCTCAATGTTGGCGAAAAGAGCATTGCCGTGTTCTTAGACCTGGCAAAGGCATTTGACACCGTACCTCATGACAAACTCCTTAGTATACTTGAAAACTATGGGGTTAGAGGTGTCGTGTTGAATGTCTTTAAATCATATTTAACTGATAGGAAACAAATGGTAAAAATTCGTAACTCGTATAGTGATTCTATTAATGTCGAAATAAGTGTTCCCCAAGGAACAGTCCTCGGACCCATTCTATTCATTGCGTACATAAATTCACTAACGAATCTTGAAATTAACGACACAATAGTTTCGTATGCAGACGATACAGCACTGCTCTTTTCGGGTAAAAGCTGGGATGAAGTAAGGGAACGGGTAAAATCAGGCTTGCTTAAAATAAAAAATTGGTTGGATCATCACAAACTAACACTAAATTTAACTAAAACTAACTACATTGCATTTTCAATTACATCTGCTAACCGTCCTAGTTTTTCCAGCATCTCTATAAAAAATTTTGATAATAGCATTAAAGAAGTTTCAAATATAAAATACTTAGGTATAATAATTGATAAGCACTTAAAATGGGAAGATCATACTTTTAGGTTAAAAAATAATATTAGAAAATTAATTCACAAATTTTACTTGTTACGCGGTATGATGTCGAAAAATCTATTAATAATGGTATATAGAACATTGGTGGAATCCTTAATTAGGTATGGTATAGAGGTATGGGGCGGTCTGTACAACAACGCATTAAGACAGTTAAATGTTATACAAAATTTTATTTTAAAGGTAATATACAATAAAGGAAAGCGTTATCCAACAGCTTTATTATACAATGAAGATATATTTAATGTAAGATCATTATATATTCTAACGACATGTCTATATGTTCATAAAAAAAGAATTAAGAACTATGTAAATCATCAGCATGAAACTAGGAACAAAACACAAAATAATCTTCAAATTCCTATGAGCCATAAAGATATAAACCAACGATTTTTGATTTATCTTGGACCTAAGTTTTACAATTTGCTGCCAGTTAACATTAGACATATAAAAAACTACAAAAAGTTTAACAAAAAATGCAGAACTTATATTACTGAGAGATACAATGACTTCATAAATATTCTATAAATATATTTATAGGTAAATAATTTACCAGTATTAGTTTAATTTTAATTTTAGGTTATTAGTTAGTTAAGGTGTATTTATCACCAAGTTATTTATGTTAATAAATTACTGTTTATGGTTTTACAAAATATGTATAGTTATCAATTATACTTAGTTAATTATCTTTAAGCACATACAGCTGTTTAATCAGCTAGGTGCTATATCAAAAAAATCCCTAAAATTAATGAGTGTTGTACTTTAAGAAATATGTAATTGTAATTGATTGAATTTTGAATTGAATAAATTGAATTGAATTGAATTTCTGCTAGATCAAAGGAGTGTCGCATATGGGATTTATATGTGGCAGTATGAGTATGCGCGGAGAACATGAAGTTATAATGCAGTTGTGGTCAGCGACAATCGTAGTTGCCATAGATTCACAAAGTTTGAAAATTAATTTAACATGTACCTAAAATCATGTTTGTTGGGACGAGGCGAAGCCAGCTTCGGAATAAGTTTATGTTTTATGTATGGTGTTATCATTTCCAATGTTCCGATGGTTGCAAGGAAGGCAAAATCTGTGAATTTTTTTTTATGTCTAGACCATTACAAGGCAGATACAAATATCGATACTTCCACTATATGGGTCTGGATACTCTTATTGCTCTCTTGGACAACGGACAGCTCTTATATTTAGAAAACATTATACTCTCCCGAATCCTATCATTTTCTGGCCACACACATGGGGGACAGAAAAATGCACAACAGTTATTGAGTGAAAACCATATGGCAAGCGGTAAAGTCATCCTCCAAATCTTTAATAATAATAATAATAATAATAATATTTTGTTTGTCTTTGGGGCTACATTATTTGTAGATAAGATAAGTCACAAAAGAACTGTAAAACACAAAAGTTAAAATATACATACACATACAAAGAGAGAATAAAAATTACAATAATAAGACTTAAAAGTTACATTAAAAAAGAAACTAGTTGAGTTTATTTAAGATTACATATCTAGAAATATTTGTTCAGTTTGGATTTGAGAAAGAATTTAAGTATGGTTGCATGGTTGCATGTCTCAGCTCACTACTAATTAAAAAGAAAACAAAAATTTTATTATTAGGATTTATTTACATTTGATAAATTAACTCTCATAAAATAAACAATATTAAATATTTACAAATTCCATTAACAATAAATAGATACTTAACATATTTTACACATTTAGAATACATCACACAGCTTTAACAATTTGAGTTAAATCATTTTCTTCAACATTTTTGCCTCGGGTAGCTTGGTAGGCATCACGTTCTTTGTCAGGATGTTTTGTTGGTAGAATAGGAGAATGGATATTGGCTTTTGCATGAAACCTGAAACGAAGGAGTTACATGTAGCTCACTGCTAATTTGAAAGAATAATTAAAATATAGCAGTAGTTTATAAGTCCAACAAAGTTACTTTTTCAAATAAACAAATCTATCCATTATACTCCAGTGAAATTAGACAAAAAAATTGAAACTTCGTAATAATTCGCACAGAGCTGAAAATTGATACAGACTTTGAATGCATTATTACAAATAAAATGTCAAAAATCCCTACCAATCCCATGTCGGCGAAAAATTTTATTCAAGGTGAAAGTTCACAAATATCAGTTTTTCGCGTATTTCTCGTAAATGATAAGTGTTATCGTAAAAGTAGGTCATACAAAGTTTGTAGATCATGCAATTATCTACAAAAACTGTTTCAAACTTTTTTTTTTATGAATCATCATTCATGAGATACCCAATTTCAAAAGTTGGAAATGGAAATGTATTTATACGCGGCCTGTATACGTCATTGACTTTCAATATAAGTAAAAATATGGAAATATTGGTTTATGTGTGATTCACACACTAAAATACATATAAATTATACGATTCCGAATATGCTATTGGTCCCTAACTCTGGAGCACTATAAAAAAATTGAATTGAATATAGACAAATATAAATATTGTCTAAATGTTATTTGTGGAATTATCTTAATTTTTTTCATCTTCAATTCTTTGGGACTTCCTGCCACATGTATTTTTTATTTTTAAGCGGTGCTCGGGGAATCTACAAAATATCACAATTAACCAGTATGTTACTGGTAAATAACCTCTACTCCTGTGACTTTTAACAGATGAGATTTCCGAAACGTCAGCGAAATATTTAATTTCAAGTTTTTATACTTATTTGTGATATTTATTTTAAAAAAAACAACCTCTAACTGATCCTTTGATGTAAAAGTCATAGGCGTAGAGGTTATTTACCAGTAACATATTGGTTCATTGTGATATTTTGTAGATTCCCCAAGCACTGGTTAAAAAGAAAAAATACATGTGGCAGGAAGTCGCAAAGAATTGAAGAAGAAAAAAATTAGACAAGTATAGATATTTAAGTTTTGTAAAGATTCACGGAACAATACAAGAATACAGTTATTCTGTCTTCCTTCAACATCTGCTGTTGCTTATCAACATTTATTCCGTATCTACTATCAAATTCAAGTATGCCTAGGCAAACGAACTGGATCCAGAAGACTGGGGATGGAAATTAATAGACAATAGTTTGGAGCCAATTCAAACTCTTCTCCCGCCTGCTCCAGAAAAACTTCTTAATACTATTTTCTGTAATTGCAAGAAGGGTTGTAATAATAACTGTGGCTGTAAAAAAGTCGCATTATTTTGTTCACCTGTATGTACCAATTGCCAAGACCAGTCTTGCTCCAATGTTGAACCAAATACAACAGATGAGAATACTTATGATATCAACGAGGAGATAATTGATCCATCTTTTTTCATACAATTTACAAAAATCCAGCAAGGAGAGGAAGAAAAAGGCAAAGAAGAAGAAGGCAAAGAAGAAGAAACCAAAGAAGATAACTGATTCATCTTCTTTTTTAAAACAATTTACAAAAATCCAGCAAGGAGAGGAAGAAGGCGAAGAAGAAAGCGAGGAAGAAGATATGACCCTTTAAGTAGAATTCGAAGATTATTAATCATACGACAATTTTTAAAAGTCAACAATAATCCATACCACTTTGATAATTACCAACAGTACCATTTTTTCAATCAATAGGAAACAGTCTGATCAGACATGCTTAATCATAATCGATCATGGATTATGCCTACTGGGGAAACCATGTTAAAAAAAATGCGCCAAGTACACTACGTCATACGTGGTGCGGATATGTGTGGATATTAAGCTAAATACGACGTTTCCAACTTCTGAAATCGCGATATCTCATGAATGATGATTCGTAGGAAAAAAGTATAGAAACAGTTTTTGTAGATAACTGCTTGATCTACAAACTTTGTATAACTATTTTTACAATAACACTTATCGTTTAAGAAAAATACGCGAAAAACTGATATTTGTGACCTTTAACCTTGAATAAAATTTTTAGCTGACATGGGATTGGTGGGGACTTTTGACATTTCATTTGTAATAGTATATTCAAGGTCTGTGCGAATTCTTACAAAGTTGAATGTATATTTTGACTGGAGTATTACATGGTTATGTTATATAATAAGTAATAACATTTTATTGGTGAAAGTGTTTTGTAAATATTAGAAGTATGTCTGCTATTTAAAATAATAACAAATGTTACATAAAAAAATTTTCAAGTGTACAACTTAGATATTGCTAATTGGCAGCTTTAAAACGGTCGGATCAAAATTTAAAAAAAAAGCATCTCTTGATTATATTGTATTAACAAAAATAGGCTATGCTTGTAAACAAACAAATGTTGGTACTTCTCGAAAAAGCAATATTACATCATAAAAGGTCAGTAGCTCAGTAGTTACTGTGTCCTGCTTGCCCTCTGGGCATACCTAGAGAAGCGAGTTCGAGCTCCATCTACTATAAAATCTGTATACAGAAAAATTTCTTTTTCTACATTTTGTGATCCATGCACTCTATTTGTCGTATAGTACGTTTCACTATATTACACTATTCGTCACGGTTTGTTTCCTCATCAAGTTCTTTCTTATTAGCTCTTCGGTGACACCAGCCCAACATTTTAGAGGACATCCTCTTCATCTCTTGCTATATAGTTATCCCTGAATCGTCAACGGTTTTATATTGTCCTCTCATTGGTTGATATGGCCACAAAATGAGAGGGTTCGAGAGAATATGATGCTGGAGAGTCTCCTTTGGGGAGGTATTTCTTGGAGAAGTCGAGCTATTAGTGTAATGGTTGTGTAGCAAAATCTTAGCAAACATCTCCACAACCACATCTTGAAAGCATCAATCATTTGTCTGCTTCCTTAATGGTGCATGACTCAGGAGCACAAAGAAAGATAGAGAAAACTAGAGTGTTAGAGTCGGGTAAAGTTTAAAAAGACTGTTGTATGAATTAATATTGCACATACGTTTTCACTATCTCTTGCACACAAACTTAAAGCCATAGCCTAAAGACATTGTCAATGTATGTCTACCAAGATTCTTTCCCACTTCTTTTGAGACGGAAATATGAAATGTACACTGAGGAGTGAGAAACATAGTCATAAGCTCAGCGATTCTCAAACTGTGTGATTTGACGACGAATATTATTTATTTCCGTGAACTAACACCACTCTAAATATGAAAAACGTCTTTATATGAAATATTTAAGTTATTTTTAGTGGTAAATAGTGGATATTCATCCGTTAAACGAACAATATCAAACCACTAAGTTTTACAATTTTCTATTACGTACATAGTACACGTCTTAGAGCAGAACAAAGTAGCTAGCCTAGCTCAATCGGTAAGATGCTCGATGCAATAAATATAAATGGGGTTGGTGCGGGATCGATCCCCAGCATGTCTCCTTTTTTTTTTTTTTATTTCATTAAGCTCTATTAAAAGTTAATAATTTTCGTTCTACAATTTTTATTTTATTAAACTGCGCCTCGAATTTTGTTAAAACTTTATTTTCCCCAAAAATGTGTTTTTTTATTTTGTCAACTAGAATTTTTATTTATTACCGCTAAAAGAAAAATAATTTATTTTCGTTATTGTCATAGAGATTTCAGATTTTTTTTTTTGTTATATGAAATATTTTATTTTTACTGACATCGTTTCCCCTACTAATACTACGATCCTATCCTTTCCTGGCAAAAAATGCCCAAACCTTCCCGTGTCTCTTGCTGGACTGTAGTAATATTAGTCTTTGATTTCTTTTTCTGATCACTCATTGTGAATTGGGCAATTCATTTTTTGTTATCAGTTTCATTTGTGCCCGAACCTATATACCTACAGTGTCCGTCGTAAAGTTGGCTACATATCGGAAAAATTTGTATTATTGAGATTTCTAAAAAATGCTATATTGGGGGTTCGTTTCTTTTTTTACATGCAAATACCTTTATTCAACTAAAATACATACAGTTTTTGTCGAAACTAATCAAATATTTGTGAAATAGACACAAGAGTTTATTATTTTTCATATAGTAATTAATGGTAGGGGTAAAATTTGCACTTTTTTATTTTCCTCATATCTGCTTCAAAATCGATATGTATATATATATATATATTAGTCGCGTCATTTTGGCATTTTACCTCAAAAAAAGGTACAGGGTCAATTGACTACGTTTCTAGACCCAGACAGGTTGCTACGGGAGTTCCCCAAGGGAGTGTGTTGGGCCCCTTATTATTTATTGTATTTTTCAATGATGTTGTCCCCTCTTTGCATGACACATTTATTTCCCTATTCGCAGATGACGCAGTTACCGCTGACAGTGAGAGTAACATCAATCTATTATCTACAAAAACAAATACCACAGTTTCCCTGATGGAGAATTATTGCTCGACTAACGGCTTAGCTTTAAATAATTTAAAAACCAACCTAATAGTATTCTCTACAAAGCAGCTTGACATCAACTTATTAGTAAGAGCTAATAATAAAACCATCATACAAAACGAAACTATAAAGTACCTTGGTGTACATATTGACTCTCTTTTAACATGGAATGATCACGTTGACTCGTTATTATCCAAATTATCTACACATTGCTTTCTTATATGGCAGATGAGAAAATTTGTCAATATAGATATATTAAAAATGTATTATTATGCATATGTACAGTCAATGCTTAATTATTGTGTTATCTGCTGGGGTAACTGCAGTCGCATAAATGAAATCCTTATATTGCAGAAAAAGATTTTACGTACTATGACCTTTAAAAATATACGTCATTCCTGCAGAACTCTATTCAAAGAACTTGATATTTTAACAATACCATCCCTTTACATACTTAAATGTGTGTCCTATGTAAAGTCTCATTATGACAACTATATTCCCAGGGATAACTTTACTGAGCATGATTTAAGAATCAGTCAAAATCTGACAATTCCCCAACACAAACTGTCAATAGTAGCAAATGGTCCCAATGTCATGTCCATCAAGCTATACAATAAACTCCCTAAAACCATAAAAAGTATAAATAGCATTCATCTCTTTAAAAGCACAGTTCGAGCCACTTTAATCAGTCACAGCTTTTATTCCATAAAAGAATATTTAAGTTGTACTAGTTTTCAGGAGCGTACTTAGTAAAATTAGCAATCCTCGTCCTTATTTATTTTTCTGTATTCTGTTTACTACACTATGGTTTCGTCTTGAGTTGTGTTTTAATGTATATTTTACAATGTTTTACAATTTTATGACTATATTTCTATACCCGTAATAGGGTCCTATGAAAATAAAGATATTATTATTATTATTATTATTTTTGTGGCAGAGTTCAGAAAGGCATTTAGAAAAAACAGTACCTTTAATTTTTTAGCGGAAATGTTTGGTTTAAATTTTGGACCAATAATTGGCCAATATTAATGGCCAATTTAATTTAATTAATTGAAAAATTTGTTATCATACACAACATGCCATAGAATTACACGAAAATGGTTACTCTGGGGGTTTTTGAAGTCGCTAATCACCAATCTGAAGTCCGATTTGGGGAATTCAAAACGGCGGACCGGAAATCGGGCCATTTTCCATAAGAAATGACAATGGATATCTTGGCCTTGAAAATCTGTGCTAGGAGGTTTTCGAGGTTGCTGATTACGAATCTGAGGTCTGATTTGGTAAATTCAAAATGGCGGACCGGAAGTAGAGTTCATTTATCAAGAACAACTCGTATCTTTTTCGCTTTTGGACTGAAAATGAGTACTCGGGGGTTTCTGAGGTCTCTGATAACGAATCAAAGGCCTAATTTACGAAATACAAAATGTCGGACCGGAATAACACTCTATTTCTCCTGAAAACTCGTATTATTTTCTTTTTTGGGCTGAACGTGGGGGGGACTCGGAGATTCTCGTTATCGCTGATAATGAATCTGATGTCCAGTTAGGGAGAATTCAAAATGGCGGACCGGAAGTAGTATATTTTTCAGGAAATACTTTTTTATTTTTCATACTTTCAGCCCGAAAAAGTAAAAAATGAGAGGTTTTCCGAAGAGATTGACTGTTCCTACCATGTCCGCCATTTTGAATTTCGTAAATTGGACCTCTGATCCGTAATCAGCGACCTTAAAAACCCCTGAGTACTCATTTTCAGCCCAAGAACGAAAAAATATGAATTTTTACTGATAAATTGACTCTACTTCTGGTCCGCCATTTTGAATTTACCAAATCAGGCCTCGCATTCGTGATCAGCGACCCCAGAAACCCCCGAGTAACCATTTTCGTTTAATTATATGGCATATTGTGTATGATAACAAATTTTTCAATTAATTTAATTGAATTGTCCAATTATCGGAAAAGAAATGAAACCAAACATTTCCTCCAAAAAATAAAAGGTACTGTTTTTTTAAATGCCTTTCTGAACTCTTTGCAACAAGAATTAAGTCAATTGACCCTGTACCTTTTTTTTGAGGTTTTCAGATTTTTCATGCTAAAATGACGCGACTGTATGGAGTCCTTGTTGTATTCTATATGCACTTTTTCTTCATAAAATTTTTCGATATCTTAACAATTTGACCCATTTTTCGGTACCACCGTCAACTATTTTTTACAGTCCTGCCAAACCGGTGATCACATGACATGTGTCAAAATGTAATTTTTTGTTGTTGGACATGCATAAACAAACCACCAATAGAGTTTTTTAGAAATGTACAAAATGCAATTTTTTCCCACATGTAGCCAACTTTATGGACACTTCCACTAAAATTATGAAGTTACTAAATTAATAATCTTAACATTTTATGATATTTTTTATATATTTTTAAAATTATTTAGCGATATCATTGCTGAGAACTGTTTGAGAACTACTGGTATTTCTTATGCTTTAAATAAAATCTTAGTTCAGACGTTTTAGCGGCCATGACACACGTCAGTTTAAATTGTACCCGACTCTAGCACATCTGACCTTTGTGCATCCAACGATACTTCTGTAGACATACAAATTTTATCAGTGCCCTTGAAAATTATTATATGAAGCAATCAGCCACTACTATACTTGTAGCACCATCTGCAATGTCGCGGTGGTAAGTTTGGTACTACCGGGACCAACTTCATCATGCCATGTCTACAATTTCAGATAAAATCATCATATTATATTATAACGGTTGATAATGAGGTTTAGGGTCAAACTCATAACTCAATTGGAGTTTATGTGGAGAATGGCGTTTTTTCAAATGGCCATTATATGCAGCTAAATCTAAAGGTGGTCAGTCATACAATCTTTTCATATATGCACTTATAGAAGAAAATTTGTCGTCACCCAGGCAAAGCCAGGTATATCTCAACTAGTAATTTTTCATCATAAATTATCCTCAGAAAGTGGTTAGATTCGCACTATAAACTGTAAATCCTGTCTAAAGCACTTTGAACGGTAGTAGGAGTTATCCTCAACTTACAACATATATCGGGTGGCCACGAGTCAATATACGCCCCCAATATTTTGGTTGTTTTTGTATCTAAAAATTTGGTTTTTGGTACAAATAAATTAGACAATAATAGGCTACTTTTAGACTAACAGGAATGTTATGCAGCGTAGTAAAGTAAACTCCATCATGCTCTACGCAGCACCGGTGTGGGAGAAAACCATGGAGGTGCAGAGAACAAGGAGGTATCTTGAAAGAGTACAGCGCTGCGCTGCGCTAAGGGTATGCAGTGCATATAGGACGACGTCGTATGAAGCAGCCCTAGTAGTGGCGGGAATACCGCCGATCGATCTGCTGGCGAAGGAAAGGAAGGAGATTTATGATGGTACGGAGAGAAGGGAAGCCAGAGAAATGCTGTTCGAAAGATGGCAGGAAAGGTGGGATGGCTCTGCAAAAGGAAGGTGGACGAGGCGTTTGATCCCAAACGTAAGAACATGGGTAGGGAGGAGGCACGGGGAGGTGGGTTTCCACCTCACACAGGCCCTGACGGGGCATGGCGCCTTTGGAGAATATTTATATGACATAGGGAAGACCGAAACCCGTGAGTGTGTATACTGCGGAGAGAATGACGACGCAGAGCACACACTGTTCTTCTGTAGGCGATGGGCGGACGAAAGAGTTAGCTTAGGGCTGTTGACGGCAGACAATATAATCGGACATATGCTGGAGTCTGAGCAGAATTGGACAGAAGTGGCAGCGGAGATAGGGAGGATAATGAGAGTAAAGGAGGAGGAAGAGAGGGAACTCTACCCGAATCCGTAAACGGAAGTACACACCAGAGAGATTGCCCCCTGTGGCCTGATGGGAAGCGAAAGCAGTTCCAGGCCACGAGGAAACACAGAAACTGGAGGGGTTTTAGCCGGTAGAAGTCCGGCACTACCCGGTGCGCTAGACCCCTGCGCCGGGTGTCCATGAGGATTTCCCCTCCCCCCCAAAAAAAAAAAAAAAAAAAAAAAAGACTAACAGGAATGAAAATATCACTTCCGGTTGAACCGGAAGTGACATCAACTTTTTTTTCTTAAATGGAATGACTATATTTCTTTGATGGTTTCTCATTAAGCATAAATTTCTAAGTGCAACAGTTTTTTCAAAATTTCCAAAAAATAAGTGAGATACGAACAATTTTTTAATTTTTTCAAAATGGCCACGTCAGATGAATGCGATGTAAGAAAATTACTAAGTAGGCTATGGAAATTATTAGTAAGGTTGTAGACTTGTCTGTAAAGCAGAAAATAGTTGTTTGAATTATTATACAGTATTTTTAGTTTTTTTTTCAAAAAAACGGTATTTCATTTTCATTTCCGTAGGGGTCCTATGGAATTTTTTTTAATGGAACTGTGCCATTTCTTTTATTAATCAGAAATAATGATTCATAAACTATAATTTCTTCGCCATTAATCATTTCTTAACGATATCCTTCGTAATAATAGAAGTATTTTTAAAAAGTATACACAAATTAAACAAGAAATAATTTTAATAGGTATAACGTTACAACCATGAATAAATTACCAAGAATAACAAAACTATTTAAAACCTAAATTACAATAAACCATTATAAAAATTGTTCAAACTGTTCACCGTTATGATTAATACACAGAGTAGCGAGATTTATCGTTGCACGTCTAACACTCTGTAATTGTTGAGGTGTTATTTGTGCAATTTCGTGTCGAACTCTTTCTTCCAGATCTTGCCTTGTGGTTGGAGCAGTCATGTAGACTCTATATTTCAAATGCGCCCAAATACAAAAATCGAGTGGGGTTAAGTCAGGCGACCTTGCAGGCCATCTGACTGGACCACGGGTCCCAATCCAACGATCTGGAAATAATTGATTTAAGTAATCCCTAACACTAATAGCATTGTGTAAAGTAAACCTCGACAATACTGGTATTGGGAATTTGATTAATCTGTGGAACTATTATATTTTGGAGAAATTCTAGATATCTTGGTCCAGTTAGAGTTTCGTTAAAAATTATTGGACCTATGATATGGTCGCCCAGTACGCCTAACCAAACATTGAAGCCAAACCGCTCCTGAAACCGCCCCTGTCTCATAATGTGAGGATTATCAATTGCCCAATATCGAGTGTTGTTTCGATTAAATAACCCAGGGTTTGTAAATCTCAATTCATCAGAACAAAATGTTTTTGATAAAATTCACATTTCTTAATTGGCGTAACTGTAACCAATTACAAAAGGTTATTCTTCGTTGATAATCATTCTCATACAAAAATTGATGCAATTGATATTTATAAGAATGATAGCCGTGTTTCTTTAAAATTTTTCTGGCTGATTCTTTGAAAACTGGTAATTCATGTTCAATTTGTCTTATCGAAATGGTTGGGTCAACATGCACTAAAGCTAATACATTAATTTCCGTTTCTTCATCCATCCACAATAAATCTTTCTTCAATTTCTACATTAGGTTCAGTTCTAAATTGTTGCTCCAACCGGGCGAAATAGTTTCTCGGAAGTTGTCTTCTTTCTGGATATCTCCGTCCATACAGACTTTGTGCTCTAGTTGCATCATGTCGAGTCTCTCCATAAATAATGATCATGTCAACTTTTTCATCTCTTGAATAATTTTCAGCCATTTTATATTAATTTTCTTGTTTATAACAACTTTAATACACTTGCTTCAGAAAATTAGTGAGTAAGTCAAGACTAATTCAATTGTTGCGAATGTCTGTTATTTTCATGGCTATCTGCAATTTGGGATTTAAATTTAAATTTAAATGACCTTATTAAAATGATTTGTTGGTGATTACTTTTTAAAAATACTTCTATTATTACAAAGGATATCGTTAAGAAATGATTAATGGCGAAAAAATTATAGTTTATAAATCATTATTTCTGATTAATAAAAGAAATGGCACAGTTCCATTAAAAAAAATTCCATAGGACCCCTACGGAAATGAAAATGAAATTCCGTTTTTTTGAAAAAAAACTAAAAATACTGGTACCTATCAGTAATTCAAACAACTATTTGCTTCTTTACAGGGCCACCCGGTATATAGTACTGACTACATCCATTATCAATCAAAATGTCAACCTGAGAAACGTCCACAACCTATAATGGCGCTGTTTGTTGTCTTAGAACATGGCAGACAAGAATAATGATATGAGAATTTTTCTCACTGGTGGAAACTTGATTTATAAATGAAATTAATTATTTAAAAAAAGAACCCTGCAGTTTTTTATAGTAAAAATGGATTTCAGTCGATTGTTCTGAAACTTGGAGAAAATGTTCTCCTGGTTAAAATTAAAATTCTCTGTGACCACCAGTCCGGCCGAATTCGATTTTTTGATCTAGAGGAGATTGAAACTGTGAACATCTGCGAAGGTCTGCTTAAATGTTCCATAAAATTTCTGAAAATATTCAGGCTCATTTTTTGGAGAAAAATAAGCATCTTTTGTCTCTTGGTGTTTTTTTTCAAAGTGCTTCCTTCTCCCGGAAAAAAATAAACAAAAAAAATATTTTTTTTTGTAATGTTGGGGGGGCATACATTGATTATTTTTACCTAAAGAATATGCCTGAATATTTTGGGATCTTTCTGTATATATGTATACAGTCTTTCTCGTTCAAATGATGAGAACAGACTTTCGTTCCATTTTGCACGTATATGTTTTTTTACACAAAAATGTTAACTCGAGATTCTATTGATAGTTATACTAGAATATTTTCAGCATTACATATAACACAAGAGTGAGATGATGTCTGGGTCAATACGTTCAATCTTAAGCAACTTGGATCATTTTCCATTATTTGGATTTTTTCTACTGTTTTAATATTGCAGTTATTACAGATTCGAGTTCTATCATCAACAATCAAAGGTGGTCTTTCAGCATCTGTACGCCTATTAATAGCAATTTCTTTTTTGGCTGCATTTATCTCAACATTCAGAGGCAGCATAAAACGGCGAAGAGTAGTCGTGTCACAAACGTAACAGTGAACTATAATATTCCTCCTATTCATTATTATATGCCAGATATAATATAAGCAGTATTTGAAAATCAGAAGAGGGAAACCGAAGGAAATCTATTCCTTAATATAGACAACATATTTAAGGAAGATACGAATATTGTATTTAACTAGTCAATTATTTTTTCTTCAAACGTTTGAAAAACATGACATTTCTTAAAATTTAGAGGCCTGTGCATTGCCATTAGCAGCGGGAGCTGCATCACAAAAGAATCATGTGTATCTCATACCGAATTTGAATGATAAAGTGGAATATTTCAATTCTTGTTTAATAAAACTGTTTGATACTCATGCTCCTGTTAAATTTATTACATGTAGTAGTGGAAGGCCATCTCAACCCTGGTTTAACGAGACACTACGTGATTTAAGGAAACAAAAAAGGCAATCGTGGTTGAAGTACAGAAAGACTAGACTTACTGAAAACAGAAATCAGTATTGCCTTCTACGAAATCACTATAACTACTCGTTAAAATTAGAAAAAAAAAAGTATTTCACAGAAACCTTACAATTACATCGTTTTGACAGCAAACTATTATGGTCTGATCTCAGAAGGTGGAATATACATGATAACAAAAATAAATCTCTTTCCTTATCACCAAACTTGGGAAGTGCAAATGATATTAATGGCTTCTTCCTCGATTCAATACCTAATTTATCAGCCCAACCCAACTCTTTAAGCACATTTTATTCTAAAGTGTTTTCTGAAAACAAATTTGAGTATATTCCTGTTGAACCAGATTTTATCAAACTATTGATATTAAAACAAAAACCTTATACAATGGGTCATGATAAGATTTCTGCTAGAATGTTGCAGCTAGCCCTCACTTGGGTAGTCGAGCCACTTACTCATATTATTAATTATTCATTCGAAATCGGTAACGTACCTAATCTGTGGACAACGGCAATTGTTAAACCAATCCCCAAAAAACCTAATTTCATCATTGAGAATTTATCTGATTTAAGACCTATCAGCTTATTGCCTGTACCCTTCAAAATCGCAGAAGCTTCTCTACACATTCAATTAACTGGGTATGTTGAGGCTTTAAACATATTACCATCTAAACAATCAGGGTACAGAAAAGGATTCAGTACAATAACCTCTCTATGTTTAATGAGAGATGATTTTATCAGGGCTATCGATAACCATAAGCTTAATTCTTTAACACTTCTTGACATGACCAAGGCTTTTGATTCAATTGATTTAAATTGCCTTTTAGCAAAACTTCATTACTACGGTATTAGAGATAACTGCTTACAATGGCTAAACAATTATTTATTTAATAGAAAGCAATGTACTATTCTTCAAACTTCTGAAAAAATTGAAATATCAGCTTCTCGTCCTATTACTTCTGGTGTACCGCAGGGATCTGTTTTGGGCCCTTTGCTATTCTCTATCTTTATTTCTGATTTGCAACATGTTGCTGAATATTGTAATATTTATATGTTTGCGGATGACATTTCGCTTAGTAGTAGTTTCTCACCTGACAATGTACAAAATGCAGTTTATGAAATTAACTCTGATTTAGACAAAATAAAGCAATGGTCTTATGATAATACCTTGCTGCTAAATCCAAACAAATGTCAACACATTCTAATTGGTTCTAACCAAAATATTAATAAAGTCACAGATTTTTCACTTACTATTAATAATTAGCAAATACCAACGGTTGAGCATATAAGAAACTTAGGAGTTACCTTTGACAATCAGCTTAAATTTACCAAACATGTTGACCAAATATGTCGTAAGGCATATTTAAGTCTAAAACAGCTTTTCCCATTCAAAGAATTTTTGGATGTTGGGACGAGAAAGATGCTAATTAATAATTTAATTATGTCACAAATGAACTATGAATGGTGATATCTTATATTTCATCTTATATCCTAAATAATTTACCTACTGAATTCCACAACATCTCTGTTACTTCATTGAAGTCCAAACTAAAGCAAGCTATATGTGATAATAGTTTAAATAATATTGACTTGACAAAATTTTAAGTAGATTTTATGTATATGTAAATACATCTATTTGTTTTTTTCTTTTTTTTTAAAGGTTCCTATGTATTTGCTGTATTATGTCTATTGTTTATTTTTTTATTGTACTATTGACTACATCTTTTAGGGTTAGGTTAAAATCATTTAAATGTGCCTGGTCCTTTGTGTGTGTATGTTTCTTTTTATATATATATGCACAATAAATGCTTTATTATTATTATTATTATATAGTATATGGCCCGTGTCTGTCTATTGAAAACAAAATGCGTATTCAAAGAATGCAAAATCATTGTATTCGGTTTTTAACTGATATACCACGTTACGCACATGTTACACCTTACATCCGAGACTTGGGCCTACTTAAACAAAACGAAGCTAGATTCGTGCATTACTCATGTGTTCTTAACAAGATTTTACAAACAGGATTGCCTGGGTACTTATCTAACAAAATTGTAAGACGTGATCAGGTTCATAACAGACACTTACGAAACATTACTAACCGGGTCACAGTACCCTTACATCATAGTGCTATTTTTTCGGGAAGCTTTTCTTATATTTCATCTTATATCCTAAATAATTTACCTACTGAATTCCACAACATTTCTGTTACTTCATTGAAGTCCAAACTAAAGCAAGCTATATGTGATAATAGTTTAAATAATATTGACTTGACAAAATTTTAAGTAAGATTTTATGTATATGTAAACACATCTATTTGTTTTTTTCTTTTTTTTAAAAAGGTTCCTATGTATTTCCTGTATTTTATTATGTCTATTGTTTATTTTTTTTATTGTACTATTGACTACATCTTTTAGGGTTAGGTTAAAATCATTTAAATGTGCCTGGTCCTTTGTGTGTGTATGTTTCTTTTTATATATATGCGCACAATAAATGCTTTATTATTATTATTAAAAGAGATCGAAACTGCGAAAAAAAAGAATTCATAGAATTTTATTAATTAGTTTAGGGTGAAAAAGGCGTTTTAGAGAAAAACGCCAGGAGCCTAAAGTTGCTTATTTTTGTTCAAAGAACACGCCTGCCAGTTTTCACAATTTCTTAGACAAAAATAATTTCGACCAAGAATTTCCCAAAATATTCAGGCATATTCTTTAGGTTAAAATAATCAACTTATGGCCCCCCAAGGAAGCATTTGGAAAAAAAAAAACACCAAGAGGATGCTTATTTTTATCCAAAAAATGAGCTCGAATATTTTCAGAATTTTTATGGAACATTTAAGCAGAGCTTCACAGATGTTCAGTTTCAATCGTAGTAGACATCTTGCAGCTTTAAAATATCTGACGCTGCACCTCCTATAACTGACACATATGTCTGCCTCTGAAAAAGAAATCGGTTTGATACTTATTTTCCATGCCCAGTCAACTAAAAAAAAAAATTAGTTAATACAAATACTTTTAGAACTGTAAAATACACTTTGAGTTATTTAGTGAAGTTTCCACCACTAAGAAAATTTTTCATATCACTTTTATTTCTTATCTGCTATGCTCTAAGGCAAAGGACTGATCATGTCTCTAGCTTATACAAATGTGACAGGTAATTGCACGCTAGCTGTTGTACTATGACTGTCAAATGTAATAACAAACAATGTATAGCTAGCTTACTGCTTTGTGATTTACAAGTTGATGATGTTGAAAAGAGAATTATATCTCCAATTTGAAATTGTGAATTCTTCGAATGGAATAAGCATATAATTTTAATAACGAAGAGAAATCAGTTTAACTCCTTATTTTAGATAGAACATATGAGTTTAAAGGGACCTTTATGAACCATTTCAAGTTGCCCGTTTTTTTTAATATTTATGTATAAAATGTTCACAAAGCGATAACAACAAAGATATTATTGAGATCAATGTATATAAACCAATACGAGTCTAAATTCAACAGTGATTTATATGATTATTTCTATTATTAAAGGAAATAAAGCATAACTAAAGAGAGTTTAACTTTTTATGATGACATGCACATGCTCAAATAGTAAACTTTATAAATACTAATAAACAAAACCCACTTTTAATAGGGGTGCCAAGTATCTCCAAAGACACTTCATTTACAAAAACATATCATGTTGAAATAAAAATATTGCTATTGTGTTTCTTACCTTATCCCACCAATATCTACTTCAAAATCTCCACTTGTAATATATTCATTAGTGACTTTTTGTCGTTCGCCTTTTTCATCCAAATTTTCAACAAATCCAAGACATACCTGCACAAACAGAAAATAGATTCTTTCTTACACTTTATATAAATACATAATTTTTTATAGATTTCTAGTTCATTTGACTTTAAAAACACAGATATTTTACAGAAGTTCATGGGAAAGATTTATAGAAAATAAATTCAATTTCTAGAGAATACTTCGACATGCGATATTCCTTAAAAATATTTTAACTGTAAAGTTTTTTCGTAACATTGGAAACATGGATTTCGTTTCTTCTATTTTATTTTCTAATTACCTAGTGTCAAAGTAGAGTAAATAGTTGATGAAATAAAGTCCTTATAAAATATTCAAAATTTTCTTATACTGCCAATATTTATAAAGATGTGTTGTGTTGTATTACACATTTTTTCTCTCTTCGTCATTTACACAATGAATATATTTAATAATAATAAGTTGCCTTTATTTAGGCTGGCGGAGTGTCAGCAAACAGCTATTATAAATCTCACCCAGGAAGTTTCAATTTAGCAAAGAGTAAAAAAAGCAATTAAAAAATTTATTTAACAGTAGATATGTAAAACTGAGGTTCAAAAATCAGTATTTACCTGCTTTCTAAACGTAAAACCATATCCAGTTGTTGTCGTCATTCCCACATATTTTCCATTACGATAAATTGGTTCACCACCCCAAGGCCACAAATCAGTATCAGGGCAATGATCTTCTAATATCAATTGCAGGTACATCCGTTTCACACCTTCTTCTCTTTGTTTTAAAAGAGCATCTCTTCCAATAAAGTCAACTTTTTTCTACAAAAGTAATATTTTAAATTTATTAAGTTAAAGGAAAATGCCACTTATTCGCAATATTTGGCGTGATAATATTTTTTATTATTGCATTATTTATAGTTCTGTCAATCAAGTGTTTTTTCTAAAATTTCATTTCGGTTACATATTTGAACTGGACAAATATAAAAGACCCATGATATATATCCCAACTAGCACAATTAGTCGTGGGAACGTAGCAATGACTATTGTAGGCACTTTAAAGTGTTTTGGTACTAGTCACAGGCACGTAATAGGAACGTTCCTAATACGGGTTTATGACCAAAATGGGGAATATTTTTTGGTGACGATAACGTTCCAGCCACGTTCCTGGAACTTGTCTGGCTACGTTCCAATGACGTTGTTGCTCCGGAGCGGCGACGTGACGGCGTAGACGCCGCAACTTTCAGAAAACTTTACCACTCCCTACTCTTTCAAATCGACGTTGCCCCTTCTTTGTCTTGTAACCGATTTTATTATATTTATGTTTCATTCTTACATATGATTCTTGTTCTTGTTCATTTCCCTAACTCAGAAATTTAGTAGAATATCAGAAGGTAATATTAGACAGCAAAACTTGTGCTATTTTCCAATGGTCTAAGGGTCACAATTAAAACGAATGCAATTTTACTGACAAACATAATGATAAAACGTCCGAATCTAACCACGCGCCTTTAAAATTTGCATTTTTTAATGAAAATATTGTTTCTAAAATATGTAATGTCATGCGAGAATATGACACACTAGATGTCGAAACCTATTTTTTATTGTTCTTCGGAACTTAACTCTACTTTTTATGTATTCATTTATTGTATTTGGTATTTGGTTAGACAGCAAAACTTGTGCTATTTTCCAATGGTCTAAGGGTCACAATTAAAACGAATGCAATTTTACTGACAAACATAATGATAAAACGTCCGAATCTAACCACGCGCCTTTAAAATTTGCATTTCTTAATGAAAATATTGTTTCTAAAATATGTAATGTCATGCGAGAATATGACACACTAGATGTCGAAACCTATTTTTTATTGTTCTTCGGAACTTAACTCTACTTTTTATGTATTCATTTATTGTATTTGGTGAAGTAATGGCGATAAATTAAATTTGTTAGTCAATTGTGAAATTATGGTTCATGTGTTATAACAATGGCGTCGATAATTTTGGCCATCAACATGGCGTATTTTAGAAAATATGACTTTAAGGTCGTTTTCACCAAGAAATGCTACTTGAAAGTAATTGCTACTTGGCGATAGTGACGAAAACTGCAAATACGTAACTTTAAAGTTATATTTACCACAAATCTGTGAATGGAACTGTAGCATCACTTCAAAGTCGTAGCAAAGTTGTGACTACTACAAATTACCTCTTCAAAGTTGTCGCTGCTACTTCATGGTTACATTTTTCCCGATATTGATTCGGAACGTACGTGTTAGCCGTACGTTGAGGTCTAGACTGAACGCGTTCCTAGCTTTTGCTGTTTATCATTTACCTAACTTCACATTGAAAAACCTATCAGCTGTCGCAATTTACTTGTATGTAGTAATGCAGCCATATATCAACGACTTAATAAATATAAACCTTGTTGGTATAATATACTATTACAATGATAGATAACATAGAAGAAAAGGTAGGTGTAATAAAACTGTGTTGAAATATTAAATTTTGTTGCCTTATTTTGAACATAAAATGTTGCATAGCATAATATAGCAGCATATAATTCTAGTCTAGGTTAGGCAAATATATTATATAGGTTAGGTTTGTTGCATTAACTTTATCTATGGTCAACATTGGGAACTAGATAGTGAAATTTACTTCATGGTGAATTTCAGAGGTGATGTGCACTTTGTAGTAGCCATACACAGTTCTGTAGGTAGCAGTAACGTCATTAACACCTATAAATATTACTTACTTTAAATAAATAGTGAAGGTTCCCAGAACGTCGCGGCAACTATTAAAGCTACTTGAAGCTGATTGCAACTTTGAAGTCACATTTCAGTGATGCTAGTTAGTCGCTGCTACTATAGTTTACCACCTTCAAGTTATGAAAACCCGAAAGTCGTCCCACTGGTAACTACTACGTTCCCATGTACCACGAAAGCTACGTAGAAGTTACATAACTATAAAGTAATCATTAGTGGTAGAAACTACGAGGCAGGGACTGTAGACTTGTGAAATGAAGTTATTTTTACACCAAAGTCGTAAATTTAGTCGCAATTACATAATGGTTACTCATACGAAGTTCCCATATCAGTTACTGTCACTTTGGTGCTAGTTGGGATATTATAGCTGTAATC
Organism: Stenurella melanura; assembly: GCA_963583905.1. Lineage (NCBI taxonomy): Eukaryota > Metazoa > Arthropoda > Insecta > Coleoptera > Cerambycidae > Stenurella > Stenurella melanura. The sequence goes on from OY757309.1 coordinate 155,104,796, forward strand.
ATTTTTTGGCAAAAAAAATGTTTTAAAACAATTTTAACAGAAATTTAGACTGAAATTAAATACTCGCCATCAAAAAAGACATGTGACGTCACTTTCTCTATAAATAAAGCAGCATTATGTACTAGAGATCACTACGGTGATCGTTCAGCAATCACTGTTCTTTGTAACAGTAAATATATCCTATACTCCTTGGATCGTTTCGATCTTTTCTCACCAATCACCGTTAGCGATTGCTCAGTTGAAAAAGTAGGTGATAAGTAGCACCGACGGTGATCACCGTCACATCTCAAATGTGTACTATATGGTACCATATACAACTATTATAACCAACTGTTCGTGGAAAGTGACATACTAATAGTCCGGGAGGCAGCGTTGCAAATGAAAAAATCATTTCATAAAATCAAATTCAGTGTGCAAATGTTTCATCCTACACAATTATTTAAAGATTTTAGCATCAGCTGCATGAGTAGTGGTGGAAGATTAGAAAAATAACAGTCAGCTGCACTGAAAACGGGGGGTTAGTAGTCATCAGTTAGTAGTCAGCTACCCTTATGAACCGGTAATAAAAGGTGAGGGTGCAAATTCATTTTATAAAGGACGAAACTCATACAGTGTGTTTATGCCATTACTTTAATGATAAGAATAATAATCAGCTGTGCATCCTGTGGGGGTAAGACCGTCAACTAGGGGGTTATAGGTGTCGAGCAGGTATGGCATTTAAGCCTTGAGTAATTTAATTAACTGCTTGACTGACGATCTTTCTCCTATTAGATCGTCAGCAGACTATTATTTTCATTAAATACAGTGTCTCGAGTAGTAATTATAAAAATTCCAGTGCCACCAAATAGAAACACGTACTACACTACCATAAGAAATTGTGTATGCGTCGAAAATGTACCGCAACATGTTGCAAACAGTTCCCATTTTGTACATGGGAACAGGCACACTTATTAGAAACGTTTCCGAAAATGTATCTTAAAATGCTACTTGCGATAGCAAACAAAAACTTGGGTCCTAGGGAAATTCTGTCCCAAATTAGTGGCATCATAACATGACATATGCTTGTAATCCTTATTTAAAAATGGAAATCATTCTGTAAGAAAAAATAAAACAGTGAATAAATATATTTTAAACGTACATCAAATTTGACACGCCACACTCTACCACATTCCAAAGGTGTAGTTGTTGTATCCAAATCCTGTCCCCAAAAGGCATAGAATTTTTCTACCCTCAATGCCCTAGTAGCATAGTGGCCTGCATGAGTGATGCCATATTTTTCTCCAGCTTGAATTAGACTAGAATAAACATGTAGAGCAAACTGAAACAAAACAATAAGTTTGGAAAATGTACACCTTGCTGTTAAAACAATACAGAATTCCCATTGGAAATTCTTATGTATGGGAGGTACAACCGGAAAAAAAAGTACCAAACATTTTCTATTTGTTAATATGGGCGTTTTCTTTATTACGTTGAGCCCATCAGGTGGCACCAGTTCCACCAATGTTGTTCTTTTATTGTTTGGTGGATTAATATTTGTTTTTTTATTTATGATGGATTTCATCTGGTGGCACTGTGCAACCTTAAACTTGTGATGGGATTGAATAATGTTGTGTGGTGGATGTGAATCTAACCTCAAAAGTTAGTTATAAAAAATAACATATAGTATAAAAATAACATAGTATAAAATTAAGGAATTAACAGATCGGATAACTATAAAAATAACATATAATGACATTGAACCCAGCAAACATTTAGGTGTTATTTGACGTCAAGATTACCTAAACTATGTATAATAAATTTAGTCGTAAAATTGGAGTTAACGCTGTTTTGGTAAAATTTACGTTGACGATACATGGAATCGACATAAGTGGAGAATAAAACGACGTCGAAATTAAGTTATATCAACTAAAACAGGTAAAATTACACATAAATCTTACTTGTAGTCGCACAGTATATTTGGTTACTAATACCTGTTTAGGTGAGTTTTACTTAAATTCAACATCAATTCGACATCAAGTTGACTAATTTTAGGTAGAATCTAGGGACGTACGTGAAATTGGAAAATGACACCAAGCGGACAGAAATAAAATTTTTATGCTTATTTGGTATTTTTCTCTATAAGTAGTCGGTCTATTGTTGACAGTGACTTACAAGACTGAATAGATATCTGATTTACAATAATGATACAAAATAATGTCGGTAACTAAAATAAATTCAATTTATACGGAAAGTATTTGCAGTTCTCGCATGTTGAAATCAATGCGCCGAAAATTTTTTTGTGAATAATAGCCGATGTACTTCATAAAGTAACAATGCGCCTCCAAAATATTCATCTATAAGGAAATTCTTATTACCAAATAAAAAAAAAATATAGTAATAGTTTGGGCCGAGAGTATGCTATACTTGTTAAATATGAGTTTACAGGTATAATTATACATATTTTTTATCTTTTCGTCAGTTCGTTTCCATACACACTTTACAAATTTCAATTTGGAATCATACTTTAACTGCGCTGAGAAAATATGGCGTCTTGTGCTAATTAGACATTAAAGTTAAAATGACCACGAAGATCTACGTATTTTATAATTAGAAATTATCATAGGTCAAGTTACCCTAAAATTTACTACATTTTGGTTAACTTTGCCTATTGAAAATATTATTAACTTTGATGTTATATCAAATAATTACTTGTAGGTAAATATAATCTATTTATGTTACCTTATTTTTGAATATACTACCTATTGGTAAATTCTACCCATTATGTGTAAATTTTAACTCAACTAGTGTATTATTGTGTTGACAAGTGAGTGAACTGAAAATGTCATAGTGGAGCTCTATGAAATTGTCTTGGATTTTGGCAGCGCCCAAAAGTTCTGGAGGCTCGACTGGCATTCGGCAATGTCCTTCTTTTAAAATTCTATGACCAATTATTTCCACATACTAGAGTGCAAATATAATCAAGATGTTTTCCGTTAAAGAGACTTGGATGGGGAATCAGGATGTGGAAGTAGTGATTCCTTAGACAGCGGTTTTTTACTTTTGGCACACTTCATTTGCATATTGACACCACGAATTATCCAACTATACTACATTAATGGCTTCTTTTAAGTTTTAATGGCTGAAATAATTTTTAGATAATAACTAAACCACCTACCTAACCATTAAAACAACCTAGATAATATGAATTTTACAAATAGGTTAGCTTCTGAATTACCATTTGATAGTCAAGTTCACTTTGAGGTCGACTTGCTAGGTTACTGCTACAAAGAAGTTTAACATCTGTTTCTTTAGAGTCAGTTTAACGGTAATTGACTTAATGGTTGAAATAAGGTAGATAAGCTAGGTAGAATTTATCGACGTTGTAGACCTAATATTACTTCAAAGGAGTGTAATAAAAGTGAGAAAATAGGTCGCTATTTAGGTATACATTATGTAGGATTTCCAACAGAATCTACCTAGTAAAATATTCGACTATTAGTCGATAAAAGGTAAATATTACATAATTTTTCACTCGCTGCCTTTGTTAAATTTGCATTCAAAGAAAATTGTGTATAAGGTAGATTAATTGGTATTATGTACGTAAACTGAAATCTAAATTAAGACTAATTGGTAAATTTCTATCGGAAGTCTATTTTTCCAGTCAATTTTATGTCATAATTACTTTAACAAATAAATTTGTCTTTTCCCAAGTCGAGTTGAAGCTAATTCTCACAAAAATGTTTGCTGGGAATACACAACTGATCTAATAGCAGCAGGATGTGCCACAGTTTGTAAAATATACTTTTCTATTTTTACATGTGTGGCTCCCTTTTAAATAATTTTTACGACTCATTAATCATTTTCTGCATCGATTACTTGCAAGTCAGATTAAGAGACTTGGAATAAAGCAAACAAGCTTAATGCTAGGTTAGGATAAAACTGTTCTTTTATTGCTAAACTGGTGTGTTCATCAGTTGATGACGTCATTCCACCATATCCCATCACAGACGGTTTCAACCAGAAAAAAATGTTGAAATAAAGAAAACGCCCTATCTGTGTCTGTTGTGTGATATACTGGGTGCCCATGATATTACTAGCCAGCTTATAACTTTCTTATAAGAAGAGATATCGATTTCAAATTCTGGGAAATTGAAGGTATGATCGAATCAGTTGCATATTTTGCAGTACCACATTTTCCATAAGAACTCCTGTTAAATTGAAATTGTAAATAAAAAACGGTTTAGCAAATTGACTTGAAATTTGTTGGGGTGATTTATGAAGATATACAGTATGTTCCATGAGGAACTGTACATACTTCCAGGGGCGGTAGAGAACCATTTGGATATTTAGGAATGGCCATTGAAATTTTCCAGACACTCTTAATTTCTGAGGTACATGGTGATTTTGGTCTAAATTTATTTTGGCCAGAACGTATTTACTATTGTTCGAATTTTGTTTAAATTTTAGACACTATATACATACACTTATCACAGTTGATAGATTGTTATTATATATACATATTTTTCAATTCCAGTGCCGGACTTTTTTAATTTGATTTTTCTATTCCTGTAAAAATGATCACCCTGTAATATTTTTTCTGATATTCAGATGCCAATGGGCTTGTTCCATGATATTCATTTTATATGGTTTTTATACTTTTTCATATAGTACTCGATGTTGTCATTATACACTTAAAATTTCGTATTATTAACTTTTCCCGTTCTCGAGATATAAGGAGTTGAAATTAGTAATAGTTGAAAAAACCGAGCGCTCATTTATGACGTCACTATACGCAAGTGACGTAACAAAAATGGCTTTCTGGGACCTTTCAAATTTAACATGAAAAGTCGAAAAACATGGAATTTTTAAACGCTGGTAACTAAATAAATACGTCGAGTGGAAGTTCGTTCTATGTGTCTACGGAAAGGAGAAGGTCGGCGATGAATTCTAATCGTAAATTGCAGGGTCAAAATCGAAAATTTGTCCCGGCAGGAGCGAGAGAAAATTGTACTTTTTTGACAATTCACCAAATTGTACTCCCCTACTGTCAAGTAGTAAGCAAAACAAACAATACTTCGAAAACACTTATAATTATAACAAGTAAGGAGCATCAAGTCTATTGAGATCGCCGAGTCTATGCGTATAGTGACGTAGCGCCTGGCCACGCCCCATTTTCGCGACATGGAGATTTGTAACAGTTTTTAAGATACTAAACGTGCGAATAAGATTCTGATGTTTTGCAGATCCATTAATTTATACTTGCACTTTCGATTTATGAAATAAAAAAAAATGCCGAACAAGCCCATTATAAAAGTTCATACATCACTAAACATAAACATGTAATTAGATTTTTTGTCGCACCTTTGTTGATTGTTTTACAAGCGATTGCATAAGGCAATAAGGGGAATTGAAAGAAAAACAGCTTTATTTGCTTACATTAATTGTCGAAATAATAAAAAATGGTCAATTTAAACTCGGTAAATAATGTTCAATACTGACAAAAAATTTAAAACCGAAGTTTTTTTTAATTCCAAAGAAAGTGTAGCTAGGTACATTTTATAATGGGAATCAATAAACAGTTTTCTTTTTATTATTACATAATTATTAGTAGTTTAAATATACAGGAAATTATGCTTTTTAATGTTTCAAAAAGTTTTATTAAAACTCTACATGTGTTTCGGCTTATTACGCCTTTATCAAGAGTACAAGATATTACTCAGTAATATCTTGTACTCTTGATAAAGGCGTAATAAGCCGAAACACATGTAGAGTTTTAATAAAACTTTTTGAAACATTAAAAAGCATAATTTCCTGTATATTTAAATTATTCAGGAATGTTTCTGTAGAATATTAGGTTATAATAATGATAATAATAATAAAAGCTTTTTATTGATATATACAATATACATATACATATACATATCAAAAGGCCATCGACCGAGGTCCTTCAGCCTGTCTTTTTTTTTAACAATTAATTTATTTACAAAGCTGTTGTACTAATCATAAACACACAGTGTATAGTGAAAAAAAAAAAAAAAAAAAAAAGAATGATTACATTGGATATTCAAATTTAAACAATATTAAGGATTTTCAGATAATGTAATTAATATTTCTTGAATAGTTTTTTCTGGAAACTTGAATTTGGAGGGTAGATGTCTTGGTCTGGTAATAAACATCTGTTGCATTATTTCCATATTATGCTCACGATTGGCAAACTTTGAGGATAGCACTTTTAATCTTTCGAGAATAGGCTGGATATTTGTTTTGCTGTAAAGCAATTCGTTTGAGGGATTATGAAGTGGATTTGTGGGGTGACGAATTTTCGTTATAATTCTCAGGGCTGTAGTTTCTGCCGTTTTTATATTATTAAGAGTTGGAAGTCGACAATTGAGGTATAAAACATGTCCATATTCAAGTATCGGACGACATATGGAAGTATAAATTTTTGTAGCAGTTCGAGTACTTATACCCTTGTTTTTGTAGGTTAAAGCTCTGAAGTGTTTGGCTCTTGTTATCGTACGTCTTTTTATTAATTTGGTGTGGTGCTTTAAATTCAATTTGTGATCTAGCAGAATTCCAAGGTAATTAGCAGTTAGGGAAGGCATTATTTGATGATTCCTGATCGATATCGAAGGGGAAGTGTGTGATGGGATGTGGTTAAATATTAGGAACTGTGTTTTCAAGGGGTTGGGATGTATTCTCCAGTTGTTAAACCATGTCTCTGTTTCGGTCATTAAAGTCTGAAGGTTTTCTATAGTTTTATTTAAAGATTTTCCATGTGCAATCAATGCTGTATCATCTGCGTATTGTAGAATATAGGAATTAGTGTCATTTCGATTTTGTTGGTGAAGGATATCAGAGCAGTATATATTATAAAGAAGTGGTGAGAGTGGTGAGCCTTGTTATTAGGTTATAAATTAATAATAATTAATAGACACGTATAGTGGATATCCCTTCCCGGAAGGTACGCCATTGTTATTTGTTATTATATATAAGCATTCTCCGATGACACCTGACATATTGGTATTTGTAATTAGGCTAGTAACAATTGAATAAAACTCGTTAATCAGCAATACTGCGTTTAACTTATTCTTTACTGGTTTAATACATTACAACTTGGCGACGAGGATTAAAACGAATTCACGTATTATTCAGAAAAACGGAAGTGTAATTAGTTACCAAAACAAGTGAAAAGTGAGAAAATTAGCAGTTCTTAGACAAAATGGCCCAAAATACCAGTGCAGTTGGATCACTTCGCGAATTTAAAGGTGGCGATTCCGATTGGCAAATTTTTAAAGCACGGTTAGAACAATATTTTATAGCAAATAACATCCAAGACATTAATATCAAGAGAGCCCTCCTTTTGAACGCGTGTGATGAAGAATCGTACAGACTAATTTATAGCTTATGTTTACCGGTAGTGCCAGAAAGTAAAACTTACGAACAATTAGTGACAATTTTCAATAAACATTTTAAACCAATGACCAGGCCGTTCCCGGCAAGATATAAATTCTACAGTGCAGTAAAGCATCCTGACGAATCCGTTAATGAGTGGGCCGCAAGAGTAAGAAGTTTAGCAATTAAGTGCCAATTTGGAAATGAATTAAAGATAGTGCTCAGGGATAAATTCATAATGGGGTTGGACGAAAAAAAGATGATGGAGAGATTGTTTGAGGAAAAATCCGATATTAGTTTAGAAAAAGCCATGGAAATTGCCGGATGCTACCAGGAAAAGCAAGACTTCCACGTCAAACAGGAAATATTTTACCAAGTAAGCAAAACTTCGGACAAACAGGAAAGGCAACGACTGCGCACATATTCCACGTACCGAGAGACCGGCACCCGTCAGCTACCATCGGCCCAGGGACGAAGTACGACAAATGAACATGGCGGAGTAATTCAAACAGCTACCACACGACGTTGGCAGCAGCCGACGTCGACGTCAAGGACGCCGAGTAGTTCAAATATCAATGTCACCTGTGGAATTTGTGGCAAGAGGAATCATTCAAAAGATAAGTGTTTCTTTAAGGAATATACTTGTAATTTATGTGGAATTAGAGGGCATTTAGCCAAGATGTGTAAAAATAGTAAATTAAAAAATAATTATCTAGCAGAGGACGAAGTAGAGAATGATAGTATAGAACACATTTTCTCCTTAAGCTTAAATACAAACAACCCCATAACCATAGATATTTTAATTAATAATAACCACTTTTCTTTCGAATTGGATACAGGGGCTTCAATATCAGTAATTTCTAGAGATTTTAAAAAGAAATATTTGAATAATTTAAAGATTTTTCCTACAAATAAACAACTTATGAGTTATGTAGGTAGCCAAATAATTCCAGTAGGTTATATTACAGTAAATATTACATACAGAAATAAAACAAATTTGTTAAACTTGTATATTATAGAGGGTGGGGGACCACCACTACTGGGTCGTGATTTTTTTCATTTATTTAACCTCAGTTTACACAATATTGTAGTAGAAACGTCACGGGATTACGACATTAAGAATGAATTAGCTTCAAGGTTCCCTAATGTTTTTTCTAATGTTTTAGGTACTTATAATGGGGGCACCTTACAATTATCGATTGAAGACACGGCAGTACCCAAGTTTTTTAAAGCAAGATCGTTACCATTTGCGCTGAAAAATGGAGTGGAGGCAGAATTAAACCGCTTGATAGCTCAAAACATTCTTAGCCCAGTCACTTACAGCGAATGGGGGACGCCGATTGTGCCAATAGTAAAAAAGGATGGTACTATAAGAATTTGTGGTGATTATAAGGTAACAGTCAACCCAGTTTTAAATGTTGATAAATATCCTCTGCCTCGCATAGAGGAAATGTTTGCTAAATTACAAGGGGGTGTGGAATTTACAAAAATTGATCTGTCACATGCATATCAACAGGTAGAATTAGATAAAAAATCAAAGGTATTAACTACGATTAGTACGCACAAAGGCTTATTTGTTTATAACAGACTACCTTTTGGTATTGCCAGCGCTCCGGCATTGTTTCAGAAAATAATGGAACAAGTTTTAATAGATCTGGAGGGGGTTGTATGTTTTCTAGATGATATTTTAATAACAGGAAAAGATAGAAACGGGCATATAAGCAGAGTATTTAGAGTAATAAAAAGGTTAGAAGATAATGGGTTTACTATTGCGATTGGTAAATGTGAATTTTTCAAAAAATCTGTTACCTACTTAGGTTATAAAATAGACAAGGATGGGTTACATACATGCGACGATAAAATTGAGGCGATTAAAAATGCTCCAGTGCCGACAAATGTTACACAATTGAAATCTTTTTTAGGTTTTGTTAATTTCTATAATAAATTTATACCAAATGCTTCAACGGTACTTCAACCACTTTATAAATTGCTACAAAAAAATTCAAAATTTGTTTGGACGAACGAATGCAACGTAGCGTTTAATGAAGTTAAATTAATCTTAAGTTCTGCCAGTGTGTTAGTACACTATGATCCTAACTTACCCATAATTTTAACAGTGGACAGTTCATTTTATGGGGTGGGGGCCGTTATTTCTCACCCATATGGGGAAAACGATGAACGACCCATAGCATATGCATCTCAAACATTAACAAAAAGTCAACAAAATTATTCACAAGTGGAAAAAGAAGCTGCCAGTATAATCTTTGGAGTACGCAAATTTTACCAATATCTTCTTGCTCGTAAGTTTATCTTAAGGACTGATGCTAAGTGTTTAGTAGCATTATTTGGTCCAAAAAAGGGTATTCCAATTTTAACTGCACATCGCCTTCAGCGATGGGCTTTGATTTTAGCAAATTATAACTATGATATAGAATATGTCAATACAAAGCGAAATACAGCTGACTGTCTGTCTAGGTTACCTCTAGAGACTGAGTTAAAGGAACTTGATATAGATACATCTTATTTTAACTTTATTGCTGATAATCATGATATGCCTGTTGATTGCAATTTAATTAGACTGGACACAGAAACAGATGAGATTTTATCAACAGTTAAAACATATATTAAACAGGGTTGGCCTAGTAGGGTACCTATCGAATTAAAACCCTATTTTGTCTATAAAAATCAGTTAAGTGTTGAAAAAGATTGTATTATGTTAGGGCATAAAATGGTAATACCTCATTCTCTGCAACCAAAGATTCTAGCTCAACTCCATACCACTCATATGGGCATGGTCAAAACAAAAAGTCTTGCACGATCTTATGTTTGGTGGCCTCAAATAAATAAAGATATTGAAAAAATGATTAAATCTTGTAGTAATTGTTTAGTAACGCGCAGTTCACCTCCTAAGGCAGAGTTAACACCATGGGAATTTCCAGAAAAACCTTGGGAAAGAATTCATATAGATTATTTGGGTCCAATTTTTAATAAATATTATGTGTTAGTAGTATTTGATGCTTATAGCAAATGGCTGGAGGCAATAATTACAACAAATATTAATTCGACTACCACGGTAAATATTTTGAGAAATTTATTTGCCCGTTTTGGTCTACCAACGTGTTTAGTTTCAGACAACGCGAGCAATTTTACATCTACCGAATTTCAAACCTTTTTAAGCAAAAATAAAATAAAATTTAAATCCTCTCCACCTTTTCATCCCGCGACAAATGGACAAGGTGAAATTGGTGTTAAAATTGTCAAGCATGCTTTACTAAGAGCCGTAGGTAAAGGAACCATTCAAAATTCAAATGTGTTACTCAACAATTTTTTGCTATCCTACAGAGTTACGCCACATTGTACAACTGGGGTAACACCCTCTGAATTAATGTTTGGTAGGAAAATTAGAACTGTATTCGATTTTATTAGGGATGATATATCAGATGTAACGGAAAATATAAATAATGGACTAACCTTAGACGTAAGAGATAATGTAGAAAAGGCTCAACCAAAACAGATAAAATATTATAAAGGTAAAAAAACTAGGGCATTTGCAGCCAATGAGACAGTAGCAGTTAGAGATTATAGGAAGGTAAATAAGGTTTGTTGGGTAAAAGGCATCGTTAAAAAGAAAATTGGTCCTAAAACTTATTTTGTATATATACCTAGCATAGATAAAACATGGCGTAGGCATATAAATCAAATAATTGATCATGATTTTTCTGTAAATAATTCTGATGAGATAGGTAGTATTAGTAAGGACTTAGATATAGAAGTAAGTGCAGGTTCTAGTGAAAATAATAATACTGTTAACACAGTAAAGGAGCCTGTAATCACAGATAGTAATAAAAATTCTGATAAAGTAATAAAACTAATTTTAAGAAGAACCGACAGAAATATTAAACCTGTAAATTATAAAACATGATCATAAATTTTTTTTTCTTCGTATGTAATAATGTCAGAATTTTTATTAAATTTAGGGGAGGAAAGTGTAGAATATTAGGTTATAAATTAATAATAATTAATAGACACGTATAGTGGATATCCCTTCCCGGAAGGTACGCCATTGTTATTTGTTATTATATATAAGCATTCTCCGATGACACCTGACATATTGGTATTTGTAATTAGGCTAGTAACAATTGAATAAAACTCGTTAATCAGCAATACTGCGTTTAACTTATTCTTTACTGGTTTAATACATTACAGTTTCACAAGGAACCAACCTCAGAATCAACACAATGAAAATGTTTCGTCCTTTTGTAAATATGTAAATATTTGTTTTTTGTTTAACTGGCATTAGTAATGTTAATTTAATTTTTGTCTTCCGACATGGTAAATACTAGTGAGATTGGTATACCTGCCAAACAGGGCTGACAGCGCCCGGAGTTAAACCGAATCAATCATAGATTGACAGTGATCGCGGCACGTTGCCTATAAGTATAATAACTTAAACTTCGAGTATTTGCCATGTCGGAAGACAAAAATTAAATTAACATTACTAATGGCAGTTAAACAAAAAACGAATATTTACACACTTTAATGCAGCGTCAAAAATGGTTAAAGGGTAATTTAGAACATTTATCTATTGGAAAATTAGTTTTGATTAAGGACGATTTATCGCCACCTCTCCGCTGGCGTTTGGGTCGCATTATTGAAACTCATTGTGGCTCTGATGGAGTATGCCGTGTCGCTACCGTTAAGACGGCCGATGGAACTTACCAGAGGCCCGTCGTCAAGCTTTGCCCCCTGCCATCTCAGTAAAATACAACATGGTTGTATTTGGTGGGCGTAGGCCTGGATTGACATTTCTTGTTTGTTCTCATAAACAGTAGAACTAGTGTACTTGGTTAACTTAGTCTACAAATAATCATGCCTTATTTTACACATGAGGAATATACTGATATTATTCTTGTTTATGGATTTTGTGACGGTAATGATAGACAAGCCGCAGAAGAATACAATATTCGTTTTCCTAACAGAACACCAAATCATCAGACATCTTCAACTGTGTGTCGCTATGGCAAGTGGAACGAAATATTGTTCAAAACGTTGAGGATCAAGAGAATATCATTAATATTGTTCAAGAACACCCTGAAGTACCCGACGAATAAGTGCCTCATGTGTAGGTTTGGAGGACTCTAAATAAAGAAAGATTACATCCGTATCATATTCAGCAAGTGCAAAAGCTTCAACAATTCACATAACTGGGCCGAAAACAATCCTCATGCTATAAGAGAAGCTCATTCTCAACATAGGTTCTCAGTAATTGTTTGTTGGGGTATGATTAACAACAACCTAATTGGCCCACATATACTTCCGGCAAGACTAACTACAGAGGCTTATTTAGATTTCTTACAAAATATTTTACCTGGTTTAATGCAACGTATTAATGTAAGAGGACAATACTTCCAGCATGACGGTATGCTCATTTTGATATTGAGGCTAGAAGGCATTTGGATAATGAGTATATAAGTAATGAGATAAACAGATGGATTGGACGTGGGGGACCTCATCCTTGGCCAGCTCAATCACCAGATTTTAACCCTGTCGATTATATTCTATGGGGATATCTCAAAACTGAAGTCTACAGGGTCCCAATAAATACTAGAGATCAATTACTTCAGCGAATTTTCCTCTGTAGTGACCAAATTAGAAACAATCCTGCGCAAATTAGAAAATCTATTGGAAATTTAAATAAACTCCAACAAAATTATATGGAAGTTGTAGGTTCTCATTTTGAACATTTGCTCTAAGTACTTTGTAATATTTTAATGTATTTTTGTAAATAATTAATGTGTAAATTTTTAAATATTTGGACAATTAATTTAAGCAAATAAAGGCTGTTTCTCTTCAAATTCCCCCTTTGCCAAATTCAATCGCTTGTAAAAAAATCAACAAAGGTGCGACAAAAAATCTAATTACCTGTTTATGTTTAGTGATGTATGGACTTTTATAACTGGCACCTGAACGTTTAAAAAAATATTACAGGGTAATCATTTTTACAGGAATCGGGAAAATCAAATTAAAAAAGTCCAGTATTGGAATTTAAAAAAATATATAATAGCAATCTATCAACAGTGATAAGTGTTTAAAGGCTCCAAAATTTAAACAAGATTTGATCAATAGTAAGGACGTTCTGGCCAAAATAAATTTAGACCAAAATCAGGTTATCACTCTGTATCTCACAAATTAAGAGTGACAGGAAAATTTCAATGGCCGTTCCTGAATACTCATGTGGTCTTCTACCGCCCCTGGAAGTATGTACAGTTCCTCATGAAACACCCTGTATAGAATATATTCCCAATTGCATTAATTTCTTAGCGTTTTTGAATCGCTCCCATTGAGCTTTGAGCTGTTATGTTCAATAATACAACATTTCCTATAAGAATTAAGATTGTTAAAAATATGTTATTCCTCTTGAATTTCTGATCAAAAGTTCTTATGGCGACAAGGTCGGAAAATGGATAGTTTTCCAGATATTGGAGGTGCAAAGGGGGTGCCCATTTCTTATGGGAAGTGGTCCCCCGTGAAATTCGCTGGAATCGATACATGTTATTCCTCCCGAGCTCGTTATCAAAAGTACTCTTAGACACAAAGTCGGAAAATGAACAGTTTCCCAGATATCTTGCAAAGTCAACTTTGCACCTCTATACTTATTTAATTTACTCCATACACGTGCAGAATAGGGGGTGAAAATGGGGTCAATATTTAGGTAAATCATATTAGGAACTATTTTATAAAGAAATAGAGGCGTCCTTTAAAATACCCTACGAATACACCAAATTTCTAGTCAGTAACTTAATTTGGTTGACCTATTTAATAATGAAGTGGAGGTGGCAGTTGTCATAGAAATATTTTAGACTTGCTTGATTTACTCACTTACCCCTATGTGCCTCCAACCTTTCAAAGGAATAAGCTCAAAATATAATCTTGTTCCAAATCTCATTATAATCCATACGTGTACCAAATTTCACATCAATATTTTAATTTTATATTGTTAACCCTTTTAATAATGAAGTGGGGGTGGCAGATGCCATAAAAAATTATGAGACCTTGGCTTCTATAGTCTATCCAGTTTAAGAATGAAGTACTTATGAGACTGAGTACACAGCCACACGCAAGCTAGTTAAAATTTGAATTGGCCACTGTTCAAGTCGACCCATCCTCCTTCACAATATCTTCCTACCTGTCATATTTACTTATCTGTAGGTAAATATCTGAATAAATTAAAAACTAAATAACACTAATCAAATTTATAATCACGCTTATAAATAGCACGTGAACTGTATACAAACATTTAAAGCAAAATAACAGTCAACCGAGACCAGTCCAGATAAGTCGCAATGAGCAAGGTCATAAGAGACTCTATAGTCTGTTTTTAAATTGGGAGTAAACATGGAAATCCCATTCACACCATAGAAGTAACCAGAAAATACACTATAGTCTGTTTTTAAACCAGGAGGCGCGTTTTAAATAACACGCTATATCATACATCTGTGATTGGATATGCCGTCGCCAGTTTTACACAAGGCAATAGTCGTAAATTTTGACATATTGTAAAAATTTAAATTTCATGTCATAAATTATTTGGTTATAATTTCTATTTTATCGTTTGCACATTCTATATCAGTTTTTAATCACTTTTGTATAAATCAGAAGGTAAAAGTGGCTAATTACTTGATGCCGTTATATTGTGTAAATAGTATGGATGCTGTATAAAATACCTAGAGGTCAAATAGAGGTCGATTCATTTATATAATGTAATAAAATACACACAAAAACACTGTAGTCTTGTATTGTTGGTTGCCCGAAATGTCAAAAAGGTTTTAGCATATTTTCTGGTTACTTTTATGGTGTGAATGGAACTTCCATGTTTACTCCTCCTGGTTTAAAAACAGACTATATAACCTTCTTGGCATTTTGGGCAACCAACAACACCTGACTACACTGTATTTGTGTGCATTTTATTATACAGGAAGGTCCCAGAGCCGCCAGGCCTACATCATTTTAGCAAAGCTAATATTTTGGCAATAAAAATACAAAAAAACCTTACTAACCTATGTTAAATTATGATAGCTGGTTTTCATATATGTTTGACAGAATACTGTTAAAACCAACATTCATTATTGCTAGATACTTTCCGTGGGCCCTAACTTCCGCCAGACGCTTTAAAGCTTGAAAAAACCCAACTAACCTAACATAACTGCGAAATCATATCTCCTACCAACTATGTAAAAAATGAAACGAAACAAAAAATTTATTATGTTAGGTTAGGTTAGCTTTCTTCGAGCTTTAAAGCGTCTGGCGGAAGTTAGGGCCCGCGGAAAGTGTTTGGCAATACTGAATGTTGGTTTTTAACAGTATTCTGTCAAACATATATGAAAACCAGCTATCATACTTTAACGTAGGTCAGTAAGGTGTAAATGATGTAGGTATGGTGGCTCTCGGATCTTGGCCTATTACATTATATAATGCTTCGACCTCTATTTGACTTCTATGTGTTTGATACCATGTACGCAATATAAAGGCACCAAGTAGTTAGCCACTTTTACCTTCAGATTTATATAAAAGAGATTAAGACTGATATATAATGTCCAAACAATAAAATATAAATTAAAACAAATTAATTTATGAGAAGAAATTAAAATTTAATGTCAAAATTTACGACTATTGCCTTGTGTAAAACTGGCGAAGGCATATCCAATAACAGATGTATGATTTAACAAGGTAAATTTGAAATGTTCCTCCTGGTTTAGAAACAGACTATAGTCTGAATTTACGTCAAGTTTTGGTCAATGAGAAGCGGGGATATAGTTTCCTGTCTAAAAGCAATACCTCCTAAGTTTTAAACTGAACTGACCACACTATATACACCGAATTCCAAGTTTCTTTCTTATTAGGTTGCTTTACTTATTTATCCTAATTTATTCCCTAACCCTTCAATAGAATGAGCTCAAAATATAACCTAGGTCCAGGTCTCATTAGAATTCATATGTGTACCAAATTTCAAATCAGTACCAGTACTAGAGAAAACGTATGTACAATAAGAGACATGTTGTTTTCACTCTAATCTAAAGTCTCGGCGTTTCATGACATTTTACTATTTTAACAAAACAAATTGAATCGAAATTTTTGTTACGATAACTAAAGTTCCACTCCACTATGTGGTTATGGAAATAAAATTAAACTAATCAGAATTACCATACCAATTCCAATTTTATCATTTTTACGAATCCTTACCTCATTTGGAATATATAGTACATATCCTAACTCTCCAGTGTGTGTGAGATTCATAGTCCTTATGCCGTTAGCAAGTCCTACATCAAGCATTTTAAAAGTAAAAAATGGAAAGTTCCTAGGATTTAAGTCAGTATCAGTCAGTTCAGAAAGAAGGGTTCTAGTAAAAGGTCCCATAATGCAGAGTGCGGTAAACATACTGGTTACATCCGACATGGCAACTGTAGGTGGAAGGTGTTTTTGCAGCCATACCTTGCATCTAGTTTGTTGTATGGTAGGTGCAATCATCATATAACTAACAAAAAATATAAATTAATTAGGTGTGCCAATACGTAAGGGAAATGAAAACATTTTTCGTAGACATTAAAAGCAGGTTGTATAAATGAGTCTGCGCTGCAGATTACCTCACCAGCAGTTCACAAATGGGTTTGGTCACATATAATACGTATGCGACACTCCTTTGATCTAGCAGAAATGCCGCCGATGACCTCGGACATTTACGGTGGATGAGACACTTCATATTTAGAGAAAATGTGTTGCCGGTTGTATTGCTAGTATACTTTTGTAAATTGTCTGTCTACAAGGACGCCGCGGCGGACATGTAAGATTTCTTAGCTGTCCGCCGCGGCAATTGGTTTGGTTAGATACTATTTATTCCATGCTATAGCGATGTTTTCCACGTGGATCGCTGGCCTATGCGTAACGTTGTCGCGTTGTGGAGCGACAGGTCCCGGGTTCAAATACTGCCCACTGGACTTTTTTTTTTAAATATTTTGTAACGATTAATATCCTTTTTCACAAATTCTGGTTGGATTTGACGACAGAAATGTTCTTTTTTTTCATATAATAATTTATCTCTTTCATGTGATGGTAGTTTGGTTAGTTAGGTTGATTTTTATTTTGCTAAATAATTGTTAATAAATTATCAGCGCCGCAGGCAGCATTAGCGTCGCAGACAAAAACGTGGGGTGCGGGGGGTGTCCCCCCGCCTTCTTTTCCAGAAAATTGCATAAAAACATTCCAATTTCTCTGTGCGGCGGTTCAATAAGTCGTGCAAAAGCGAATGCGCATGCGCGGCGGACAGCTAAGAAATGATATATGTCCGCCGCGGCGTCCATGTAGCAACCGGTGACTTAAAATTATTTTCTAGGTTGCAATAAGGTAAATTATTAATGTTAAAGTCGTGTCTGTACCTATGTGCGTGTATATTTTCGACAAAATTGAATACATGTAGGAAAATAAAAATAGGTATATAGTTACCTATACTTTAATAATTATCTAAGATGAATTAAGTAAATTATTAATTTTAATGTCTTGTCTTTACATAACCATGTATTTTTGATATTATGGAGAAATAAAAATATAGGTAGATACATACCTATACCATTGACAATTTAATATATCTATATATGATGAATATATGCATTTACTTGATAATGGTTAAGGAGAGTAAGAAGTAACAGGACATGAAAATAAAACTCTGTATTTACTTTATTCTTAATTTAATGATTCTACATATTACGGACATAAACACTAGCAAGAGTACACAAAATTCTTAAAGTAAATAAGACCACAAACTCGCAAAGTTCCACGAGGTTAGGTTAAATCACATGTTAAATTATTAGAAATTAAAATAGCAACAGACAATTCATCTCACATCAAGATTAAATACAATTGGGATGATTCGGATAATCCGAATCGGAATTTTAGTACCTGACTGAAGAGAGGATTTTAATCGTATAATTTTAATATCTGCATCATATAATACATTTAGCTACATCACATAATTCCTTACATTACCTATTTGTATCATTTGTAAGGCTTATTTTAAAATAATAATCAAATCTGTACGTCTTATGAAAATTCAATCTTTTATTGCAGCTAAACTGTTTAGTTGACGTTCAACGGTACAATATGCGCATGTATCTCTGCTAGTGTTGCACAAAATATCTGTCCTTTTCAGTGTCGCATATGTATTATATGTGGTTTGGTTCAAATTTATTTGTATTGTATGACTTGCCTGTATAATTCAATTAAACATTGTTTAGGCAATGTCTGTAGCACTTTTCAATGAAGAGTAAATAAAGTGTCCAACCTTAATTTATTTTCAAATGTATATTAGTTATAATCCAGTTTTAAGTTGGCGGAGAAATAAGTGATGTGGGATATCACTCTGCCGACCTTAAATTATCAAATGTATAGGTACTCATTCCAAATGTAAGTCTTGTTCGGGTTGCCATTGACCACAGTGATCATCCAGTACTTGAATTTAGATACAGACTAATTGTGTTGGACTTCGAGGTTAGTCACTACATGACCTCTGTCAAAATTGGCAACTTATACTCTAAACATCCACCGAGTGAGTACTGTTGAGTTTGTGGGCACTATCTGAAATTTGCATACTCTCTAATAATCTTAAAAATTTTCAGAAACGTAATGTCAGTGAACAGACAATAATAAAGCAGTCAAAATTCGAAAATCAAATCAGAAATACAAATAAATTACTTAATTACTTTCATCGGTACGTCCTTCTACTCATGTGTTCTGAAACGCTTCAGTTTTACACATGGTGTTATTGTGAACACGCAGTTCAGTTTGATGTAGCGTGTAAACATCTTAAGAGATGACGGAAAAGAAGCATAGGTGCAAATATTACATAGCATCTATGTGCAAAAACACTCACTGACAACTCCATGCAAAATATTCTTTTCTGTGCCTGAAGATCAAAATATTCGTAAAAAGTGGTGTACAGCAATGAAGCATGATTAAAAAGTTATTGCAAAAAAAACCTGCATTGGGTATAAATTAAATTTTATGAGGTCTCAAAATCAGATAGTTCTGTCTTACTGTCAACTTCATATTTACTTTTGAAATGTACACGAGTTAAAAACGTTATGCCTTCTGTTTATTAGCGAAAATCGAGCCCTTCTTAAAGGTAATAATTCACAGCCATGCTTTATAAATAGATAGACAGATAGATATATATTTGGCGTTAAAATACACAAAGTGTTTAAAACAAATTAGAGGACACACAATGTATAAAATGTGCACGTCACAGACGTACATACAGTTAAAAAGTAACATGAATAAAAATAGATTATACAGGATAACTTAAATGAACCACTACACTTGAAGGTGACTGTCCTGGTTACTATTTACCTTTTTAGAGAAACTATATCTTCAGATTAATGATGGGGAGGTGGCCGCAGCAGCATTCTGTGATTTGGCTAAAGCATTTGACTGCATAAATCACAGGATATTGCTGGGGAAACAACAAATCTACGGGTTTAGAGGTATAACACAGGATTGGTTCAAGTCATATTTATCTGGTCGCTATCAAAAAGTTATTTTTAATGGTAAAGTGTCAAAACAACTGGAAGTGACGTCTGGCGTGCCACAAGGTTCTGTCCTTGGGCCTTTACTATTTCTAATATATTTTAATGATTTGGCTTCTGTTAAAATTCAAGGAAAGTTCACTTTTTTTGCGGATGATACCACGATACTCTGGCATGGTAAATACATCGATGAACTCCATGAGATCGTGAGTAGCGATTTAAAAATTATTAAAGATTGGTGTGATGCTAATTTATTATCTTTTAACATATCTAAAACTAACATCATTACATTTAAGTGCAACCTGAATGAGGTATACTTGGAAGACAAAATTATAAAAAACCAAGCTGAATGTAGATTTTTGGGCCTACATATCGACAGTAAGTTAAAATTTGAAAACCATATCTCAATATTAAGTAAAAAATTAGCTACTAATTGTTATGCAATTAGAGTGGTGGCAAATGAATTAAACTTGGACTCAGCAAGAAATGCATACTTTGCCCCTATAGACTCAAATTTACGTTATGGTATTTGTTTCTGGGGTTCTTGTTCGCAATATTTATTTAATAAAATTTTCGTTCTGCAAAAGAGGGCTTTAAAGTACATGTGTAAGGCTTAAGGCGTAAGAGACTTGTGTAAACCACTGTTTTTGAAGCATGGAATTGTGATGCTCTCGTGTATATTCATTTTTCAGACTGCATGCCTCATGCATAAAAAGTTTGGACGTGATATAAACGGGGATTCGGTTCGCTACACATGGCTCATTCATAACATCACACTTCCTATTCCATCATCGGCTCAGATAAATAACTCAATTCTCTATAATAGCAGAAAAATATTTAACCATCTTCCTGTAAATTTGAGGCAAATTATAAGCAATAACAAATTTAGAAGAGAACTTAAGAAATTATTGGATAGCAAGGCTTATTATTCACTGAATGAATTCTTTCAAGACACATTTTATTGACCCATTTTTATCACTGTTTTATACATAAAATAAATGTAATCCTGTTTGTTGTTTTTTGTTTTTCTTTGCTCTTAATGCCTGTAACTTTTATTAGTATTTAAGTTTGGCTTTGTCAACAAAAATTTTTTGTATTTTTTTCTGACAATAAAGCATATTCTGATTGTGATTCTGATATTTAGGAATTCCGTAGTACTATAAAAAGCATTTCTGAGTAAGAGATTTTTTATTTTGTATTTGAACTGGGATGGATTTAGAGATCTTAAATCGGGAGGCAATTTATTGAAGAATTGTATGCCAAGGTAGCCTGTGCTATCCCTAAATTATTTTTTTCCTAGTGTTGTAAGGATGATCTTGACTTTTGGTGTTAAAAGAGGGTTCGTTGTTTCTTACACATAGGAGACAGCGATAAATGTAAGTGCATGGCACAGTCATTATTCCTATAGTCTGTTTTTAAACCAGGAGAAGTAAACATGAAAGTTTCATTTACACCATTAAAGTAACTAGAAAATACACTAAAACCTTTTTGGCGTTTTGGGCAACCAACAATACACGACTACAGTGTTTTTGTGTGTATTTTATTAGATTATATAATGCATCGACCTCTATTTGACCTCTAGATATTTTATATAGCATTCATACCATTTACGCAATATAAAGGCGCCAAGTAATTAGCCACTTTTACCTTCAGGTTTATACAAAAGGGATTAAAAAGTGATACATAATGTGCAAACGATAAAATAGAAATTATAACCAAATAATTTATGACACGAAATTAAAATTTTTATATGTCAAAATTTATGACTATTGCCTTGTGTAAAACTGGCAAGGGCCTGTCCAATCACAGATGTATAATTTAGCGCGTTAAATTTAAAACGCTCCTCCTGGTTTAAAAACAGACTATAGGTCCATAAACTGTTGTTTACACTCATCTCTGTATTTTAGTCCAGATATAATACGAACAGCTCTCCTTTGCGCTGAGAATACATTGGCACATGAGGTACCAGAATGGCATAAGACATAGTGGAGTGGATGACGCTGTGATATGCAGTCTGCAAGGTCCCTAGTGATACTTTCCCGGCCAGGTTGCGAAGTAACTAGGTATATTTTGCGCTTTTATTGCAAGTTAGTGCGGTATGAGATTTCCAGGATAATTTCGGACCTCTGTTGGCACCTAGAAATTTAACGTGTTCGGGGTTATCTATGATCGCCAGACTGTGAAGACTGAATGTCATGGTTTCCGCTTTGGATGTATTTAGGCATAATTTATTGGAAGCAAACCACGATAGGGTGTTGGCATCAATTTTAGGGATTTTGCCTAGTAAGTGCTCAACGTTGTCATTAGAGGTAGTCAAATTAGTGTCATCTGCAAACAGTATGGCGAGTACATTTTCGTTTATTGAGTTGGGGAAGTCATTTATGTAGATTAGGAACAGTATGGGCCCCAGGACAGAGCCCTGGGGAACACCATGGTTTATTTTTCGCATGCTATATTTGTTTCCATTGCATATGACAAACTGTTGTCTATTTGTTAGGTATGACGATAGGAGAGGTATGCTATTATCGGAAAATTCGTAATATGTTAGTTTTTTTAGAAGTATGTTGTGGGATACGCAATCGAAAGTCTTAGTTAGGTCTAGAAACAAGGAACAGATGTAACTTCCATCTTCAAAGCCCAAATTTATAATGGATGTTAATTTATCGATAGCTGAAGTCGTTGACAGTTTACTGCGAAAGCCATATTGGTTAGGGTTTAGTAGGTTATTTTTTTCTACATAAACGGTTATCTGGATTTTTAGGATAATTTCCAGGATGTTCGTCTGTGGTTAGAGGGGTCGTCTATATTATTTTTCTTATAAATACGTACAACCTTGGATATTTTTAGTGCTTCAGGGAATGTTATTTGAAATGCAGAGATTTATTAGATTTATAAGTGGTATTAGTATGGACTGCTTGATTTCTTTTTGAATTCTTATGGATAAGATAAGATAAGATAAGATAAATTTATTAATGTTAAAATTATAAAAATATACACACGTCAAAAAAAGGTTTGCACAAATTAATTTTAGAAGCATACATACATACATATAATATCACACCTACAAAGATATAATTAATTTGTATGAAACAGGTACAGTTACTAACAAACAAAAAATTTACAAGGATACAGTACAATAATATAATATCACATTCTAATATGTCCAATCTCTCTTTCAATTTCTTCTAATGAGAAAAATGCGTTTTCTAGAAAAAAGTCTTTAATTGTAGATCTGAACCTTGTTGGGATCAAAGTTTTCACGCTATTAGGTAGTGCATTATAGATTTTAATACCATAGTATTTGACACCAGTTTGTCCCCTGGTAAGTCTTGTGAATTCAGGACATATATTATCTTTATATCTGGTTTCATGTTGATGTAAATCAGCATGAGTATTAAAGTTATTTAGGTTATTATGTATATATAAGATACATTGCAGTGCATACAAACAAGGTAATGTGAGTATTTTAAGCACGATAAAAAGGTGCTTAGTATCATCTCGATACCCTATACCACCCACAATCCTTAAGGCCTTTCTTTGAAGGCCGAAAAGTCTGTGCTTGCCAGCAGAGTGGCCCCAGGCAAGAATGGCATAGGACAGTCTAGAGTGACATAATGCAAAATAGGCTGTTTTAAGCACATTGCGGGATACAGAATTTGACAGTTGTCTTAGACAATATATATTTTTTGATAACTGTTCAGCAAGATAATCGGTATGAGCATCCCAACGTAGAGATTTGTCGATGAATACTCCTAAAAATTTAGTGTTAGTTGGATTATTCGGTAGATTTCCCAAATCGCGTGTGCTTGAGATCATTTTAACTGTTTTTTCTTCATTAAGTGCTAGAGAGTTAGATGTGAACCACTTTTTGGCATTGGAGAGCGCATCGTCACTCTTCAGCATTAAGTTATTTAGATTATAATCTGACATTAGAAGTGTCGAGTCATTGGCATAAAATATACAAGTGAAATTCTTAAGTGCATTTGGCAAATCATTGATATAGATTAGGAATAGGACCGGGCCCAGGATTGAGCCCTGAGGTACTCCCGACTTAATATTTAACTCCTCGGATGTTATTCCGTTTAATCTGACCGTTTGTTTTCGGTTTTCTAAGTAGGACTTGATAAGTGAAATACTTGAGTTGCTGAAATTATATTTGGGCAACTTTTGAATTAATAAGTTATGTGATACACAATCAAACGCTTTGCTGAGGTCGCAAAACAATGAAGCAGAGTAGAGTCCTTTTTCAAAGCACCCTAATGTATATTCTGTAAATTTTAGTATAGCATCTGTTGTTGATAAATGTTCACGAAATCCAAATTGATGTCTAAAGAGTATTTTATGTTTCTCGAGATATTCAGTTATTTGATTTTTAATGGCCTTTTCAAAGATTTTTGAGATAATTGGGAGTATAGAAATTGGCCTGTAATTGCCTACTTCCTCTATATCACCTTTTTTAAAGATTGGAACAACAGATGCAATTTTAAGTGCATCTGGAAATATGCCAGTCCTGAAACTTATGTTTATTAGTTTGGTTAAGGGAATTACAATATGATTTTTTATAGTTTTTATCAAGTCAGTATTTAGGCCATATATGTCTTTAGTGTTACTGTTTTTCAAAGAGTTAAGTATGTCTCTTACTTCATTGTATGTTACCTCACGGAAGCAGAAAGATTCAGTGAAACTAGCCTGTTCAATATAATGCAGGGGGTCAATATCTAATTTGGGGAGTCCAGCAGTAACATCTCCAGCAACATTAATGAAGAAATCGTTAAAGGTATTTGGCTCAATGTGTGATGTCTGTATAGACCTTTTCTTCCGATTTGTATTTATTATTTGCCACATGGTTTTTACAGGATTACTAGATTTTTTTATATTATTATCATTTGATTTGATTCTCTCAGTTCTTAATGCACATTTGTATCTAGGAGGATGGAGATGTATAACCTCTGATACTTCGATCATCGTTACTTCCTTGAAAGAAAACCGATGGTGGGAACTAAGATCTATTAGATAATGGGTAAAGCATGCGTCGCTTGGGGGTAGGTCTTTTAAGATATTGTCGGTGACAGCAGTAAAATAATTATTGAAATGTTCACATGTTAAATTTAATACCATATTTGGCGCAGCTTTATAGTTGTTTATAGTTTCCCACATTGCCTGTTGGGGGTTACTGTGGGTTGTTTATATAATTATCATGGGAATTTTATCTTGTTGTGGTATGCGTTCCTGAAATTGCTGAGCAGGGTTTTATTGTTTTTGGTGGGGTGCCTTTTGCAAAAATTGGTAGCTCTTTTGCAAGAAGGTCAGTTAGATCTTGTATATTACAAAAATGTTCTGTGAATTAATTTTAGTTGAAAATTGCGAACTCCCCAGGAGGTTAAAGTTGTCCAGTTTCTCCTTCGGTGGAATAAACAAATAGGATTATGCAAAAACTATTGCACCGGCAGCACCCATCTTTTGCACACTTGTAAAGCACTATAAAACACACTTATTTAACAAATCAGAAAGTTAGGTTAATAATTAAAAAGTGACTATATTACAGGTTCCTTTGCAATAACTTTTTTGCAGCAATTTTAATTTAGAAAGTCTTATAATGTAAGGATTTTAATTGAGCACAAATCGCCCATTTCTTAATTTCCTCTATGACCGATAGTTTTTCTAACATTTTAAGAAAATGATTCTCCGCTCTAATTGCTGACAAAAAACGATTATTAAAGGAAATTTTTTAACTCACAAAATGAGAAGCTTCTCCCATTACCTCTCCCAAAGCCAGTCTGCAAAAACATTGTGGCTACTAATTTATTTAAAAATTCTGTCTGTTTTCTCTTCATTCGCCTGGCCTATATATATTTAACTAATTGGTACTTAAGAATGCTCAATAATTGAGAAAGGTTATAGTCTGATAGATGACAAATGGCTTTTTAATTGGCAGATCAACTACCTGAATGTTTTATACAACTGGCTGTTCAGGTGAGAAGAAAACCTTCGAAGTTTTTCTGGTGTACTGTTGATGTTGTGAAGGGTAGAGTACTTTTAGCATGTAAAAAGAGTCTTCCAAAAGGCATACAGTTGAATATAGATTGACTGGCAATCATCCACTGATCTCTAGTTTCATGATCAACGGTTTAACTCATTGTAATACAACCCGCAAAAATTTCCACAATAGTTGAATTGAAACTCAGGAGTTTAGTTTACTTACTGATTTTCCGAAAGCCGTGCTAAAGAACAATCATTTTCATAACCTCCATGTTTATTTTGCATTCCTGTGTGAATTATGCTACCTACAGGGACATCAACATCATTTGAGCATACAAACTGTAAGGCTTCGACAACTTCGTTTCCTTTGGACTGAAAAATTAATTTAAGTTATTATCAGGTCACAGTGTCTGAGGAACTTCTATGGAAATGTGTTTAATGTGAAATGTCCTTTGCAAAATATTTTAAAACGTTAAGCACGAAATTATGTTTAAAAAACATAACTATAAAAGAATGTTTTATCCATTTCTTTGTAAGAAAATTACAATTTATGCCATTTATTTTATAAAATAAGCATAATAAAATAAGCATACATATGTTAATTTAACTTCCTTTTAATTTTGCCTAAAATGCAGCCTTCTATTTATAGAATTGGTTTTGAAGAATGAGAGCAGAGTTAATGAAAATTGAATATTGATTTTTAATTATGTAGTATTTTTTTTTATACTAGATGCAAGGGTATAATGGATTAAAACAATTTTTACTGAATTAAATGTCGACATTTTAATATTGTTATGTATTACACCCCCTTGAAACTGGAGATGATACGCCTATGCCTAATAGTGACTGGAAACTTGTAGAGTTTTCTAGAGTGTGGTAGGAGAAGATTCTCGATTATGTTCTAGATGACTCTAGAGGCAATTTCAGGGTATATAAGGCGAGATTCCACGGCAAGAGGAAGAAGTTCTATTAAAGTGAAGTTTATTAAAGTGACGGTCGGTAAAAAGTGAAGTTAAATATCAAGTAAACAAAGTGTAAAGGTTATTTTGAAGTATTGTATAGTCAGTAAATTATTAAATAAAGTGTTTATCTCTTGTTAAATTTTTTAGAACCTACGGATTCATACAGGGTGTTTCCTAAAAGGTGGAAATACGTAACAATATTTAATTTTTATCATTTTCAAAGGCTCATATTATTTTGTATTTTTTTTTATATTGTTTGGCTCCTTCTGCTCAAAAGTACTTGTCTATGCAGTTTTAGGTTTACGGAAATCAAATATAAAGATAACTAACAATTTTAACATTATATTCTCTAAATAAGAATGGAGGACGTTTTGGTTGGCTCGAGAAAACAAAATTGATTTACATAAATAAACTCTTTCTCAACATATCCTATATTAGATTTAGTTATTTATATTATACCTACCCAGAGATCAATTTTTGTAAAAGATGAATAGTCACTTATTCCAACTCCCCCTCTGCAGGCAGCATATTCCTTAGCGACAAAATCAAACCAAGGTGGTTTTCCAAAAGTGTTAGTATAAGCCATCCTGTACGGCGTTGACCAGTCCTGGGTATCTTGCTCTGAAAACATTTTATACAATTCTACAAAAAGATCGAGACATCTGTAGTTATTAATACTAACCCTGCATATGCCCTGGATCAAACCACGTTGGTCGTTCATAACCCATAACTTGACCAAAAACTGCTCCTGCTTCTCTTAATTTGGGATAAACTGGAGACATTCTAAGGTTTCTGCCTAAAATTGTAACATGTATTAGTGGCAGAAACACTTTAACTTATCATGAAACATTGTAACAAACACTTTATGAACACAAATGTCATGCCCATAATATAGTGTAAAGAATGACGAAAAGGCCCTAAAATACAAATAGATAAATATTAACATTGTGTTCGGAGAGCCCCTTTAATGTTTAAAACTTTTTAAGTAGATGATCAGAGATGATGGACACAGATTCAATTCAATGTGGCTCATTTCCTGATTTTTGGGTAACTGCTATCAACATTGTATTGTTTTTCAACTTATGTACGAATAAACATCTGATCTTTCAACATTTCCATTTTTGATTTTGAATTGAATAAAAAAATTACTCTCATAATTACTCTACAGGTCCGAAATTTGATAAAATGCAATTGGGAGATATTTAGTAAATCAATCAAAAATTTGTGTGACAGAGCGTGAGGCCTAGGTGAGTTTATATAAGTGGCGAAAGAAAATAACCTTTCAACAGGGGCAGAGAATGGTAAACTGGCATTGCATCTTATGAATATTATTTAATAAGCGAGTAATCTTCCAAAATTTCAATATTACCTCTAGGACCTTCTAAATATTTAACTTTAATTCTATTTTATTGTTAATTTATCCTTGGGTATTTTCAATTTCGGGAACTGGAAAGAAAATTTGTTGTGTCGTTTCATTTTCCTAATTTGACTGTGGTTGCCTCCTGCTTAATATGACTGGAGAAAACAAACTTGTTGTTTTATCCAAAATTAGCTGTATTATCCTTTTCATGTCAGCTGAATTGTTTGTTTCTTTAAGTACGTTCAGCCTAATTTTAAGCTAGGAATAGTCACTGCAGCAAAAATAGCCTCATTTGAATTATCACTGATGGTAAATAAATATAAAAACTGCCATTGTAGTGCTTGTCTAACTTTATTGAGAATTATTTTGCTGTTTATAATTTTAAGACCAAAAGTATCGTTATTACCACTATCACTCAGTTTTTCTAACTTAACTTTTAACGACAAAATATTAGGTAATAAATAACCAATGAAAGTATTGTTTTCTCCTTGTAAAAAATTCAACGTACTTGCTATAGGTTCCAGAATTGCACAATATTCTTCTACATATTGAAGTTCTGTGTCCTTAAAGGGGTCGTTAATATCTAGTTTCGCAAACAAATCTTTTAATTTATCTTTATCTTTGAGGATCTGTGAAATTGAATTATAAAACGAATTTCATCTGGTTGCTGTTGGGTAACTTAATGTATGTCCAAGAATATTTTTGATAATCTCTGCAGTCTTTGGTCTTCCTGCTTTCTTCCATAACAAAGAGCACCTAGGAATAGGCTTTCCTTGCCTGGATTTCAAAGCTGCATTTGTAGAAATAGCTTTATTAGCATCTGTTGTCACTAATAAATTCAAATTGTGGCTTGCGCATCTGAAATATTTAGGTAGCGATGTTTCTAACAACAAATTCGTCGATATCAGACTGATTGACAACATCTGTTGAATCTAACAATGCAAATTGTAATGTCTTGTCTTCACTATCGGAATTTGAAGATTCTGTTTCAATTTCATCTTGTACATTATTTAATTTTAAGCCAAATTCGTGGAAAGCTTTCACAAAATTGCTTCCATTGTCTGTGATAATTGCAACAATTTTGAGATTGTTTAAATTAAAAGATAAATATATTTCTTCCAACATATCAGCTATTTTATCAAACGAATGGGTACCAGAAAATCTACGATATGCTAATGCAACAGAATGTCATTTTAAGTTTTGGTCTATATAGTGACATGTAACACTTAAGAAACTACGTCTTTTTGCGGTCCAAATGTCGGACCAGCAATTTTGTATAACACTTATATACAATAATATTGTTAGTGCACCTACGTATATTTCTAGTTCTAAAACTCGTAATGACTGTGTGAATTCAGGGTGTCTACAATTAATAAAATAAATGTATAAAGGGGAAAGTCAAAATGGACCTGGGAGCTCAAGTCCTCTACAAGGGATAGGATGGTTCTCTGGACTGCCCTTGACTTTTAAAATCAGAATATAAGTATTCAAAAGATAAATGGAGAAGAAAATCAAACGGTTCTGAACAAATCGTGATTAAGAAATAGGTCAAAAGTGTGTACATAAAACCAAGGTTCAAAACCGAATATATTTATATTCAGTTTTGGCAGCCACATTACAAATATCAGTTTTCATATTGTACAAGGTAAGGCACAGACAAGATGACATAAGGCAATGAAATCTAAGTAGGTCAAAATGACGCCAGAAAGGCAGACAAGTTACAATTAAAGTATACTGGGACTCCACGATAAAGACTACCGATTTAACAATTATGCTATAGTGATTCGCAGGCACACTTAAAGCAAAAAGGGATATAATTGTAGATGATGTCATATTAAATAATGTTCTTAAAGACACTGCATCATCATGATTTTTTATCGGCTTTAATGACATTAATTGATGCAAATATTCGTCAACGATACGTTCGGTATTTTCATATTCTTCTTTCAGCATCCTTATTGCATCATCCTAACATGCTTGACTAGGCATTAAGACACCTATTGTTAAGGCGGATTTCCTGGCGAACACAGTTTGCAAATAATTAAATTTATCGCGATCATTTAATTCGTCATTTTCGTGATCAGAAGTATGATACTGCTCCCAAAACAGTGTCCATGCCTTTAAGTCACCACGAAATTGAATTAAATCAAGTTTAGGTAATCTCACAGACTTTTTATGTTGTGATGTGGTAGCCTGTAAGGTGGTAGAAGGGCGACGCCATATTTCAGAGGCTCTGTTGACGACGTTACCCAGGTTTCAAGAAGTGTTACGGCAGTCACTGCATAATCTTCGTATTGTAGCATCTTCACACATTCACTTTCTAACTGTTCTTCACTTATAGTCGGTAAAACCTTCTCGTTTACACTTTTAAGTTTTTCATCGGCAGCTTTAATTCATTTAATTAACACGTTAATTTCACTTTTGTCCATTATATTCGAGTTAATAAGTTCGTTAGCGTTATTAATTAGTTTTGTCAACTGTACACACATAAAAATAAAGACATGTTATTATTATTATATTATCTCCTTGGCTGAAGAACTTAGGTCGATGGCCTTTTGATTATATTGGATTATATTGTATTACACTGTATACTAATACAGTCAGTAAAGAACTTTTATTATTATTATATTGTTAGCATCTTACTGTATTTTATACATGGGTAATAAACGATTATTTTTACCTGTTTGGAATTCATGGAAGGGGTAAATTAATCCATAATGCAATCCAGGCACTTCCTTTACACGATCACGAAGAAATTTTCTATTGTTATGCAAACCTAAAAATCGTGATACCTCTAATTCATACATATCAAAGCCAGTTTCACCATTAACGATTATTTCTGCTGTTGCCTGTCCTACTCCTCCGGCTGCGGCTATACCTACAGTTTTCATTCCAGCAGCTACCAAGTAGTTTCTTATCTAAAATTGGGAAATATATATTAAATGTGGAATGAAAAACCATAAATAAAAAAATATGGCAATATCGACTGAGGTTAAATATGGACATGTAAAAATAATCTGAGCAGTTTTAATTTGCGAGCTCTTGGGCTGAGAAAATAAAATCGAGAATAGGAGTTGTGATATAAGCAACACTGATACAATTCCCTCTGTCATATCTTCTACCAAAGCATTAGTCGCAATTTTCGGACTGCGATTGCAAGATGCAGTCAACAGTAGCATTTACAATATTGAGGGGGGTACTGTGCATTTCATTCCTCATTAATAAAATGATGCTTATATCTCATTTCTATTCATATCTTTAAGTTTAAAAGAGACACTTGTAAATCTCTTTAAAACTTACAAGATTAGGTTAGGTTAGGTACAAGTATTGCTTCTTATGAAATTAAAGTCATTATTTCATTATGAAAGAAAATAAATCAGAAATCTAATAGAATTTTATGTGTATGGCTAGTGAAAATGTATCTGGTAACACATTTGAAGTCGGGACACATGGAAGACTCTCTCCAAGTGTTGCTATTTAATCACCCCATGTAACGAAGTGATTTTCCAATGCAAAAATGCAATTTAAATAAATATTATCGTTCGTTACTTGTTCCACTTACGTTCGAAAACTAGTTGTTGTAAATCATTATTATAGATTCCTCTTAATTTAGCTAGCTTAAACTGTGAAGCAGATTTCTACCTTATATAGATAGTTTATTATTGATGCTTTAAATTATAAAATTTTTGCACAAGTCAAAATACAAATGTAAAATAGTAAAAAAAACTCGAAAAAACAATTAAAACAATTGGGCCACATTATATAGAAAATGTAGTAAAGCCGTCTGAAGATTACCTGTAATATTGGCAAAATGGCAAAAATTGATACCGAGGGCGTTGGCTAATCCTGCGCAAGCATTCTCATTGAAACAGATTTGAAATCAATTCCGCTTCGCCCATCTAATAGTTAAGTTGACTATTATATCCCAACCGCCGAACCAGTATAAGTACCGATTTGAGATAGCCATCTTTTATGGTCACAGTTTTTACGTTTACAAAGATAAGATTACTTTACTGAAATACATTTTAAAATAATTCCTATTCAATGTATCAAAATATAATTACCATTTCTCGAACTATCGAAGTAAATTTCAGATTAAACATAAATTATTATTAAAGTAGTTGTGCTCTATTGGAGGCCTGTCAGATTCTCAAGTTTTTATCAAAATAACTATGCTCCAAAGAATTTTCCGTACGCTCGCACCTTGGGAAAAAGAACATAGATGATATTTCGAGAGAAAACCTGGAAAACTGTTTTCCGTTTAAATTATTTTAACTTAGACCGTTTTTCCTATTTAATGAGTTAAAATAATGTTAGTTATTCTGCCGAGTGACTGTAGTTTTCCGTTCATTTTAACTGTTTCATACTTTACGAATTAAAATAAAATCTGTCACTTTAAAATAATTTTTTAGAAATTTGTTATAGTCCGGGAATTTAGTACAAAATCTAGGCATACCGTAAATAAATTAACTATCTTGATACTTGATACTTAGGAATTTTCCGTATTAACTCTGATAAAATACCACATGGCCGAAACTAATTCATCTAAAAACACTTAGCTGTGGGGTTTGAGGCACTTGGCAGATACCTCATGACGTGTTAATGTGATTTTAACATTTCTGAAGTGAATCGAAATACCACCGTTATGATTATTTTTGTCAGTTTCATTTTCCCATCCGAATGTAACCTATGTTACGCACTGCACTGAATCCGAAAACCATTTTATTTATTTAGTATCAGTTTTATTTAGTTTTGATAAGTTCTTCACACTTGTATTTTGATCGTTCATTTATGCATGATTATTGCTGTAGGTAATCGCTTGCTATTGCCTGTTACTTGCACACCGCCTGTTTTTTTTAACTACTTGCTGTTGTTGTTACCGCTTACTGTATTTCTTCCGCTTACTGTTTTCTACCGATTTTATTTTTTTTACCGCTATTACCACTTGCTTGCTTACCACCCCTAGCTTCTGAATTAATATTAGTAACTAGTAGTTAACTAATTTTTTACTGCCTGGTTCCTTGTACTTTTAGCTTTGTATTTCACAAATATTAATTCAAAATTAAATGACATCTTAAGTTTTGACATTATTATTATTTATAATGAACTCCGCAGGAGCACCTTTTGGTACCTGACCATGTTATTGTTGTAAACTTTATTCTATTTAATAAACTCTGTTATTTACCAACATGCGAGTTTTACTGTTGAATGTGAGTGAAAATCTAATTTGCTGTCCGGACCCCTGGACATAACCGTTTCTTCACTGTAGCTATATCGGCCCTACCGCAACAGGCTGTGTTAAGAAGCTAGTGTGAGACCTTTACCCCACATAGAAATTGTAAAGGTGGCGCTCGAGAAAACCGAATATAACCGAAATATAGCTCCATGCTAAAGTGACACTTGCACTTGTCTGTGCGCTACGTAACTGGAAGAAAATACGTCACACCCACCATACCCTCGATGTATTTATGATAATCTATTTCCAGCCCATGTGTTGAGAAGATATGATTTTGGTGAGCGTATGGTCCTGTTCGCCTAGCAGACAGACCACTCAAATTGGTTGAATCGGTGGTCTGATCATTGGTCGACGTGCCCAAAATGATCCCAGTTGAATATAGACCAGGAGTGACATGGAATATTTGTATTCTCCCAGAGCAGCCCTATATCAATTGGAAAAGGAATAATAGCTTTTTAGCACTTGACTTACTTCTGGAGCTTCTCCTACTATCCATTTACAGTCAGGGCTAAATGCTTCAGGACCATTACAGAGTCTGTCCAATACAGCAGAGCCTAAACTTGGTACTCTATGTAAAAGTTGTTCCAGTAAAATGTGAAAATGGTCCCAGTCTTCTGGTAATTGTCGCTGCTTAGTGCTAGCTAGAAATAAAAAGAGGTCTTTAGTCTCTTTTACAGTTTCTTATTTTTAAAACAATACAGACTGTCTATTTTACGAGGGCCACACCAAATATCTCGCTTAATATCTATTGTAGAAGAATAAAGTTTTAGAAACAGTTATCCCATTTTTTGTGAGCTATATTTCAGTAAAAAGAAATTTGAAATCCATAGCCTACTTTATGAGATATATTACAAAAACCTGAAAAATAGGAAAACCACAAACAGTTATAGCTTCCTTATTTGAGGAGATACGAAAAAAGTTAAAGGAATGAAAGTTGACGGCAAAGACAATAAGAATAATAACATGTAACAAAAAAATCGAAAAATGCAGTTGGCTTTGACATATGCTATTGTGCAAAAATGAAAAATACGTATCTCAAAGTAGGCCATGATGCCATTAATTCCGTTATTTTTTTCTCATTCCAACGATATAAAACATGTCACAGAAATTTTAACCGATAGTGTCAATATTTAATATTTTACGAATACCACAATTCATATAATTGAATCGTAACAATCAGCTGTGCCATAATAGTAAAAATTCACTTTATAATAATTATAATTCCGTAATTATTTATTACAATTTAATACAAACCAATAAATATCTCATAAATAAAAATACAAGTACAAAACGAACATCCAAAGAAAAAAACGAAAAACTATGTATAACAGTACTACCTACTACTAGGTATATTGAAAAGAAATTGTGTGTATTTATTTTTCTAACTACAAATGCTCAAATTGTGCACCATGCATTCTGACACATAAACGTGCTCTACGAGACACGTCACGCATTACATTTTGGAGCATTTCAGGAGTAATTGCCTCACATGCGTTTCGAATTCTGGTTTTGATGTCCTCAATATTTTCAAGGGCAGTTTGAAATACCTTGTCTTTAATGTAACCCCAGACGAAAAAATCCAAGGGAGTAATAACTGGTGATCGAGCTGGCCATAGAATGGGTCCATAGGTGCCTATTCAGCTATCTGGCATAACTTGATTTAAATAATTTGTACATCTTACAGCAGTGTGAGATGGAGCCCCATCTTGTTGAAAATATGAATAATTTAATCTTTCTGCCACTGTTAATTCATAAAGAAAATCTTGAAATTCGTTTTGCAGGAAATTAAGGTATCTACGAGCGGTTAATTTGCCATCATAAAAATAAGGTCCAATTACTTTAGTCCCTAAAAGACCCAACCAAACATTCGTAGAAAATCTTTCTTGGAAAGCAGTCTCTCTGCACCAATGTGTATTTTCTCGTGTCCACTTATAATGCATATTTCTATTGAAAAATCCATTATTAGAAAAATTTGATTTGTCCGACCAAAGAATTTTGCTACATATCAGCGCGTCATTCCTTTTCTTATTTAATAACCATCTACAAAATTTTACTCTCCTTGGCTGATCTCCCTCATTTAAATGTTGAACTTTCCTCATTTTGTAGCATCGAAATCCGTTTTTTTTTCAATATTTTTCTTGCACTGTCTTTTTTTATGCGACAGTTTCTCTGAATTTGTCTCAAAGAGGTTTCCTCATTTTGGTTAACATAATTCATTACTCTATTCACTTTTCTTACATTATCCGCAACATGCGCTCGCCTTACTACTTTTTTTGAAAATGAACCGTGCGTTTTTAGATTTTGAACTAACTTCCTAAACATAGTTCGATTTGGCTGCGGAGCATCTGGAAATCTATCTCCGTAAACCGTGACTGCCATCTCAGCGTCAAAATTGCACTGACAATAAATGCTAATCATATCGAATTTGTTATTATTGGTGTACACCATAATTACTGATATAAAATTTGTCTTAGAACTCGATAACGCAACATACAACATACAACAGTGACAATCTGTCAAATTTATTAATAACTGTATACATTGTTTTTCACTAATTATGGCACAGCTGATTCAATTATATGAATTGTGGTATTCGTAAAATACTAAATATTGACACTATCGGTTAAAATTTCTGTGACATGTTTTATATCGTTGGAATGAGAAAAAAATAACGGAATTAATGGCGTCATGGCCTACTTTGAGATATGTATTTTTCATTTTTGCACAATAGCGTATGTCAAAGCCAACTGCATTTTTCGATTTTTTTGTTACACGTTATTATTCTTATTGTCTTTGCCGTCAACTTTCATTCCTTTAACTTTTTTCGTATCTCCTCAAATAAGGAAGCTATAACCGTTTGTGGTTTTCCTATTTTTCAGGTTTTTGTAATATATCTCATAAAGTAGGCTATGGATTTCAAATTTCTTTTTACTGAAATATAGCTCACAGAAAATGGGATAACTGTTTCTAAAACTTTATTCTTCTACAATAGATATTAAGCGAGATATTTGGTGTGGCCCTCGTAAAATAGACAGTCTGTATATTAACAATAATATAGTACTTTTAAGTCTATAATCATGTACATAATTAAACATCGTATTGTATCTATTATTGAACGATTTTACATAAGAATTAGAAGAAAAATTTAAATGGAGTTGTGTTTCGTATTAAAACTGTAGACTATTATGATTCTTATGGTAGCTAGGTACAAGTCAAATCATAGTGGATTGGATTCAATACTAAAATTAATATAATTAATGTCAAGCAATATAACTTATAGAAAGAGAAAATGAAGATCTAGTTATTTTCAAACTTACTTTGATGGGAAAAACGAACTATGCCATTACTGTCAATGGATTTTGGTATGTATGACATAATTAGCAAGCTGTCAAAATAAATGCAACAGACAGCAACATGTAAACGAATGAAATTACTACCTGGAAGGTTATTCTATAATTTCAGTGAATGGGAATATTTGTTGTGAGAGGAGAGAGCTCACATCATATTTGTAATTATAGTGACTATGTGGTGATGTGATCTCTTCAGCATCGCCAACATTTATTCCAACAATTTATGTGGAAAACTTACAAATCAGTTCATAATAATATGTCAAAAAACATGGGAGAGGGTAACAACCACTATAGATGCTCTCCCTGGAGACTGTAATAAAACATCAGAGCAATGGCAAAAAGTAAAGTCAATTTGTGATATAATAATTTCATTGTACATAACCGCTTTGATATTGTAATTTATAATATTACAAATAAAGGCAATATATTACTATTATAATACCCTAAGTAGAAAGGATTGATCATGTGATGAAATTGATGTTATTTTTGAGAATTTTCAGCATTATAGAAAAACAATGTTATTTTGAATGAAGTGGTTTCTTCCGGGTGTTGTAATGGCCATCGAATTGATTTGATGTTTTACTGATCATGCTTCTTCAGAAGGATTCCTATCAAGACAAAACATTCAATTGCTCGATAGTGCTTTATATATAGTTATATTATAGGGTACAATTATGCAGGTTGGCGTAACTGTATAGTTTGGTACTACTGTGTATCCGGTATCCTGTAGTAGTATCCATGTTTGTTATAATAATAATAATAATAATAAATTTTATTCACCATTGTTGCCATTACAAAGTATGGATAAGGTAAGTCATACATGATACATATAGGTAACAAATAGTTGAGTCGAAAAACAGATAAAATGTATAAACAGTAGGTACATTAACATATGTATATGTATATAAATTTCATTTAAATATAAACCCTTACACACATTTGTATAATTATGTACATTGAACGTATTATTTACAATAATTTTACATAAGATATGATTTAAAATACAGACAAAATTAAATAATACATACATAACAAATTGACCAAAATTACTGATTAAAATGCTCACGGGCATACTCGGTAAATTCCATTAGGCTATAAAAAGAATTCTGAGCCAACATATTTTTAAGGCTAGATTTAAATTTGACTTTTGGCAATATTTTTATTTCCATGGGTAACATATTATAATAGGTTGATCCTGCAAGATATGGAGACTTTTTGAAAAAACTATGGTAAAACCTATTAATGTATATATTATTGTTGTGGCGAGTGGGATAACGATGTACTTCACTACTTTTTATAAACATTGATATATTCCCATGCATAAAAACCATAAGATTTAAGAGATATATTGAAACCAAGGTTAGGATATTATACTTTTTGAAAATATTTCTACATGAAGCATGCGGTGCTAGACCGAATATTAATCTTAAAATTCTCTTTTGTTGAATAAATACTCGCTGAATGCTGGATGCCTGGCCCCATGATACTATATTATAGGATAAGGTAGAATATACCATCGCATAGTATATGTTTAATAAAGAGTGTTCATTCAGTGAACTCTTTAGCGACACGATAACGAAATACGCCTTATTTAACTTGGCACACACGTAATCAATATGATCTACCCATGTGATAAACTTGTCAAGGTAAGTACCTAAAAATTTCGTGCCTTTTGACATCTCTAAATTTTTATTGTTTGTATTAAAAGTAAGGTTTGTTGGATTTGACTTGAATCTGCTAGAAAATTCAACAACCGTTTTGTCACAATTATTGATTAAATGATTTTTTTGGCACCAATCATTAAATTCATGGAGTATTTGGTTTACTTGCATATTAATTACAACAAGGTCCTTACCAGATATGAGGATGGTGGTATCGTCTGCGTACATAAACAGCGTACCAAAAGTTATATGATATGGAATATCGTTTATGTACAATAGAAAGAGCAAGGGGCCTAACACGCTCCCCTGGGGTGTACCAAGCTCCACACCAACTGAGTTCGACCATTCCTCGTTAATTTTAACCATAAAGTTTCTGTCCGAAACAAAAGAGATTAGCCAGTCATTTACAGTGCCCCGAAAGCCCATTCTGTCTAATTTACTGGCCAAAATTTTTGGATTGAGGGTATCAAACGCCCTGGATAGGTCAAAGAAAAC
This sequence comes from Stenurella melanura, assembly GCA_963583905.1. Classification (NCBI taxonomy): domain Eukaryota; kingdom Metazoa; phylum Arthropoda; class Insecta; order Coleoptera; family Cerambycidae; genus Stenurella; species Stenurella melanura. The sequence goes on from OY757309.1 coordinate 155,143,785, forward strand.
TCCTACGACCGTCTCACCTATATCCAACCTCTCATTTATGAATTGAGTTACTTTCGTTGTTGCTGACTGAGTTGAATACCCACCACGAAAACCATGTTGACAACTTGTTAGTAAGTTATTTTTGTCAATAAAATCCATCATACGCGTATAAATTGCTTTTTCGATGATTTTAGAAAATGGACTCAATACTACTACGCCTCTATAATTCTCAACTAATTCTGGGTCTCCCTTTTTAAAAATTGGACTCACTTTGGAGAGTTTTAATTGACTGGGGAATTTTCCTGAGGATATTGAGAGATTTAAAATTATTGTAATGTATGGCACTAATTCACTGCAACAAGCTTTAATTAATTTGATGGGTACATTATCCACACCAGTAGATTTTTTATTTTTCAAGTCTTTTATAATGTCACTAACTTCAGCTTCCGTAAATGGTGTAAGATACATAGAATTTACATTTAATTCAGGTAATGTGCAGAGGCCAACGTTATTATTTGTAAGGTGTGTCGAAATTAAATGATTTACAGAAGTTCCGAAAAAATTGGCAAAAGCATCAGCTACTAGTTTATTATCAACTATCACGGAGTTGTCGATTTTTAAATTTATATTTACTGATTGAGTTTTGCTTTTGTCAAGTCTTTCATTAACTAGCTCGCATAACTTTTTGTTTTTATTATCTGAGCTGTCAATTACATAAGCATAATGAAGTTTCCTCTCGCTATCGATTTGTTTGTTAAGAATTTTTTTTTGACTTTTGTAATGGGCGTTTAAATTTGTATCATTAGTTTGCTTCTTCAACCAGTTTAAATATTTTATTTGATCCATCTTATTTATTAAATCAGCAGAAAATTTAAATTTCTTTTTATTATTTTTATTTTCATTTAGTTTCACCCTTTTTAACAGATGTGAGGTAAGGAAACACCAGTTAAAGTGATTCCAGAAGTGAGTAAAAACCTCATCAACATCCTGAGAAAAATCTAAATTAATAATTTCCTTATTAAATAAATATTTGAATTCTGATAATGACTGTTCATTAATACTTCGGTGGCTAATGCACCTAGACTCAGACAAGTTACAAACTGTTCCAGGAGTTCTCCACGACACAAATTGAGCTGCATGGTCAGAGAGACCTGGTTCAAAAATTACACAACTTATCTCACTGGTTATGTTTGTTAGGACGTAATCTATTGATGTGGAACTTGTCCCCCCAGCAGAGGTAGACGCTATTCTCGTTGGTTGTCTCACCAAGGATGAGAGCTTGTAAGAGTTAATAAGGTCATTTAATGTTTTACTATTTATATCATAACACAAGTTATCAATATTTAAGTCTCCACATATTATTAGCGTTTGAAAATTTTCTAAAATTTTAATAATAATTTTGTCAAAAATCGAAAAAAAATGGTTGATGTTACCTTGTGGAGGTCGGTACACCGTTACCACACAGACTCGGCCCATACCAACAGCCGCACATTCAATGACTTTTTCAACTGACATTTTAACTAAATAAATTAATTCCTTACAAAATTTAGAATAGTCATTTCTAACAAAAATTGCTGCTCCTCCATGAATATAGTTAGACCGGCAGAACTTTGATATCAGTCTATAGCCTTCAAGGTGAATATTGGCTAACTGTACATCGCTTAGCCAATGCTCTGTCAATCCAAGAAATATTGGTTTTTTGTCGTGATTTAATAGGTCAATAAGATTTATTTTATTTGACAAACATTGAATGTTTATATGCATTAACGACCAAATGACATCACAACTCCCTGAGTTTACCCCCCTCTCGGCATACAGATTATTACCTATTGCAGAGCAATCTGGGATAGACGTGGGTATAAAAAAGTGTTTGGTAAAACTTCCACTAAGGCATTTAAATTTAACACAGATCCTGATAATTCCGGATTAGGTTCATTAGTGAGATCGATTATAGGAGAGTTGTCACTGACACTTTGACTAGAAATATGGTCCTGTACATGAATAAATTTCAGATTTTTGTTTGGCAACTTTCTTGATAAGAAATTAACAAAATAGGAAGCCACTAAATGTTTGGTGATTTTCTTTGATTGAGCATTGTTTATTTCCACATACTTGACATGCCCTTCCGTATATCTATTGAATTTGTGCAAAAAATCATTCAATTTGCAATTAAATTTAAAAATATGTTCATTTTTTCTGATATTTCTGGTATTAAGATAGGGTACTGAGGAAAACAATATATTAGTATTAGCGCACATTTTTAGTTTATTGCAAATCAGCCGAAATGATGGTGTACTATTTTTATTTATATCGTTTAATCCTCCCATTATAATTACGTAATCTTGCAATGTAAATTCTTTGGTTAGTAACTCCAAACTTTCCATAACTTGGCATAAAAGAGCCCCAGGTTTCTTCACAGAAAATACTTCGTAGGAACTTAAGTCTAATAAGTTTCTGAAGTGCCATGTTATATCATCGTCCGAGAGTAGAAGAATTCGTCTTTTATTAGAATGTTTTCCCGAGTCGTACTTATTATTGGGTTTTCCTGAGATTGCGTTACTATTGCCACCCTGTATAGGTAGCGATTTAGTTTTAACGGCAATTTCATGCCTGTGGTCAATTACACTTATCTTATCTTCACAACTATGTATATCTGTGTTTGTAGAAACACTATTCTTTGTTATTATTTTTGTTTGCGTGCTGGTTTCAGTTTTAGCTCTCACCTTATTGTTGTAAATTACACTTTCTATTTGGATCTTCTTATTATCTTTATAACTATGCATATCTGTGTTGGTAGAAATACTATTTTTTGTTATTATTTTTGTTTGCGTGCTGGTTTCAGTTTTTGTTAACATCTTATCATTCGCGTATTTGTTTAATTGTTTCCGCAACTCTTCAATCATTTTTTCTTGTTTTTCAATGAGTTGATTCATATCTTCTTCTTTTTGTACCACCTCTTGTAAAAACGCCTCCTTGTCGCGTTTAAGTTTTTGTATATATCTATTTTGATTGAAACTATCTACTGTAAGGTCGTTTATAGTTTTTTCTAAAGTACTTTTTTCGTCATCACTTTCATTGTAGCTCGTCTCTTCCTCACAACAGACAAGTTTATAGTCCTTAACAAACCGTATTTTTTTCTTAAACTTTGGTAAACACGACTTATGGTATATACTAAAACACTTTACACAGACAAAATGAATAAAAGTTTTTGATTTACAGCACTTAAAGGTTATAACATTAGAGCTCTCCGAACTCACTTGCTTAGCGGACGCCATATTTAACTACAACCTAACCTATAGGACTAAGTTAGTTGTTATTTTAACGCCGTAGCATTGTAATGTGTTAGGTTAGGTTATTGTTGTCTCTGTTAATAAAGTCTGTTACTTATACCACGCAGAGATCTTGAGATTATTCCACATTCACGTAGTCTCAACAATTCTAAAGAACAAAGTTGTTGTGTTCTGATCCTCGTTATACACCTTGATGCTGTTTTGCTTCGCTGCTCAATTGTGCTTTGTTGACTGTGACTGTTTAAACCACTCGTAGTTGGCAAAGGCAGTCTCCATGTGTTACTTAGTCGATATCCTTCTTCTCTATTGAAGCTATTCCTGTTCTTCATAATTTCTAGTGGTTATCTGATTATCCTTGGATAATAGTGCATATTTCTATCCAATACTTTGATACTCTCAGTCAATTTTATGGTTCTCATTATGATGAATATATTCTGCCACTGCCGACTTATTTGTGTACCCTTCTTCTTCTTCTTCAAACAATTTATTAAAATTCGAAAATACAACATTGCCTCCCCGAATCGTGATCCGGAGCCAACCAGACAACCACATCGCATAGCGCCGTGGTGTGCGTAGGGTTGGGTGGATCACAACCAGTTCGGCTTCTTAAAATGAACAAACAAGTTAAAACTCCTGCCGCCAATGGCGGCTTAAAATTAACATTAAAATTACACTATGTCTGCGTAGCAGGCTTAAAATACTTAACATTAACAATAAAAACTAGAGCACAAAACACTGATTAAATTTTGATTGCTGGTACGGGAAAAAGTTCAACGAAAAAACCCGTTCGAAGCAATTTTGGGTCCCAACGGTCTACCCGCCGTTAGGAAGGTAGGGGAACACGAAAAGTTAGGATTTTTAACAGTTACAATTTTTTAGGAATTTTTGTGTACCCAAGCCTTGTGTTTCTCTGGTGTTCCTTGATCCTGTACTGGCTACTATGCCCTGTTTGTCCGATATAAACCTTATCAGATGAGCTCTCTAATCGATAAATATCTTTGACCAGTCATTTACGGAAGCAATTGTTGAATTTTCTTTACCATTCGGAAATGTACGCATATTTTATTCTTCAATATAGTCTTCTTCAACTTATCTGCGACTCCAGTCACATGGGAAATGCATGTAAATATAAGTTGTAGGTTATTCCCGTTTTTTTGTCGTTCTTCTCCAGTTGTTGATAATTCGTTGTATATCCCTTTGTTCATACCCATTTTTCTCTAGAACTTGTTGAGCATTCCTGAGTTTGTCTGGTTTGCTTTCATTTTCTCCGTGAAATAATGTTCTGATTACCCACCTCTCCTGTTGTGGATGGTGATGGGATGTAGCATGCAGATAATGATCGGTATGCATTCGCTTTCTGTAGACTCCATGGGACAGCCTATTGTTGCTTAATCGTTTCACCGATACATCTAAGACAAAATCCCCTCTTGTTCCTCCATTGAAAACTTGATATTTGACTGTTGGCTATTTAGCTGGTCGAATACCATGTTGAAAAATAGGAAAGACTTCAATAGAGATGATGTGTATTGACTGAGTACACATGGAGACTGGTTTTGCCAAGTAAAATTGGTTTAAATAGTACTCAACGAAGAAAAATGAATTAGTAGCCAAGCAAAGCAGCATCAAGGTATACAATGAGAAACAGAACACAACAACTTCAGTTGGTAGAATCCTTCTGAAGAAGCTGACAGCATGATCGGTGAAGCGTCAAGTCAAACTTGATGACCAGGGCAACACCCAGAAGAAACCACTTTATTGAACAATCGTCTCAAAAGCTTACATTCTACCAATATTATTTTGTTGTCTTTTCTACTTGCAGTTTTCGACGATGATATTACAGTCTCCCTTGATATTCTCGATACTTTGACTAGTTATAATATTCTAAGGTAATGACATCAGTATGTATAAAATTACAGACTATAAAAAGGTCCATGAACGGTGGTTTTAGATGTTAGGTATAATGGGTCTAGCCAAGTGCAGACATTTTAAATAGATTATATTATCGTTTGTTATATATTTTTTTTATAAGGAACGGTTACCTGGAATTCTTCCATCCTCAAAAGCAGGCTTTGCAACAGGTTCAAAACCTCCAGCTAACAATCTGCCATTGTTCTCTCTAAAATAAATATAGCCATCTTGATCCCTTACCACTAAAATAAAAAAAAACAAAAAATAATATAGAGGGCTATAGGTGGATTAAAACCCTACCTGGTAACATTGGGTTTAAGCCTGGAATGGGTTTAGTATGTAAGTAGTAATGCTCCACAGCATGAAGAGGAACTTTAACATATGGCTCAGATAATTGGCCGACACCTCTGGCCCAAAATCCTGCACAGTTAACGAAATACTCGCAGTTTATGTTTCCCAAATCAGTCTCCACATTGGCAACTCTCCCATTTACTTGGTTAATTTTTTTTACTGTGCAATTTTCTATTATTTGGACCCCTAAAATAAAAAATCGGTAAAGCAATTCCTTCTTTAAAATAAAAGGTCGTAAATACCTTTTATTTATTCATAATTTTCTCTGTCAGATGACCGCTCTGTATATTTATTTAACTAAAAGTATGCCAGATTTCCTCATTGATAATAGTAGTGTCAACTATATTCCAAATATTATTTTCCATCAACGACTGTTAATTTCATTATGACACAATTGCCTAGAAAGAAATCTGTTATACTTCTGGAGAAAATTATACAGGGTGGTCACAAAAAAAATATTACGAAATGAAGGAGGACAATAACATTTATTTATTTATTTATTTTACCATCATATATTAGATATACATGGTACCTATATATAGTAACGTCACATTACAAACATTTAGGATAAAATTTTAAAAAATGTAGATAAAACAGTAAAAAATTACAATAACCAGTTAAAATCACTATAGTGAACCTAACCCTATAATATCACTGATTGTATTATAAAGCAATTTTGCATCACTGTGGCTCATGATTCATGTACTCTTAAACTGAGTACAAACAATTTACAGCAAGAAAGTTTTTCAAACAAGAAGTAAATTTATTTACAGAATTTATATTTTTGATATCTGATGGCAATCTCTGTTGTACATTTTAATACCAGCATGATACGGAGATCTTCTATACAAAGTCGTGTTGTAATTGGTTATTTTTAATAGATGGCCTTGTCTTGTGTTATAGGAATGAGTATCTGAGTTTGTTTAAAATTTACTTAAGTTCTTCTTTACAAATTTAATAGTGCCTAAGATATACATACTATGAATGGTTAATATGTTATTTTTTTTAAAATAAGGTCTACAAGATTCTCTTGGCGCTATGTCAAATAATAATCTGATGAGCCTCTTCTGCAGGATGAACATACGGTTTATGTTTGAGGCAGCACTCCAAGACACAATATTGTAGGACAAATGTGAATATGCAAGTGCATAATAAACGTTTATCAGAGATTTAATGTTAAATATACTCTTCATTTGCCTTAGTGCGTAATACGCGTAATTAATTTTTTTACAAATGTGTTTAATTTGGTGATCACAGCATAGCTTACTGTCTATCATTGTTCTCAGAAATTTAACTGATTCTGAGAAGTTCTCAGTAGGCGGTATTTTAATTAAGTCCTCCGAAGGCAATCTTCGTTTGGAAAAATACATACACTCGGTTTTGCCAATATTCAAGATAAGCGTATTGTCATGACACCATTTTTGATATAGTTGTAATATTCTGTTTGTCTTATTTTGGAGGTCCATAGGATCATGTGCCGAAAGCAGCACGGAAGTATCGTCTGCAAACATTACAACTAATCCTTCTTGGAGAATTGCAGGCAGATAAGGCACCAAATTTTTCTAGAACTGTTTGTTGCTGTATTTATCTGCTGTGAAAAATGTTCTTTATGTTTTTGCTATATTGTATCTTCTTTTCTTTGTATAGTATATTTGCAATGTAGTTGTCACGACTGCCAAGGAGAAAGCCTGCTTTACTTTTGGCGAAAATTGTACAGGGTGTCACTTTAAAAAATAAATAGGAAACGACTGAGGATAATAATATTTGTAATGTAGTCGTTACAATTTCCAAGGATGATACGTGCTATACTTCGGTAAAAATTATACAGAGTGGTCACTTTAAAAGACAATTAGGAAATGACGGAGGATAATAATATTTGGAATGTACTTCAGACAACTGCCAAGGAGGGCGCCTGTTACACTTTGCTATAATGAAAAACTGTAAGATTTCCTGGATACATGTAGCTCATAATTCTGGTAGTTATTTTGAGATTAGATTGTATGAATTTGCAGGTTTTCTGCGAAATTATGGCATCCAAAGGTAAAAAAATGCTTCAATTGATTTTTAATCAGCACACCAACTTACCAGAAATGGAGGTTGAAGATAATTTAGAAACTGAACTGCCAAATAACAACACAGTGATTGTTCAGGAAATAAACTCAAACACTGATTCTTTGCACTTTGAGAGGTTTAATTCAAGCAAAAAATTACCCTCAGCATATTCATTTACTGGAAATAGATACAGAGGAAAATACAGAGCCTAAAGTGCCAAATAAGAAAATGGTTCTTTAACAAGAAAATTCAGATGCTGATAATGTTTATTGCACTTCACGATTTGTAGGTATGAAAATATATAGCTGACAGCATACCGACTTACCGGTAATAGAGATAGAGGAAAATACAAAGCCTAAAGGGCCAAATAAATCAACAAATCATTATTGTTTTTCAAGTTCATTAGAAAATAAATCATATTGTTTTTCAAGTTCATTAGAAAATAAATCATTTCATTATTTAGTTACTTGAGTATGTTTATGACTATATACAGAAAGGTTTACCACATAGGTCTGGTGCCATCAGAACGGTAACCGATGTGAGAAAGTGAGAATCGACATAGTACCAAAAATTGCTACTGCAGTGAACACGTTACAAAACTTAAATTCTTTAATACACATGGTAGTATCCAAAATTGCCTGCACTCAGGCATATTGTAGTTTGTTCCAGTCTGTCTGCTGTTATGGAATAATGGCATATTGGTGCTCCTGTTGTGTAGACAGAATTTTTTTTTTTTTTAAAGAGGTGTGGAATTCAATATTTTAACAATACCATGTAGGTACATTTATGAATGCTTGACATATGCACATAAAAATTTAAATAAAAATTCAGTAAACAGTTTTTATGACTAGACACTAGAATAAAAAATTCTTTAAGTAAATTATTTGCAATTGAAAAAAATTCTGAAATTTGTTCAATTTTCACTTATTCCCCAGCAAAATTTAACCATTTATTTAGTTTTCTATAGAGTTAATGAATTTATAAAATGCGACAACATATCTTTAACCACAGTTTCAGTATTTCAAAAATCTTTTAACTACATAGAGCTCCATTTTTTATGTATACTTTTGTAAATTTGGCCCTGTTTGTATTCTATTGCCTTTATCAATTTTATATCATACTGAAGAAATTAGATTTATGTGTTAGTACCAAGTTACACAATTTAATTTAAATTATATTTATAACTCTATTTTAATTTATAATATTAATTACATTGACCAGCAGGGCTTTTTTTCTTAACCCAAATAAGGGATTCCGAAGGTTTATGATGTGCTGAACACGATGCTGTTGGCCACCTTGCGCCATCACGTCACAATTTTGAGAAAACCTAACCTAACAGGCCATTTCTGCCTATATTCGTGCCCTAGTAACTGGACAACGATACGAGATTGAGTAAAATGGACCAGATCATCTTATTCAGCTGTCCAAAATCTTCAGAAATCAATAGTAACAATTAAAAAAAACAACTATAGATGGCGCAAACATGATTTCATTTCCGAGTTTAGCTCTTACATATCATAACCTAATTGGTCTAGCACTAAACGAGTAGAAAGGAATGTTTAATATAATTCCCTTTAACATCATCCCGAGCTAACGGCCTGGACGTAGAGGGACAAAAAAATAATTAAAAACCAAATAAAAAAAAAACAAAAAAAAAGAACGAAAAAAAAAAATGGAGCTACCTAACCTGACCTCAAACAGCAAAACGGGTAACAGTATTATTTTATTTTTATTTCATTTTAAACATTCTCGTATTTCTTGCTAAACTCGGAAATAAAATAATGTTTGCGCCATCTATAGTTGTCTTTTCTTATTGTTACTATTGGTTTTTGAAGATTCTGGACAGTTGAATAAGATAGTCTGGGCCGTTTTATTCTCGTATCGTTGTCCAGTTATTAGGGCACGAATATAGGTAGAAATGGCCTTTTTAGCACTTTTAGGTTAGGTTTTCTCAAAACTGTGATGTTATGGAAGAAAACGATCAATGGCATCAAGTTCAGCACAAAAAAAACCTTTGCAATCACCTATTTGGGTGAAAAAAAAAAACCAAGAAGTGTTTTCTTTTTTGCAGGTCTGTGTTATTATTATCATATCTAATGTTAAGTTTCGTGATTGGAGTGTTAACCTTTTGCTAGTAACATCCGACTCTCAGGCGGATGACGAGTTTCGGTGCTTTACCGAATCCACACGAATGACTACGAAAATTTCCAATTAAGTGCGTACTAGTTTGTACTCAGTAAGTTCATAGCTACCGTAATAAGCGCACGTCTCTGATATGTGTGACTCAGAACGGTACATTAAAACCCGCCTGTCAGTTAGCTGTTACCGGAAAAGTGAGTATTTTGTGTCCATCTCTAAATCGAGTGTTACCAAAAACACTTGTTTAAAATGGAAAGTGTGATGGAAAAGCAGGTATGCCTCTTACCTACATGTGAATAAACATAAAATCATGATTAATTTGAATTACAGACGCAAAATATGGCCGCACCTATATCAGACAGAACACGTAAAATTATGTTGCTAGTACCTCCACCACCATGTGGAGATGACGCCAGTGACGAAGAATATTTTTCTGATGAATCGCTCATACAAGACAATGATCAAGTAGAATTCGTAGATTTCGATGAAGATTGTTCCAATGTTGATGATGATTTGTTACTGAATAATGAAACAACCCAATACATGACAAATGATACAGACACGGAAGCTATAAATATAGACAATGCAACTGAGGATGAAGAAGAAAGTGTAGATGATTTACTGCTGCGTTACTACGGCAAAGATCGGTTTTTTACTTGCAATAGTTTGGAACCTACGAGTGCTAGCACAACTGCAAGTCATAACATTATTAGACAGAAATTACCTGCTTTGCAAGGTGAAGCAAGAATTTTAGACAAAACTTCCACATCGGAAGACATATAGAGATTGCTGCTTGATGAAATAATTATTAATGAAATAGTTACACATACTAATAAAAAATTACAAGCCATGCGAGAAAAACTGAAAGATAAACAATCACCCAATTATAAAGACACCGATATTCTAAAACTAGAAACCCTCATGGGTTTGCTGATGCTGTGTTCTATTTGCAAGTCTGGAAGAGAGGACCTATCATCGCTATTTTCGACAAGTGTTAGAGGTCGACCAATATTTCGAAGAATAATGTCTTTAAAACGTTGTCGGTCACTCTTATTAGCTTTGCGCTTTGATGATGCTCTTACTAGGCAAATTAGAAAAGAAACTGACCCCGCAGCCGCTATATCAATTATTTTTAACAGATTTATTTCCAACAGCCAAAATAACTACGCCATCGGTAATTGCGTTTGTATAGATGAAATGCTGTTGGCGTTCAGTTGCATTTGTATGCCGAAAAAGTCGGCGAAAGATAGTGATGGTGTCACCTCTCCAGCCGAAAGATGAAAGCTGAGAATTGGTTTTCTTCCCTGAAGTACTCAAAGAACTAAAAAATAGAGGTCTCACTTACGTTGGGACCATAAAAAAGAACAAACGCATAATTCCTCCACAATTTCTTAGCTGTAAGGGAGGGGTTATAGGTTCCTCAATGTACGTATTTACAAAGAATTTTACTCTTTTATCACGCATGCCTAGAAAAAATAAACCTTCTCTGTTGGTATCATCCATGCACCACTCAAATTCTACAGATCTCTCAAATAACAAGCCGGAGATTGTCAGTTTTTATAATTACACCAAATCAGGTGTGGATACCCTTGACCAGAAGATTACAAATTATTCTCCAAACCGAAGAACACGAAGATGGCCTCTGGCAATATTTTACAATATGATTGCAGTAAGTTGTGCAAATTCCAGGATTATATATTGGACTATTCATAAAAATCAGAAGGAAAATAATTACAACTATATATACAATCTAGCTATGAGTCTTATTCGAAAACATATAAATAAATAAATAAATAAATAAATAAACATTTATTGCCAGAAAAAAAACAAATTTTTACAGACAAAAGGTGGAAGATACCGCATAGCGTGTTTTCACTTACACCTAATTTACATTTACTTAATATTAATATATAATAGGACAGTTAAAAGAACAAAAATAAATAAAATAGTATATATTATTATAGCGTCGAATAATAAAACATTACAACATTCACTGGCTGTCACATAAGAAGTCTTTGACCTGCCTTTTGAGAGTGACAGCGCTGACTGTGTCATTCTGTAAGCATGTCATTTTATTAAAAATATGAGCTGCCTGATAACTAAAACTGTTTTTAAAAAACTCTGTCTTGTGCTGGGGAATAGACAGCATGTTGTTGTTTCTAACTTCTACATTATGCAATTCTCTACGACGTATCATTAGTTCTCGTAGGTATGTCGGACTATTAGTTTTCAATATTTTATGTATCAGGCAGCTCAGATGTAAAAGTCTTCTCTGTTCCATTGTAAGCCAACACGATGCTCTGATATGTTGACTGGTATGCTCTCGTCTTGGTAAAGACATCACAAATCTTATGCAAGAATTCTGTATTTTTTGTAATCTATATGTATTAAAACCTGTTAAGTAAGGTCCATAGACGACATCCATGTAATTGGCAATGGATAGTACAATCATGTCAGATAACATCAACTTTGTTGATATTGGTAGGCTATCCCGAAATTCATAAATACTTTTTAATTTGAAGAAACTTGATTGGCAAACCTTACTGACATGTTTATCAAAGTTTAACTTTTTGTCCATAATCAATCCCAAATTCGAGACAGATTCTTTCCATTCAATTATATTGTTGTTCAGTTTAATATTGAAATTATTAGTGTCGAAACCAGACCGACTAAACATAATTGCCTGAGATTTTATAGGATTTATCACCAATGAATTATCTGTGGCCCATTGATACACATGTTGTAAATCTTGATTTAAATGTAAGTTTGCTAAATTAATGGATTCTAATATATCTGCCGAAAAGTTAAGATAAATCTGTAGATCGTCAGCATACATGTGTACTGAGCAATTTTGAATTACTGAGCAGATGTCTGCTGTATAGATTGAAAATAGTAGCGGCCCAAGAATTGACCCTTGGGGGACGCCTGTTTGGGTTATTTTAAAATCAGATAAGAATAATTCGCCTTGTTTACATAATTTGACGGCTTGCTGTCTATCTAGTAGATAGCTGGAGAACCAGTCCAATGCGACATTTGTAATTTTATAAAAAGATAGTTTTGCAAGAAGCAACTCTATATTAATTGAGTCAAACGCTTTTGACATATCAATTAAGACTAGTGGTGTGCATTGGCCATTATCAAAACCCCTTGTTATATCATCGGTAATCTTGAGAAGTGCTGTAGTACAACTAAAACCTTTCCTGAATCCCGACTGGCAAGTTGGTAAGATTTTATTATTGTTAAGATAGTCAACAACCTGACTATTTACTACTCTCTCTAATATCTTAGAAGGAGCAGGTAAGACACTGATGGGTCTCAAATCATTTATAGCTGGATTGTCTTTTTTAGGGATAGGTGTTACAAGCGCAATTTTCCATAAGTGGGGTACAGTGCCAGTTTCTAGAGAGTAATTGGTTATATTTGTTAAGGGACTTAAACAATGTGGTACTGACAGCTTTAGCATTTTAGCAGAGATATTATCTGCGCCTATGGCATTACTTTTTAAATTATTTATACAGGATAAAACATCTGATGGTGTAATTAAACTGATCTTAAAAGGCTCATTAATGTTGTATTGACTCTGTAAAAAGTGGTTCAAAGTATTTGGACTGACAGCTATTTTAGGTATACTATTTAGAAAGTGGTCGTTGATCAAGTTAGGGATTTTAATTTCATTGGGTATTTCAGTATAACTTTTGTTAATGATTTTATGTTTTTCTACCTTATTCCAAATTAGTTTACTATTTTTACCACACTTTTGCATTTCGTAATTATAATAGGCATTCTTTTCATTGGTAATAGCTGTATTCACAATATGTTTAAGGTCTAGGTAATATCTTTTATGATATGCTAGTTGAGTTTTTTTGTACCTCTGGAAGGCACTGTTCTTCAGTTTAATCATTTGTCTCAAATTCGGAGTTAGCCATGGAGAGTATCGTTTTTTTATTACAATTGTCTTACATGGACAGTGTTTATCAAATACTTTTAGAATGGTATTATTAAAAATATTTACCTTTTCATTAATATCAGGCTCGTGATAGAGAGCACTCCAGTCAACAGATGAGATATCATGCTCAAACTGAACCAGATCGATGTTGTTAAAATTTCTGACACATGCAGTTCTTGGACACTCATTTATTTCAGGACAATTAACAGTACAAAACACTGCTTCATGATCTGTACTTATTGGTTCACAGCACATAACACCACTGTCATAAATAAGCTCTTTATCATTTGTAATCACAAGATCAATGAGTGATTCTGAGGTCTCTGTGACTCTTGTTGGATCCACTATTATTTGATGTAGATTAAAAGTTTCCAGAATATCATAAAGAAGTTTACTCTCGGCAGAGTTTTTATTCAGAAGGTTGATGTTCAGATCTCCAGTGAGAATACATATATCACAGTCATGTATAATTTCAGGTAAATCATCATATAAGAAATGTAGATGAGCAATTGGTATAGACGGAGGTCGATAAATAACTCCTATTTTAAAAGTTAATTTGTTGTATTTAAATTTAACCCATAGTTGGTTAATATCACTTTCGATATCATCTGTATTAAGTTTTTGTGGTTTAAATTTATTTTGTACGTACATTGCTACACCTCCGCCCCTTGCTATTCTGTCAGAGCGGATAAGAATATATTCCTCTATTTTGAATAGTGAAGATGGCATATCAGGGCTAAGCCAGCTTTCCGATATTGCTAAAACATGAATTTTATTGGCTGCAATAAATTGTCTAACGTCTGAGAATTTGTTACATAAGGATCTGCAGTTGATGTGTACTATTCTAAGACTAGAAACATCAGTTGGTGGCTTTGTATTTGACCTTTGTTTCTCTGCCATAGGATATTGTTTTGTACAGTTACTTATAAAAAACTACTTGGTTGTTGGGTAGCACTTTGTTTATTTTCATTGTGTCTTCTAAAATTGAAACGCTCAATCCCTACTCCTTTTGGCCAGAAAGTTTTCCCATATACCACCTCTTTCATGTCGAAAGGGGCTCCAAACATAAAGTTCTTTTGTGGGATATCAGAGTCGATTTCTTTGACCACAAATTCTATTTTATCATATCCGGGTTTATTATTAAGAAATTGTTTAATATCTGTTTCGCTTACATCACTTCTTACTCGTGAAATAAGTAACCACACTCTCTTTTCAATGCCTTTAAACTTGGTTTCTCCTGCAGATGTACTTTCGTCTCCTTCTGCCACTATTTTATTTCTATTATGCCTTTTCTCATGTCTTCTTTGACTTCTAGTATACTGAAAATCATCGTTTTTTGTTTCTGTTGTTTCTGTAATCTCAGTTTCCTCTTGTTCTCCTTTTTTATATTTTGGGGTCGTATTTTTGTTTACTTCTCTACTCTGTGATGTATGATTTTGGGGAGTCCGCTTTTTTATTGTGTCTGTATTTTGTTTATTTAGTTGTGTTGGTATTCTTTCTATGTTTGTATCATTCTTTTGTTCTGTATTTATTGTAGGATTTTTTCTTTCTTTGCGCAGGTTGATTATCTGTATGTTTAGATTATTTATTTGTTCTTCGACAGATTTTAGTTGTTTCTCACAAACAGATTTTATGATTTCAGATAGAGATGTATGTTCCTCTTCTGTTGGTTTATTACCATTGTAATGTCGTTCTCTTAGCATTGCATTTTCTATCTCAAGATTTTCGACTTTGTCTTTGAGCAAACTGATGTGTTCACGCAATTCATGATTCATTTCTTTGAGTATTTTATTTTCCCAAGTGGTAGTTTCTTTAGTTGGGGAGTCCTTTAATATATCATCTAGTTCTTCATTTATTGATGTGATGATTTGGTTTACTTCTTCAAAACTTTGGTTCTCGCAACAGTTTTTTGTTTTTTTTGTGGAGCAGCTTAGATGAAAATATTTGTTGCAGTTTATGCATCGGACTTTTTTATTGATTACAGGCCTTTTGCAGAAGCCACATTCTGGCTTTTCTTTATTTTCCATATTTTATATCAATGTATGAAAAATATTTTAAAATCCGGCCCTGGACATGGCAGATAAAGCTTATAAAATGTTTGTATATACTTTTTGTTCAGTGTTTTTGTTTCTTACAGATAAGCACTATTGGGTTTAAAATTGGTATATTTATGAATTTTCTGATTAAAAGGCACTAATAAACTGTGAGCACCTTGCATCTAATTATTGCACAAATTTTCCTCATTCTTATGATAGGATTTTCTAAAAAGTTTGTCACTTCTTTCTTTATGTTTTTCACTTATTACTGGAGCACTAAAATACACACAACACTCAATCAATTGTGCACACTTCTTTTTGCACATGCACATATCGACAGAAGATCTAAGATTTCTAACCTGTCCTCGGATTTGAAAAATATTATTGCCCAAATAATTGAGGCTAACACCCCTAAAGAACAAGAGAATCGCGATGTTAGTACCGACAAACTAGAGAAACAAAGAACATGCAAATATTGTCCTCCCAAGAAGAAGCAAATGACTGCATATAAATGTTTATTATGTAGCTCACTAACATGTTTAGAGTATTCGAAAAAAATGTGTAATATTTGTTGTGATAACATATAAAGCTATTTTTTTCTGTTTTAATAATTTAGCGTTATCTTATTTTTTCTTTAATTTAGAAAAAGTATTTTAATTTTCGAATTCAGAATTCTTTTTTGGTTTTGTTAAAATTTTTGATAAATTTGTAAAACGTATCAATATATTGTGTTTCAATAATGTAGATATATATTCGAAATTTACTTGCCGACTGAGCGACGGATATTACCTATAACACTATATTGAGTATTGACATACCGATTGAAAGGAGGATATTACCTATAAATTAAAAAAAAATGTTACCAGCTAAGGGTTAACATGTAATGTGACATTTTGATAATGTACATAATATCAAAATTATCAATAAATACTACGACTCAAATTGGACTATCAATCTTACCCATTTTTTTGGCTTCACCAATAACAGACAAACATGTTTCATATGGATCACCTACCCCATCCTCAGGAATCCAAATGCCCCCAATAAGATCATCAATATTTAATAGAGAGCATTTTTCTTTACACTGTTCTGGTGTTAAAATTTCACAATCAATTTGCCAAGGCCTATTGATAAATAAAACAGAATACATTAGTTTTAATATTATCTACAGACATAATTTATTAAGAATGATAATATGAGGAGCTGGGTGGCTTTTTCATAATTTTAGTCAGATATTTTAATCATTTTATGAATAATAACGATTCACAAAATCGACTTCTGGTGGGGTACCTCAAATACGTTACAAGCTGTCAAAATTGTAAAAAAATACAGTCATAGTCATAGCACATGATCATTACAAGATTCCTCTTAGATTGAGAATTTATATTCAAAGTTTTCAGCACAGAAAAATTCCCAGAATGATACTCCTGTCAGTTAATTAACTAGGAAGAAAAATGTTTCCAAAGGACCCAGCACAAACCTTATGGGAA
This sequence comes from Stenurella melanura, assembly GCA_963583905.1. NCBI lineage: Eukaryota > Metazoa > Arthropoda > Insecta > Coleoptera > Cerambycidae > Stenurella > Stenurella melanura. Next base: position 155,160,976 of record OY757309.1, read on the forward strand.
ATGGGCTTCGGTAGAATCGTCTGAATTTTTGGTATATTGTAGCTTTGGTCATCCTCAACAAAAGTCTTCATGGCCACGATGCTCCATTTTGAATATTTTGAATATATTCTGAATAAAAAATCTCCTGCCTAAACCGGTAAGCAAATAAACAAATTCCCCTTATAAAACTAATAACTCTGCAGCAAGAAACAAAATTAAATTATTTCTTAAACAAAAGTACCCGTTCCACATGAAGAATTCATTCATTCGCGTATATATGAAATAACTTAGAAATAAATAAAAATAACACTTATCTTTCATCCTTTGCCTATGTTACTACTTCCACTCGTTAGAAGCAAGACCGTTGCCTTTGGTTTCGTATTAGCCACTTTGGGGAGGGTGCTCGGTCGTCTTAGGTACATGCACTTGTGGATAATTTACGAGTTTATGACCTGGTCCCATTGGACGTGTTTATTTTCTTTTTTCGGAATTATCTTATGTTGCCAGATGTCTGTACCCTTTGTCGAGCTGCCCATATACGCCTCTAGTGATATCATAATCAAATATCAGCTATTAAGTGGATCTCACGAAATCGCGAAAAACTCGAGTAAAAACGGTGTGAAAACGCGCAAAAATGTGTTGAATTAAAGAGTGGACAATCCTACATAAGTTGATATAAATCAGCATAAATTTGGCTATATGTTAATTTATATCAACTAATGTAGGATTGTCCACCCTTTAATTCAACACATTTTTGCGCGTTTTCACACTGTCTTTACTCGAGTTTTTCGAGATTTCATGGGATCCACTTAAAAACGCGTCTGCCTTCGTAGACGACCAAACTGAATTCCCTCCATAGGAGCCAAAATATTCAAAATGGAGCATCGTGGCCATGGAGACTTTTGTTCAGGATCACAAAAGCTACAACGTACCAAAAATTCACACGACTGTACCGAAACCCATTTCCCATAAGGTTTGTGCGGGGTCCTTTGGATTAGACTTTTCTGCAATACTTTATCCTTACAAGTTCTTTTTTTTTAACGCAAATATATAAAATAAGCTTCACAGAAAGTTATAGTTGTAAATGAAAGTACTACACACCCGTAACTTCAGGGAGATTTAACATTTTCCGCTAAGTTGAGTTTCTACCGCAACTCAGATGTATCATTATTAAAAGGTCATTTTTATTTTTACTAAGCTGAGCTTCGCTTTTTCATGTTATTACTGAATACAGTGCATTATTATTATTATTATTATTAATATGGTCTATAGAATTAATTAATTCATATATATAAAAAAAACATTCGAAAAAACCACCTAGCTTCCAAACTATTACGAATATCTGGACACAATTATACTTGTACACAGAAAGTTATATAAATATGCCAATTTTTTATACTGGCGATAGACAACTTGATGGCTGCTAAAACTATTTATGGCATTTCGTTACTGCATGAACAATTTGGCAATAATAGTATATTAAAGTATAAGTGGATATTAAGGTCTTTAAAACACGCGCGATTTTTCGAGTACGACGGTGCAGCCGGAGTGCTCGAAATAGAGCAAGTGTTTTAAAGACCAGTTATCCACGAATACTTTACGCAATTTTTTTTTATTGGTACACTTTGAAATCACAAATACTGGTATTATTACTACAAAAAATGGAAATAAGAATTAAGAATGTAAAACGGTTGAATTCATGATGTGACATCAAGATACCTGTCAGTGTCAAATGAGGAATACAAAAATTAATTTGCAATCTGTCACATAGGATTAATTATTGTTACTACAGTTGTTACTGATTGTATATTGCTTTAAAATGAGTTCTAACATTGATTACCTAAATAGAAAAGCAGATTTGCGGTTAATACCACAAAAATTTCTGTCAGATATCAATAATTAAAAAGTTGACATTTTGACTCGGGTTGTAGTTGTTGCCATGGTAACTTTAAAACACGCGCGTTTTTAAAAGTTAGATTTAAACACTCTGAGGGGTACTTTAAATAAGCAAAATAGGGTACCAATAAAAAAAAAAATATTTTGATATTCCCAAAGCTTAAAGCATAAGTTGCATTTGGTTCTTCCAAATATTTCAATATATCAGAGGCCATTTTAACAACAGGGGGAAATTGGATACAGGAAACATCATATACTATTATAGCAACTTTATACCATAGCAGTTAAAACCAGAAGAGGCAGTTGTTATTTCATATGCTCAACAGGCATTTATAGATTCCATTGCCCAAGAAAATTTAAAATTCATGCACTGAAATTTTTCATGAATTTCTCTAGCCACACACGAGCACCAAGAACATAACAAAAATTCAATCTAATCCAGTCTAACCATCAAAGAGTTTAACACATAGAGGAGACAAGCTCCATAAGCGTAATGTATAAGCAGCGGTAGACTGTAGGCTCTCTTTGTCGCACAGTACATGAGGGGAGGTGACGATTGCAATACATTGACAGTATGACAGATGACAACATATGCGTATACCTACCTGGGACTTATGGGTGACTTAGTTTTTCTACAAACTTTACAAGTATAAACTATTGTCACAAAAAATAATTAATTAATATACAAATTAAACGTGATAAACAGATTAAACGTTATAAACAGAAGAAAAATTTGAGAAAACACGTGTAATTGTAAATAAAGCAGACCACTATTCAAAACAAAGATTAAAAATTGACGGTATTTGTGAAAACAAAGCGCGCCGGGTAAGGCTGAGTTGTGTGCTGAGTTACTTTGTAAAACAGAGTGGAGAGAGAGGGTACGAGGTCTGCGACAAGGACGAAAAGCCTACAACCAAATCGCGGCTCCCGGCAAATCCACGGCTTGTCTTCTCTAGTTATTAAACTCGTTGCTAACCATAGGGTGTATTGACTTTTTCTTAAGTTGAAGAATATGAAACACTCATGCTGAAACAATTTCTTTGCAAAAAAAAAATGTTTTCAAATAATTTTAAAAGAAATATAGGTATTGGCCGCCAAAAAAGACATGCGACGTCATTATACAAATAAAGCAACACTGTGTTCTGTAATAGTACTATACAGGGTGATTCACGTAGGCCATTCATTAGAAGTTTTTCAACTTGCAGTTGGATTAGAAACTTGAAATTTGGTATGCTGCCATAATTGATCATGTTCGTTCTATCTAAAATATTTTCAGTCCTCCAACTAAACAGGGTGTGCCAAAAATTGGTACCAACTTTCTTACTTTAAATGGAAACCTATATTTTTCTTTCCATGGTTCGATTGGTCTTCTAATTCTGAGTTTAGAGAACCTAAGTTATGTTAACTATTATGTTATGTTATTATGTTATGTTAACTATTATTACAATTTTTGACATATGTCCAATTTTTTGAAAAAAATTCCCGCTGTAGTAGTTTACGAATAAATTTGTATCTCGCAAACCTTTTAAACTTATGAAACCAAATTTGTGAAGCAGTTAGCTGGAAGTCCAGACTAACTTTTGATGTCCCATCGGTGGTCCCATTTTGTACCATATGGGCGCAGTCGATTTTCAAATGTCGCAATCAAAAATTGTCAAAAAGTCAATTTTTTCAAATGGCACCTACTATTTTTTTTCACACCATTCGAAAGAAAATTGAATTTTAGGGTGAGTTACTTAAGCATTTCCTATACCTAACTTTACCCCATATCGAGTTATTCAATAAAAATCAAGAAATACCTTATATTGCCGAGAGATTCCTTACTTCATCAAGTATGCCATGGAAACAAAAGACAGTTGTAATAATTTTTAAAGAAAAATATAGATTCTTATTTAATTACACACAACACCAACAAATTATTATTAACGAACAAGAACAAGTTGAAAGACTTCTAATGAATGGCCTACGTGAATCACCCTGTATACAACAACTATCTTTTTTATGTGTTTATAGATTGTCATATACTTATAATGTCACTATTATAAGTCAGAAACATGAGTGGAACACCAGATAAGTGATATTTTGTGCCAGGATGCAGAAGTACTTCTGTAAATGCTCCGAGTAAAAAGTTTCTAAGTATTCCTATAACCATACTATACTAATATTAATTCTACTTCCTTTTAAGTTTACGTTGTTAACATAAAAGCAAATAAACCAACTTATTAGATATAATTTAATAATGAGTAACAATACGAAAACTAAATCATAAATTTAACATGTGATGTACAAGACGACATCGCCAGGATCATTACCCAATAAGGTTGCGTTTTTGAAATCATTCAAATGTTTGAATTTTAGGTCGATTTGTTTATTAAATATTTATCTTAATCTGATATAATTAATATGAATGTGTTTAGGTTTTTATATTTATATATTACTTCATATTAATGCATCATTTGAAGTCAACTGTTATATATAGAAAACACCCTGGTGCCCAGTACTACTTGATTCTTAAGAAGAATACCTAAAAAAATATTTTTTGAAGAATAAAAACAGATTTGTGGATTTATCTAAACATCATCTCCCGATTATGCTAACATGGTTAGCGAAACACACAGAAGTTTCCAGTCCCTCCAAGACTAAGTATCATTGTTTCACTATATTAATGTACATATGACATGTCAAATCGGCTGGGATGTGCATGTAGCCACTAGTACGTTGTCCATGTTCTACTGTATTATTAACAGCAATTAAAACCTCTCCATCCATTAATGTCACATTATTTACAAACCATCCTATTGGAGTTAATAATAAGCTTACGTATTTGTATCATGAATTGTTTAACAGGCATAGTGTGGATTGTATATCATTAACGACATCCAGAGCAATTATTGGTGTATAACTAACAGTGCTCAATATAGGTAATTATAATATGAGTGAAATGCAATGTAAGAATTTTAACCGAGATTAGATTCAGGCAACTATTTGAGTTTTACTTGTAATGTATTTCTCAAATGGGGGAGGTAGGATATATGTCATGTTAATATGCTGTGTTGAAAAGACTTTTGAATACGTGCTATTCTAGCATTCTTTTCACTGATCAAATAAAAAGGTTATGTTTTCAGTACAATGAAACTTTAATTTTTCTGAAACTTTCCATCAAAATATTTTTCAAAATATGATAATCTTTACGGAAATACATTTCAGAATGTGTGTTACATTTCTATCAACAATTAATGCACATTTTGAAAAAGTATGTAAATATGATTGAGTCTTACGCTGCCTGAGCTTTCATTCTTCGAAAGGTTGTCATACGGTCCCTGGTTCTGGCAACATTTAAACTACCACACTGCTTCCAACCAGTAGACAAGCCTTTCTGCTCCAATTCTTTATACAATGCTATACTTGACTTTGTTAATTTCACTTGTGATAGACTAGGTTTGAATACCCCAACTAGTCCAGAAGAATGCCATGTTGTACCACCACCAATCCTAGAAAAGTATAAATCTGGGTTACATTGCTTAATATGTTGAATTTATAATTTTTGGTAAAACTAAAAAAGAAGAATTGGGTAAATGTTCATATACAGATTCAGAAAATGTTGGTTTTGGTATTGCACTAGCCTCAACGATTTAACCAACTGCCCACAATACAGGTATCTACCACTGACAGAGCTGCCCACGCACATGTGGCGCAGAAAGGAAGTGGCTCGATATACGATGTGTTATATGATAGAAATGAATAGCCTAGTTACTTTGCTCTCTCTTGCTCTTATTGCCATACCAAAATGAACACTTGCCAAATTTGTATTTACTTTATATGTATTTATGTAAGAACAGGTCAGGACTGAATATGATTTGCCCAGAATGTAATAAGCCACTCTCTACCGAAGAGTTGAATAAAAAGATTAAATGTGATACTTGTAAAGTAACACTTTGTCAGAACTGCTCTAACCTTAGTGGTACCGAAATACGTGTTATGCAGTTAGTTGGAAAGCGGTTCCTGAGTTTCATCTGTGAGAAATGTAAAAATAGGGACACAAAAAATGCAGATGATATATATGAAGAATATACGAGCAAGCTTACTGAACTAAAAAATCATTTTAATGAAAATTTATCTACGCTAAAGCAGCATATGGAAAGCTCTATGTCTATCCTTAAAAATGAAGTCGTAATGCTCCGAGAAAGTAATATCGAACTTATACACCTGCTAAATGTGAAATATTCAAATTCCTCTCTAACTTCAGATTCTGTTACCGAAAAAGAAACAAATAAGTCCTCCATACCGGCGAAATCCCTTAATCACAATGATCCGCTAAGCAAGACTGACAATCAGTATAGGAAAAGTACGAAAAATTCTAGAGATCTATCAGAACCAAACATAAACAAATCTAAATTAGGTCACCAGAACTGCAATGATAATATACCACTTTCCGATCATATGTCACTAAAGCCCTCATATGCTAAAATTACTGCATCACAGGTCAGCAACGCAGTTAACAATGCTCTGTATACCAGCGCTACCGCCTCTAATACTGAAAAACAACATCATACGTCACATATAAACCTAACACCAAACGGAAAGTTTTCAGAGGGACGGCAATAGTGGATGATAAAGAACCATTCAAAAGTGCTCCCAGCAAACTGTGGTTGTATATAGGGAGAGTAAAGAAAGATGTAAACGAGAATATTGTTCGGAAATTCATCAAAACAAAAGCTTATATAACAAACGATGATCATATTATTGTCGAACAGCTTAAAACCATTGGTAATTTGAATGCATTTAAGGTAGGAGTAAATTCTCAATTTTATGATAAATTAAACTCTCCAGAATTTTGGCCTGAAGGCACGATCTATAGAAGATTTAACTTTAAAAGAAAATCCACTCAACTATCAGGACAAAACTGGGAACATAAGAATGGCACTGAGGCAAGCAGTAATAAGCAAGATACTCAGCACAGTTCAAATAGAATTTTTTTAGACGAAAATCAAATTTCACAGACATAAATGGTTTCACTATCTATTATCAGAATGTCAATGATCTAAGAACAAAAATACCAGAACTTAGAAAAAATATTGCCATTAACTCTTATGATATCATTGTTATTACGGAAAGTTCATTATCTCCAGATATTCTTAGTTCAGAGCTTGGGTTTTATAACTACCAGGTTTTTAGAAAGGACAGAGACTTAGAAGCAACAGGAAAATCTCGAGGTGGTGGAGTGCTTGTGGCAGTGCATCATAAAATTAAAGCCCGCGTTATCAGACATGACTATAATGTACCTGCTGTCAAATTTGAAGAACTTTGGATCCTAATCAACTACGAAAGAATAGAAATGGTGTTAGGTGCAGTGTATTTACCGCCAACGTCAAACAAAGATAGTTATCAGCTACATTGTGACTCAACAGAATATATGTCATCAATTTTTAATAATACAATGCTATGTATTGTTGGTGATTACAATCTTCCAGAAATTAGCTGGCAAAATGATGATCTTGGTCTACTTTCGTATGGTCATAATCCCTCAGCTGACTGTCTATTGGAACTATTCCCCTATTTAAACTTATTTCAACTCAACTCGATTACAAATGCTAATAATGTGATGCTTGACTTAGTTTTTTCTAACAATTCTACTCTGAATGTATCCAGTGCTTTAGAGGAACTCATAAAATGTGATAAACATCATCCAGCAATCACTATCTTTATTAATTGTGGCCATTTATATGAACACCTAGAATATGAGGAGTTTTTATACAATTTCAAAAACAGTGATTTTAATGCCATAAATGAATATCTTCTAAATGTTCACTGGGATCTGATTTTAAATGCCGAAACAAATACTGCTGTGGAAGTTTTTTACACACTGTTAATGCAGTGCATCGACAAGTTTGTACCTAAAATTAAATTAAAAAGTAACTTTAAATTTCCGATTTGGTTCGATGATGAATTGAAACAAAATGTAATAAATAAACGAGCAGCACACAGAAAATATAAAATTACAAAATGCCACAAAGATTATAAAGTTTTTAGCAAATTGCGAACACTCTGTAAAGAGCAGTCAGCTAGGTGCTATAACTACTATATAAATAATGTACAAAACAACTTGTTATCTGACTCTAGAGTCTTCTGGGACTATGTACGTGTTAAGAATAAAGAAGATCTCATTCCTAATAATATTAGATATCTCGATGAAATTGCTGATAAAGGGCCTGCAATAGCTGATCTATTTGGGAAGTACTTTTCTTCTTTCTACTCAGACACCAACACTTACACTGCCCCACTGAATTATAATCAGTCACATTATAAGGTTAACTCTGCCAATATCAGTAGCTTTTCCATAAATATATCTGAGGTTCTAAACAAACTGAATAACCTTGATTGTAAAAAGGGGCCTGGACCCGATGAAATATCTTCATATTTCCTAAAATCTTGTGCATTTGCCATATCCAGACCTCTGTGGCTATTATTTAATAAATCTCTGTCGGAAGGAATTTTTCCAACCCTTTGGAAAAAATCATATATCGTTCCTATATATAAAAAAACTGGTGACAAAGAAATGGTGACTAATTATAGACCCATAACAAAAATCTCTCATATACCTAAAATATTTGAATCAATTGTTAATGACTATTTGACAGGAGAACTAAAGAACCTTATAAGTTCTAAACAACATGGATTTTGTCAAGGTCGATCTATAACAACTAATCTATTAATATATGAAAATTACATTGTCAGTGCCTTGGAGAGGGGTAACTGTGTAGATTCAATTTACACAGACTTCTCCAAGGCATTCGACAAGGTTGATCATTCTTTGTTACTCAAAGAATTATCTCAATATGTTCATGGTATGCTCCTTCAATGGTTAGAATCATACCTAAAAGATCGAGTCCAAACTGTTAAAATTAATAACTACTATTCAGATGAAATCAAGGTTATATCAGGTGTTCCTCAAGGATCTCATTTGGCTCCATTATTATTTAATCTTTTTATCAATGATGTTACTGAATGTTTCTTGCATACTCAAGTACTGTTATATGCTGATGATTTAAAAATATTTAAAGAAATTACTGATCCCACCTCCATTATAGAACTACAAGAAGACATTGAAAGATTTCAGAAATGGTGTAGTAACAAAAAAATGACTCTAAGGGCCGGTACTTTCACTTAAGTATAAATATACTTTATCCGGCGGATAACTATCTGAAGGATAAGATAACCAGAGCTTGCTATCTGTAGGATATCTTGCATCCGTACTTTCATTCAAGTAATACCCTCGGTTAACAATTCGTTGGATCTGATTCTAGATATTTATCAGAGTCAATGTCGCCAACTTAAGATGCGTTAAAGGAAGAGAAATATGCAAAAGCCATATGCGTTGAACAAAAATAAAATAAACTCCCTATTACTGATTGCCTCTTATGACATTTGAGTCATTTTGATAGTTTATCGTTATTATTTATTATACATTAGTGATTACCTTAGTCTGATTTTTTGTGTCTAATAGTAGTAGTAGTCTACATAAAATGTCTAAATTTCTAAACAAAGAGTTCTTTTTATTGTATACTTTCAGAGGTTGGTTCTTAGTACCCAGTACTAGGTAGTACTTACAAACAAAATAAAGAAAGGTAAACGCTTGATTTTTTAGTTTTACAAAATTTTATTCACATTTATCGAACATATGAAAGTACAATTAACAAAAAATGTATGTCGCTTTCATATTAAAATATATTTAAACATATTCACATTTAAATAACATTTTTTGTTTCATGTAATATGCTTCTGTCTGTTAACTTGAAAACTATTTAATGATGTCGTTGAGCCAGCAAGTCTCGAAAATAATCTATAAATGGGGCTCGAACACCAATATCTTCGTCTTCTTCTCCAGGTACACCATTTGGTTCTAATTCCACAATGTTATTGTCATCCATAAAGTTATTGCCATCGTCAAAATCTTCTTCTTTTTGGTCCACCGCTATATTATGTAAAACTGCGCAAGCTACAATTATCATTTGGGCCAACTCAATTTTACACCTTATTCCTATAGATAATACCGGAAATCTTCCTTTCCATATTCCAAAAAGACGCTCTATACTATTCCGTGTCCTAATTTGTGCCTCATTATATAGATGCTCGGCTTCACTATGAGGTCTATCCAATGGAATGAGAAGGTATGGCTGTAACGCATAGCCTCGGTCAGCTAATAAAACTCCGTTTCCCATCTCTCTATTTTGTAGCCTCATTTTAATACTAGAATTTTCAAAAATATGACTATCGTTAGCAGACCCTGGCCAGCGACTAACTAAATCAATTATTTTTAGCTTCGCACTACCAACAACTTGACAATTCAGAGAAAAATATCCTTTCCGATTTCGGAAAATCTCAGCATTATCGCCTCCAGTAGATATAATCTTCACGTGTGTACAATCTACTGCCCCTATAACCATTGGAAAATGAGATAAATTATAAAAATCTATTTTTGCTTGCTGTTGCTCTTCCTCTGTTTGCGGCAGATGGACATTTTGTGGAAATAAATTACATAAAGCATTTATTACATGTTTTATTATTCTTCCCGCCGTGGTTTTGTGTATGCCTGTAAAGTCGCCCATAGTTACATAAAAGTCACCACTGGCGAGAAAACGCAAAGTAAGTAGCACTTTATCCAATGTACTAACAGCACGTGCTAAATTCCTAAAATAAAATAACAGAAAATAGAATAGCAGAAGGTGTGCACTGTTATTGTACTAAGATTTCACTTAGTTATTATGCAAAAGAAGACTCCGTTTATGGTCTGATTGCTTTGTACAAAACTGATGCTTATCTTTCTGTTCGGTTACGAAGGGCCTCATCAACTAGTTGTAATATAAACATAACAGTAGCTTTTGAGAAACGAAATCTGTTAAAAAACTCAGCATCATTCCAATAATTAAAATGGTCAATTCTTGGTCTCAAGTTGTATTCTTGTTCGGGATATATATCTTCAATAAGATCAATTAAGTAACCGTCTGGGTCATTGAGTAGATCAAAATCATCAAAAATATCCATTCTATATAAAAAGAAAACCTAATGCTATAATTATCATAATTATAATTTTTCTGATGATATTTATCTATTACTATTTAAAAAATCCTACCTAAAATCTTCTTGAAGACAGCAAAACAAATTTCAAAAGTTTGGTTTGAAAGCAGACAATCTTAAAGTTACGACAACAGAATAGCACTGACAACAGCGACAGTTGTCAATCAGAGCGCAGTCTCATTGGCGGAGCTTCTTTTATCCGATAGATAAAAGCGTTAATCGTCGGTCTGGGTACCGAATAGTTTATCATAGGGATAAGCATATTTATCTGACGGATATCATTATTTGTAGGTGAAAGTACCGATTTTTTGCTTATCTTCTAGATAAGACTTATTCTAAAGAATAAATGTCGCTAACTATAGATGAAAGTACCGGCCCTTAACATCACAAAATGTAAATATATTCAGTTTGATAAAGGGATTTTCCAGTCACTAAACATGTACTTTATAAATGATACACCTATTGATAATGTTGATGTAATACGTGATCTAGGAATTTACTTTGACTCTAAATTAACCTTTGTACATCACATCGAATCAATCTGTAATAAAGCTCTAAAAACCCTTGGATATATTAAAAGACAATGTACAGAATTTAGCAACATTTATGCCATAAAATCTTTATATAACTCAATGGTTAGATCTCAACTCGAAAATTGTTCAGTTATTTGGTTTCCATACTATCAGATACATATAGATAAAATTGAACGAGTGCAAAAAAGATTTCTGCACTATATAGCGTTTAAACTCCACATTCCCAGTGAGCAAATCTGCTGTAATGAAATACTAACTCTTCTCAACATTCAGACTTTACAGCAACGGAGATTTAACTCAGACATTGTCTTGGCATTTAAACTCTGTAACGGAATTATAGACAGTCCAGAACTGCTATCTATGTTAGACTTCTATGTACCCCCAAGACAGCTAAGGGATTCATATACATTTTATATTTCAAATCACCGTTCTTTATACGGTGCAAATTTAGGTATCACCAGGGTTATGAAAAATGCCAACACTATACAGCTAGATTTGTTCAATATATCACTATATAGGTTAAGAAACAGTCTGTTATCAAATAAGTCTAGGTAATATACACATTCTTTGTTAATTATGTCACTGTTATTATATACACATGTACTCATTGGGCTTTCCCGTAAATAAATAAATAAATAAATAAATAAATAAATAAATAAATGTATTATAGTATACGAGTCAGCGTGCAATTACCTGACACTTTGTATCTGCTAGAGATATAAATAATTTAACACGGGCGACACCAAAAGTGATGTGCAAATTTTTCTTAGTGGTGGAAAAGTAAATTATAAATTAAAACAAAAATAGTCTGATATTTAATAGTTATGGCTTAAAAGTAGATACCTTACAGGTTTAAAATGTCTGCCACTGGATCTCCACTAACTGGCATGTATGTCAATCATATTTTTGTATTCACTAAGCGATCACGCAGAGAATGTTAAATTTGAAATACCATCCTAGTATCAAATCTATCACCTATACAGCATAACTTTTCGCATAATCCATGTACATAAGGAATTAACACTGTGTAACGTTTTTGAGATTTTTGAGATTTATTAACATGTATGAACTAAGATCAACTAAGGCTACAGGGTATTGCTTGTCATAAGGACCTCTTTGATAAACCGTTTGTCATTGTTTAATACTTCATCATTAGAAGAAATGATTTTGACCCTATCACACAAACATTTTATAACACCCCTCTTAACATGCGTGGACCGATTTGAATTAAAATTTAAATATCTGTTGGTATATGCTGGTTTTATATAGACTTGTTTCAATTGTACCATTTACTCTTTTAACTAAAACATGTAGAAATGGTAATTCCTAGTTTCCTTTTCAAAAGTAAATTTAATAGAAGGTTTTTTTATTATTTAATTTTCTAAAAAATTATCTAGTAACTCAGTACCCTGAGGCCAAATTGCAGAGTTATTGTCTACATATCTTAATAATAATAATAATAATAATAAATAAATTTATTGTACAGTATCAATATAATACAAACATACAAAAGGACAAGATACAGAAAACTGATATATAAACCTCACCCTAACATAGTAGTAATTAGAATTTTCATAACAGAAAGCAAATAAAGAATTAGAATTTTTGAATAACCATACAGCTCAAATCATTACATAGCAATTTATTTTTTAATTTTTCTTTAAAGGATGCAAGGCTTGTCTGAAATGCCTCTGGTGATAGCTGATTATATATATAAGAAACTAGATATGAAAATGATGTTTCAAATGCAGCAGTGGTGTGCCTAGGTATACTGATATCATTAGAGTTCCGTATAACTCTGCTATGGGCATTATGTCTAAATTCTATTTTATTATACAAATAACTGGGATTTTGAGTATCCATTATTTTTTTTATTAGGCAAGAGTAGTGAATAAATCGACGTTCGTCTAGCCGTAACATCTTTAACTCCTTATAATAGGGAGTTATGTGCTCTCTAACTGGCACTTTACATGCAAATCTTACACAACAGTTTTGAATGACTTGAAGTCTCCTTTTATCCACTACATTCAAACACGGACCATATAAACAGTCTCCATAGTTAAAAATCGACAAAACTAAGGTTTCTACAAGTTGTACTTTAATCCTAGTTTGCAGTATGTCTTTGAATTGGTAGAGGTGTCTAAGTTTCAAGTCTACCAGATAACTAGTTTGTATGTACAATTTTGAACATGTCTAGCGTCAATACCCTCCATAAACATATTGCCTAAAATTGGAGAGTCAATTACCATACTGAAATCCTGATGATAGAAATCATTTTCCAACTGAAAATAAGTTGTTTTGATACACATAGTTAAACGTTCCATTATAGTATTTACACTCAATTTAGTAATTTTCCCAGTAAAGGTTAATTGTATTATTTTGTAGATTTCTCGGACATCATGCGTCAGTTAGAAGTAAAAATACCTGTGAGAGTGACAAAATTTCTTTTGCACAGGGTGGAGAAAGACCTACGAACAGCCGTGTGCAGTATAAATATGGAGTGAAGCAATATTTTAAATCAACCAAACATGTCATTAATTTTGAAAACATATTTAATAAGTGTGCAATATTCATCAACAACCCCCTTTTATTTTTCAATAATAAAGGATTATGAATATCGTTTTATTTTACTACTACATACTTACTAAGTTAAATATAAACGTGTCAGAAACAAAGAATTATATCATATACAATACTCTGGTTATAGTTGTGGATCTACGGCATAGCACGGATGTGCAATGCACAAGAGCCTAAACCTGCAGGGGGGCCCATATTTTTTCTTACACTCGACGAACTGACAAACTTGATTCTTGACTTACAAACTGAATGTACAGAATGTATTGTTTTATTTTTACTTCCCACGCATACCAAAAGGAAATACTGTATTCGAGAAAATATCACCCTACAAGATTTTTCGGAAAATATACAGGGTGGACCGTCTAAAGGGAATAAATAATGAAAGAATTTTGTTTTTGCTCAAATTTAAAATTTCCACGTTTCATGACACGCTAAACCTATTTCAGAAAAAAAAATGTTGAAAATTTTTTTCACCGACATTTTTGAAAAAAATTTTACCACTAAAATAGATGAATTTTTTTTTCTTTGTTCAAATTTAAAATGTACACGTTTCATGGCATTCTAAATTAAAAAAAAAAAAAAATATTTTGAAATTCTTTTTTACATACCAACATTTTTGAAAAATTTTTTTACCACTAAAATAGATGGAAACATTTTTTTTCTTTGTTCATATTTAAAATTTCCACGTTTCATAGCGTTCTAAACCCTTTAAAAAAAAATTTTTAGACATTTTTTTTACCATTTTTGAAAAACTAAAATAGATGGATTTTTTTTTCCCTTTGTTCAAATTTAAAATTTCCACGTTTCATGACACACTAAACCTATTTCAGGAAAAAAAAATGTTGAAAATTTTTTTCACCAACATTTTTGAAAATGTTTTTACCACTAAAATAGATGCAATTTTTTTTTTCTTTGTTCAAATTTAAAATTTACACGCTTCATGGCATTCTAAACCTATTTCAAAAAAAAATTATTTTGAAATTCTTTTTTACCAACATTTTTTAAAATAATTTTTTACCACTAAAATACATGGAAACATTTTTTTCTTTGTTCATATTTAAAATGTCCACGTTTCATAGCGTTCTAAACCCTTTAAAAAAAAAAATTTAGAATTTTTTTTTACCATTTTTGAAAAAATTTTACCACTAAAATAGATGGAATTCTTTTTCTCTTTGTTCAAATTTAAAATTTCCACGTTTCCATGGCATTCTAAACCTATTCAAACAATACTTACTATAGAATAGATAAAAATTTTTTTTGTTCAAATTTAAAAGTTCCACGTTTCATGACATTCCAAACCTATTTCGGAAAAAAAATTGCAACATTTTTTTACCATTTTGAAAAAAAAATTTACCATTAGAATAGACGGAAAAATTTTTTTTGCTCAATTTTAAAATTTTTACGTCTCATGACAATCTAAACCTCTTTCAGAAAAAAAAAAAAGAAAATTTTTTTCACCATTTTTGAAAAAATTTTTACAACTAAAATAGATGGAAACATTTTTTTCTTTGCTCAAATTTAAAATTTTCACGTTTCATGGCATTCTAAACCTATTTCAAAAAAAAAATTACCACTACTATAGAATAGAAGGAAACTTTCCTTTTTGCTCAAATTTAAAATTTCCACGTTTCGTGACATTCTAAACCTATTTCAGAAGAAAAAAATTTTGAAAATTTTTTTACCAACATTTTCGAAAAAGTTAAAAAAAAAATGAAATTTTTTAACCACCACTATACATCCACTCCACTACGTGAATGTGGAATTGAAAATATGACAGATGGCAATAATATTTGGCATATGCACCTTATACTTTTATTGACAAATGTACATGATGGTCATCCCAAGAAATAATTCAGTCATGGTTGTAAAGGTATTTGCGCAAGCCTTCCATATTTGGCACCTGTTATTTAGTATTGAACTTTTGCTGTTGGATGAGCACTCTGTATATTTTTTTGACCAAAACTTATCAGGTTTTCTTTGTAATAATAGTGATAACTATATTTCGATTATTATTTTCAACGTCATTTCGTAATTATTAATTTTTTAGTGACCGCCATGCACAAATAAAGAGAGAAGTTCTGTTAACGTTAACAACTTTTGAACAATAAATCTTTCCAGCATAACATATACAGTGTGTCACTTAAGAGTGTAACAGCGTAGTAATTCCTTTGTTTAATGTCCGATATTATAGACGGCCTTACATTTAAAGATGGAAAGTGATTTGGTAGTCTTAAATAAGACCTTGGTGACTTCTATCCTTTAAGATCAGTTTGATTCAAGTCAGACAAAAACAAAACAATTAGGACGCTCTTATACTCTTAAGTGAAACACACTGTACATACAAGACTTTCTTTCTTGCATTAACCCATACTCTATGATAAAAGTGTTTTGGAATAAAAAATCGCGGTATTTATGATTTGTTTATAAAATTGTTATTAAAAAATGGGTTCCCATAGAACGATTTCGCTAAAAATTAAAATTTAAACCAGGTTTTAAAAATAAGTAAAACACCCTAAGGAAACCGTTCGCCTAGAAAAGAAGCTCTAAACCCATTAGACCTTAAAGTATACTATATGATCATAAACGTGCCACGTAACAGTAATGTATAATTATAATTAGCAGTCTATAATTTTACGAGTATTGAACTCGCAGTCCCCCGGGCATCTAGGGTTTAACTCGCCTGTCTCACGAGAATTGCAAAAAGGCCCCACAAAGTTTTAATGCGCCCCTGCCTAATTGTACTGAAAACCTTTGACTTGATGGGCGTAATTGTCATACTTATTATTTTTTCTGGAAGAATTTCGGAATTCTTCTGATTTGCCTTAAATAATTTAATGCTCTTTCAAAATATTGGGTGGGCAGTTGCCTACCCTTGCCCCCCCGAGTTACATCAATGTTCATGAAATTAAATACATTATTTTAAATACAAATACTAAATGTACAAGAAAATTCCACACCTCAATCAATTTGTAAGTAAACATAGAGTAATGCAATACTAAATTTAATTTTAAAATCTGATTTTCTGCGACGTAACTTTATTGCCCCTTAACCCATAAATCTACTACTTCTTTGCCTAATTAACCCCCTTATGGAGAGGATTCGAAAAATCAATTTTTAGCAGGTGGTTTTGGCACTGACAAAATAGGAACGGGCGGTGTTCTATATATAGTATAAGGCTCTTATACATATTAAGTATGGACCCTCGTACTTACCTATTTTGTTCTATAAGTACAGTTTCTTTACCCCATCCAAGTTTACTAAGGTGGTAAACCACTGAGGCTCCCATAACACCGCCTCCACAAACAACAACTCTTGCATTGTTAGGAGGAACGATGAAATCTGCAGGGACTGTAGTTGTATACTTAGATTCTGAATTTGTGAATAGTCTATAACCATTATTGTTTTTCTTCACAACATTAATATATCTTGAAAGCATTTTAACTACTGATTTCTCAGTATATTTATTTGCTTTGTTTCTAATTTGAAGTTGTATGGTTTCTTTCACATGATTTCCTGGGACTTTACAGGAAATTAAAAGTGAATTTTAATTATCGTCACATTTTCCAAACTGACATTTCTGTTATTTTCTAATCTACTTTTATGGTTATGTTTTATGTGGTATGTTTATATTTGAGTTGAGGCCTCGTCTTCTTCTTCGTGTGATGGGAGTATTCGAATGCAAGGATCGAGAAGTATTCGATTTTCATAACGGTTGCATATAAAAAAACATGTTATTCCAAATAAATATTTTCTTGCTATAGTTAAATATAAAAAAATAAACAAAACAAATATAATTTTCAGCTTCCTATACTCGGTTTTCGGATAACCATTCAATTCTTAATAGTATTCAAATATCGTCTTGTAGATTAGTAGAAGTATTCAATGTTTGTGTATCACTATTTAAAAACAATTGCAAACAGGCCTTACTTACGTTCATCCACATCTACCCATTATCTTCACCTACCTATTATAAAATAGCTAAATGTACGTTACAAAAATTTCATAATCGTATTATGATCTTTTGGAGTTCTCTACAGGGGCGTGTTTAGATAATTTGGGCACTGTGAGATTTGAGAGCTCCTCGATGAAAAAAAATCAGATTTATAGATTAAACAAATTTTTTGGCAAACTTTACAAATACATGTTACCACATTATTACCTTCCGGCTTTTTGGCAATCTTGTTAATTTGAACGTTGAAATCACAGTTTCGTGTTTCCTCTGATTCAATATACAGAATAGATAAATTTTGAAGTTGTTGTTGCCCCGAAGTACCTCATCGTAGGTAGGCCGAAAAAGTGCGTTAACTTATGAGGTACTACCCGAATCGTGAAGTAAATACGCAAAAGGGTTTCAACATTCGGAAATGTCGCCTGCAATAACCCATTGAGAATAAATTTATACATTTCAGTAGGGGATTTCAACCCTAATTCTCTCTGATGGGCATACATAAAAGGATAGCTGGGATAGCTCGGAATCTATGTCATCTCTATAGTGATACTAGTGTATTAATCATTGCAGTGCGCTGATTTTCAGCTTGTTTTTTATTGTTATAGTCTTTTTCCGAATTTTCTTTATCAGATTCTTTTTCCATTTGTTCATCATCGCCAGATTCACTAGAATCGTTTTCTAATAGTTCTTCATTTTCGCTGTCTTCATCACTGGTTTCAAAAACAAAGCTCTTCTTTCTTCAGGTTTTCTAGATTGTTATTTCTCAGGTTCATGAATTTTCGCATCAGCGTTACCTATATATCAGTAGATTTATTTTCATTGATGTGAAATATACCGAACTGCCGACTGCCGAAAGTTAAAAAGTAAGGTCTGAAGATTTGCCAGACTGGTCTGTTATTTGCATCATTGAAATATATACCGAACTGCCGACTGCCGAAAGTTAAAAAGTAAGACTGGAAAAGTAATGTGTTCATAATATTAATGAATAAAGATTCATTGAGAATTTATAGATGTTTATTGATATAATGTATATGTTAAATAATACAATGTACACATTTATTAATAGGTATTCTATGTAAACCTACCTCATACATGTTAATAAACGGATTCATCAGTCTTCAGTAGATGAACCGATTTATTAATATTACGAACATAATTTTTTCAGTGTAATGCAGTGAATAGTGAATAAAGATTGAAAAAATGAATTTTCATGTGATAGAAAAGATTGTTTAAAAACATGATCAACACAAACAATAAATTCCTATAGACTTCTACAATGAAATATGAAAAAAATTGGAATCTAAAGAAAAAAATTATAAAATGATTTCAAATTCAGATGATATAAAATGTAAATAATCGACATACGTACGTGAACACAGAGCCAAGAATCATATGCAATTCAACGCATTATGTATTATTTCATGCTTCTTACATACATACAATTATTATACTCTTCGCAAATACAAAACGAAGAGTATATTATTGCATTCGATAGGCACATTTCTAAAACCGGTAATATTGCTCGGAGAGAAAAAAATTTCATATCACCGTGTTTGTGATCGAATTCTGAACTACTTTCAAAATACCCCTCCGTTCGTCTGTCTGTCCCTCTGTCTGCCCGTCTGTCTGCCTGTCTGTTCGTCACGTATTTTTGTAAGCATGATAACTTGTAGGAACTAAAGGTCCAATTGTATTGAAATTTGGGCAGTATGTTAGTGTTAGCTAGAGGAAGAACCCTATTGTTTTTGAACAAAATCGATCAATAAATAAAAAAGATTAATTTTTCAAATAAAAAAAATGTAATAACAAAGAAATGTTTACATCGTTTGTTTAGCTCAATAAACCGGGAGTTGGGAATTGGGGGCCCCTGAAAGAGTGGGGCCCTAGGCGCGCGCCTAGTACGTCTAGGCCTAAACGCGTCTCTGGTTCTCTATTCTCATTCTTTGTAACTATACTACAGTGAGGATTAGCCGTTAGATTTATAAAACCGCTCTAAGGAATCACTACTTCCACATCCAGATTTCCCTCAAATTCTCTTTAAAGGAAAATATCTCGACTATATTTGCACTCTACTACTCTAGTAGGAAATGTGGAAATAATTGGTCATAGAATTTTAATTAAAGAGAGTTGCCGAATGCCACCCAGCTTCCAGAACTTCCAGGCGCTGCTCAATACCAAGGCAATTTCCGTATGGTTCCGAATCCATTTTAGGACGGTGCTAAATCCGTACTCGGACGCTACCGAATATTAAAGTAACTACTGGGCGCTGCCGAGTCTACATAGTATGTCTCACTTTTCATGACTTCGATACCACAGCGCATTTATTAACAATGCGATTTTATAAAAAATTTTGAAGAAGGTACTTACCCATCAGGAGATTGTGTCGCGGTAAAATTGAAAAATTCCCTAGCGATGTTCGTCGTTATGAAGAGAAATTAACCAAATTTTTCCAAAAAAGATATTAGGCAATGTTTTAACTGTAAAACAATCTCATAATCCTATTAGTTGCAAACTGCGATTTAGTTGTCTATGTAAATTTTATTATTTATTGAATTGTTCATGAATCAAATTTGTCTAAAATTGAACTTTTTTAATTTCCAAGTCAATGATTGTTTGATTATGACCGTTAAGTTAACTGACTGACATCACGTGATTGATTCTAAATGGAAAGCATGTTGTCCTCCAGCTTAATTAACTCCTAATTATGTCCGAAAATAACGTTATGACTGTAATAACTGGTAGGTACTTTATTAAAACGAGAAATTTCATTTTCCTATTACGTAAACACCAAGTACACTATCTTATTAAAGTTCGGGTTTAGTGAATTTTTAATAACAACGAATAAGATTATGATAGTGTTTTACAGTTAATAAAAGTTTGCCTAATATCTTTTTTTGGAAAATTAGGTACATTTTTCTTCCTAACGATAGACGCCACTGGTGGATTTTAAAATATTTTACCGTGACACTAACTCCTGATGGGTAAGTAACCTACCACCCATATTTAAAAAAAAATGCATTGTTAACAAGAGAGCTGTGATATGGGAGTCATAAAAAGTGAGACCACACTGTATGTTTGCATTGGGAGCTGCATAATCCATATTCGGGTGCTGTCAAACACCAAGGTGACTTCCGGGCGCTGCCAAACCAAGGCAATATCCGGGAGTTACTGAATCCATATTAGGGCGATGCTGAATCAACATTTCGCTGCTGCTGAATTCGTATTCGGGCGCCGCCGAATTATAAGGTAACTTCCCGGCGCTACCAAATTCAAATTAGGGCGCTACCAAATCTATATTTGGGCTGTACATAATTCATATTCTGGCGCTATCGAATCTGTATTCGGGCGCTGCCGAATCTCTCCGGGCGCCGATGAATCCACTATTGAACAGTAGGTACCCTCTAGGATCCATTTTCATCGCAAGATTTGACCCAAACATACTAACTAACATATAAAGCAAGTTAAATAAAAGCTTTTAAAAATGAAGTTTCTGGACACTTATTAGCTTGCTTTACTTATGTTTCCCTAATAATCAGATGTCCTTACAACACGTGTACCAAATTTCAATTGAATATTTCAATTTTCTTTTACCAACCCCTTTAATAAGGGAGTGGAGGTGGCAGGGGGTTGAAAAATATTGTCAAGAAATCAGAGGCCTTGGCTATTAGTATATACACCAAATCCCAAGTATCTGTAGTACTCTTACCAGTTTGCTTTACTTATTTTCCCACATTTACTCCTACTTACCCCCCACCCCTTCAACGGAATCATCTCAACATGTAAACTAGTTTCAAATGTCGTTATAACATGTACACATGTATACCAAATACCAATGGGCTCTTCACTTTTCTTATGGAAAGTGGCTTTCGGCCAAATTTAAAAAAATTTTAGTATGTTGTTCTTTGAAACATTTTTTTATGTTTTGCAATGAAACGAAAAATATCTAAAGCTAATACTTATTATTTACAAAAAAAAACTGCGAAGAGTATCCTATAAAATGTGCAATAATTATATAAAAATGCAGTAAGTTGGCGAAGAGTATAATGTTTACTCTAGTTTGGAACAAAATTTAACTGAGGTTTTTACTTCCTTCGCCTACCGAAAGAAAGTACTGTATTCGTAGACTACGAAAATTAAAGTACCTAATTCAATTCCATCAATGTCGGTCTGGTATCTGTATGTTATTGGTAGTAGGTATGTGTACAAAATTACTTGATGAAGAAATATAACATTTGGTAGGTAGTCGATGCTACTGAAGAAATGGGATATACTTACAAAAATTTTTACAGTGTGAACTCTCTTAGGAAATAAGAAATGTGATGGGGGAGAATAATATGTGGTATGTAGGTAACAATTGCCAAGAAAGAAACCTGCTATACTTTTAGTGATTATATGCGGTCACCCTAAAAATCTGTTAATTATATTTAGAAGACGACGAAGGAAAATACTATTAGATCGTAGTTGGCAATGTTGCCAAGGTAGGAAACCTGGTATACTTTTAGTGAAAAGAAAAATATACAACTAGGTTACCGAAATAAAAAGGAAGTACCAGGATGTACAATGGGCTTGTTCAGCATTTTTTTTTTAATTTCAGTAATCGAAAGTGCAAGTATAAATTAATGGATCTGCAAAAAATCAAAATCTTATTCGCACGTTTAGTATCTTAAAAACTATTTCAAATTTACATTTCGCAAAACTGGGGCGTGGCCAGGCGCTACGTCACTATACGCATAGACTCGGCGACCGACGATCTCTATACACTTGATGCTCCTTACTTGTTATAATTATAAATGTTTTCGAAGTATTGTTTGTTTTGTTTACTACTTGACAGTAGGGGAGTACAATTTGGTGAAATATCAAAAAATTACAATTTTCTCTCGCTCCTGCCGGGACGAATTTTCGATTTTGACCGTGCAATTTACGATTAGAATTCATCGCCGACCTTCTCCTTTCCTTAGAGACATAGAACTTAAATTTGAAAGGTTTCAGAAAGCCATTTTTCTTACGTCACTTGCGTATAGTGACGTCACAAATTAGCGCTCGGTTTTTGCAACTATTACTAATTTCAACTCCTTATATCTCGAGAACGAAAAAAGTTGATAATACGAAATTTTAAGTGTATAATGAGAATATCGAGTACTATATGAAAAAGTATAAAAACCATATAAAAAGAATATCATGGAACAAGCCCATTGTATAAGGTATCGAAACTGCACAGTGCAATTAGTGACCCAGATTCGAATAAACTGTACGTACATTCGTTCATATATCAATTTTACTTTGAAATGTTAAAGTGTATTTTACTAAAATTGTTATGAAATAAGTGAAACTCCCAATAGGGCGTTGTCAGCCGCAAATACCTATTTAAATAATAAATAAAACATTGACTGTATATTTAATCTCTGTGGCACTGTTAATGAACCTGTAAAATGCTGTATTCCAAAAGATATAAATCTTTAAGAAAAATTAAATTTCGGCGAACTTTACCTACATAAAAAATTGACTTAAAAATGTCTCACTTTGCGAAAGGCCAGAAAATACCTTTCGGCACCGTCTCTCGTCGAAAGCCTGATAAAAATAATTTCACTGAAAATGTACCTACTTGAAAATAACTAAATATTTTTCAGATCGCGGACGATGGAATATCGCCTTTGAGCACCGTCGTTCGAACATAATTTTCTAAAGTACCAAAAACTGGATTTAGAAATATTGTTATGAATTACACCCCCTTGGAACTGGAGATGATACGCCTATGCCTACTAATAGTGACTGGAAAGACTCTAGAAAGAGTCATGGACTTTTCTAGAGTATGGTTGGAGAAGATTCTGGTTTAATCTAGAGAGTCAATTTCGGACTATATAAGGCGCGATTACCAGCGCGGAGGGAGAAGTTTATTAAAGAGCAGTTTATAAAAGTGAACAAGTTGGAAAGTGGAAAAAGTGAGGATAAAGCAAACAAAGTGTATTTTCAAGTATTGTATAGTCAGTAAATTATCAAATAAAGTGTTAGTGGTGTTTATCTCTTGTTGAAATTATTTAGAACCCACGGATTCATACAGGGTGTTTCCTAAAAGGTGGATAAACGTAACACTGGTGTCAGACGCGGAATTTTGACAAGAGGATTTTTCGGAAGTGTTGAGAAGACTGGGACAGTATTCTCGGAATTAGTGCTAACACAGGAAGGACTAATTTACTGGACGTTGTTCGAGGGTTATTTTCGAACAGGAAAATAGTGTTAAGTGCATTTTTTGAGACATTTTTGAACATTTTATTTGGACATTAGTGGTTAAGTGACAAAGACTCTAGATAAGACTTTCTCGTGCATTTTGAGGTTTTTCTGGACAGTTCCATTACCGATATTGACGTGATTATTAAATTTTGTTGATAATTATATGCCGATAACAACCAGAAGCATGGCATCCGAAAAACAAATGCACGACTTTATGGCTCAAATGAAAAAGATGATGATGGATCAGG
This sequence comes from Stenurella melanura, assembly GCA_963583905.1. Classification (NCBI taxonomy): domain Eukaryota; kingdom Metazoa; phylum Arthropoda; class Insecta; order Coleoptera; family Cerambycidae; genus Stenurella; species Stenurella melanura. The sequence continues at coordinate 155,185,461 of OY757309.1, forward strand.
AAAGGAAGCGCCAGGAACAGAAAGAAGAACAGGAAAGAAAGCGCCAGGAAGAGAAAGAAGAACGGGAAAAAAACGACAAGAAAAAGAACAAAAACGTCAACAGGAAAAAGAAGAGCAAGAGAAACGACGTCAAAAGGAAAAACAAGAGGAGGGGAAACGACATCAAGACGAAGAGAAACGACGTCAGGAAGAATTGAGAAAAATCATGCAAGACTTGGACATTAAACAACAAGAAGAAAGAGACGAACTAATGAAAATTATAGAAGGCCAACAGAGTGCCATATTTGCCGTCACTGAAGAACTCAAAAATAAGGTAGCGGAAGAAGTCAGTGGAGTCAAACTAAAAGTAAATGAAGTCAAAGAGAAAATGCACCAGGTAGAAGGAGAAATAGACCAACTTAAACAACAGTTGAGGGATAGAGAAAACCAGCAAGTGGTATCATCAGGCCAGCGATTAAAAATTCCCTCCTTTGATGGTCAAAATTCCTGGATGACTTACAAGACACAGTTTGAGGCAGCAGCGAGTGCAAACAACTGGAATGACGAAGAGAAGGCTAAGGCATTAATCGTAGCTTTAAGAGGCCAAGCATTGGAATTGCTCCAGACAATTCCGGTAGACCAACAACGGAATTTTAGAGTTTTAGAAGCCGCCTTAGATCTACGATATGGCGATCAACACCTTGCTCAAGTATACCAGACCCAGCTGAAATTGCGCGTTCAGAAAGCTGGAGAGAGTCTGCAAGAATTTGAAGCTGCGGTGGAAAGACTGGCACATTTAGCATATCCTAATGCGCCAAGAGAATTTAAAGAGCAATTGGCAGTAGGGGCATTCCTAGACGGGATAAGGGACGAGGATATCAGGCGAGTCCTCAGGCTATCCCGACATAACAGTAGTAGTGAAGCCTTGGTGCGTGCACTAGAAATAGAAGCCGTCTATAGGGATAATCCAAAGTCAAGAGTGCGGGCTATGGCACTCGAAGAATCGCAGTCAGAAAAGGAGAACCAGAACCCTATGTTGGCCGATATACATAAAATGCTCAGTCAATTACTGGCTAAATTCAATCCTGCGAAACTACAGGAATCACAACAAAATAGAGAAAAGCCAAGCGGGGGTATTAAATGCTACAACTGCAGCAAGATAGGACATATCAAGCGAGACTGTCGATATCGGAACTCGAGGAAAGTGAATGTCAGAAAGATGGAAGAGACACAGAATAAACAAGGTAGTGGAAGGCCAAGTGGACGGCGTATGAAATGTTACAGGTGCGGAGAACTAGGTCATATCCAGCTTGAATGTCCACGGAGAAGCTTGGAGAGAGTGACAGCCGGAGATGCTGTGAAGCTGAAGGGAAAATCAGAGGAAGCTGGTACCAGAGAGACTGTGTCAGATAAGGAACGTGGTACCCCGAGAAAATTAAGGATTTCCCAGCTTCGAAGCATTCCGAGAAGTCCACTACTACCAGGACGTGAAAATAAAATGAAACCCCAGAAGGATGCTGATACTTCATCCGGAAGAAGGTGCAAGGAAGATTGCAAGTACTACCACCAGGAGAAACTGCAGGTCACGGGAGCAGTGAACACTGTCAAGGTGGAGGTGCGGGATGACAGGACAGATGAAGCGCTCAGACAAGAGCAACTAAACGATGAGGAAATTGGGCCTATATTGAGAGCCAAAGAAAGGGGAACTCGTCCAAAATGGAAGCATGTTTCAGGCAAAAGAGTGGGACTGAAGGCACTATGGGCGCAGTGGAACTCACTGAAAGTCATGAACGGGCTGTTGCGGAGAGCATGGGAAAGCCCGGATGGAAAGCAGGTGGTTATGCGTCTAGTGATTCCCAGGTGTCGAGTAGCGAAGGTGCTTCAGGAAGTGCACAATGGAACATTCGATGGACACTTCGGTGTTAACAAGACCCTGAAGAAAATACGAGAACGACTTTATTGGATAAGAAGTCGTCAGGATGTGGAGGCCTGGTGTCGCAAATGCCAGATTTGTGCAGCCAGTAAGGGACCACAGACTGGAAGTAAGGGTGAAAACAAGCAGTCCAACGCCGGAGCTCCTTTCAAGAGGTTGGCTAACGATATAGCGTAACCATCACCAGCCAGTGACAGAATGAAGGCTCGATATGACCGTAAGGGTAGTTCAGAAGGGTTCAAGGCAGGAGACCTGGTTTGGCTGTACAACCCACAGCGGACGAAAGGAAGGTCACCGAAACTTCAACCGCCTTGGGATGGACCGTATACTGTTATTACCCGAATTAATGACGTCGTCTATCGGATTCAACGAAGCAAACAGTCCAAGATGAAAATCGTGCATTTGGACAGGCTGGCGAAATACATCGATGATTCTGAGTTGCCAGATCGGGACGATCAGGCTTAAGGAGGGGGCAGTGTTATGAATTACGCCCCCTTGGAACTGGAGATTATACGCCTATGCCTACTAATAATGACTGGAAAGACTCTAGAAAGAGCCATGGACTTTTCTAGAGTATGATTGGAGAAGATTCTGGTTTAATCTAGAGAGTCAATTTCGGACTATATAAGGCGCGATTACCAGCGTGGAGGGAGAAGTTTATTAAAGAGCAGTTTATAAAAGTGAACAAGTTGGAAAGTGGAAAAAGTGAGGTTAAAGTAAACAAAGTGTATTTTCAAGTATTGTATAGTCAGTAAATTATCAAATAAAGTGTTAGTGGTGTTTATCTCTTGTTGAAATTATTTAGAACCCACGGATTCATACAGGGTGTTTCCTAAAAGGTGAATAAACGTAACAATATAAATAGACTTAATATTTTTCAGATCGATAAAATTCGAAAGTACCCCAAAGTACGTTATGGAGGGCGGAAGTCACAGTCAGGATGTAGTGAGTAGCTATTTCAAAAGGAAAATTTTAGCAAAAAGTTCATGGGGCGGTTTTCCAATAAAAACCTAACAAATGATCTATTCGTCAATAAAGATTCGCTTTGATATATGCTTGTAGCATATATCAAAGCGAATCGAAATCTTCAGTGCATTACAAAAAGTCAATAAATTTTCCAAAGTTCGACATACATTCTACTAAAATATCTGACTGGGAGTTTGAATATTTTAGTGCAGTCAATTGTTACAATACGCTCTCGCCGCTGTATGAGTTACGATTCCTCGGAATGAAACGTCTTGCCACGAGTGGTGCTCTATGAACCAGTTGTTTTGTAAACAATTAGCTTAGACTTGAATATTCCTATTTTCTGCGTTTATTGCAGTTTATCCTCAATACTTGAGAATATGTGTTGAATTCGACTATTTTTTGATCCACTAGATCCATAAGATCTCCGACCTGCGTGTGATTCTGTGGCGTGAATCGTATAACTGTTTTTCACGACTCGACTCCGATCCCGTAAAGATTGTACAGCAATCCGATTAGTCACAGAGTCTATCCACGGTCTTAGTAGTCTAAGAAGTGTTTCTCAAGTGCTAGAGTTTATAAGATTTTATCAGAAGTGCGCCGCTAAGCAACAAGATACGACGGAGGTAGACTGTAGCAATCGTAGTAAGTATAATCTTCTTCATTTTTGTCTTCGGGAGTCTTAACAGTTATTCGAATCCCCCTTCAGAGTGGATATAGCCAGATACCATTGCGAAAGCAAGGCTGGAGTCTGTCAATTATAAATTTCTCAGACGCGCGGTACTAGCTTCATTCTCGGCACAACGTGAAAGTGCCACACCAAAGATTAGAAAACTAACAAGATAGGACAGTCAGGCGGAGAAGACGAAATAGACGAAGACAGTGGTGAACTCCAATTTAAAGGGACACGGCATCCAGAAGAAATGGTTTCGGGATTTGTCGGGTACGCATTAAATGAATGACCAAGCTTACTAAAAGTTAGGTTGGCTCATTAGAATCGACAAGTGCCACGTCACGTATAGACCTCGATGACAGTTGCGTGTGGCTGTTTTTCCTCATTTTATAGAAAAAAGTTTCAAAATTGTTCTTTCAAGTACAATTCCATCCTAGCCAAATAGATACCTTACATATAAACAGAAATACTTCATGTGACATATATTACAAAGCAACCTGTTTTTTTAGTGACCTTGGGTACTGACCGTCAGCTGAGTACGGTCGCTTTTATCAGACAGTGTTGTCCAATTTCCACTATTGGCCTCTCTTTCTAATATTACCTTCTCTGTCTGATGTCGAGGTTAATGGCGCAGTTGCTAAAAGATAAAAGGTTTTCCGCCGGCTGTCCTATCTTGGGAATTCTCTAATCTTTGGTCACACTCCGGCTGTAACTTCTACTAGTTTTTCCTTTGAACGCAATGCACAAGCCTGTACCCAGGGGGATGCTAGGAGACATGCTCTCGGAATATTTGAGCTCCCATGAAAACATGTCGACATTGCCAGGGTTGAACTATTTTGCATAATTTCATAAATTATAAAAGTCCTAATTGGTCTCTCTCAAATTCTCAAACAATGACAGTGTACTTTGTCTTCTAGATTCAATCGAATTAAGATTTTACATGGGTAATACCTCCTCAATCATAAAAAAAATTTGGAGGAATCCAAGAAAATATTTTAAGGACCACTCTAATGTGTAAATAGAGTTGGAGGACATTTCATTTGTATCAATTATTTGTTTTATGCATCAATACAATTTATGTATATAGATTAATTAGGTAATGGCGGTATCGCATTAGTGCTTTTTAAAAATAACATTAGAAAATGTTAGTTTTATATTGAAGGTTAATGTTATTTACTAAATTAGTCACTGAAAAATTATCGTCGCGTTCTAAACGCATATAGGTATTTATTTATCGGCACATTATATCTAAAGTATAATTATTATATTTCCTTCTCTATAATTTATTTAGTTAGTGATATTTTATGTAGATTGTATGAATCCTCATATGTACGATCATCAATATTTTAATTTTTAGTATTACTGGATTACAACGTTAATTATATTAAGAATTACCATCCATTGGAACGCTGTTGGTTTGGCCGCAAGTTGGTACCTATACATATTAAATACAACTGGTGTAAAAGATGATATCAAAGTTTCATTTACATGTTAGCAATAAAGCTTTAATTGGTATAGGATTATTCGGTGCATTTTTTCTGTGCGCGGGTGTTTATTTTGGTTTTAAAGCAATCCCTGATGTGATAACCAATAAAATATGGGAAGTATGTCTTTAGCATTGCTTTTAATTACTTTAAGTTTTATTTAAGTAATCAAGTTATATTTTAATTGCATAATATATTTAACCAACGAAAAATTAATTAAACCGACCGATAATAAAATAAAAAGTAAATTAAATACGTGGACCTCAGTTTTTCAGTTAACTGTTGTATCAAATTAAGAAAAAAGTTCTTAATGATTTCATCAACTATAGTTTCTTACAGATCTCGATAGGTATCAAAAATGAGCTTTTCAAAATATCATTTCCATCCTTATTAAAATAGTTGTTATAATACAGAAAAACTTTACTTTATCTCGAAAAAAAAATTTTGCAGACCTTAAACTTTGGTTATAGATTCATAATAGGCCAAAGTTCACAAAATAAGAAAGTTTAGGAGTTTTACGGATCCGCAGGAACCTATAGGGGGTGAAGAGGGGCACTTTGAATTAAAAAATCGATTTTCTCTGTTTACTCGGGAAATTTATAAAAAATATAGTTAAAACAAAAGTTGTTTTACTGACAAAATAATCTTTAATTTGGTGTTTTCAAATTATTTTGTAGCAATAATTAACAGAAATACGACTATTTTCGGTTGAGGTTTGAAAAGAATGAATTTTTTTTATAATAATACAAAAGAATATACAAAATATAAATACAAAAAAAATGTAAGTACAGAAAAAAAAACGTTTCTATTCAATTTCGGAACTGTCGTCATCATTATCGTCATCAGGTTTAAGCTCTTCTAAATCACTTTCATCAAGTTTGTTCGAACAAAGTCTATTATGACATCAGCTGTTGCAGTTTGAGCTTGGCACTATTTTCAGAGCCTTCACAAATTTTACACATTACAGAACATTTTAAACCTGCCTTCATGCATTTGTATTGTAACGTGGAGCTTCCTTTACACATACATGCTATTAAATCTAAAATGTCTTTTGCTGCAGTATCTATAGTGGTTTGGACTGGTTGCAGAATATCTCGTCCTTTTTCCCATTTCCACTCTTCAGGAAACTTTTCATTACCAAGCCATTTTTGCACCTGATAATACATTCTGAATGAGTGTTGTGCGGTAGCAGCAGCCATTGGAGACAATGATTCCAAATGAGCAGTTTTTTTGAAGTGATTGTTGAAACACATGAAATCTGTGTTCGTCTAGTGTTATATTTTTTTTACATTTATACAGACGCAAAAAAAATTCTCTCCCCTGCCTCTTTTATATCATTTAAAGAAGAATTTTCATTATAAAAATCAGTTATAGCATTTTGCTCTCGAAGTAAACTCTTTTGTAAACAGTTTTATTGTTTAAAAATGAATTATTATTTGTTTGCTTATAATTGTATTGAAACATTCTTTATAGGATTTTGCAAACAGCAGAAAAAATAACTATCTATAACTAAAAGAAAAACTTTGTGTAGAAATATTAATGAAATCTTTGCATTCTTTCGATAACCTGAATTCTGGTTATGCTAGCAAATTAAAATCCTAAAATGAATTTGTCTAATTTCTTATTTGACAATTCTCATTCTAACACTGCATTGACACAGTCCCCTACGGCCATGCAGATTAAACTAGTATCCACATAACCCCCTACGATTATGAAGATTCAGTTAAAAATGAGAACAAAGACCTAAAATGAATTTATTTATCTACCTTGTCTTAAAAAAAATTGTTCATTCCAATGGATTACATTTTCATGAAATCTATCATTCTGTTTCCTGGAAATGCTTAGCCTTTGAAACGTTTTTCGCCCTTATTCTGGAGCTCATCAGAAAGACATTATCATTAATATTTCTACACAAAGTTTTTCTTTTAGTTATAGATAGTTATTTTTTCTGCTGTTTGCAAAATCCTATAAAGAATGTTTCAATACAATTATAAGCAAACAAATAATAATTCATTTTTAAACATGCATAGAGTATATAGGCTCCAATACTAGTTAGCTAATAGATAGGTGAAGTTGTTTTTATCAGTCAATGTCAAATATAATCATTTCACACTTATTCATAGAAATTGTCTTGGTTTTGCATGAAACATCTTTATGAATGGCTTTATGTCTTTCTGATGAGCTCCAGAATAAGGGCGAAAAACGTTTCAAAGGCTAAGCATTTCCAGGAAACAGAATGATAGATTTCATGAAAATGTAATCCATTGGAATGAACAATTTTTTTTAAGACAAGGTAGATAAATAAATTCATTTTAGGTCTTTGTTCTCATTTTTAACTGAATCTTCATAATCGTAGGGGGTTATGTGGATACTAGTTTAATCTGCATGGCCGTAGGGGACTGTGTGGATGCTAGTGTTAGAATGAGAATTGTCAAATAAGAAATTAGACAAATTCATTTTAGGATTTTAATTTGCTAGCATAACCAGAATTCAGGTTATCGAAAGAATGCAAAGATTTCATTAATATTTCTACACAAAGTTTTTCTTTTAGTTATAGATAGTTATTTTTTCTGCTGTTTGCAAAATCCTATAAAGAATGTTTCAATAGTTTTATTGTTATTTTTTCCTTTATTGTACTGAGGAACTTGTTGCATCGTAGCCGCTTATCGCGTGAGCTAAAATCCACTTTTTTATATTATTGTATTGTCCTTGCAAATCTATTGATGAATACTGTTTTGATTTTGTTATATCAATTTGTGTTTGTAAAACAAAGAAGAACAAACAGGTCAACATCTTGCCCAACTATTGTTGTTGTGAAGTCTTGGAGTTGCTAATCGCAATATCAACAATCAATTTCTTGGCATAATCACAAGCTTTATTCTTTTCAACCCTCACTGAAAGATGGCCGTATTTTGGTTAATTATTGCTACAAAATTAATTTAACACCAAATTAAAGAATTACTGATTTTTTTTTAAATGCCATATTTCCTAATAGCCCACGAAAATTAGATAAAAAACGGAGGAAACCTGGACAAAATTAGTAAAAATCTGAATTCTTTGAGGTGTCCCAAACCCAAATCCACAAAAATCCCAGCATGGCTACCCAAGATTTTGAAGGTCAAAGTTTCTTGCAAATATCTCGCGTCTTATGTATGGGATGCCCATGAAGTCAAAGTGAACGTTGCAGAGAATTAAATTATCTACATTTTGCCTTTTTAATTTTTCCCAGACCTCCCACAACGTTTCGAGATATTCAAAGTCAAGCTTTCAAAGACGTGTTTTTTCGCGGATTTCTCGCACCAAAAAAAATCAGACAGCAATAAAGTGATCATGAAAGTTGTAGAGAATTCAATTATTCACATGATTGGTATTTTGCATTTTTCCCCAAAACCTCGCCCTTTTCGAGACACTCAAGGTCGAAGTTAAAAAAAAACGATTTTTTGCAAATATCTAGCTTCCTATGCATCGGACGTACATGAAGTCAATGCGAAAGTTGTTTAGAATTGAAGTATCTACAAGATTGTTCTCTTGCATTCTCCCCCAAATATTTCGCCCTTGGCGAGATATTCAGGGTCAAATTTCCAAAGAAAACAGGTATCCGCGAATATCTCGGTTCCTATGCATCCGAACGTGCATGAAGTTAACGTGAAAGATGCAGAGAATTCAATTATCTACGCTATTGATCTTTTGCATCTTTTTCCAAAACTTCGCCCTTTTCGAGATAATTCAAGGTCAAAGTTTCAAAAAACCGGTTTTCCGCGAATAACTCGCTCTCTATGCATTGAACCGCGACGAAGTCTACATACAAGCAGTAGGAACTTGAATATCTGCAAGATTGGTAAATTTACAGTTTCCAACATTTTTTTAATTGCATTCGTTTCCACATCACCCACGACTCACGAGGTAGAACGCATGGCGCGTTTTTTTACATGGTTTCCCCTGTGCATGTAGGCATAACCCATGAAAATTGCGTCGATTATTACATAAGGTGCTTTATATACATTATTCCGACAATGCTAAGCCTACAAATTGGTGCGTGTTTGATACAAAATCAAATCTTGTTTAAGTCTTTTCTCGAAACGATATATATTAAAATACTTAAACATATTACATATTATCAATATTGTTAAAAGAACGAACTGCATTGAAAGTAAAAGATCGTTGAAATAGCGCAGTGGAGTGTTGAGGCATAGTTAAGGAAAGTGCAGATCTTATGTTCCGATCATGAATTTGATTTCTGTAAGTAATCTTTTCTTTGAGGTAGGTGGGAGTAGAAGTCAACATAAGTCGATGTGTAAAAGCGAGTAGGTGATAGTTAAACATATCTTCCATTTTAAGCCACTTAAGGTCATCAAATTTTTAAGATATATGGTCGTACTTTCTCAAAGTGCAGATATTTTAGACAACATATCGAGACATGGATAGTATAAAATATAACAATAATAAAATAGTGGTAACACAAAACATTCACATAACTTTTTTCGGGTTTTAAAATTTAGTATAGATTTATTGCTATATAAAATTCTTAATCGTGAATAACACTTTTTCATTACATTTGATAAATGCTCCTGAAATCGTAATTTAACATCAAAAATCACACCCAGATTTCTTGCACTTTCCACGAAGGTCAGCAACTCGCCCTCCATACTTATGTTTAAATTAGCTTTCAAACGCGCATAAACAGATTTCGGAGAATACAGCATTATAATAGTTTTCTGTGAATTTAGTTTAAGATTATGTCTCCTACAATGTAAATTAAGAGCTGATAAGTCGCTATTAATATTCCTATACTTACTACATCAATATCATGTTGCGTCGGATTAAATGTATATAAGAGTTGTTGGTCGTCAGCATAGGAAAATAGTGTAGAATTGTCTATGACACTGGACATATCAAAGGTATAGACGAGGAAGAGTAAAGGACCTAAAATGGACCCTTGAGGTACCCCTGACTTAACATGGGAAGTTGACGATGTACCAAAGTTAGTACGAATAAACTGACTTCTGTTAAATAAATAATAATGGAAAAACTGAATTGCTATGTCGTCGAGGCCATAGTATTTTAGTTTAAGGCATAGCAGCTCATGATTAACACAATCGAAAGCTTTGAAAAAATCTAGCAACACCACAACAGTTGCCATTGACTTATCCAAAACGCGGATAATATTATCGGATATATTTAGAAGCAATGCAGTTGTACTGTATCCTGTTCTAAAACCAGATTGATTTTTTGGAAAGAGGTGGTGTTCAGTAATCTGTTAATTGTATGAAAATGACTTTTTCTAGAATTTTACTTAGGACAGGTAAAAGACTTATAGGTATTAGGTCGTTAAAACAGGAGGGGCTACCTTTCTTAGGAATGGGACTTACAACAGCAATTTTCCAAACTTCGGGGAAATAACCGGTCTCCAGGCAAATATTAATAATATGAGTAATATACGGCAACAGCACTGGCAAACTTAATTTAATCATAATCAAAGAGATATTATCAGAACCACAAGCATTAGCGGACATATTTGATATAATATTCCGAACAGTTTCAGTAGTACCAAGAGAAAAACTAAAAGATCTGTTACCAGGCGTTTGAGTAGCGTAGCAGTTTTTTGTGTCTTCACTAACATCATCTGCTATGAAATTATTCAAAAAGTGTTCATTTAATGCATTAGGCTCTTGCAACTCCACGGGTAGCTGTGATCTTTGCTTGGACAATATGTTTACGGCTTTAAGTCTTTTCCAAATTTTACTTGAATTCTCCTTATCTGAGAAATTCAAATAAGCAGACTGTTCTCTTCTCAACGACGCCGTGTATAACTTACGCACAGTTTTATAATCTATACAATTTTCAGCAGTTTTATTATGTTTATATTTTAAAAATGCTTTTGTCCAGGCCAATAGCTAATTTCCGTTGACTACAAGAAAATAGATAATAATCGTTTTTTTATTTAAAAATGCACCCCCTTTACCCCCTATAGGTTCCCGCGGATCCGTAAAACTTCTAAACTTTTCTTGAACTTTGGCCTATTTTAAACTTATAGCAAAAGTTTAAAGTTTGCACAATTTTTTTTCGAGTTACGGTCATATTTTCAATCTTTCCCTGGACTGTTACTAAAAAATCTAAAAGGGATGTACAAAAAAGTCATACTAAGTACCCAGCCCATATTGACACTTTTGTAACTGAACGAACGAATGGATTGTTTTCTTTGGTGCAGTGATAAAATAAAATATTCAATCATGTCATGTAATGGTCCAAAATAGTCGACTTTCAGTTTGGTTGCAAAAAAATCAAATTCCTAAATATGACAAGTTATATATTTTTACATGTTTGAATTCTGCTAGCCAAAATACATATGATCCAAATATTAGATATTATTTTGATTTAATTTTTTTTAAATTTAGTTTTACTCATAGAAGGCCGCCACTTGGTCATAATTTTAAAAAATCTGTCTGCAAGCACCTGTAAAATATTAGTTCATCGAATACTAAATACGATGTACTCTTCATTAAAGTTTGATGAATCAAATCTACCCAGTGTCAACTTACTCAAAATGATCAATGAAGGAAATGGATTCGATTATCAAAATACATTTGTATGTATAACTAGTTTATCGTTCATATTGATAATTTTTCGAAAAAGTTCTGTTCGCTCTCTTTTGCTTTTTATAGGTTAAATAATATTGTAAATCAGAAGGTGATGTTGTTATTTTATCATGCCGAATTTATATCAAGGGTAAGGTATGGAATAATTTTTTGGGGTTGTTCTAGGTATTTTAACAGAATTTTTATTTTGCAAAAAAAAATGTAAGAAATATTGTGGGTGCCTCAAATTATCAGTCATGTCGTCCTATTTTTATAAGATTGCAACTATTGCCTCTTATTTGTGTGTATATTACAGAACTAGTATTATACATAAAGTCTAATGAAAACAATTTTGTTAGAAATCTACATATTCACAGCTATAATACAAGAAATAATGTAGAATAACCATAACTTCTCACAACAGTGCTCTCTTTGGAAAAAATCCTGATTGTATAGGGATTAAATGTTATAATAAGTTGCATTCCACAATTAATTAAATATATTCAGTACTTAAGAAAATTTAAGGATAAGTTACAAACATTCTTGTTAGGAAAAAAATGTTTATACTGTGGCAGAATATTTGAATTATTAATAATTTCTCATGTTAAATACTTAATTTTGTTGTATTATTTACTACTGTCGTTATCTTGACTTGTCCTATACTGTGTATCATAGTCTACTGAATAATAAAGTTTACTTTACTTTTAGTTCAGAGTGAATATAATTATTTTCGGAAATAAAGGTCTAATTAATTAACAGATTGTTCCAGGAGTTAAATTTAAACAAAACAGTTTCCGTCCGAAAATTAATATCATTGCAATAAATTTAACCAAGTCACGGCCTTCTATAATCACAACTAAACATTTTAAAATTATGTATTTTTGGCAAACAGAATGGTACTTGAGGGTTGAATTATATATATTTTGAACAGCAGGATCCAAATATGCAAAATAGCATGTCCATTTTGGCCCTTTATATCACATCATTGGAAGTTCAACCATATCACTACAACAAATTTGAAACTGATTCACATGCTCAGTCAAAAGCTTGTTAAGAGTGTCCCTATAGGTTGCGTCACCTGGTATATATATTTTGACCAACCGACCTATAAAATGGGGACGTTACTACGTAAAATTGAAAATTGAGATACGACCAGATGTTTACGTTTCGAGGTCTCAGGACAATGAAAAAAGGTTTTTAAAAATGTCTATATGTATGTATGTGTGTAGACATGATAGGGTCAAAACCAGCTAACTAAATTTAATGTAATTTGGTACCAAAATAATATTGGTACCATATATGAGCTAAAAAGGTTTGGGTATAGATCGGATGACGATCCCATTTTGGCACATACACTGCACATAATATTCATTTTTTATTATACCATTTGAAAGTGGATGTAACTTTGATTTCAAGGGTATATTTGATTTCAATCATCACTCTTTTCCGTTCATTATTCGTCAAAAAAGGATGGCTCCAGTTCGGTGACGGTGGATTATTTAGAATATTATTAAGGCAGTGGCTGCCTACACGTCTGACGTGCCAATTCTCAATTACACGTCAGACGTGCAAATAGGGTTGTTCACGTCCGACGTAAAAACATTATTTCCCGTCCGATGCCAAAAACATTATTTGGCGAATGTTTACAACATCCAATGATCGTATTTTTTTGTGACATGTAGTAGACACTATTAGAAGTAAGTAGTTTGTGAATAATGAAATAATGTATAAATGTCCAAGAGTCCTACAATCTTACTGGATAGTCTGGCCAATAGGAGCGTCGGGTGTGTAAAAGTATGCAAGACAATTATTGGTGCAAGTTTATTGTATAGTAATTTTCAGTATTGGAACGTTTCGTCTGCAAAATTTTGAAGTAGTTCACTCGTCCGCCGAAAATCAGTAGATGGTATCCGAGAAGTGCAAGAAACTTTTGCGCCATTTTTGCCATTGAAAATAAATTACCCGAACTCTTGTAAGAAGAGCATATTTCTCTCCAAATCAACTAAAAGTATTAAACCAACGTTATCATAAATATTACCTGTACTATTTGCGAATAAATCCCTACTTAGGTATCTTTGTTTTGGACGGGCTCCTTTTGTTGTTGTTTGATTGATTGATTGATTGATTTGCCAGCGTAAGGTGGGCATTGCTGCCGATTCCGGGGCATGGAGATTTGTTCCACCACGCAGCCAGACCGCCCGCCGAACGGCCAACTGGAGTCGCCCAGTCGTCTATTACATATTCATGTGACGACTGGGCGGCTCCACCCGACCGAACAACGGACGATCCCACCGCGTGCCGGAACAAACCCCGTTGCTTTTATATACCGCCGGACCAGCTGCATACGCTGGATTGAACATTGGACATAATCGTTGTCAGCAGCGAGAGACGCATGGGGTAGGAATATAGGATGGAGCGTGTAGGTGTTTGTGAGATGTTTCTTCATGTTTTCCTTCAGTCTTCATTGGATGGGAAGTGTAGGCGTTTGTGAAATGCTTCTTTTAGGTTTTCGTGCTTCTTTTTACTTTCAGGTTTTTGTGAGATGCTTCTTTTTAGTTTCTGTCTGTGATCATCTTCTCTCCTATTCTTCCTCTGAGTTTTCTTCTGTTTCTGAGTCCGGCAGTGTCTATATCCTTGATATTTCTTTATTGTATTCCGTCTTTTGTTGTGCCGATCTTTTCCAGTGTGTATAATCCTTTCCTAGCTTATTCATAATCCTCTCGATTGTTGTTATCCATGTGTAGCATGGCCTCCCTATTTTCAGTTTGTTGCTGTTCAGTCGTAGCGCTTTCTTTAGTAGGTGTGTCGTGTCTCGTCTTTGGACGTGTCCCCAGTATTTCATTGCGTATGATTCTATTCTTTTGATTGCTGTACTTTCCTCTAGTAATGTTGACGTTTTCTGCCGTTTTTGCGGTTTTACTGTTTTTGCTAGCAGTTGGATAATGTCCCTTTCAGCTCTTCTCAGGCTTCTTCTGTTGGCCTTTCTCGTTGCTGCGTTTCTGACTCCATATATCATCGTAGGCATTATGATGGTCGTGTATATCTTTTTGGTTAGGCTCCATGGTGGTTTATTGTCCTCAATGAAGGGTAATAGTGCACTTGTGACTCTGTAGGCTGTTTTGATTCTTTCCCTCACTGTTTCCCTCCTTTTTAGTTGATTCGTTAGGTATGTTCCTAGGTATTTCATTCTATTCGTGGTTCTCAGGGTGCAGTCTCCTATTTTGTATTCTTCCCCATTTGTTGGACTTGTTTTTATTAATGGGTCTCGGACCATTATTAGGCTCTTCTTGAAGTTTATTTTCATTCCAGAGGAATCCAGATGTGGTGTCATGTTTCTTAGAAATTTAACGATGTCTTGTTCTTCCTCGGTGATGATGAGTATATCGTCGGCGTATGTAAGCACGGTGGGGGGCTTTATTGTTCCATTGTTTATTGGCATGTCGGAGGTGTAGATAGTGAACAGGTTTCGAGATAGTACCGATCCCTGCGGTACGCCTGCTTCCATGGGCCTGTAGTTTGGCAGCTTGTCGGCAATCTTCACACGGAGTTGCCTCCGGTGAAGATAGCATCTCACAAGCTTGACGATGCTGACAGGGTAACCCATCGACAACATCTTCGCCAGGAGACCTTCATGCCAAATCCTGTCAAAGCCCTTGGCTACGTCTAAGAAGATCGCTCCTGTGACTTGGCGGTGATTGATACCCTCCGTGATGTACTCCGTTAGATGAAGTACTTGGAACTTGGTGGAATGCTCGGTTCTGTAAGCGAACTGCCCATCTGGGATTATTTGGAGCTCATCGGTCAGGGTTTTAAGTCTATTCAGGATGATCCTCTCTGCTACTTTACTCATGGCCGGTAGAAGACTGATGGTCTTGTAACTTGAAGGAAAGGTTAGATTCTTACCTGGTTTGGAAATCACGATGACGTCTTCTTTTTCCACTTGGTGGGGAAATAACGTAGTCGTTCGGCAAAAATTGCCAATTTTCGAAGAGCTGTATCTCGGAAAGTACTGGACGTACAGAACTCGGTTTAGGCTTTAAAAAAGTTTCTGTAGGACGCATACTTTAGGAGATATTGAGTAAAAACTGAAACAACTGGAAAAATGTCGCTATTTTTTGGGCATTGCGCAGCTCACACATGTCCTTGGAAGCTGCAAACTTGGGCTCTTACTATTGGTATAGGTCTTAACAACATATTAAAAAATTATAACCTTTTGTGAGGGCGGGTGTATAAATTGGCTTTGACAGGGCTATAACTCGAATTAAACTTTCAGAAATTGTGGTTTCAGATTCGTCTGTAAGTAAAAAACTATATCATTAGCAAATAATGAAACCTCAGTTTCTTAAAATTTCGTAAGAATTAAAGTGGAAAAAAAATTAAATGAGAATAATTTAGCATTAACGATTTTCTGGATTCGTTACTATAGAAGTAATGTTATTACTAAGCTTAATAAAAATTTTTTATCGGAATATAGTAACTGCATTATGGTTGCCTCCATTTGTTTATTGCACATAAAAAAGGCCATAAAAACCGATCATACAAATATCAAAGTCGGCACTGTTACCTACTGACAAGAGTACTACAGAGCCGTACTTCAAATTTTTGAGTATTAGAATGAACAAAATAATATTAGAGATTTATAAATCGTGTTTTAGATAGAAACTTAATGACGTTTCTGACAAATTGAAAACCTTACTTTGTTTTGCGTCAATATAGGAATATCGTATGCATTGGTGGACGCATCGCCCGTCCTTTGCGACATTACAGATAAATTCAAAGTACAGCTCTGTTTATCCGTTCCGTGGGTATGCCGATCTAGTTAGGGATGATTCGCGTAACTATATCACAGGAGTTAGAAACCTTAATTAAAAAGAGCGTGTTCCCGTTCATTTCTTATTCATGCGAGAACATAGTTTACATAAAAGTAATGATATTTTATCTATTAAAGAATACATTATAATTATTATCTAATAAAGTGTAGAAAATGAAGCGTGCCCCGGTCTCCCTTTATATTAGCTCCGTCGGCAACTTTGGGTTTTTTATGTGCCGTATAAATATGGAGTAAACTATGCACAATAATCTCTATTGCTGAAAATGTAGTATTTCAGGACTTTTAAAGCTATATTTTGAGTTTAGCATTATAATTATGCTATTAATTTTAATGTTACATAAAAGATAGCAAAACGGCATTCTCCTTCTTAAGATGTCGTGCTTATAAAAAACATGACGGACCGACGAACATTTTGAAAGTTCTTCAGAATTCGGTCACCAACACAGTGATGCAAATTCTTTCTCTACGAGCGATATTACCAGTTTTACAAACATGCCGATAAAATGCACTGCATTGTACACTGTACTTTTCGTTTTGTATTTGCGAAGAGTGTTATAAGGTTTTGTGCCGTTATTGATAAGATTGATATACATTCTAGAATCAATATAGTAAAATAATAGTATAGGAGCGAGCGTGCAATTACCTGACACATTCGTGTGAGCTATACGACATGATTAATCCTTTGCTTTAGAGCATGACGGACAAAAAAGTGATACCTATGATAATTTTTCTTAGTAGTGCAAACTTAATTTATAAATGAAATTAATTATTTAAAAGAAATCAGCTGGTTATATTTATTTTACTGATCATGACTTACAAGTAGACACCTTGCAGGTTCAAACTGTCTGCCCCTGTAGCACTACTAACTAGCATCTATGCTTGCCTCTGGATCTCCACTAACTGGTATGTACATAGACTGATCGTATTTTTGTAATTACTAAGTGGTGATTAAGCGATAACAAAGAAATTGGCTCGATAGTTGTTTGCCATGCTCAGTTACAAAGCTTGCACATCTAGAACGTGTCTATAGACGACCAATAACCGAGAGGTATACCTTGTATTCACTAAGTGGTACGTAATTGACAAACAAATATTCGCTTGTTACCGATTGTAAATGACTTTTTGTGTTGCGTAGTGAAGTTTACATTAAGAAAATTTATCATATCACTTTCTTTGTCTACCACCTAAGAAATAGGGTTAATACTGTATCCAGTTGAAAGTTGTCAGGTAATGGTACGCTGGCTCCTATACTATAAATAGTTGTAGGTAGTAAGATGTACATGAAGTTTTAAGAATACTATTATTCAATTGTATTATTTCGTAGACGAAGATATTGAAAGAAAACACAGAACAATGGGACATATTTATGAAAATGCCTTTTCCTCTTACGTTTAAAGTGCATATATTTGATGTTTTAAATCCTGACGAAATATTGCAAGGAGAGCAGCCTGTAGTTAAGGAGACTGGACCTTACGTGTACAAGTAAGATAATTTTTAAAGTAAATTAAATGTTTAAAGTATCCGTAGAATAATGATCAAACATTTTTCACAGCGGAGAAAAAATGAATCTGTATTAATTTCACAAAAATGGTTGCATACGTATAGCGACGTGTAATGCTAATGTCCTCTTTTGTGTAATAAATAATAGTTTAAAAAAACAAAAAAAACATGCTTCAATAGCAAACCGAACTAAAAAGTAAAAAGTAATACAATACAAAAAAGCGTGGGGTGCTTGTTACTATGAAATATTTATACCAGTTGATATCAAGCACTATACTCTTTTTTGTATTGTATTGTATTATTGTATTGTATTATTTTTTACTCTTTAGTTCGGTTTGCTATTAAAGCGTACTTTTTTAGTTTTTTCAAACTATTATTTAGTTTTGATTTTTTAGTCTTAAAAATTTGAGCCAGATAATTCTAATCTGCATGGGACCTCGATAACCACCCGACACCGATTTTCAGTTGAATTCAACGATAATTGATAAAACCTATTCGCCATGTTGACACCGCCATCTTGAAATTTTAAGTTTTGATGACATATTTATTTTCTACTTGTCAAGCCCTTTCCTTTGATATCCATATCAAGGGGATTGTAAAGAAAATGATAATCCGCCATCTTGGGGCCGCGGCCATTTTGAATGTATTATAAAATTGAGTATACCATATTGTATTGTCATCGGAGCTACACACAATTGCCAAGTTTCAATTAGAAGTGGGTGAAAATTACGTTGAAAAATTCCGCTACATTGATAGATTGATAGATGCATGTGAAGCTAATAAAAGCATGTTAAAAATAATGACTGTTCAATAGTTTATTACAAACATTTTTAAGACGGCTGAACACTTATCGGGAGAAAAGGTTGATACATATACTAATGATGTCACATAAATAATCATGAGGTAGATTCAGTTTATACACTTGGCAGAGTGAACCATAGTAAACTATGTGCATTTGATTTTGGAATATCTGACGATTCGGTCCAATTTTTTGAGAGCTACTTAACCAATGGAATTAAATTCGTGTCTTAAATTATTACAAATCTTATGACTACCGACTCACTTTCGGAGTACCCCAGGGTACAACACTCGGACCTCTTTTCTGTAGTATTCTTATTAATGACATCAGTGCTAATTTGGATATGTATTTCTTAATATATGGCGATGCATGACGTTAAGATGTCATACAGGATTTATGATTCTATTGACTAAACAGCTTCTAAATAATTTAACTAAGTTTTCAGCATAAAAATGATCTTTTCCTAACTATTGGAAAATGCAGCATTATGAGTTAAGTATACAACAACCAAGGAGGCCTCAATTATATAATAATTATAATGTTAATGGTGACGCAGTAAACAGACCTTCTATTTTCAAGGACCCACCAGTTATAATCTTTGATAATTAATTAACCTTTATTAACCATATTGAATTTCGGATATTTACAGAATGTTAGGTTCCATCTTGCGTAACAGCCATAATTTCAATGATGTTAAAATCTAAAGTTGCTTTATTTTACTTTCTCGTGATCTAAGCTTAAATATGCCTCACTTGTCTTACAACATGCAGTATTTCTCTGGTAGGCGTCGCTTTATCAAATACCCTGTATATTACCCATTCGTATAAAACGTATTGATATCAGACACGACATCAGATATTTTAATCACAGTATAAATGTTGTTTGCATTATAGATATAATATACCATATGATATAGAAATTGCTAATAAAGGGATTATGATTTAAGACATATCAAGATTAATATTGACTTGACTTTTACATGTGTAGTTACTTTCATAACTTAGATCAACACAAAAACGGTAATAATACAATAAATATATATTTATTTTAGAGTTTACAAATGGAAATCAGAGGTAGAATGGAATTCAACTGATAGCATATCCTACTTTGGATATATGAGATTTGAATTTGATCAACAAGCTTCTGGAGAACGTTCTGATGAAGACACTGTTACTATCTTAAATACACCTTATAATGTGAGGACTTGATATATTGTTATTTACTGAGTTTTAATTTTGTGTGTATTTGTTCTTATTTCTGTTCATTACAGTATTATAGGTAAAATAGGTAAAAATTCTTCTCAATTAGGAATAGCGAGGGTAGTTGAATTTTTTGTCGGAGCTGACTATAAAAATACTTACCCTTAAAGAAATCAAGTTACAATTTGGACAGAACAAGATTAAATAAGGTCATTATGGGTGGTTTAATGATTTTTCATCTCTTGCTTGATAAATACGCACGAATTCATAAAATATCAACTTCTTTAAAGACGAGAAAGTTCCCTCGACATCCTTTTTTTGTTATACTAGAAGGATTGATCGCGATATAACAATTACATTTTTTCTATCAGGGCACAGTGGGTCAGAATCTAAAATTTCTGCCCAAAATTCTGAAACTATGCAAATGTACTTAGTGTGCATAGGTCATTAAGGGAAAAATAGTAAAAACAAATTGACACCGTCTGGGGGTGAGATATAGGGGTTGAAAATATAAACAACCTTCAATATTTTTGAAACTCAGTTTACGTGCTTTTGATACCTCTATGAGAAAAATAAGGCGAAATAATGAACAACTCCTGAGGGTGAGTTCAAAGGGTTCAAAATATAAATAACGCACGATTTTTTTCAAACTTGACATGCGTGTTGATTTCGCTTAGGTATTTATTAGAAAAATATTTTTAAAATACCTTCTCGTCCTGGGAGTGATATGTAAGAGTTCAAAAAATTGTTTAATCAGTGTTTTTAGAAAATGATTCAAGAAAATTATATATTGTTAACACTGTGGAATAAAAAGAGACAATAGGCATTCAAAAGATAAATGTATTATAGATTTATGAACAGAAATAATAAATAAAGTAACACCTATCAAAAATACACAATTGCCTACCTAATCACTACCGTCCTGTCCACTACTGGTTTCGGAGGTGCTTTCCTGTGGTATTCATGTCATCGAAATAGTTGAAGGTTTGGGTACCTTTGGTATTGCTAGTAGATTTAATACTTCGGAAGGTAATGTTGTTGATCTCTTGGGGCAATTTTCTAAATCCTGTGATAAACGGGTCGGACGAAATTAACAGGCAATGAAGAGGATCCTCGTTCGTTAGTTGTCTAGATGATTTTCTACTGTGATTTTGCCTGTATTGTTGAAGGTCTTTATTCCTTGACTCCCGAGCTTCCTCTGAAAGTTGACCGATTGGTAACATCGCAGACTCAACAATTTCAGCTCTATGTACGAAGATTTTGTACGCAGATACCGTCACGTAATACCATCCGTAATTGGTGACAAACAGATTCGTCATTTCTTTTGCAAAGCTACAGAGGATCAGATTTAAAAATTTTTGGTTGGCCACCATTCTGAAACTTATGGAAACGCCCCAATATCAGCTGGAAATTACAGGATAAATAATTTAAAAAATCCATCGATAAATTGGGGTGGTGGGTTTTGGGGGGGGGGGGGGCTTTGGGGTTGAAAATTGAAATAACTGTATGAAATTGTGAAATTTAGGATTCTAATAGAATATTACCTCAAAATTGAAGCAAAAACTGTAAAACACTTTCACTGATAAATAGGACTTGGTTTCAGGTTGTGCAAATCGAAACTCATTGATAAAATTTGGAAACTTAGGATACTAATAGAATTTCTCCTCAAAAAAAACTTTTAATAATGTATTATTTTACAAGATCAAAGGATTACAATGTTAAAAATAAATGTAATCATTGATTCATAGTCATTTTCGTAGTCAGTTTGTGGTTCACTCGAACTACTTTGGCTTTGAGATGTATGTGACTCTTCACAATCAGCTGAAATTTCCATATCTGTATTTATAAAAGGATTCCAAGAAACCAAAAAAAGTATACGCAACAAATTCTCGTTGATCACAATTCTTTATTGACATTTCTCTTTGGAATTTTCAGATTTTCTCTCCATGTCTCGAATAAATTAAGTCGCTTGGGTTTATAAGATGGGCGCTAGGATCTGAAAGACACGCAAGGGACGATGTATTATAATGTTTGCCAATTTCATCTGCTTAGGTACTTATCTAATATAGGGGTTGAAAAATATAGGATGGTATACATTAGAGATGTTGTGTATTAAGAGTAAATTTCACTCTGAAGTAGTGATTAGTGAACAAATTGAATGAATTCAGTGACTGCAATATCAATAATAATTATTATTACATTTGAAATTTAATATTTTTCACCTGTATCAACGTATTCAATATGCCTTAACTCAAAATATGGCTGCTATAGGCAGTTTAAATTCACAGAACATGTAATGGACACTGCATTTGATATCATAAATAAACTACAATGCGGAAGCTTAGGGAAGTGAAGCGTAACAGAAAGTTTCATTTTCATCAAAATTTACGGCAAAAACCGCTTATTCGATAAAAGGCTATAACTTAGGTACCAAATGGCAAACAAAATCAACTAACTGCTTACAATAAACCTCTTATCTTGTTCTGTATCACACATTTCCGATTCATTCAATTGAGGACAAAGCAACAAAAAATTCACTGTTCGAAAAACACTAATTATTCACTACACATAAAGCATGTTTCGTTCTCGAGCCGTATAACGCAAATGAAGCAGATTGGGTTCGGAGTCTTCTGTTCCCTAAGTGTAGAAACCACCCTTACCAAGAAGCCTGTTTATTACCACTTCTCGGAAATCTGTTAAAATCAGTTGATTTGAGTTTTGGCCAGAAATACTTGAAATTGACCCACTGTGCGGGGGGGTGAAATTGTGATTTTTAGCGTTTTATTTGTAAAATACACATTAAATAAAATCACGAACCTTTTAAAAGTAAATAGAATTTTCTTCATGGTCCGTATTTTTCTTCTCACCAATACTGAAATTCTAAGCGTTACTCATTTCGTTTATATTTCGACGATTGAAAATAGTACAGTGAAGTAAATCAAAATATGTGTACTCTAAACAAATAATACCTATTGTCTACGTATGTAGAGGGGCGAGAAATAATGTCTGCTTCTTTTTGAATTGAGTTATCATTACGAATTCAAGTTATTCAACTGTATAAAATTCATGAGCCTACAGAATTTTTTTTAAAAATAATGTTTAATTTTAATTATGAAATATTTTACAAATTCATGGATGATTCCGACTTGCACAAAATTGTTAAAATTCAGTCTGCAAACACGTGTACAATATTATATTTTTAAACACTAAAATTAAATACAATTTACTCTTAATTAAGTAGGTTTGAGAAATCATCCCTACTTAGGGCCAACTTATTCAAAATAATTATTTAAAAAAATTGAATAACACAACACTTCTTTTGTAATTACTGATTTATTTCAAAGAAAACGCTGATATGGCGCATACCAATCTTTTCGTAATTCAATGGTCTTACTAAATAACAGGGTGCCTCATAGGGGTTCCATTTTAGTAGAGTGGATTTGGCAGGAAAAAGGAGCTCAAGCCAACAACGGAATTTGAATTTTTTTTTGTTGCCATTCTTTAAGTATGTGTCATGAAATTATTCTCTAAAAATCACAAGTCTCATGCTCGAGGGGGAGGGGGATATTTGCACACAAAAAGCCCAATTGAAAGTTAAAGAGAATTTGAAAACACGTGAGGTGTGTTCAAAAATATTCATTAGATCTCGAGTTATGGGAAATTGAAGAATTTTTGGAAAAAGTTTTTGCCGGTGGTTTCAAGTGTTAAAAGGATGATTTCTCCAGGAAAGAATGATGATAGGGACCTGGAATGTTTGGTGGATGTAGGGAAAGTGTAAAGCTTAATTCTAATTAAGGGGGGAGGTTGGGGGGGGGGGGGGAATTAGGGAAGGAGATGGTAAATATTTTCGGAGCTATGTAACTTCGCCCAAACTTTCGACAAATTGATGGGTTCCTGCTCATTGTGCGTATAATCTTATCAACTTCTATAGGTGAAAACGGTTTTTAATTGTTGAAAAAAAATTGCGAAGCTAAAACCGAAAAACGATTTTGCACTTTTTTCAAATCGCGTTGTTGCATTTAAATATTTTTTTTACACTTGGAGGGCGTCTTCCTCTTTTTAATTTGAAAAAATCATGGCAATGGGATGATCAGGGGGGAGTTAGAGCTGATAACGCTCTTGTCTCTGTGGAGGGGGAACAAAAAGAGAGAGATCAAATCAAAGACTAATTTCGGACTGAAACGACAAGTTATACAGGGTGTTCCCTAATGACGTGCTAATATTTCAGGTTGTAAGTCCTTAGGTCATTTTTTTCCTTGACATAAAGGTTTATAGCCATACAGCCAGCTACAATTTAATAAATAAAAATTAATAACTAAAATTATAACCTAACCAATAACAAGCATGACATGTGCGTCAGCCACACAGTCACAAAACAAAGGATGTACATGGGTCACAAACTTCTCGTCCAGGGGTCTATCAGGACATTTTTCTGACGCACAACACAAGACCACGGTTAGGAAGGTATATATAACACGAGGATGTAGAACATAAGGAACAAAGCTAACCTACTGACTTATAACTTAATTTTCGTCTCTTCCAAAAAATCAATTAGACAATCAAAAATATTTTTCTTATTTAAGGATAACAGATGAAGTATATTAAAGGGTATCGAGATCGCTTTTACCCACACAAAATATACCTCTCTTCCTTCGTCAAGGGCATTTTGATCTTAGGTCATTTTATGAAGAAAAGTTCATATGAACATATGTCCGCAACGGCTTAAATTTTTTGCTACAGGGTGTTGATTTTTTTTATCGTTATTTTTTAATATGTCTGAAAGTAATTTAGACATTATTTTATTATTTTCAATTTTGGATTGTGTTAATATGATACAAAACCACATATTTTAGTTAGAAACATTATTTTATGGCTCCACCAGTGGCGTCCCTGAGAACATGTCCTCTGTTATTTTTTACCAAAATAGTCGTGTGTCACTGACATATTTCATGTAGATATTTCTTCTGATTAACCTGGTCAATTCTATATGAAAACGGTCTCTTGAATTTTTCTCTGCAGACGCACAGTTCTTGATTAAAACAATTAAATTCAAATTGAAACTAATTGAATTTAAATAATTTGAATAATGAACTTGTGCGTCTGACGAGAAAAACGCAAGAGACCGCTTTTATGCAAAACTGACCAGGCTAATTAAAAAGAATATCCACATGGAAAAATGTCAGTGGTGTACCACTTTTTTGGCAAAAAATATCATAGGATATGTTCGTAGGTACGCTACTGGTGGAACTATAAAATAACTTTTCTAACTAAAATATGTAGTCTTACATACTATTAACACAAATCAAAATTGAAAATAATATCTAAAGTATTTTCTGAGATATTAAAAAATAACGATTAAAAAAGCATTCGATACTGTAGCAAAAAATGTAAGCCGTTGCGGACATATGTTCATATGAACTTTTTCTCATAAAAAACACCTAAGGAATCACACACTAGCACATCATTAGTGAACACCCTGTTTTACCCCCAGCCCGAAAATAATCTTTGATTCGATCTCTCTTTAACACAAGTTGAATAGAGTTGAAGATGAGCCTAAGTCCGAAGGCGATAACACTTTTTGTTCCCCCTCTACAGCTCTAACTCCCGTCCTGATCATCCTATTGCCATATTTTTTTTTTTCAAATTAAAGAGAGAAAAAGTTCCTCCATGTGCAAAATAAATGTTTAAATATAATGGTTTATTCGTGCAAAAAACGCGATTTGAAATATATGTTAGCAATACATCCCTTCACCCTCCAGGGGCCTCTGTCTTAGTGACATAACTTAACTATTGGACGATCGTACCTCTCCCGAACGAAACCGAGCCAGTGGCGCCAGCCAAGATGCGCGTCAAGCAGAATATAATATACCCTTGTCAATGAAGTACGCATGGCAATAAATTCGTACTAAATTGTGGTTTTTAGTCTTATTTGGGGTAGAAACCCTACAAACGCTAACATCAGAAGTGGGATGCTATCCAATGTGCCAGTGAAAGAATAATAAGTTGTACGAACTGTTAATTTTATTTGTTGTTACGTTGTGATGTGGAAAATACCGAACATGACAGTGATAGTAATGTGAACACGTACAGGAAGAGCAGGAGATCTCATTACCAAACAGTGTAAAGTTGCAGTGGCAAAACATGTTAATAGTTGTAGTAGCAACAATTTTCATAATTATTGTGCAATACAAAGATGGCTGCGAGTCCGCGAAGCCAACGCCCGTGCTGAACGTGGATGATTCTATTTGCGCAAGTGTCAACGTCATTCTCTACGACCTTCCGGCGCCTTCCGCTTATTTGCGCAAGCGTCAGTGTCGCTCTCTGTCTTTTCGCTTAGTAGAATTTGGCCCTGGTTCGAGCACTGAATGGCGGAATGGCTGAAAGACGACGTCACAAGGTTAAAAGATGATTGCAACGTATTACCGGCGAAATCCGTAAGAAAAAGCCGAATCAACACCACTCGTTTGTACCATTGCAAGAAAATCGAACATACCGAAAATTATTGTTGGTATAAAAGTAAAACAAAATACCGACGATTCTACAACAAGGACGTGACCTAGCCATAGCCACGTCACCAATAGCTACTTTGTTGTGCAAGAATCAAACCATTTTATTCACACATTGTATCAATAGTGGAGCTGATTCATCAATCTAAGCAACACCGCTGTCGAGAGATTCCGTGTAGTCATCCATCCCGATGCACGTGCTTTATTGGCATTTGAATTGACTCTTTGGCTAATGACAGAAATTTATTAACTGTTTATGACCTATCCAATATTTTAAAGTTGCTGACATTCAAGAATAACGATAGCCTAGAAATTAATCTGTCAGGACTGGACGAGCTTTAAAATTAAGCAACTACGACAGTTGTTGATTTTAGACCAAGAGAAAACACCGACCGCTTATTTTGTTAACCCTGAAAAACTGTCATTGTAACATGGTTGCAAATGAAACGCAATGCTGATAAGTAAGCTCAATAGCAAAATATACAACTTCACTGACTTGTTACTGGTATGCCACGCGGCAGTGGTTAAGTGCGTAATACGTGCTGTATTTAACTTACTGCGAACAATCATCACAAGAGAGAACGAAAAGATGTGGATAAAAGTATTACCTAAAATTGAAAATATTAACACTACGGTGCATTTATCGACTGGTTTGGCGCACTGTATTATGGTGTTTGGGATAAATCTGAAATTACAGCTACTCAGCAGTTTTTAACTCTGTTGACCCTCACGAGGCCGTTCAAGCACAAATACAGCTGGCATAAGTACATCGAAAACAAGCGAGTTAAGCAATTTGTAGTCTCGTTAAGAAGCAAAATTGTTTTTCATCGGCGATATAATTGCCGTAGAGGATTCACAAGAAGTGAATGGAGGAAAATAAAACAAAGGTAGATAGGACCATCCACTGTTTTAAAGGTCCTTCCAAATGAACGCTGTCTTCTTGGTAAGAAAGGTAAGCGCAGCAGCGTGGCAACTCAAGAGAAGCTGTGTCTTTGTTCCATGGGTATAGAATAAACAAATCAAAGACTACTGTAAGTACTATAATAATAAACTTGGCCTTCTAATTTTATTATAATGTGTAATAGTTGCATTTCTCTTACACTTTGTTGATGATGGATGATTACAATAATAATAGTACACTGTAGTACAAAAATATAAAGTCGCACATACGATATTATAATGAGATATAGTAAAACTGATGCAGTGGATTGGTTTTGTTGTATTTTTGTAATAATTTCGAGTTGTTGCATGTGAATGAGTAGATGTAAAAACAATGGCCTGGCAATTCACAATTAAATAAAATAATTGCAGCGACCCTGCATGTAAATTAAATTTAAATACATTGTACTTTGTAATAGTGTAAATCCCAATTAAATAAAATAGTAGCAGCCACCCTGCTCATGAATTAAATTGATTAAATTTCACTTTGTAGTGGTAAATCCACAATTAAATAAGAGAATTGCAGCAATCCTGCAGGTAAATTAATTTGAATTAAATTGTGTACTTTACTGCAAACTTATTGTTGGTATAAGAAGTGTCGTAGTCTTTGTTCTTTACTGCATTATCATGGGCGCCGACACTTTTTATACCGCCTACATAAATGAGAAAAAAAAGAAAGAAGAAAGGATAGTGGCAGAACCACTATGCCTAAGAGGTGGCAGTACCACCTGGTTTAACTAAAAAAAAAAAAAAGAAAGAAGAAAGGATAGTGGCAGAACCACTATGCCTAAGAGGTGGCAGTACCACCTGGTTTAACTAAAAAAAAAAAAAAGAAAGAAGAAAGGATAGTGGCAGAACCACTATGCCTAAGAGGTGGCAGTACCACCTGGTTTAACTAAAAAAAAAAAAAGAAAAAAAAGAAAGAAGAAAGGATAGTGGCAGAACCACTATGCCTAAGAGGTGGCAGTACCACCTGGTTTAACTAAAAAAAAAAAAGAAAAAAAAAGAAAGAAGAAAGGATAGTGGCAGAACCACTATGCCTAAGAGGTGGCAGTACCACCTGGTTTAACAAAAAAACAAAAAAAAGAAAGAAAGGATAGTGGCAGAACCACTATGCCTAGGAGGTGGCAGTACCACCTGGTTAAAAAAAAAAAAGAAAAAAAGAAAGAAAGAAAGAAAGGATAGTGGCAGAACCACTATGCCTAAAAGGTGGCAGTACCACCTGGTTTAACAAAAAAAAAAAACAAAAAAAAAAGGATAGTGGCAGAACCACTATGCCTAGTAGGTGGCAGTACCACCTGGCTTGAAAAAGAAAGAAGGATGTGGCAATCCCACATGACATTTGACAGGTTAGACTACATACTGTGGCGCTCCCACAATATGTGAAAGAAGGATGTGGCGATCCCACATGACAGTTGACAACTTTTACTACACACTGTGACAGACAATATGTGAAAAGAGGCTATGTGGTAGACCCACATTACTTAATCTGTGTCGTGACAATCTCATGACAAAAACATGTGTGACAATTTATGTTTTAGTGCCAATCTGGATGAGGTGTACATCATTCTGCACGTCCCCCAATTATGGTCAAAGTTACGTAAGTCAGCACCATCAAATCAATAGTTGCCGTAGTTTTCTACAGCAACAAGTAGCTGGTAGAAGTAAACTGAATCAAGGTATAAAGATCCCTTTATTAGTACGTCGTTTTATTCCACTGAAAGGTATGTACTTAAAAAAAAAAATAATAATAAAGGAGTTAAACTGTATCCTTCATAAAATCAGTAAATTAAAGAGACGCGGGAATCCCGCAAAGATAAGTGTTATGATAGTCCCATACAAATAAATGGTTAAGAACTGTTTTATTCAGTGAATCACCGAAATATAAACAAGGCTAAAACCGATGGTAACAGCAAGGTTAAGGTCAGAACACAAGTAATATTGTGGTAGTCCCACATAAACAAATAAGTGTCATGTCAGATGAAATTTGAATCATGGTTTTCACATACAGTCTTTCATAAGCGAATGTTTTGGAACGTACATGTGATAGAATATGAGTACTTATTATGTTTTCACATTAAAACCACTACAATTTCGGTCAACATTATTATAACGTTGTACTAGAGCAGCCGACTCTTTGCTTTGTTTTGTTTCGTTCCAGGTGTTTGGTAGTTTAATTCCGGTGCGAGGACGCACCGTTTGCAGAATGGCCGTGTTAGCAATACATCCCTTCACCCTCCAGGGGCCTCTGTCTTAGTGACATAACTTAACTATTGGACGATCGTACCTCTCCCGAACGAAACCGAGCCAGTGGCGCCAGCCAAGATGCGCGTCAAGCAGAATATAATATACCCTTATCAATGAAGTACGCATGGCAATAAATTCGTACTAAATTGTGGTTTTTAGTCTTATTTGGGGTAGAAACCCTACAAACGCTAACATATATGCAAAATCATTTTTCGGGTATAGCTTCGCATTTTTTTTAAACTGTTTTCACCTATGGGATTATACGCACAATGAGTAAAGACCCATCAATTTGTCGGGATTCTCTTTAACTTTCAATTGGACTTTTTTTTCATAGAGGCATTATTTTTCGAGTTATCGCCGAAAAAGTAGTTTTTGCAAACTTTGTGTGCAAATATCTCCTACCCCTCTCGAGTATGAAACTTGTGATTTTCAGAGAATAATTTCATGTTACATCCTGAAAGAATGGCAAAAAAAATTTCAAACTCCGTTGTTGACTTCCAAATCCAGATCCTCTCTACTATTTTCAAAAAACTAGTCTTAGTTAAGTGGAAATTCTCAGGTAGTAATTGTATATTTTAATTTGGATACCTAGTAATTAGGCCAGTAGAAGGCTAATCTTGGATGAAATTCCTTACAGGTAACCACATGGTATATTTGATGTATTCACATGTATTCATTGATAAGGAACCTGTGAATTTCCTCCCATTTTACAGTGGGGGAACATTTTTTAATTAACGTTTTTTTGCGCAAAAATCACAAAAAATCGAGTTTTTTAAGCGTAGCTCTAAGCCAATGGACAATAGCCATATTTGGTGTTATACGTTTCGTAGGTGATATAAAGACAGTTCATTTGCCACTCGAATAATTTAAATCGGATAATAGCTTTTTTAAATAATCGAAAAGAACTGTCGAAAAAATCGAAAATTTCAATAATTTTTAATTCCGTGAAAAATTTTCTTATATCCTTATAACTTGGTAAAAACATGTCTTATGTAACCCTGGAGCCTGCTTACCAGGCCGGTAAGTCAGTGGAAACGGCCCTTCATCCGATCGTTCTGAGGATCGAGAAGGCGCTGCACCACAAAGAACTTGCGGCCGGAGCCTTCTTAGATATCGAAGGAGCCTTTGACCATACCTCCTTCGATTCAATCTGCGCCGCCGCTGCCTATCATGGCATCGAAGACACCATCATTAGATGGTTGAGGGCCATGTTGGCGGGAAGGCAAATAACAGCTGCCAATGAGGAAACGGCAGTCAAAGTTTCAGTAAGGAGAGGCTGCCCACAAGGGGGCGTCCTATCTCCTCTGCTATGGAACCTCGTTCTCGATGGCCTATTACAGGAACTCGAGAACGAGGATCTTTTTACGCAAGGTTACGCAGATGACCTTGCAATCATCATCTCGGGAAAATTCCCAAATACGGTCAGCGGACTCTTACAAAGGGCCTTGCAGATCGTACAAAGATGGTGCAATGACCAGGGCCTTAGAGTCAATCCCTCAAAGGCGCAATTGGTCATCTTTACTAGGAGACGCAGGCTAGACGGTTTCGTCGAACCCGTACTCTACAACACTACTCTAACGATCTCAAGGACAGTGAAGTATCTAGGGGTCATCCTGGACTCTAAGCTGACCTGGAGAGATCATATAGAGAGACAAGTACAAAGGGCCACTACAACCCTATGGGTATGTAGAAGAACCTTTGGCAAAACATGGGGGCTAAACCCCAGGGTGGCTATGTGGTACTATACTGTCATAGTTAGACCAATGATTACGTATGCCTCTGTTGTCTGGTGGCCTGCCACAACCAGGTCAACCATACGACAGAAGCTAACACAACTCCAAAGACTTGCCTGCTTAGGAGTCACAGGAGCAATACGCACGACCCCCACAGCAGCTCTGGAGGTCCTTCTGGACCTTGCGCCCCTTCACCTAGTGATTGTGGCCGAGGCTCGGAAAGCGGCTTACAGACTGGAATGCGGAGGTCAGTGGAAGAAAGGAGGAGAACAATCAGGTCACACAAGGGCCCTAGCTGATGCGATAGGAGCCCACTCACTTCTGGAGGCCAGGAGTGACGACGTGATGCCTTCCTTCTCCTTCGCACAACCCTTCGAGGTAGTCTTCCCGAAAAGGGAAGACTGGAGACAACTCGAGGACATACTAAGGCCTGCAGATATTGTCTGGTTCACAGACGGATCGAGGCTAGAGGAAAGTACCGGAGCGGGTATATTTGGGGAAAGGCCCAGGGCTGAGCTTTCCTATGCCCTGGGCAAATTCGCCACGGTATTCCAGACCGAGATCTTCGCTATTTTGGTCTGCGCACAGGAGAACATCCGAAGGAAATACTCCAATAAACACATATATATATGTAGCGATAGCCAAGCGGCCCTCAAGGCCCTTGCATCGAATCGGACCAAGTCAAAACTGGTCCAAAACTGTAAACAGGCCCTCTGTGAGCTTGGCTCATCAAACTGGGTCAGGCTTCTCTGGGTGCCTGGACACAGCAACATTGAGGGTAACGAGCGGGCTGATGCTCTGGCCAGAAGGGGATCTCGTGAACCTCTGCTCGGTCCGGAGCCGGCTCTCGGCTACCCTAGATCCCAAGCCAAGAGGTTAATAGATAACTGGACTCGCTCCCAGTTCATTGACCTCTGGGATTCCTATCCAGGACTCCGGCAAGCGAAGCTCCTAATCTCAGGACCCTTGCCAGAGAGAACAAAGCAACTTCTGCGTCTAAGCAGAAAGCAAATTAGAGCCGTAACAGGCCTCCTGACCGGACATGGCTCTTTTAGGAAACACCTACACACAATGGGGGTGGTTGACCACCCCGATTGCAGGTTCTGTGAGGACGAGGAGGAGACTTCCATCCACGTTCTCACTTCTTGCCCAGGACTGATGAAGGAGTTCTCCCGTGGGAAGGATTTCAGCCTTTGGGCTGGAATCCGGTCTGTACGGGGGAGCTCCTTAACTTGTTAGCGGTAGCACAATGGGCCACAAGGCCTGAGTGCGGCGACCTCCAGGCGCCCCGCTAAAAGAAGAAGAAGAAGAACCCTGGAGCTACCATAAAATTTTCATAAAAAAATATTTATGGCTTTTCGAGAAAATGCATTTGTTTATAAAAAAGGTCTCAAAGGTTTAATTCAATCTGACCTAGTTCCCGTCATCAAAAATGACTCCTCCGGAGCTCATTTTTTTCGTTATTTCACCAAGTTCTAAGGATATAAGAAAATTTTTCACGGAATTAAAAATTATTGAAATTTTCGATTTTTTCGACAGTTCTTTTCGATTCTTTAAAAAGATTATTAACCGATTAAATTATTCGTGTGGCAAATTATATCACCTACGAAACGTATAACATCAAATATGGCTATTGTCAATTGGCTTAGAGCTACGCTTAAAAAACTCGATTTTTCGTGATTTTTGCGCAAAAAAAGTTGATTAAAAAATGTTCCCCCACTGTAAAACGGGAGGAAATTCATAGGTGTGTTCCTTATCAATGAATACATCGAATATACCATGTGGTTATCTGTAAGGAATTTCATCCAGCGGTTTTTCTAATTCTACTGGCCTAAACTGAGAATGTCCAGTTAAATGAAATTTTTCAGTTGGTGAGTGAAAATTTCCAGACATTATGTGGAAATCTCTAAATAGTTAAGAGGACATAGGGATTTTTTTATTGCATTGGCCCTTCAGTACCTTCGCAAAATAGAAACGAGATATTAAGAAATATGTTTTTTTCGATAACCTGACGTCTTCGAAATAAATAATCGAGATGTTCTTGACCTAGAGATCATTTTCTACCATCTCCAACAAAATTATCTCGTCGACATATTCTTGGGTACTGAAATCTAGTTTTAGACTCAGATCAATAATCCGTTACCTATGGTCATAAATTTTAGTCGATGTTACTTACTGTAGAAGCAACTCAGCCAAATGCCTTATCTATGATCGAGGGTGTCCTACCCGCAATTTTTGGAGAGAACGATGGTCTCTTCATTAAAGTCAAAGTTAGAGACTATTTATTTGATGGTTTAAAAATGTGTGAAAATGGGGGAAAAGAAGGAGGTTTTGCTGCTGGTTTGGTATGCAGACAAATCATGGCCAAAGCAAAAGAAGCAAAAAATATGCGTATAGTAAATAATACTATACTCTTTTCTAATTTGCATTATGTAAGTATACTAAGACGTTTTTAATGACTATTAACAATTATTTTTATTTTTTTTTTTTTTTTAATCACTTATTTAACGTCGGCCTATTTCCGCTACCAAGGCCAATCACCGACGCCAGGAGACGAGCTACCCCCAACCTGGAAATTTTGCCGAACCTCTTCTCTATCGAAGAGTAGGGATCTTTTACTTGCCTAACATTTAATAGACAAGGGACCGACTGCTTTACATCCCCTCCGAAGGATGGTATATCCACTATGTAACCCCCGCCTAAAGTTACATACCTTCTACGCATGCGCTGATATACAAGCCGTTAGAAGACGGAGCGAGAACGCTGTGTTTCCCTGGAGAGGCTCACCCATCCAAGTACTAACCGCGCCCGACGTTGCTGCATTTGCGTATCGAAATACGAGTATATGCAGACGTCTCTACGCTCGCTCCTAGAACAATTATTTTCTTTAATAGAATTTCACCACTCCTTTAAAAAAACTGTAAAAAAGGTTTTCAGGTCTTAGTTTCTGAAATGGAACCATGAATTAGACGGAACCTGGCTTAAACTAAACACATTACTCTAATAGAAAAACATTTCAGAAACAATATATAAATGAAAAACACAAGAGAAACTAGAATGAAATTTATAATTTAGACTTAAACAAGTGAAAAAAACTACATTTTGATATGCTTTTTATTCAATTTGTTGGGATGATTCACATTTTCAGCAGAGGGTCGCAAGATGACTCAGTGCTTTGACATGTTTTATTTTTCTTTTTTTTTGCATTGACTAAAGTAAAAGCTAATTACATTTTGAAACACGGAAAGGGCATCGGTTCTATTTTTATTTAGTAAATGAAAATAAGGGAATGAATGATATTTTAAATATAACATTACATTATTTGTTTGCACCTATATCGCACGGAGAATGTATCAATTTGTAATATTTTTTTAAATAATTCTATGGAATGCGTTTTTGTAAATAACTCGTTTATTTAAAATTTTTCGAAAAAACTATTTCAGATTTTTTATCCTAAAAGGTCCGTGCCTTATACTTTTTTTCGATTTTTATTAGGAAACTGTTCGGAATTTGTAGAATTTATCAAAAAAATCAAGTTCTCCAGGATTTGTAGATTCGATTTTGTTTTCTCAAATTTCTCACGAACGTCAGCTAATAGAACTGATCGAGTCCTACAATTGCCATTTTTGAAAATCAAAATCGGACCTTCGCTTCGGTTCGGGAGTTATTAATTTCTTTGAAAAATCATATTCGGCCCTGGACAACATACTTGCGGTCAATGGATTCGGGCCGCCAGCAACAGGCTTCATTTGTGGCCGTGTACCTTTGATCCCACCAAGTCTCATCGAAATCGATAAATATTCTGGACAGTTATCGTGCTTCCTAGCCCGATTTCGAGAAAACCAGTTTTTGCAAAAAAAATCAATTTTCATTTGTTTTTCCACATAGTCTCTGGTATACCTATTTGTAGAGGTTTACCAGCGGCACCATTTCTTTTTTGGAATACCACGATCCGACTACCCGTTATCGAGTTATTCAATTTCTCTCGAAAAACTCGAAACGTCTATATCGGGTACTTCCGGTTTCCGAACGGAGCCGAGCTTCCGGCGTTAAGGTTTTCTAAAGACCTCCTATTAACCACCCAAGTTTCATCGCAATCCGAAAACGGATTAGGGGGGGCTGGGCGTGACAGACAGGCAGACGGACAGACAGACAGACAGACAGACAGACAGACAGACAGACAGACAGACAGACAGACAGACAGACAGACAAACAGACAGACCGACTGACCGACGGACGGAATTTTCTAAATTCGCTCTCGAATCGATAGATATGACTTTCACATCGATCCGACGTTTTTTTCGGGTTTCGATGGTCCACCGGAAAAATGCTAAACGTATACTACATTTTTTTTCAAAATGTAGTAACAAGCAGCACTACAATATACTTCTTATTGATATCTTGGTAAATGTATTGTCACCCATGTATTTTCCAAGTTGGTATTCTTTTGCTATATGGCATGTTTTAATGCACAATTCAACATGCAATATTAGGTGATATATAGCATGTTACATGGTATCTAATATCTTCTACATTTAATATGCTGCTAAAAATCGTGCCAGAAACTTCTTATCTAACATGAAACTCGTTTTTTTTATATCCAAACTATTGCGCGGCTATGAACATGGAGATGCAACGCAGTAATTCTTAATACAGTAAACTTATAATTAAAATGTCAGAGTAATGAAATCAATTAAAAAGCTGTTTATCAGACAATTTAATAAAGAATCATGATATTCTAGGAGAAAGTTGAAAACATTTTAATCAAGGTCGCCCTAAGTAATAACACAACAATAAATAATCTTATGAGAATAAATGCCAATAGAATCATAATTCTACTAAATAGGTATTTTTTCTTGCGTATTTCTTAAGAATTACATAAAGTAATTCATATTTCCTCCAAATCAATCATATCAATAGATCATGTATTGTCTTTGCTTATTAGAATGAGAAGTCAATAAATAATATCCTTCTATCTAGATCCTTCTTTAATCGACAAATTATTTAAAAAACTAAGAAGTCTTCAATTCCATTAGGGCGATCTTACTTTATTTTATTTAACATTCACCATTCCAAAGTATAGCAATAATTGCTGAATTTGATCACTACAGATTTACGATAACATAAAATATAACGAAACAATATAACAATGAGTATGAATACCTATGAATGCTATGAATATGTGTATATGCAGTGTGAACCTAAGGAAACGCACAAAATGCATATCTTTGGTATGTCATTTGTCAAAAAAATCCTCGAAAAAGTCGATTTTAGTTTTGTAAATGCTACATTTTGTCACTGAACCAAAATTTATGACGTCATTGGTTTTTTGAGTTGTGACATCATCATACATTTTTTAGTGGAAACAGACATTTTTGTTACTGTTTTTGATGGTATATTCCTTTAGCTTTCTGGTGATATGAAAAAGATCTTTTGGAAAAAAATGTTTTTATTGATTGATACCTTACATAAGTAATTGTGACAAAAAAATCATCTCCATTGCACAAATTGCGACCCTCCAACCATTTGGCATTGACTAAGATGGGTGTAGACACTTTGCACGCTGTTCTGAATCATCTTATGGGCAATTCGTCTCATCTCCAAGCCAATTATGTCTTTCAATTCTTCTATGGTATCCGGTCTGTTAAAGTACACCCTTGACTTTAAGTAACCCCAAAGAAAAAAGTCTAAGGGGGTTGAATCCGGTGAATGCGGGGGCCGCTCGATCGGACCTCGACGACCTATCCACCTTCCAATAAAAGTGTCATCTAGAAACTGACGCACTGCTATCCCAAAATGAGGCGTGGCCCAGCCTTGCTAAAACCAGCAGGAATATCTTCATCTTCATTATTCGGAAACATAACTGCTAAGGCTGGCACTAACTCAACTCGCAAAAACTGTAAAGATCTTACGGCCGTAAGATTCCAATCATACCTGCCCACACGTTTACTTTGCTTCGTCGCTGTGTATGGGCTTCTCGAGTCCAATGAGGATTTTCGCGTGACCAATACCTACAGTTATGCCGATGTACGACAGTCCCCTTTAAAGAAAATGTAGCTTAATCACAAAAAACAATGTTCTTTAAAAAATTTGGGTTTTCATCGCACAAGGTCATCAACTGTTCACAAAACTGTAAGCGCCGATCTGGATCGTCCTCATTCAATTCGTTGATTAATTACACTTTGTATGGATGGTATTTTTCTTTTTTCAATAGACGTACAACAGAAGTTTGACTCACGTTATGATTTAAAGCCAGCTGCATTGTCGAAAGATAGTGGTTTTCCTCACTTTCTAGAAGAATATTTAATTTGGTTTCGTTGCTTATGCTAGGGCGACCAGATCGAGGGAGGTCAGCTACACTGCCAGATTCATCATATCTAGCCACTAATCTACTTGCAGTGGATCTAGAAATTTGCTTTTCGGGATACTTAGCATTGAAAACATCACATGCTTCCTGATGAGTTCTCAGCCTATGACCATATCCAACCATCATCAAAAGTTCTACGCGTTCTCTTTCACTTAAACGTGGCATTGCATTCACTGGTTTTACACTGTCTCAGAAGTGTCACAAAACTGAGGTTCTACACGTGCCGGGAATAAAAAAGTTATCGATACTTTACACAAAAAGGCCTGCATCTCTCTGTTGTTAAGGTGATTGTTTTTTTATTATTTTCCTTGTTTTGTTTTTATGTCAAATGTTTTCATGCTTGTTAAAACAAAAATGTAGGCCACAAGATTTATCAGTCCATAAGAAAGTGGAACATTACCCGTGAATTTGCGAAAGGTAAGCTATTTTTACATAAAATGTCACTTTTTCAAAAGAATGGTTTAGGTAATATCATTTTTTTTATATCACCAGAAAGCTAAAGGAATATACCACCAAACACAGTAAACAAAAATGTCTGTTTCCATTAAAAAAAATTATGATGGCGTCATAATTCAAAAACCAACGATGTCATAAATTTTGCTATAGTGACAAAATGTAACATTTACAAAACTGAAACCGACCTGTTCGAGCGCATTTTTT
Source organism: Stenurella melanura (assembly GCA_963583905.1). Taxonomy (NCBI): domain Eukaryota; kingdom Metazoa; phylum Arthropoda; class Insecta; order Coleoptera; family Cerambycidae; genus Stenurella; species Stenurella melanura. Next base: position 155,223,852 of record OY757309.1, read on the forward strand.
TGAATAATGACACATACCAAAGATATGAATTTTGTGCGTTTCTTTAGGTTCACACTGTATGTCTATTATGATGATCGCATTAAGACTGTCTTGGTCAGTGTTAATGTCTTTAAACAATGGTTATTTGGAAATTTTAGAGCTTGGATGTACTGGTTCATAGGGTTATCTAGAAACAACTTTCATAAGATTTCAACCAATTATTGTCTGGATGAATTTATAGAATCTGATAAATATGTCTTAAGATGAGAAAAATTAAATAATTCCTGGGATACATTCAATAGGCCACGGTGCAAATTGGACTGTTCAACAGGCTCCCAGAGGAATACGCAGAGCAACTTCAAATAAAATAAAAAGAGACCTTGTGCTTTTAAGTTTTTTAACCGACTAATAATTTTGAACCTAGTTTACGTTTCACAAGTTTGAACATAACGATACGGAGCATCTTGTATAGTTATTATTAATTCAACTTTATGCCATTAGACTATATAAATTAACAAATAATTTACTGCAACCTTATACTAATAATTGTTTTTAAGAAAAACAATACTCATCAGGGCAGATTTACGATTTATTCTGGTATGCAAAACAGAGAAAACGCTGGACGATTAAAGCTTTTTAATGACCGGCCTTATATATCGACTTGGTTAGATGAACACTCAGTATGCAACAAAATTCGTGGGGTTACAACCATTTTCCCTGCGAATGTGCAAAAAAATATGATATTCGAGTCTTTTGCAGAAGATGTATGTAGGTGAGTAACATAACTATACTTTTATTTTCAAATTAGATAATGATAAAGAGTATATTTTTTCCTTAGCAAAAAATAACGTTAAGTGGCGTCGTGATTGTGAAAATCGGTTTACATTAAGTAACCGATTTTAAAAAATGCAATAAATAAGAGCAGCAGAATAATTTATATACCTCCTTAATAATAACCTGTTTGTCGATGAACACTGGACTCCCAACAAAGCTGATGAAAACTTGATTGGGAATTGCGCGTAGAGTATAGTCTTGATGTTTTGGTGTTTATGGAAAATACTTCAGCATCAGTTTTACATCAAATGTTTCAACTCCCTTTCCAGAACCTTTAGGTGCACCTGCAATATCATCTTTAAAATTTCAAATGGATATGTAGATCAGTCAATAAAGACATTATAGAAATCGCAAATCTAACAATAGTCATAAAGCTTCGAATATCTTTTATCGTCAGATTAAGTAACAAACGTACTAACTCTCATTTGCATCCATCTCCAGAGACACGGAACATGATGAAAAATATTAATTAATAAATTGTTTGACCGTTTTGCGTAAAAATCCTGCAAACTGATGGCAAAGTTCAGTAAAGGGTTCTCTGTGATGTATTAGATTTGCATATAATTAGAAGGCTAACATTGAAAATTAATAACAATATTAAAATTATGCACTTTTTGCCCTCTCCAACTACAGGAAAAAGTTTGCAAAATTAACAAACACTGTAAACATTGAGAATATGCATTTGCAACCTCATCAGAATAATGCAGATTATTGCAAAGTATTTATGATAATGCCACAAAAAGAGGTAGGTAATCTGTTCCCGGGACCCGACATAGTAATCCCTATGTATTTCGACGTGCTGGACACGAATCCGATGTCCGTTTAGCTCCATCATCTACTAATTTTTTGTAAATCGAGAAACTAACCTAAAGAAACCAGGTTTATTTTCGCGATTTACAAAAAATTGGTGGGTGATGGAGCTAAACGACATTGGGTTCGTAATCAGCACGTCGAAACACATAGTGATTCCTATGTCGGGTCCAGGATTTAGATCACTTTTTTCTGTGACTGCACAGTCAGTATTTCAGTTTGTTGTTTTTTTTTTTGAGTAAATATAGCTCCAGAAGCATTTAAAGTCATTTTTTATGTTATTTTCAACTTTTTCAAGGTATACTTTATATGCCATCTGGATATCAGATTTAATTAACGATCTTGTAAATTGCTCCAAAAAATAATGAACTACTTTTGTTTCTTTGCATTTTTTACGGTAATAGCTTTCTAATTTAATATTATTGATTATATCAGAGGTATACCAGGATGTGTATAGTTAAGGTGACCATTTCCTGGAAAGAGACATCCGATAGGGAAATATTTTTTATTTTTGACCATAACTTTTTTTCTTGGTGCGCATATTAAAAAAAACTATAAGGCAACCTAAGTAGAACCATAATAAGACTATTACTATGAATTTTCACTCAATAATTTCAGTGGTTTGCAAAACAGTTTAATTTAAAACTACGAAATAGGAAGATTAGCATCATTTTTAAATTTTAATCTAACTCTTCTGCAAACGACTGAAATTATTTAGTGAAAATTCATAGTAATAGTCTTGTTAAGGTTCTAAATGGGTAGTGTTATAGTTTTTTTTAAATAAACGTACTAAGAAAAAAAAGTTATGGCCAAAAATATTAAATATTTCGTTATCGGATGTCTGTTTCTAGGGAATGGCCACCTTAACAAAAGTGAAGGAGAATAGCATCCTGGAATGGGATAAGAGTTTATATGCTGAACATCCGACAAACTGTTTTTTATTAAACCCACATATTACATCGAAGCGATCACAATGGAGAGGTAAAAAGAAATACTTATACTAGTTACCCGCCTACAGTTTAATCATGGATGATTCCCTTCTCATTTATGTAAGATTGGTCTTAAAGAAAATGACCTTTACGAATGTGGAAGCTCTAGATATAAACACGAAATTAACATGTTTATACAAAAAAACCGCTGCCTAAGGAATCACTACTTCCACATCCAGATTATTCGTCCAAGTCACTTTAAAGGAAACATCTTGACTATATTTGCACTCTAGTATGTGGAAATTATTGGTCATAGAATTTTAGTAATATTTGGGGTAGATGTCATAGAAAAGTTTGAGGAGTTGGTTTCTACCATATACGTTAAAAATGAAGTTTCTAGTTTACCGTACTTATTTTCCACTATTTACAACCTACCACCTCAATGGAGTCATCTCAATCAGATGTCACTACAATACATACGTAAGTGAATATCTCAATTTGATGTTATCAATCCCATTAATAATGAAGCGGAGGTGGTAGAGTTTGAAAAATATTAGAAAGAAATCTGAGGCCTTGGTTTCTAGTATATACACCGAATCCCAAATTTCTGTAGTCTTACCAGCTTGCTTTACTTATTTTCCCCTATTTGCCCCTATTTAACCCCCAACCCTTCAACGGCATCATCTCAAATTATGATCTAGTTTCAGACGTCGTTATAATACATACGTGTACCAAATTTCAAATGAATATCTCTATTTTATTTTATCAACCCTTTTAATAATGAAGTAGGGGTGATGGGGGTTGAAAAATATTATAAATAATCTGAGACCTTGGCTTCTAGTACATACACCGAATTTCAAGTTTCTGTAGTCTTACCAGCTTGCTTTATTTATTTTCCTCTATTTACCCCTATTTAACCCCCCCCCCCTTCAACGGAATTATCTCAAAATATAATCTAGTTCCAGATGTCGTTATAATACATACGTGTAGAAAATTTCAAATGAATATCTCAATTTTATTTTATCAACCCTTTTCAAATTGGAGTAGGGGTGGTGGGGGTTGAAAAATATTATTAAAAAATCTGACGCTTTGGCTTCTAGTACAAACACCGAATTTCAAGTTTCTGTACTCTTACCAACTTGTTTTACTTATATTCCTCTATTTACCCCAAATTAACCCCCAACCCTTCAACGGAATCATCCCAAAATATAATCTAATTCTAGACATCGTTATAATACATACGTGTACGAAATTTCAAATGAATATCTCAACTTTATTTTATCAACCCCCTTAATGGGGTAGGGGTGGTGGGGGGTTGAAAAATATTATAAAAAAATCTGAGGCCTTAACTTCTAGTACATACACCGAATTTCAAGTTTCTGTACTCTAACAAGCTTGCTTTACTTATTTCCCCCTATTTACCCCTATTTAACCCCCAACCCTTCACCGGATTTCCTCAAAGAACAATCCAGTTCCAGATCTCGTTATAATATATACGTGTACAAAATTTCAGGTCAATATCTTAAACCGTTCCGGAGAAAGCGTGCGGACAAAAAAAAGTTACAGACAGACAGACCGACAGACCGACAGACAGACCGACAGACAGACCGACAGACAGACAGAAAATTTTTTTTCGCTCAAATTTAAAATCTCGGCGTTTCATGACATTCTAAACCTATTTCACGAATAAAAATTTTTGAAAATTTTTTTGCGATTACTATACTTCCAATCCACTACGTGGATGTGGAAGTAATTATATTGGACAGAAATCTGGTCATGCCTTTAAGTATGAATTATATTTTAAGCCATAAAACGAAGGATATACATTTTATTTTCTATCCGTGGTTCATTTCATGTTCGTACATTACATCAAGTCATTAAGACGGACCCCTTGATGTGAAATGAGTGTCCACTGTGTAGATCCCCATTCGTTCTATAGGATGAATTTAAAAGGTTACGAAACGTTTCACTTTTTCTTTGGGATTGAATTTACAGACATACGTACATCGGAAAATTTGTTAGAGTCTCTTGGCTAATGGAGTGTATCTAAGGCCAGCATTGTAAAAAAAAGTTAACAAAAGCAGTCATATGTTTTTCGAATATCAATCAATCAATCAATCAATCAATCAATCTTTTATTGCCATAGTTTACATCCAAATGGACGGGGCATCATCAGGTACAAATTACAAAATTTATAAGTTAAAACTTAATTGCCTAGGGTTTACACACTAAAAACATAGGAATTGAGACGAAGAGAAGTACAATAAAACTATAAATTAACATTTTTCCAACAGTGGAAGTTGTAAAAACATTTATCCTGTAGATAAATACTTACGGAGGCCCTGAACTTATGCTCACTGTTTATGTTCTGTATTTCAAGTGGTAATTGATTGTAAGCAGTGGGAGCCCTGTAATAAGGTCCCTTCTCGCAGAAGGCAGAGTTATGCTGAGGCGTCCTCAATCTGTCAGCATTTCTTGTCACAACATTCATATTCTCTGAGTAGCTGTTTTTGTTTGTTGTAAATACGTTCTGACATCTTTTGACAAACATTACAAGGTTCAAGTAATACAATGATGGAATAGTCAGGAAGTTCTGCTCTTTAAATAAAGGCTTGCAAGAGGTGTTTCCTCTAAAATTATACATGCACCATAGGATACGTTTTTGAGTGACAAATATTTTGCTGGCGATAGCATAGCATATTTGTTAATTTGTTATAGAATATTTCACATGCCATATTAACATTGGTATATGAGTAAAGGAAATACCAATCCATCGAAAGAAGTTCTGCATATAAATTAGAATATTTTGCTCTACGAAAAATAAATATTTTAATATATCACTACTATCAGAGAAATTAATATATTGAATATATTTTGACGAGGTTACAAATGCGTGCTCAAAATAAGGAAGGTGTTTAAAATCTCGTGATCGTTTTGTAAAACCTTTGAATTTAGTTGGAGAGTGCAGAAAACGCAATATTTCTCTTTTTGTTAACTAAAACGTCTTGCGAACCTCGCAGTGGTTACAAATTAGGCAGCACGATAAAGGGAGCGAGAATTTGCACCCCTTTGGGTAACTTTGAGATTTCCTTTTCTCATATAGACAAATAAACAATTTTGGCACTGTTTATGTAAATTAATGTATGCTGGTTACGACGTAGACAGCTGCATGCACAAGTATGTTCTTGATCTTGTAATTGGTTGCAAAGACACATCACAGGAAATTCTCTATTGAACATTACCTTCAATATGCAGGACTATTGCAATTTCTCACGCAAAATGGTAAAATGATTTATTATTAGCATTTTTTAATATGTTAGGTGCCTAGGAGCCGGCTACAAAATGACTACAATTAGTTTAATAACTTAACGCATCAATACAACAGGTTTGAGATTTTTTTTAATTGATTATCTTTAACGGACCTAATAGCCTAATAGTCATGATACTGCGTTCTCATAGAATCAAGTCTTATAGTAGATTTTTAATAACTAGTTATTTAGTATTTTTTAAATGAGATATTAATACTAAGGTGTTTATAGCACTCTTAACGATTATATTTTTTAAATTAGGTCACTTATTGTTTGATACATTCAAGAGAACACAATTAGATCTTACTTATTTCTACTCCTCTCTTAGAATTGGTACACTACAATTGTCAAAAATCCTTAATTAACTGTGTTCTATCTATCAATGATGTTCGGTATTTGGAATTTCAGAGTCATGGCGTTGGATTATAAGCAGGAAGAGACAGTTAAAGATATTTTAGGTTATAAATTTGAAGCAATGAACGATTCTTTCAGTTCGACCAAGGAAGACAATTACTGTTTTTGTATTAACAAATCAAGGACTCTGGAAGGAAATATGGGATGCCTGAAGGATGGTTTGATTGATTTGACTACATGTACAGGTAGGATACTCGCATTATAAAGCAAAGGTGTCACTTATTTCTTCTTTCGGCAAGACGTAATATCAAATTCTTTAAGTAATCGATTACAGATACATTTTAAGATTATAGAAGATTAAAATCATGGCTCTTACGCAAAATCTACCCTAATATTCTTTATGCATGCGAAATTACAACATCAATATGATTAATGAATGGTTGATCTATTATCAAAAATTACACCCAGGACCTTGAAAGTGGGCGGTTTGTTTAGTATGTTGCCATTAACATTATACAGTGAGGTCCATAAATAACGGATAAATTCACACTCTACGTAATTAATAATGAGTGAAATTCTAAAACACGTCAATTTTTAATTCGAAAATGATAATTTTTCGAGCATAATTTCTCCTTTCAATCCTCCTAGAGTGACAGCTACACCTTTAAATTTTTTTATGGAACGAGGGTGCGTGTGATAGCTCATTTGAAAGGGTTTTCAATTATCTATCCAGCTATGTAAGGTTTTTTGAATTTTATATATTCTTCATCAAGAAAATTAAATTTGAAAATTTTAAAATGTATTTGAAATTTATCCTAAACTGTTTATGCCTATGTACCAAATATCTGTCAAATCTGACTTTTCTAATTAATTTTGTGTCATGTCACAACATGTCAATTTAAATGTATCGTTCGTTCTAATACACAAAATACCCAACAAGAAGAAAGAAGTAGACGTCTGCGCCGCCGCGCCGATACGCCGCCGCCGTTAAAATATAAAAAATTTACGCCGCCGCCGCCGCCGAAATGTTTTAAATTCACGCCGGGAACTAAAAGCTCTTAGTAAAGTTGACTATTTGACTGCACAAATAAAAAAATGTATTTTAGAAGATGATGTACAAATCAAACCAAGTCTCAGATTCAGTAATGGAAAGGATTGTGCCAAGAAAAATAAGTCTGTCCCTGTACAAAAGGGCAGTTATATCTTATCATTGGTAAAAAGCACACAACTTCTGGGCAAAAAAGTACACCATCTTTAGAAGCTGAATGTCACTCATAATTAGGGGAAGCCAAAAACGCTTATACCATCAAAGCTGATGATGATGATGTTTTGTCATATTGGAGAGAAAACAAGTGGATTTTCCATATTTGTCGATATTAACTAAGACATTTTTTTGTATTCCAGCTACAAGTACACCTAGCAACAGGGTTTTTCCTGTTGCTGGCATGGTAGTTTCTGCCAAAATGGCAAGATTAAGTCCAAGTCATATCGATAGAAATTTTTTTTTTCATGATAATTACAAACTTATAAAAAATTTTGCATCGTCTCCTACAACTAGCCATAACCTTGCCTCAGCTTCGACTCAATAAGTGAGTTGTGATGTGCCTGTGAATTGTGATATGAGTCGAATTCTGCCTATTATTGTTGGTTACTCTGGTTAAACTAAGAGTATAATTTTTGTTTGTGTTTTACAAGAATATAATTTTTTTTTTTTCAAGTTAGACTTGAAAACTGTTAGTTTTGTATTATTGTTATTATTATTATTATAAACTATAATATAATATGATGCATTAAAAGTAGAATCAAGACAAAGTTAATTTATTTTAACTGCAAAATATTGTCACATTTTTCGTTACCTTTACTGTCAATATTTTAAATTCCGTCGACATTGTAGAGTAATGTGAAATTAGGGATCGCACGGCCTCCGCAGGTCGACGCCGCCAATAAAAATATGGCGGTGTACATCGGCATCTTACGCCGGTTTACGCCGCCTACGCCGGTTGATCAACGTAGGGGCGCCGCCGCCGAGAAATTTTTTTCGGCGCAGATGTCTAGAAAGAAGTAAAAAGGGTTTCTTTTTACATATCAGAAATAATTATATTTCTTTATTTGTTGCATCTGTGTAAACTCATGATTCTAGTTATTTATCGCTGATTGTCAAGCTGATCGTTACTTTAACAATGAGTCTTTCGATTACCCAAAGAATTGAAATTTTTGTATTGTTAGGGTGTAGTGATAAAACAAGAACGCCCTAAGCGAAATCTTCAATACTAAGTATCCTGACCGTCGCATTTCTCAGTCTACGGTTATATTAGTAGAGTAGAAAACAAATTTCGTGAATTTGGAAACGCCACAGATATTCCTAAATCTGGTAGGAAATGCATTTTGGACGATGAAAATTAATTAGCTGTAGTGTTAGATATTCAAGATAATCCACATAAACCTATGAGATAAGTTGACGCCGATAATGGTGTTAGTAAAACGTCCATATTGCGTCTTCTAAAAAATGAAAAATACCGCCCGTATAAAATTCATTTGGTTCAAGAACTTAAGGACTGTGACCCTGCTCGCTGATTGGAATTTTGCGAAATAATGGCAAATAGATGCCAATATGATCCCGTTATTATTATAAAAAAACATTCGTTTTTCTTATGATGCAACATTCGTCTTGTATGGAACAGTCAACAAACAGAACTGTAGATACTGGAGTACAGAAAATCCATATTGTATGATGGAGGCCAATACTCAATATCTTGGGACGGTGAACATTTGAGCTGGAATTATAAATTCTCAAATTATCGAACTATGTTTCTTTGGCAGCACATTAACTGGCACGCGTGACTTGGATTTCTTGCAAAATTTCTTAATTCCAGAGATAAGAATACTTTTCCCAGATGATGACCACCCTAATGAAATTGATAGAAATATTTGGTATCACCAGGATGAAACTACACCACATTTTGCATTGGAAGTAAGAGCCTACGGGGTTACTTAAAATCGAAGGTCTACTTCAAGAGACCAAATAACGCCGATGATTTCAAAGAAAGAATAAGGCAAGAAATTAATGAAAACACATCGGAAACTATACAAAATATTTTAGAAGAATTTCAGAACGCCTCCATTATTGTCAAGAAGCAACGGGCATTCAGTTTGAACACTTGATTTAAACTGTTTCATGTTCATTTGTTTAATTAGTAAAAGAGGTCTAATTATCGATTTCTGGAGTACTCTTGACGTGGTTCGGTATTCAACAGATTTATAGCCATTACTACATACGAATTGAATTCCATTGGTTAAGCAAGTGGAGTTAAGGAAATGGAAGTAAACCGTCAGATATTTCAAAATTGTCAAGTTTACAGTCCAGTTTGTAAAATGCCTTAGAGAAATCTGTATAAACTGAATCTACCTAGATTTGAGACTATATTTATTCATAAATGTACTGAGTAGAGCAAATAAAGTTCGTTGCGATAGAGGTACCTTTTATAAAATCCCATTTTTGCGCAGAGATTTTCCAATGAAAATGTGAGTAAACGTTATCATGCAGTACATGTTTGGAAACTTTGCCGAATTTCTGCTTTACATCCCCTCCCAAGGATGGTAAATCCGCTATGTAACCCCCGTCTAAAGTTACATACCCTCCACGTATACGCTGATATACAAACCGTTAGAAGATGAGCGAGAACGCTGTATTTCCCTGGACTGGGTCACCCGTCCAACTACTAACCGCGCTTGACGTCGCTGCATTTTCGTATCGAAATACGAGTATAGGCAGATGTATCTACGCTTGCTCCTACATAGAACTCGCTATGAAGCATTTCCAAATATCTGGACAGTATCATTTCTTAAGAGGTGAAATAAAAAACATGTAAAGGCAATATGTAAAAATGCTTGCTTTTACTGGTCTAATTCATAAAGGGTGAAGTTAACAATTATTCGCCAGAGCTCAATTTATTTACTGGTAATACTAGGATAACTCAAATTATCAAAAAATTGGAGTTATGATCGTTTACCTCTGAGGTACAGAAATAATATGAAGGACACTTATTCTAATTGATTAACTATTATAACATTAATTTATTCATAAGTATCATATTTTCATTAATATTTTAATTTAACCTTGACCTACGACGTACAGATAGACAATAAAAGCCAATCCTTTCACTAGAATCAAGTTATGAATCCGCATGTTAATTCGCAAGTTTTGCGTATTTCTTTTATTTTGAAAATTATTTTGCTTAATTTTATAGTACGATGATTGATTTTAATTGAAAAGGTCAAGTGCAAATATTAAAATTCTTTAGCTTCTATGAGTAGTGGTGATTCAGAAAGAAAATTACAATATTATTTTTCATGTTTGGTGAGGTAATATAATAAAACTAATTAATTACTTGATACTTGAAAATAAACCGCCTCTTAAAAGATGATAGAGATACTACAATCATAATAGGAAACACATTTTTCTCATATTCTTTTTTCTCTTTGTAAATGAAATCCAAAAACTTGTCTTTCATTGTTTTCTTTGGATTAGGTGGTTCTTCCGTCAATTTGAAGGAAAAAAATGTACAGAATTAGCTATCAAGCAAACTACTAACACATTGGAAATCAAGGTAGTTATCATGAAGGAAATTCACACGTACATATTTCCACCCCCTACCCACAAAATACTAAACAACTCTGAAAACACACACCCCTTATCCACATGGTAATAACACTCGCTATCATCTACAAAGTCATTTTTAGATATTTTCCTTTTTTCTTCTCTTTGGAAACCATATGTTGAATTGCCACCCCCTACACACGAAATTACCTGTTACCCTAAGAGTCGAAAAACTCAGTTTTCACGCTAAGTTCACTTACAGTGCACTTACACATCGACAGAGTCTTATAAGAATAGCCAAAATTTAGGGATCCAACATTTTACTTCCCCATTGTCACTCTCGTTACCGTTAAACCTCCGAACCACTTTTATGAGACGCAGAAAGATCCAACCTACACAGTGATGTCAAAGACACTCCGATTGGTATGCCCTACGATCAGCGGTCGCGACAGAACAAATGTTACACTTTAAACGTTCGTAAATCCCTGTACACAGGACTCATATGGCATATATCGTATTGTTACGTATTTTCCATCTTTTAGGACACACCCTGTGTGAATCCGTGGGTTCTAAATAATTTCAACAAGAGATAAATACCACTAACACTTTATTTAACAATTTACTGACTATACAATACTTCAAATTCGAAATAACACTTTGTTTACTTGATTTTAACCTCACTTTTCACTTTTCAACTTGTTCACTTTTATAAACTGCCTTCTTAATAAAACTTCTCCTTCCGCGCTGGTAATCGCGTCTTATATAATCCGAATTTGACCATCTAGAAACAATCAAGAATCTTCTCTTACCACATTCCAGAAAAGTCCATATCTTTCTGCTAGCTTCCAGTCACTATTAGTAGGCATAGGCGTATCATCTCCAGTGCCAAGGGGGTGTAATTCATAACACTGCCCCCTCCTTAAGCCTAGATCGTCCCGATCAGGCAACTCAGAATCATCAATGTATTTCGCCAGTCTATCCAAATGAACGATCTTCATCTTGGACTTTCTGCTTTGCTGAATCCGATAGACGACATCATTAATTCGGGTAATAACAGTGTACGGTCCATCCCAAGGTGATTTCGGTGACTTTCCTTTCCTCCGCTGGGGGTTGTACAGACAAACTAGCTCTCCCACCTTGATGACCTCTTTTGAATTACCGTTCCAGTCATATCGAGCCTTCACTCGGTCATTGGCTGGTGATGGCTCAGCTATATCGTTAGCCAACCTCTTGAAAGGAGCTCCGGCGTTGAACTGTTTCTTTTCACCCTTACTCCCAGTCTGTGGTCCCTTACTGGCTGCACAAATCTTGCATTTGCGACACCAAGCCTCCACATCCTGACGACTTCTTATCCAATAAAATCGTTCTCGTATTTTCTTCAGGGTCTTGTTAACACCGAAGTGTCCATCGGATGTCCCATTGTGCACTTCCTGAAGCACCTTCGCTACTCGACACCTGGCAATCACTAGACGCATAACCACCTTTTTTCCATCCGGGCTTTCCCATGCTCTCTGCAACAGCCCGTTCCTGACTTTCAGTGAGTCCCACTGCGCCCATAGTGCCTTCAGTCCCACTCTTTTGCCTGAAACATCCTTCCATTTTGGACGAGTTCCCCTTTCTTTATCTCTCAATATAGGCCCAATTTCTTCATCGTTCAGTTGCTCTTGTCTGAGCGCCTCATCTGTCCTGTCATCCGGCACCTCCTTCTTGACAAGGTTGACTGCTCCCTTGACCTGCAGTTTCTCCTGGTGGTAGTACTTGCAATCTTCCTTGCACCTTCTTCCGGATGAAATATCTGCAATTTTCTGGGGTTTCACTTTACTTCCACGTCCTGGTAGTAGCGAACTTCTCGGAATGCTTCGAAGCTGGGAAATCTTTACTTCTCTCGGGGTACCATGTTCCCTATCTGTCACAGTTTCTCTGGTACCAGCTTCCTCTGATTTTCCCCTCAACTTCACAGCTTCTCCGGCCTTTACTTTCTCCAATCTTCTCCGTGGACATTCAAGCTGGATATGTCCTAGTTCTCCGCACCTGTAACATTTCATACTCCGTCGTCCACTTGACCTTCCACTACTTTGTTTATTCTGTGTCCCTTCCATGTTTCCAGCATTCACATTCCTCGAGATCCGATATCGACAGTCTCGTTTGATATGCCCTGCTCCGCCGCAGGTGTAACATTTAATACCCCCGCTTGGCTTTTCTCTATTTTGTTGGTTTTCCTGTCTTCTTGGAGGATTCGATTGAGCCAGTAATTGACTGATCATTTTATGTATATCGGCCAACATAGGGTTCTGGTTCTCCTTTTCTGACTGCGATTCTTCGACTGTCATAGCCCGCACTCTTGACTTTGGAGTATCCCTATAGACGGCTTCTATTTCTAGTGCACGCACCAAGGCTTCACTACTACTGTTATGTCGGGATAGCCTGAGGACTCTCCTGATCTCCTCGTCCCTTCTCCCGTCTAGGAATGCCCCCACTGCCAATTGCTCTTTAAATTCTCTTGGCGCATTAGGATATGCTAAATGTGCCAGTCTTTCCACCGCAGCTTCAAATTCTTGCAGACTCTCTCCAGCTTTCTGAACGCGCAATTTCAGCTGGGTCTGGTATACTTGAACAAGGTGTTGATCTTATCGTAGATCTAAGGCAGCTTCTAAAACTCTAAAGTTAGGTTGTTGGTCTACCGGAATTGTCTGGAGCAACTCCATTGCTTGGCCTCTTAAAGCTACGATTAATGCCTTAGCCTTCTCTTCGTCATTCCAGTTGTTTGCACTCGCTGCTGCCTCAAACTGTATCTTGTAAGTCATCCAGGAATTTTGACCATCAAAGGAGGGAAATTTTAATCGCTGGCCTGATGATACCAGTTGCTGGTTTCCTCTATCCCTCAACTGTTGTTTAAGTTGGTCTATTTCTCCTTCTACCTGGTGCATTTTCTCTTCAACCTTGTCTACTTTTTCTTTCACTTCGCTTACTTCCTCTCCGACCTTGTCCATTTTTACTTCGATCTTATTTTTGAGTTCTTCAGCGAGTGTAAACAAGGCATTTTGTTGTGTCTCTATAGCTTCCCTTAAGTCGTCATTTTCCTTTTGACGGCGTTTCTCCTCTTCCTGACGTCTTCGTTCTTGTTCTTCTTTTTCCTGTTGACGTTTTTGTTCTTTTTCTTGTCGTTTTTTTCCCGTTCCTCCTTCTCTTCCTGGTGCTTCCTTTCCTGTTCTTCTTTCTCTTCCTGGCATTTCTTTTCTTGGTCCATCATCATCTTTTGCATTTGGGCGAATAAATCCTGTATTTGTTTTTCGGATGCCATGCTTCTGGTCGTTACCGGCATACAATTACGTTGAAATCAAATAAATTTAATAATCACGTCACTATCGGTAATGGGACTGTCCAGAAAAACCTCAAAACGGCACAAAAAAAGTCTTATCTAGAGTCTTTGTCACTTAACCACTAATGTCCAACAAAAATGTTCTACAATGTCTAAAAACGCACTTGACACTATTTTCCTGTTCGAAAATAATCCTCGAACAATGTCCAGTAAATTAGTCCTCCCTGTGTTAGCACAAACTCCGAGAATACTGTCCCAGTCTTCTCAACACTTCCGAAAAATCCTCTTGTCAAAATTCCGCGTCTGACACCAATGTTACGTATTTTCCACCTTTTAGGAAACACCCTGTGTGAATCCGTGGGTTCTAAATAATTTCAACAAGAGATAATTACCACTAACACTTTATTTAACAATTTACTGACTATACAATACTTCAAATTCGAAATAACACTTTGTTTACTTGATTTTAACCTCACTTTTCACTTTTCAACTTGTTCACTTTTATAAACTGCCTTCTTAATAAAACTTCTCCTTCCGCGCTGGTAATCGCGCCTTATGTACTCCGAATTTAGCCATCTAGAAACAATCAAGAATCTTCTCTTACCACATTCCAGAAAAGTCCATATCTTGCTAGCTTCCAGTCACTATTAGTAGGCATAGGCGTATCATCTCCAGTTCCAAGGGGGTGTAATTCATAACAGTATATAGCTTCTACTCTTCTCGTATTAAATTCTATACATATTTTTCTAACATCTAGCGTGACACTACTAACTGATTCCTTAAACATCTCCAATGTTAATATTGAAGTCACTTCTATGAAATCCTTTATTTTTTTAAATTTATTCATACACCATCTAACAGTACAAGGCCATTTACAAGATGGGAAACAACACATACATCACAAATTAGTGTAAGTTACATTGCAAAAAAACTCAAATTCATAAAATCGATATTTGTAAAATTTCAAAAATTATTGGAAATCATCAATAAATGTGAGGCCCGTTAAAAATATATAGGGATAGTTCACAGTAAAGTTTTCTCCGCATCAAAAATTGCAGTCGTTCTAAGCCAGAACAAGTCTCTTAAATAATTATTATAGGTTATAAGGTACCTAGTATTAAATCACAATGCCATATGCTTTTAGTGTCAAAAATACTTTTTCGACTTTTAGAATACATTTTAGATATCATTTTATTTCATTAGTGTGTATAAAGCAGCATTTAAAATTTTTGAACTTCGACTAAATATTCATAATCTGCGACCTCGAAAATTCCCAGATATCGATTTTCATACGAATCACATCTTAAATTACGAAACTTATCCCACATTTTGACACCATCATTTTGAATTATTAAATTAGGACCAGATAATTATTATCTGTAACCTCGATAACCTACAGATGCCGATTCTCAATTGAATTCGATGATACCTATCCATCATGTTGACGCCGTCATTTTGAATTTTTAAGTTTTTATCACATGTTTGTTTTTTAATTGTCAAGCCCTTTCCTTTGATACCCAATCAAGGTAGTATGGGAGCCCATCGACAAAAGTGGATCAGGCACCGCAGTTGCTGCCGCTTGGTGGAGATGTTGTAGGCATGTCCAGGTACCATTTCCCCCCCTCCACGGCAGGTCACGTGACCTCTACTTTTTCGAGAGAGAGAGGCAAAAAATATAGGGCCGCTTAAATGTTGCCAAAAAATGCATTTTTTTGGGCAAAAACAAGCAAATTTTGTCTCTTGGACATTTTCTCCAAAGTGCTACCTTCTCCCTGAAAAAAATTACAAAAAAATAAGTCATAGACCTTTATTAATTAGTTTAGGGTGAAGGAAGCGTTTTAGAGAAAAACTTCAAGAGCCAAAAGTTGTTTATTATTGCCAAAAAAATGTACCTGAATTTTCTGTCCGAAAATAATTTCGGTTAAGAATTTCCCTAGATTTTTCTTTTCCCTAGATTCTTTTCTTTTCTTCAGAAAATTCAGACATACTCTTTAGATACAAATAAACATCTTTTGCCCCTTAAACTTTTTCTTCAAATTGCTTCCTTCTCCCGTAGAAAAATTACAAAAAATGAATTTGTAGACCTTTATCCATCTGTTTAGGGAAAAGTAAGCGTTTTGGAGAAAAATCCTAGAGCCAAAACTTGCTTATTTTTTTACAAAGAACACGCCTGACGTTTTTCAAGATTATTTAGCCAAGAAATAATTTCGGTCAAGCATTTTACAAAATTTTTTTTCTTCAGAAAAGTTCCGAAAAATTCATACACATTTTTTAGACAAAAATAAACATTATTTACCATAGTTCGTAGTTTTGCTGCCACTACCCTGATTTTATTTTTTGAGAGAAGGAAGCGTTTTAGCGAAAAAGACTAAGAGGCAAAAGTTATTTATTTTTGTGTAAAGAATACACCTGAATATTTTGGGATTTCTTTGAAGAAGAAAAATCTAGGGAAAAAAATTAATCTAGGGAAAATCTTGTCTGATATTATCTTCAGCTAAAAAATGGCAGACATGTTCTTTGGGCAAAAATAAGCTTCTTTTGGCTCTTGGAGTTTTTCTCTAAAACGCTTCCTTCACCCTAAACTAATTAATAAAGTTCTGTGACTTATTTTTTTTGTAATTTTTTTCCGGGAGAAGAAAATATCCAAGAGATAAAAGTTGCTTGGTTCTGCCCAAAAAATGTACCTGAATTTTCAGAATTTTTGGCAACACTTAAGCGGTCCTTTGTTTTTTGACTCTCTCTTGAAAGGGCAGAGGTCAGGTGACCTGCCGTTGGGAAGAAATGGTACCTACAAATGCCTACAACATCTCCACCAAGCGGCGCCAATTGCAGTGTCCGATCCACTTTTGTCGACGGGATCCCGTACTAATGGGGTTCTAAAGAAAATAACAATCCGCCATCTTAGGGTGGCGGCCATTTTGAAAATATAATATTGAGTATACTACTACATTGTGTTGTCATCAGAGCTACACATAAATTGCCAAGTTTCATGATGATACAACAAATAGAAGTGGGTGAAATTCAGTTCTTTAGATTTTATTACTTTCATATATTATATACATAGTTACAGTTCGACCTAATAAAAAGAAACTTAATGTTAGAACTATGGATTGTCTGGACATGGGCGTGAAATCTACGAAGATCCACAATCCAACGGAACCGATTTTAATGATTTCTGCTCGAAGGGCTCCACTTAACTTTTTTTAAACAATACCTATTTTGTATATATTAGTCAGCATTTCTAGCTGAGGCTGGGCGAAATGAGAGAATTTATGGACGGATTTCAAGAACGCATCTTATGAATATTATTATTAGACGAATCGACAATGACCAATGAGAACGAGAAGGACAGAGTGCGTATCACGGCGCTCTAAACAAGGACAGAATACAAAGTAAATATAGCTAGTCTGTTTGACGTCAGGGGAAAAAGTACAGAGGAAAAACGGGAGCAAACGACCGTCTGTTTCGATAATTGTATTTTGTTCAAGTTGCTTATATTGCCGGAATACATATACGTTATTTACTGTCTAATTGTCTTGACTATTTTAGAACTCTATCCTAATGTGTTATAAAACAAATTGGTATGTTTTTTCTTTATACCTGTTTATATTATTTTATATGACATATCAAAACACCTCAGTGTAATTCCCTTTGATTAATAAATTAGAATTATTATCACTTTTACTTTAAATCAGTACGTGAATTTTTAGCACCCAGTGCACAGAAAAAGAGTGAAAACAAAAGTACGGGTTTCGACTCGCATTTGCTGCTCTGACTAGCCTGAAAAGCCTGATGCGTGTCAACAATATTTAAGCTAAGCGTTTGCGTGTACAGTAACAGGCAAATTCCATTTTTCTTTTTTCGTGATTATTCGTCGAGGACATGCTATAACAAAATCTAAAATTTTCTAATCAAACTTCTCAACGGTAACCTCCAAACACAATCAACTTCGACTACGACATTTCAAAGTGATGCGGTCAGAAACCTTTTGACATTTGATGTCGGGTATGAGAGAGCTTCCCATCAATCAATCAAATTAAATATTTTAAATACAAAAGTCCTGGAGCACAGTATAAAATCACAATGTTAAACAGTTTATTGCCTTTAAGAATATAAAAACTGCTAAGTAATAAATTACATATTAATTTATTTACTACGTTATAAATTACATGTTGCATACAGGGTGTCCCAGAGCTAGGCAATACTTCGATAGCGTATACTTTGGTCAAAATAACTTTAATAAAGTATCTCTAAATTTGTTTTCCTAGGGCGTCCCCTTTCGGAGGTACTCACCCTTGAAAGTTAAATTTTGAAGACCTTGGAAGCTATTATCGATTGTAATAAAATATGGATAATATAAATAGAAAGTACGTTATCCGTGGTTTAAAAATAAGGAGTCGGTCGTATTTTTTCTAGAAAGCCAGGAGAGAAACAGAAAATATTTTTTGAAAATTAAGATGACATTTAAAAATTCTGTAAACAATTTTCTAAAAACAAATGCTCTTTTTGTCGACACGAATATAGTGCCCAGTTTACAAGAAAAATTGTTTTTAATGGAAAGGGACAAAGACTGACACCTTCCTATTTGAAAGAACTTTGTTCCTGATAAAACCGTTTGGCTTCTGAGCCATTATAGTTGTCTCCATTTCCCATCCAAATATCAAAGGCAAGGTACTACAGAGCCGTATTCCAAATTTTTCCGTATTAGAGTAAACAAAATATTATACTAGAGGTTTTAATATTGTATTTTTGGTAGAAACTTAATGACGTGTCTTGTAAATTAAAAAATCTTGCTCTGTTTTGCGTCAAGATAGGATATCTTACGCATTTGTGACGTATTGCCCACCCTTCGCGATATTGATAGATACATTCAAAGTACGGCTCTGCTTATCTGTTCCCTGGGTATGACGTCCTAATTACACGTGATTTGCGCAACTAAATTTCAGGAGGTGTGAAATTTTAATTAATTCGATTATTTCCTATTTTAATTATGCCAGAACGCACTATACATGAGAACAATGTTGTTCTATGTATTAAGTAATACAATATATTTATGATTTACCATTTTCTATCAAATTTGGACACGCCCCGCTCTCCCATCTATATGTATAAGCAGCACAGCTTTGAGGTTCTTTATGTGCGGTAAATATATGTAGACAACTATACGCACAGCTAGTTACATAAAATGCATGTTGACATGTTTACCAGATGAAAAATTTGTTGTGCTAATAAACCACTATTACACATCGAACTACTTACAACTCAATTCTACAGTGTATTCGCTTAAATCAATGAATTTGAATACTTTCATAAGAAATAAGTTTAAATTTTCATTACATTAGCATTACTTGGTCCTTTAACAGTAAAATAATTTTTTCTCGAAAACGGGTCAGTTTAATGACGCTAAACAAGAGTATCTTTCTTTTAGAAAACTGTTTAAGGAACTTAAAATGTCACTCTAATTTCAAAAATTAATTACTGTCAAAATTTAGGGGTAAAAACTTTAGGGGTGATCCACCCCCTGGCTTCCTAGACAAAATACGAAAGGCATACTTCTAGGTCAAAGATACTTATTATTTACACTCTCCAAATGTTATTACAATCGATAAAGTAGTCTCCAAGCTATCAGTAAGAATATTTTCAAAATTTAACCTTTGAGGGTGAATAGCTCCGTAGGAAAAAAGTTATAGATATTTTTAGTATTATTTTGGCCCAAACTATACTCTCTTGGCGAATTGCCCTATAGTACTGGGACACCCTGGATATGTGTAATTTTTCTTCTACTCCTTTAGAACATTGAACTTAGTGCTCTGGTTCTCTCGATAACTCCAATAAACATTATGAATGTCATTTTATAACGTTTCGGTTTATTATGCTATCATCAGAAACAAATAATTTCAAATGATAATTTTGTACCTGTTTACATATCAAATGTACTTATCTGCTTCAATGTGACTCGAAATTTTATCTCCACATAGGGGCACTCTTCAGGCATGTTTACAATATTTAGGTTAAATTTCGATAAAAAGGTGGAAGTTAATTTTTACGTACCCTTATTGATGCTCCCTTGCTATTGAGATTATACGTAGCCAATACTTTATTTTCACAAGTTACAAGCTATTATTAAACTTTCCAGCAGTAAGGCCCCTTGCAGTTAGTTCAGCCCAAATCTTGCAAATCAATTTTAAACCACTTTCAATTGATCTATTGCCTTCAAATTTTGTATAAATATGTTGTATCGATGACAATATAATATTTTAGGATCTATAGAAAATGAACTATACTTATAAGTAAAAAATAGAAATGAAAAACGGGTTGTGTTTGTATCACCGACTCCAGTAAAAATTGAAAAGGCAACTGGTAGAGGAATTTGGTAAATTTTACATGAAATACTAGGTTTTAGGGTGTTTACATCTTGTAGATTGTTGATTGTTTAAGGGGTCGCTCGGCTCTGATCAGCCCTTCTTCACATCGATAAAAGATATTTTGTGAATTACCCTACAATTAGTTGTTGCCCAGGACTCCAAAGATTTTTGCAAAGCTTGTGATTTTCTGGGTGCTAACTTCCCTACGTCTTCAGGCGTTAATTCCACCTTTTCTAAGTACTTTAGCCTAGTGCGAACCAGCATTTTGTATTCGCAAAGAATATGTTCCGCAGTTTCTATTGCAGTATCGCAGTATCTGCACTTATCATCATCTGTCTTGCCCATACTCTTAAGACGATATCTTAATGGGCAATGGCCTGTTAAAAGGCGTGTCATTAGCTTTAAGTGTTAACTGTTTGAGTTCGAGAAGCCTTGTGTAGGACTCTTTTTGTTCCTCCATTATGTGACCCTTGGATAAGCCACAAAATGGTTCGGGGACAAAAAGTGGGGCTTCAGCACCTTTTTTGCAAGGGCGTCGGCAAATTCATTTCCTTCCATTCCCTCATGCCCTGGCACCTACATTAAGGTAACCTTATTGTTTTTTGTCAGTTGCTTCAGAGATTGTTTGCATTCCCAGGCAATTTTAGTCTCAAAGGTAGAGGATCTGAGAGCTTTTAACGCTGCCGGGCCATCTGAAAGTATATAGATCTTTGCCCTTCGAATGCCTTTATTTGTGTATTCCTGGGCACATAGATGTCTGCTTGGAATATGGTTGGGACTTGGCTAGGGCTCTCGATAGCCTGCAATTAGGCCCTGCTACGCCCACTCCGACCCCTTCAGCCATCTTCGATCCATCTGTGTACCAGATGAGTGACCCCCTTCTCCAACTGCAGGGCTTCGACTCTGCTCGTCTGATGGCTATCAATCAGCACATCAAACGGATAGTCAAAGTCCCGCTCAATTGCCATCGAGTCAGTGGGTTTTGTCTTGGATTCCAGTTGGATTAACTCCAGGATCCTTAAGTTACCAATCAGATCGCCTGGTGTGAGAGAGAGTACCTGGCCCAGCGTTAGGTCACTAAGTGCTGCCTCCTTTAATAAGATCTTGCTTTAAAAAGGTTTTCTTCCTGATATTTCTTTTATATTTCAAATAGATATTCGCAATCGGAAACGTTCTACTGCATTATTCAATTGTTTGGTAATAGCCGTGTAACGCCATTTTAGAATAAAGATATATGACCCAATCTATACAGGGTGTCCAGTTAGTGTTCCTTCGGAAGATTGTGCAATAGCGGCTAACTTTGCAAAAAAACTTCTTGAACAAAATTTTCAATGTTTCGTCTCTAGTATAACGTAAAATTATTTTCAATTATGCAACGAGTCGCAAAAACGAGTTACACAAGAAATTTTGCTTTTTTTTTTAAATGGAACACCCTGCATTTTTTTGGCACCAGTTATATTAAGCCTCCAAGAATTCTGTGTATTTTTTAAATAAATTATTATTGTACCGAATGTCCAAAATATCTGTTTATATTTCTTCATATTTAATTAATATTTTTCTCAATTTTTACTTCCACATCCACGTAGTGGATTGGAAGTATAGTAATCGTAAAAAAAATTTCAAAATTTTTTTTTTCTTTTTAAAATGAAATGCTTTATAATTTTTTTACATTGATAAATAAAGCATACAATTCCTCACATTTTAATATCACATACTTTATTACTTCCACATCCACGTAGTGGATTGGAAGTATAGTAATCGTAAAAAAATTTTCAAAATTTTTTTTTCTTGAAATCGGTTTAGAATGTCATTAAACGTCGAGACTTTAAATTTGAGCGAAAAAAAAAATTCTGTCTGTCGGTCTGTCAGTCTGTAACTTTTTTTTGTCCGCACGCTTTCTCCGGAACGGTTTAAGATATTGACTTGAAATTTTGTACACGTATATATTATAATGAGATCTGGAACTGGATTGTTTTTTGAAGATATCCGCTGAAGGGTAGTGGGGTAAATATGGGGTAAATATGGAGAAATATGTAAAGCAAGCTGGTAAGAGTACAGAAACTTGAAATTTGATGTATGTACTACAAACCAGGCCCTCAGATTTTTTTATAATATTTTTCAACCCCCCACCACCCCTTCTTCATTATTAAAGGGATTGCTAGAATAAAATTGAGATATTCATTTGAAATTTGGTACACGTATGTATTATAAAGACATCTGGACTAGATTATATTTTGAAATGATTCCATTGAAGGGTTGGGGGTTAAATAGGGGTAAATATGGGAAAATAAGTAAAGCAAGCTGGTAAGAGTACAGAAACTTGAAATTTGGTGTATGTACTACAAGCCAGGGCTTCAGATTTTTTTATAATGTTTTTCAACCCCCCACCACCCCTACTCCATTATTAAAGGGGTTGATAAAATAAAATTGAAATATTCACTTGAAATTTACGCGTATGTACTATAACTACATCTGGAACTATATTATATTTTGAGAAGCTACCGTTGAAGGTTTGGGGGTTAAATACGGTAAAATAGGGGAAAATAAGTAAAGCAAGCTGGTATGAGTACAGAAACTTGAAATTCAGTATATGTACTAGAAGTTAGACTCAAATTAAAAAAAAAATATTTTTCCACCCCCCCACGACCCCTACTCCATTATTAAAGGGGTTGATAAAATAAAATTGAGATATTGATTTGAAATTTTGTACACGTATGTATTATAACGACATCTGGAACTAAATTATATTTTGAGATGATTCCGTTGAAGGGTTGGGAGTTAAATAGGTGTAAATAGTGGAAAATAAGTAAAGCAAGCTGATAAGAGTACAAAAACTTGAAATTTGGTGTATGAACTAGAAGCCAAGGTCTCAGATAATTTTTATTATTTTTCAACCTCCACCACCCCTATTCCATGGTAGGTAGGGAAACTAAGTAAAGCAAGCTAGTAAGTGTATACAAATTTGTGATTTGGTGTAGATACTCAAGGCGATGGCCTCAGATTTTTCCATAATATTTTCTATCCCCCCATCACCCCCACTCCCTTATTAAAAGAGTTGATAAAATTAAATTTGAGATTTTCACTTGAAATTTGTTACACGTATAACGATATCTTAAACTGGATTATATTTAGACATGACTGCGTTGAATGAGTGGGGGTAATTGGTAGTAAATAGGGAAAAATAAGTAAAGCAAGCTGGTAAAGGTACAGAAACTTGAAATTCGGCGTATGTCCAAGAAGCCAAGGCCTCATATTTTTTGTAATAATTTTCAGCCCCTACCACCTTTAATCCAATATTAAAGCGGTTGATAAAATAAAATCGAGATATTCACTTGAAATTTGGGACACGTATGTGTTATAACAACATCTTGAACTAGATTATATTTTAAGATGGTTCCAAGGGTTGAGGGTTGAATACGAGTAAATAGGATAAAATAAATAAATCATGCTGGTAAGAGTACATAAATATGGGATTTGGTGTATATATTAGAAACCAAGGCCCCAGATTTCTTTCTAATATTTTTCAAACACCGCTATCTCCGCTCCATTATTAACGGGTTTGATAACATAAAATTGAGATGTTTACTAGAAAGTTAGTACACGGATGTATTGTAATGACAATTCATTTTTAACGTATTTGGTAGAAACCAACGCCTCAAACTTTTCTATGACATGTGCTCCAAATATAATTAAAATTCTATGACCAATAATTTTCACACACTAGAGTGCAAATCTAGTCAAGATGTTTCCTTTAAAGTGACTTTGATGAAGAATCTGGATGTGGAAGTAGTGATTCCTTAGGCAGCGGTTTTTTATTATTTCAAACGGTTTTTGAGATATGATTATATGAAATAATTATTGCGTAAATTGAGGTGCAATTTATTTTAGCATTAAAATCTAGCAGGGCTTTAGTCTTTAGTTTTGCGTCTGGTTTCCACTTTATGGCATATCTGTAAGGCGTTTAAGATTATTGTGATTAAGTGGAATTAATACTGTTAAGTAATATTTAAAAATATGAATTATAATTATTGTTAACAAGATTTGGTATCTATGGTATACGTTATTGGTGAATCTGATGTAAATTGCTTATTGGCATTAAGAGTGTATGGTATAAAATATCCCGATAGAAGGTGTCCTGATGTGTGGTCTTTAAAACATTTGAAAGAACGTTTTGAACATACCTACGGCAAGTGTTCAGGAGTTAAGTAGGTATTTAGAGGTAGTAAATCTAATGTTTCCCTATTTTTTCGTAAAAATAAGTTTCACCCCTATCGAGTATAGCTGCATCAAGAACTTTTGGATGTGGATTTAAATCGTAGATTAAATTTTTGCCAGTGGGTTCAGCACCAAATTGGAGAAAATGAGAAATATTTCAAATTTTTGTTGTTCAGGGATGAATCAACGTTTCATCCCAATGGATTTGTGAATAGGTACAATTTCCATTATTATGACAAAGAAAACCCTCATGTTGTACAGAAAAATCATTACCAGCATAACTGGAGTTTAAATGTTTGGGGAGGAATTGTACATGCTTATGTTATTGGTCCTCACTTTTTTTAGGGAAATGTGAATGGAGCAGTCTTCTTGGATTTTACACAAAATACATTTCCACAAATGATCGAGCATATTCCTGATTATATTACAAATAATATGTGGTTACAACTTGATGATGCACTACAACATACTAGAAATGTTCGTCAGGCCATTAGTAACTAGTTTCCTGAAAATTGGATAGGAAGAGTAGGTCTTCTGATATTTTAATAAACTATTAAATAATATCTCATTTATTACACAGCCCCAAAAAAAAGTTTCGGATCTGGATGACTGCCCCTGTATTCCTATATATTTTTGGACGCTAAATCCGAATCCGAGGTCAAAGAAATTTCTATACCCTTCAATTTTTGTGTAGGGGCACAAAAATCCCTTCAATAAAGTAAATTTATATAACTCGGTTCGTATTGCATCTACAAAAATAAAAAGAAAAGAAATCGATTTGTTATTTTATAAGCTTAATTTTTGCTCCTAATTATTTTTTTGATAAAACGTAGGGTTTTCGATTTATGAAAAATCGCCCTAAAACATGCATTTTTTAGATGAAAAATCAACATTTTCAATCGCGAATAACTCGAAAAATATTGATTTATCGAAGAAACTTCATAGAATATTTTTTGCTTAGAATTCATCCATCTATGGATTTCTGTGGTTATTTTCATTTTACCAATTTTCATTCCTGAAAAGGGGTGGCATCCACCCTCAGGGTAAAAGCACACCTTCGGACCACGTAGACTTTGGAATACTATCAATTACGAATCGAATACCATTTATTTCATGAAAAGCGATCTTACCTAACCGAGGTTCAAGGTTTTGCACTTCCTCTGTCTTTACTGACTGGACAAAACCTTTTTTGGGGGTTAGTTTTCGCCCCTTGCAAGATGCGGTCAAGGCAATTGAAGCAGGTTCTCGTTAATGCACTGCGACCATTCTGCAGTAAAAACAAGAAACACTTGCTCTCCCAGATCTCCCTTCACCCCTGTGTTCCTCATCCAGCAGGGGGTATTTTATATATACCCTTCTGAAGGATTGGTTCCAGGACGGCATTCACCTTCTAATATATCTTTCTGCATTCTCAAGAGCTTGTAAGCTAGAAGCTTTTAGGGCACAGTTCTATGTCCTAAAGGGTATAGAAGGAATGTAGAGGGTGTATCAACCCCTCCGGGAGAATTGTTACCCCTTTGTTGGAGCCCTTGGCATTAAAGAAGAAAAGTACGAGAGATAAGAAGTCCCCATTCATACTTCTTTCCATAATGAT
Organism: Stenurella melanura; assembly: GCA_963583905.1. Taxonomy (NCBI): domain Eukaryota; kingdom Metazoa; phylum Arthropoda; class Insecta; order Coleoptera; family Cerambycidae; genus Stenurella; species Stenurella melanura. The sequence goes on from OY757309.1 coordinate 155,250,156, forward strand.
ACTTATTCATAAATTTACTTTATTGAAGGGATGTTTTTGTCCCTACACAAAAATTGAAGGGTACATATTTTTTTTTACCAGGGATTCGGATCCAACGTCCAAAAATATATAGGAATACCATGGTGAGTCTACCAGATCAGAAACTTGTTTTTTATGGGGCTGTGTTATTTTATTAAATTATGTTAGGTCCCATTGCATGGCCGCCTAGGTCACCCGACCTGACATCAATGGAGAAACCTTTGCGGATTTGTGAAATCACACGTTTATAAATAGAACCAACGACTCGAAGAGATGTGATGGAAAGGATTCGTCAGTGTTTCAATCGTATAAATGTTGATATGTTATACAATGTTCATTTATCAAGAGACCTCACTGTTGCGTAGATCAAAATGGTGAACATTTTGAGCAATTGTTAGGTTAGTTTCAATATCGTGAAAAAAAAATATTTCTCAAAAGCCGTTCATAATAATTATTAAAAGAAACTGTATGATATTCAAATGTGAGAAATTGTATGCGTTATTAATTCATGTAAGAAAAAAATATATATATAGTCATTCCATAACAAAAAAATGAAAGAAATATAAAACAAAAGACCAATGCCTTACTAGATTTTAATGCTTAAATAATTTGCGCAAAAATTATTTGAAATAATCATATCTCAAAAACTGTTTGAAATAAAAATAAAGTGTACCTATGATATTATTAATATGTATTATGTGAGGAATTGTATGCTGTATTTACCCATGTAAAAAATTTCCATTAAAAAAAATTGAAAAAAATAATAATTAAATACCAAGAAATATAAATAGATATTTTGTACCTACGGTACAATAATAATTTATTTCAAAAATATTCTCCATAGTTCAGGAATATTACGTTTTTATTCCGACAAAATTCATAAAGATTTGAAAATTTGTGGGTATGTTGGGAATAGCATAAGGATTACTAAACCAAAAAGTTCCCATTACTAAATAGTGTGCTTCATCCCCCAGGACGTCCTTTCTACCCCCATTTTGAGTTTTTCCAGATTATCTCGGCAACGGTGTAATTTTCGACAAAAATATTTATATACAAAATTGTTCCTTGGAAAATTCTAAAAAGGTTTTTACCACTTTTTTCCTAAAATTAATAATAACGTGGGAAATATGGCGCAAACATAAGGGTTGGTTCCAACTAGCACTCTCTACAGTACGATCTACCTTAAAGTTTAACGTTTAACGCTTAAAATAGCAGTAGGCACTAAAATTTATTTACAGTTTTAATAAATATACAACTTCCACCCCCTCACCTCTATAAAAAGACCGTGTTGTACTTATTTCCACACCACCCTAGAGGTAAAGTACTTGGCGCGTTTTTTTTAAGTGGTATCCCCTGTAGGCCTAATCCACTAATTATCAAATGTTAATTATAAATCTTGGTCGTCTTCCACAGATTCAACATTCAAGCATGATTGTCCATGGCAATGATAACACATTGTAGAGCAACGCAAGCCTGCTCTTCTGCAACTACACCTGTATTCGCACCCTAATTTACATGAACATGAAATAAGCGTTAAAACAGATTCGGGAGATGGTTCTTTTATAGTTATTATTGGGATTAATATGCCGCCAACTTTTTTCCACCCCCAATCGGTAGCTTTGAGCGTCACGTTTTTCCATGTTTGAATTTGGTGAAAAACTCGATAACAGTGTTGCCGAGCGGCAGCAGAAGTTGGTGGAAGTTTTGACAACATAACAGTGTTGCTGGCTTTACCAACTAGTCTGTTAAAAGACATAAATCTGTATTCATTTAGACTTTTTTCTGCCGAGGTACAGTTGTATAAAGCTAAAATAAATCGCTCTCCCATGTTTGCAATTTCTTCATGAGTAGCTTCCTCATTGTTGAAAGTTTGTACAATATGTTGTAAATCACTTCTTTTATTACATACATTGATTGCATTCACTTTCCCTTTGGAAAAAAACGCCGAGGTTGTGTCACAACCGCTGATGGCATGTACAAATAAAATGGCGGATTTGCAATTTTTTAAGATTGTAAATCTTGAGAACTGTATGAATTTTTAATCGCTGTATCACAAATGTCAGTATAAACTAAGTAAAAACACACGAAAAGTTCGTTTGATGTTACGCGACAAAATACACGCAGCCTACTGAGGGGGTAGGTAATACAGCAAGCGCTAAAATAATATATACTATTGCATCTGCGATGAAGTACCAACCCGTAAAGGGCAATGATCTATGGAAGTACGGAATGATGTGCTGCATAGTAACACCGAACATTTCGGTGATGGTAAATAGATAACGAATTATATGACTTGCGCTAATTACGGCCCTGATTTACCAACGTACTATTCGTTTGAGGAGAAATGGTCTAAAAATCTTTTTTGTAGAGAATTTCCTGTAGAACACTTTTGTACATAGGTATTTTTGTCGTAAAATGCACCATTTCATGGATAATTTAAAAAAGCGAAAATTGGGGTGAATACTATGTCATAGGAGATGAAGCACACAATTTAGGGGTGGGAACTTTTCGGTTTATTATTACATATGCTGTCCTGATTATTTCCACCAATTTTCAAAACTTTATGAATTTTGTCGGATATATCGCAATTTGGACCGTAATATTACTGAATTACCAGTAAATACATCATTATTAAATAACATCCTACATTTTTAGAAAAAACAATTAATAAATCGCGGAGATATGTCAGTCAAAACAATGTTTGTAAATTGTCAAAAGAGACAGAAAAAAAACCATAACTTGGCAACGCTGCATCCGATTGTCAACATATTTTAGAGTGTAATACAGAAATAATGGAGGCTTAACTGGCGCAAAAAAAATGTGGTATTCCATTTAAAAAAACATAATTTCTTGTGTAACTCGTTTTCGTGACACATTGTATAATTGAAAATAATAATTTTACGTTATAGTAGAGACGAAACATTGAAAGTTTTGTCAAGAAAGTTTTTTATAAGTTAGCCGTTTTTGCACAACCTCCCGAGGAAACATTAACTGTACACTTGGTATAAAGTGCATTCTAATCTAAGAGACACAAAGTATACTTTGCTATTTCGGTATCTTTTAAACCTTCGTATTTTTACATGCTTAATATTTCAAAAACCTAAGTAATATCTTGGCCCGAAATTTTAACACAGTCTGTGTAAAACATGATAGTTTACAAGCCTCTGGCGATCACCCCATATGACAAATATGATCCATTTTCAATAGGGAGGATTCTGCAGGGCTATTTTGTGTGTGTCGGAAAAAAATAAAAATATTAATTCTATCAGCAATTATTGTGTTTACAATGAACGGTCTACATAAATACATACATGCCACATACATACAGACAAGGACATTTTTTATTCGATATTTGTCCTCTGTCTAATATGAAACATTTTTTTCTACGATGCTCATTAAAACATTTTGTTCGGTTATAATATACCTCTTTGGGAGCGAAGAGGTTAGGCATTAGATCAATAAAACATGTATTATCGTCTATAATTACATTTTGCTAATCATCAAAACAGTAAAATTACGGTAGATATCTTAGTAATAACGCTATAGTTGTATAGCAACAAGGCACATTATTACCCCATATGAAAGTTAAAGCAAATTGAATAATTAAACAAATTGTATAATTTCATCTGTAAAAAGTGTAATCGTCGATATGTGAATATACCGAAAAATCCTAATTAATATCATGGTCAGCGTACATTGAATATAGAATAAACAAACACGTTCCATTCATTAACATTCTGTATGTCAATCTTTATTCAAGGCAAATGAAGATAATTATTAAATTTAGCTATTAATGAAATCGGAAAATATGTACCTACTGGGTGATCTATTGATCACCTTGGAGCTGGGACGTGAGGTATCCCCAAACGGTTGCTTCATACGCGATGTAAGAAGGTTTGTGTATAAGTAAATCTTTTAAGAGTAATAGCTACTAATTTTGTTTCGAACACATTCACGCCGATTTTTTAAACGTGCCTTACCCCAGGAACGGCAGCGTTTCTTGATAAACTATTGCTGTTCTTGGTATCAGAAGTTCATTATTTTTATTATAAGGGCGTATACAGGGTGATTACTTATTTCTTGCGTGCGACTCCTATCGGAGTGACGAGCATCTGGCTAACATTTCTCGCGCAGTACTGATCGGCGTGTTTTTGTGAATAGAATAACCGCGGGAAAGGATAACTCTAGTCAAACACAAACCAAAATATATATTGTAAATTTTTGCGCTAAAAACAAAATATTACAAATAAAGATGTAGATTCTTTGAACTTTGAGAGTCCTTGCCCACTACCTGCTATCTTAAATCCATAAAAATAGGAAAGTCTGGAAATGGTGCATAAATTGTGAAATCCTGAGTTGTAGCCTACACTCTGACAAAGGCAGATCCAATTTCAAGGTGGCTTGTACCGACTTATTGAATAGTGATTAATGGCTCATGAACGAGTGGTACAAAGTGAACTGTGAACTAACGGCTCTCGGAACTTGTGTTTTCTCCCACAATCAGGTTTTTAACAATAATTTAAAGATTACAAAGGCATTTGCAGTTTTGATTTTATGTAATTTTAGGAAATTAGGAGATTTAATTACTTGCTAATGATGTCATTTTGTTTTTACAGACCAACTTGAAACTATAACTTCTTAAAATTAAATTTGAGTTATATAACGAACAGACTATTGAGTATTTTAGAGCTCAATATAAAAGGTTAAGATGATGCATATTTCGCCATGATATCATAAATACTTTTAGCTTTTATCTTAAACCTAACTAAAGGAACACGCATGAATTGGCGCTCAACGTGGGGCGCTAACTTATTGTGTTTTTTATTTTATGTTATATTATATGATATACAGGGTGCGCCAAAGTTCTGATTTTGGTCGATTACGGCTGTATTTGAAATGGTGGAAATATATTGTCTATAGATTATTTTCTTGATTTTCAATTCTGAATAACCAGAAAATATGTACAATTATACAGGGTACTCCGTTTTCGTTGTCCGAGCAACAACTTCGTTATTTTAAATGGAACACCCTATATTTTTTTCCTTTATCGAGTTACCCATCTAATTATATTCATAATTCTATTAAGGTGGTAGGTACTTAAAATGAACCGTTTACGATATAAAAAAGATTTTTTGAGTGAGTGAGGTTTGCGGATAAGTTTTTGAGTACCTCTGATTTCATAGACAAGAGAGTTTTCAAAATTCTGCTTATACTGTTATGTTGAGCATATTAAGGGCTAGTAGGGCAGAAACATTATTAATATTAATCTTATACAGAGTGCTGAAAAAATTGAGTTTAATGTTTCGCTAATAAAAAAGGCCGTAATTCAATTTTTTCAAATGGGACGTACTATTTTCAGTTCTGTCATCTAATGAAGTGTTAAATTATCTTTCCATTGATATATCATAGTAGGTATTTATCTTTAGGAGTTGCATAGATATTAAGGTTAATTGTCTGGATCAGTCATTTTTCTTGCTGGAACTTCATGAGGTTTGTAGTGCACTTCACCAGTTTCGATAAATCTGTCTCTAAGATTACTAAATGCAGGTTCTAAAGGGTGTCTCCTTTCAGGATATCTGGTTTTATAGACTCGGGATGCTAAGAGGCTGTTCCTTGAGCACTCCCCCAGAATAAAAATCATGTCAACCATTTCTTCCCGCGAATAATTCATATTTAATATAATTATATGCAAATGCAACTTCCTGGAACTGTAAAAGCTACTAGTATTTTATTAAAGACAATCAAAACAAAAGCACTTACCGATATAGCAGTAACACAAAACTTTAGAACATCCACAGACACGTGTTTTGACATCTATGTCTCTTCGGTGCGGCTTTTTCTAAAGTTCACAATCAACTGAAATATGTAAGCAAATACTCGTGTTATAACTATCAAAGGATTACCAGAACAGGATATTAAAAATTAAAATTAGATTATAGGAAATTCCCCGTAAAGGGATAATTATCAATATAATTATATGCAAATGCAACTTCCTGGAACTGTAAAAGCTACTAGTATTTTATTAGCTAATAAAATACTAGTAGCTTTTACAGTTCCAGGAAGTTGCATTTGCATATAATTATATTGATAATAAAATATAAAAATAATTAATAAAATACTAGTAGCTTTTACAGTTCCAGGAAGTTGCATTTGCATATAATTATATTGATAATTATCCCTTTACGGGGAATTTCCTATAATCTAATTTTAATTTTTAATATCCTGTTCTGGTAATCCTTTGATAGTTATAACACGAGTATTTGCTTACATATTTCAGTTGATTGTGAACTTTAGAAAAAGCCGCACCGAAGAGACATAGATGTCAAAACACGTGTCTGTGGATGTTCTAAAGTTTTGTGTTACTGCTATATCGGTAAGTGCTTTTGTTTTGATTGTCTTTAATAAAATACTAGTAGCTTTTACAGTTCCAGGAAGTTGCATTTGCATATAATTATATTAAATATGAATTATTCGCGGGAAGAAATGGTTGACATGATTTTTATTCTGGGGGAGTGCTCAAGGAACAGCCTCTTAGCATCCCGAGTCTATAAAACCAGATATCCTGAAAGGAGACACCCTTTAGAACCTGCATTTAGTAATCTTAGAGACAGATTTATCGAAACTGGTGAAGTGCAGTACAAACCTCATGAAGTTCCAGCAAGAAAAATGACTGATCCAGACAATTAACCTTAATATCTATGCAACTCCTAAAGATAAATACCTACTATGATATATCAATGGAAAGATAATTTAACACTTCATTAGATGACAGAACTGAAAATAGTACGTCCCATTTGAAAAAATTGAATTACGGCCTTTTTTATTAGCGAAACATTAAACTCAATTTTTTCAGCACTCTGTATAAGATTAATATTAATAATGTTTCTGCCCTACTAGCCCTTAATATGCTCAACATAACAGTATAAGCAGAATTTTGAAAACTCTCTTGTCTATGAAATCAGAGGTACTCAAAAACTTATCCGCAAACCTCACTTTTTGTCAAAAAATCTTTTTTATATCGTAAACGGTTCATTTTAAGTACCTACCACCTTAATAGAATTATGAATATAATTAGATGGGTAACTCGATAAAGGAAAAAAATATAGGGTGTTCCATTTAAAATAACGAAGTTGTTGCTCGGACAACGAAAACGGAGTACCCTGTATAATTGTACATATTTTCTGGTTATTCAGAATTGAAAATCAAGAAAATAATCTATAGACAATATATTTCCACCATTTCAAATACAGCCGTAATCGACCAAAATCAGAACTTTGGCGCACCCTGTATATGGGAGAACGAATGTTGAATACTTATTCTGCAATAATATTTATTTAATTAATATTGAATTCAGTTTATGTCTTAAGTTATCTTTATTTACTTCCAAATAATCCTCTATGGAACTCTTAAATCAGTAGTAGGTTCTCAAACTATTTTGTGATCTACTTGCGTATACAGGATTGAATATATTCTAGTTATAAAATTTCATTAAGGAACTATTAACAAAACTTATCTTATTTCTCACATACAAAAAGAAATAATTTATTTCACTCGAGACTTATTTTCTTTTTTTGTAAAGATACCTTTCACTCTTCTTCTATTCTCCACAATTTCCAACTTCCAACTTCTACTTAAATGTCAAATGTTTTCAATCCTCTTATGTTTTCTTTCCGATTCTAAGTTCCAAAATTATTAATAAATTTTATAAATTTAGTTATATTTAACTTTGTGTCGGCTTCTGTGTAATTTATGACAACTTGTAACTTTATTTATTTTATTTTAAATACTTATTTATTGGCTTTCAAAATTTGTATTTCGAATAATTTAATTACTTTTTTGATGTTTATCAATTTTTATTTCTTCTGTCAAATATTTTAGGTTAATTTGTTCTTAGAGAACAAATGAACCTAAAACGATGTCTACTCTTCAACAGTATAAAATCAACTAAACCTTTCAAATATAAATATTGCTGCCATCTTTCATCCAAATTTACCTACTTGATTTACAAATTTCCTATCCTAACATTCTATTACATCGAAATTATGTCCTTTCTACAATATATTCTTATAATGACTTCGTTGCTTAAATTATAAATTATATTTTCTTCTTAGTTGTACCAAATTCAATGTGTTTTAATTAATTTATAATTTAAACATATTTTAAAAATGTCAACTGTAAGATTATACAGTATCTTTTAAATAGTTTCTTATCTTAATAGCATCTATATTTGATTTTATTTAATTTATCTATCATTAGTGACATACATGTCTTCATCGATACATACCAATATTTGCTAGCTCAGGCTATTTAAAATTATACTCTGCATGGCTATTGAGTATTTTTTTTTACCATGTCATGTTATAAATATTATATTACAATCTAAAACGAAAATAATCTATTAAAATATTTAAATGTCACTTTTAAAATATTAATTAGATGTACCATGTGAAAGGAAACAATTTCATAAGATAAAACTTTATATCCAATAACCAAAAACTAAAATTAAAGAAGTATTTGCTCTCCCTTATCAGTCCCAAAATATTTCTCAATAGATAATATATTATTAAAAATTAGAGTAAGCACATTTTAAAGTATCTGAATTTCATAATAATATTTGTATGCAATATATATGATTTTAGATAACATATCTATTTATTAAAGATATCAATATCATACTGGCTGTGGTTGTAACTGGTACACATGCTGTAAGTTGGTGAACATTTTTGTCCGGGCCATAGTAAGGTAGAAAGTTTGGTCTAGAATTTATTCGTGGAATATAAAAATTAAATTAAGTCTCTGAAGTATCTCAGATCGTAATGGATCACCTTTTAAAAAAAATCAGATAGGTTACATGTAAAATATTTGTAGTAAATCGATTTGTGGAAAACCAGTTCCTTAGAACTATGTTATAGCAAGCTGCCACGCAAGAGACTGATATACATATGTACGTGGTATACCAATAACTTATTTTTTACGGTTGTCTGTTAGGTGTATTATAGTTGTCTTTATTTATTTAAGGCACATAAAAAAGGCAATAAAAACCAACCACCCAAATATCAAAGACAGCGCTATTACCTGTTGATGTCAAAGTACCTTTTTAAATCGGCTAATTCATATTGTCAAAATTAAGAATTAACGTCCCTCTGTCGCTCTGTAAAGCCCGCGAGCTAGAAAAAACACTTTTTACATTATTAGAATAATTCGAAAAGCAAGCCTTCGCTGCTGGAAAATATACACGAGCCACTCTCCCCTACCGATCGAATTTTCGGGAACGGCGAACAAACTGGAATGTCTAGAACGACTAGAACGCCTGGAGTCTTCGATTTTCGAACACTTCCAGAAGCTTTGATTTATCTTATATAAACCGAGACGCGCTCAACGCAGTCAGTCGGGCAAATCGAGTCGAGTCGAGTCGAGCCAGTAAGTCTGTTAGTTCGGGATCCAGCTACAACAAAAGGCAAATTTCTACTCTAAAGTGTTAATATTCAACATAATTAATTACATCAAACCTATTTAGTGATAAACAAATGTATTGTTAGAACGTGAATAGTAATATATCGTTATTTTGACTCCAGAAAATTAGATTTTTAATCATTCGTGTAAAATCGATACAGGGTGTTATTTCTTCGCCGAACCAGGTAAAAATAAATTCATTCAAAATTAAATTGTGCAGTGTTCTTGTGCGCGAATCTGACAAAAACGAAAGTCACGTTCGTGTTCATTGACAAGGTACTGCAGAGGCGTATTTCAGATTTTTGCGTATTAGAATGAACAAAATAATACTAGAGATTTAAAAATCGTGTTTTCGGTAGAACCTAATGACGTCTCTGGTAAATTAAAAAACTCTGTTTTGCATCAAGATGATAAATTTGTGGACGCAATCGTCGTCCTTCACGACATTGACACATAAATTCAAAGTACTTCTCTGTTTATGTATTCCTTAGGTATGACGTTTTAGTTAGGGATGTTTTGCGTAACTACATCACAAGATATATAAATCTCTATATGCCGATAACAAGATACCAAAAATTTGGATATGCCGACGATTGGGCACTGGCAACACAATATAAAAGCATGGAGGAAACAGAGAAAATACTTACAAACAACCTAGCTATCATGGGAAACTACTTTTGCAAACGGAGACTCCAACCTAACCCAGCTAAAACAGAGACGGCGTGTTTTCACCTGAATAATAAACAAGCAAACAGAGAACTTAAAGTTTATTTCGATAACAACCTCCTGTCACATAATAAAACTCCGAAATATCTAGGAGTCACTCTGGACAGAACTTTGAGCAGACAACACTTGACTAAGACAGCCGTAAAACTCCGTACTAGAAATAATATAATTCAAAAGCTTTTGTGGCACCACATGGGGTTCATCCGCATCCACTCTGCGTGCATCTGCCTTGGGGCTGATCTACTCAGTAGCGGAATACTGCTGTCCAATATGGCATAATAGTGCCCACACTAAAAAAGTCGAATAAAACCACACAATGAGAATGATATCGGGTACAATTAAAACTACACCTGTCTTGTGGCTTCCAACACTGAGCCATATTCCTCCTCCACAGTTACGTAGGCAACATACTCTTGTCAGAGAATATACAAAAATACAAGACAACCCACTACTACCAATACATCAATTCTCTGACGACATTAATATCAATAGACTCCGATCCAGAGCCCCAGCCACTCTGTCAGCCCGAAACTTGCAATATCGCCACTTTAATATAATGAAGTATTGGGAAGAAGAATGGGAGGAGGCATCGCCAAGACACAGTAGAATACTGCAGCATATTTCTGATAAGCCCCCCGGTTTATCTCCCTAGAAAAATTTGGTCCAGTGTAAATAGAATTAGAACTGGGCATGGAATATGTGCGGATTCTCTGCACAAATAGAAAGTTAACCAATCTCCAAAATGCGCCTGCTGTTCAGATAGACAGATGATCAGACACATAGTGAAAGAATGTCCCTTAAGAGCATATCCAGGTCAATTTGAAGATAAAGCAGTTGAAACCGATAAATTGACCGACAAAGGACACCGCCGCTCTTTTGCACTATACAGTGTGTCCCACTTTTCATGGTAACACCTACGTAGCTCAGTTATTAATAAATCGATTTATTTTAAACTTGGATAAGTTATACACCTCTTGAAGGTAACTAAAAGCGCATATACCTATTTAATTTATTACATAGACGGGCGGACTAAGGGGGTGAAAGTGGGGTAAATTTTCAGGTAAATTGTATTAGGGATTTCTTGTTAAAGATTACTACCATTTCATAGCACATCCTTTAAAACCCCTTTGTGCCAAATTTTGTTAAAATATCTAGTTTTAGACCGCGAGGGCCACTCATGTAATGGACTGTTCTTTCCAATCCCCATTTGAGGAAAATTAAGGTTTAGCCAATTTCTAACAACAATTGAATTGTGAGCCTGCGCCCCATCTAACTGGAAAATTAAATTTACCATTTGCAACAGTGGAAGGTCCATTAAAAATCCATCAAGATAATTATTTAAGGGGTTAAAAAAAGTTTCGGCATTTAAATTTTCCAAAAAAAAACGGAACCCAAAATTTTATTATTCAACATGCCACACCAGAAATTGACTTTGGCTACGTATTGGTCCTTACAATTTATTACCCAATGCGGGTTTTCAGCTGCCTAATAACGAGTGTTCTGTGATGACACAACCCCATTAGTTGAAAATGTGGCTTTGTCAGTGAAGATGATGTTTTTAAAAAAATTCTGATCATTCAAATATTCCCCTTGTAACCACAAACAATATTCTAGCCTTCTTTCCTTATCACCATCTTTTAGAGGTGTACTAATTTCGGCTTGCGAGCTTTTAGTCTGTTTTTTCTTAGACAACGCCAAACTTTATTTTATTAACGTTTAAAATGCGAGCAACTGAGCGAATACTAGATGTTGGGTCATTTCTGAATGCCGCTATGATTCGTGGATCGTCAGCATATCTATTATTTAATATTTGATACTTTTTTTTGTCTTGATACTTTTTTTTGTCTTGTTTTTTGTATGCTTCTTAATACAACATGTCTCATTAAAAAGTCTATTAATACTACATACAGTTCTTGCTGCTATGGGATTTCTTCGATCTGGATGTCTTGCATTGAACATTCTGGCCGCTCTCCTCATATGAAATTATATTTTCACCCACTATCCGAATTAATTCGATTTTATCAGCTACAGAAAGATATTCCATATTAAATAAGAAACTGAATAATAATTTAAACAACAAATAATGACACAAGTAAACTACAAAGGCTGTCATTACTGTCAAGTTAATAATTTTGTTTACGATTTCAAAGGTGACTAGATTTCAAACAAGTAAACTGTATATGTCCCGTATAAATGGGCAGAATTTTCTTAGCGTTTTTGGCGAGTACGAAAATATTTTTGACTATTACTTCGAATTTGTAGCAAAAAATGTGAAATAACCTTGTTTCTAAATTCACCTCGTTTCGAGTTAAAGGCCATTAATTCTTGACAAAACGTCATATGTACCTGTTTATACCTCTAAAACTACTAGAGATATTTTAACAAAATTTAGCACAAAGGGGTTTTAAAGGATGTCCTATAAGATAGTGGTAATCTTTAAAAAAAATCTCTAATCTGAAAATTTACCCCCTTAGTCTGCACGTCTATGGAATAAATTAAATAGGTATACGCGCTTTTAGTTACCTTCAAGAGGTGTATAACTTAACCAAGTTTAAAATAAATCTATTTATTAATAACTGAGCTACGTAGGTGTTACCGTTAAAAGTGGGACACACTGTATGTATTTCGTTGACTATACTTTCCTATCAGATCTTTGCCATATCTTCGTTACTTACCATTCGGTTTTCTCTGAACCATTAACCGTTTAATTTTTTCCAGACTCTAATTATCATCGATATAAAATAACAGAATTCCAGAGTATACGATAATGTAAGGTGGTTTTAAAGTATGTATTTTTAGTAGGACTTATCCTCTTATTAATTTACTCTAGATAAGGACAATACTGTAGTATATTATTATTACTTAACTTGATAACCATTTTATTTTCACCATATTTCTTATCATTCTTGTATTGTAGGGAGTAACTGAAGTGCTACGTAAATTATGACCAGAAGATAATATCTATAGTATAAACATAATATCGATTCCTTAATAATAGAGAAGTATTATCTCTAAGGTCAATAGGTGAGCTAAATGCACGTTCATTGTGATATAATCTCTTGGCGATTATTATAAATCTCATAATTCATTTTGGTACTGTAAATTATATAAGAGAAAACTTATTAATATTTACTAGGTCACCATTATTCAAATTAACAGATAAAAAACTGGAGGATCTGTATATTTTAATTTTCCGAATCACAAAATATATTTATACTTAACAGGTGCAATTAATTACCTTTTAAAAAAATTATTAGTTAGTCATGCGATCAGGCCTGTCGTCCGAGGGGGGGGGGGGGGGGGGCGGACAGGCGGATAATAATAATAATAATAATAATAATAATATTTTATTAATCCTGTCGATCACAAATACATGATATAAGATAAGTCAATATTACAAAATAGTATATTTGTAAACAGAATATAAAAAATGTATACACTAATAAAGTATCTCATTTAAAACTAAAAAAAGGTGTGTATAATATATATATATATATATATATATATATATATATATATATATATATATATATATATATATATATATATATATATATATATATATATATATATATATAATATATACATAAATACTTATAAAATATCTCTAAATAAAGGTTAGAAATACGAACACACATAGAGTGACACCTATGTATAAAAACAATGAAAAAACAAGTTAACCATTATATTCTTCGCTGATTTACTGCACATTTATATAATTGTTGCACATTCTATGGGATACTCTGCGCCGTTTTTTTTTTTGTAAATAATATTAGTTTTAAACATTTTTAGTTTAATTACAAAGGTAACATAAAAAAAATTTAATGAAAAAAATTAGTAACTTTTTTATTTATTGATAGATTTTGTTCAAAAATAGGGTTCTTCCTCTAGCTAATAGCAATTTACTGTCCAAATTTCAATATAATCGAACTTTTCGTTTTTAAGTTATCGTGCTTACAAGAAACGTGACGGACGGACGGACGGACGGACGGACGGACGGACGGACGGACGGACGGACGAACAGACAGACAGACAGACAGATAGAAGGACGGAAGGACATTTTGAAAGTTGTTCAGAATTCGATCACAAAAACAGTGATATGAAATTTTTTTATCTACGTGCAGTATTACCGGTTTTAGAAATGTGCCGATCGAATGCAATATACTCTCCGTTTTGTATTTGCGAAGATTATAATAACTGTTATCAAACACGTCGATTACGGCAATAATAATAATTGATTATTCCCCGGGCCCGGTTTCTTTTTAGAGGGGCCCGTATTTCACGGCCTCTGAAAACAAAATTTGAAAATGTTTGAAAAATAAGAAAAGCAAGTTGGACTTCCTCTTTTCCCCCTATGCCAGTATTTTCTCTCCACGGACCGGCATGTGATCAAATAAATTCTTCATCGGCAATCAAACGGCGGATTTAATTTTTTAACTACTGTCGAATCTGATTCCAAATTGAGAAAAACGTTTAAACCCATCTCAGTTGCTCTAGAACTGATTTTATTTGTACCTAAGACTTTTTTGTATCCCCTTTGTTATTGTAGATGAACCTAGTATCGTATTGTCTAATAGACATGACAAGGATTTTATATAATTTAGGCTGTGTCGTGTCGCCGCTACGATACTTATCAACTCTACTCATAAGGGGGATTCAAGTTACTCTTCAGACTCCCCAAGACGAAAATAGACAAAATTATACTTACTGTGACTGCTATAGTCTGCTCTCTCCGTCGAAGTCTTATGTCGGGCGGTGCACTTTTAATGAATATATCTTATAATTACACTTTCTCAGAAACACTTCTTAATAATTAAGACCGTCGATGGATTCTATGAGTATTCGGACAAGCACACAAACGTAGCGGGATCAAAGGTGACCCGCGGTAAGTAATTGGTGGATCAATAAGAAATCGAATTTAAAATATATTTTCATTTATTGAAATAATTCATAAAATGTAAAAAATGAAAATATTCAATACTTAACTAATGTATTTATATAAGGCAAACATCAAAGAGCACCACCACTCGGCAAGCCGTTACTTCCCGTAGGAGTGTAACTCATCCAGCGTAGACAATTGACTGTAAAAAAAGATTCAGACTCCCAATTAGTAATGATTGTAAAATGTATGAAAATCGTTCACTTTTAGTTTTGCACTGAAATATGAGTTCGATGGTTTTTCTGCTTTTATAAACGTACTAACGGCATCGAATCCAAATATACTTTTTTCCACCGACTCGCCTTCGAGCGACTACTATGGCGCTGTCCGCCTGAGCCGGGACAAAAAGTATTTTGGGTTCGTCGGAATCGACCCTCCGACTTTGAATTTTTTTACTAATTTTTTGTACGTTCTAGTGGTTTGGATAAGGATTATGCTCTCCTACTTTGAGGGAAATTAAATGGAGATTTTGGTTTTTATTGAAAAAACCGTCCCATTTTCTCTTAAACTTTGACTTTTAAAATAGCTACTCGCTACATCCTGACCGAGGATTTCGCCCTATGCACCACTAAATTCGTGGTACTTTCGAAAAAACCAAATTCGTAGTACTTTCGAAAAATTCATCTCGAGGAGCGGTTTTCTGCTTTGTGCCAGTCTGTTTATTGTACTTTCGAAAAACTAAATTTTCGATATTTTCAAAAAAACTAAATTCGTTGTACTTTAGAAAAATTTGGTGGACGGAGCAATTTTCCACCTTGTGCGATTTTATTCGTTGTACTTTCGAAAAGCCAAATTCGTGGTACGTTCGAAAAGTTCGTCGGGCGGAGCGGTTTTCCGCTCCGTGCATCTTGGAAATTTTTTGTGTACTTTTGAAAATTCGAACGACGGAGCCCAAAGGCGATTGACCGTCATCCTCGAGATGAAAAAGTTAATATTTTGGTCATTTTTAGTGAAATAATTTTTTATGCAGATTTCGATTTAATAAGATGCCAAACGTTGTTATAAGTCATTTTATTGGTTTAAATATGATTTTTTCATGGGATTTTTTCTCTGAATTTACTTTTATAGTAAATTGAATATTTTTTCAAATGGTTCGTTTTACTGGGTTGAATAACATCATCGGGCTCATCTGAACTGGCTCTATGACGCTAAATACCAGCATGTCAAATCACACAAAATTCAGTGTGCCATTGTAAAAATTCTTATTATTGGTTTAGTTATCTGCAAGATATCTTTTGTTAATAATTCGAATTGGCACTCTCTATCTGCATTTTAGACATGATAAAAAGATGGCGCCGAGTACAAGCGGTAGTGAAAATGCTCCCTCGTGTAAACGCTGCAAATCTAAAGTATTAAACGGAATTAAATGCCAAAACTGTTCAAACTACTTTCATACTAGTTGTGCTAAGTTATACAATAATGTAAAATTATCAGAAGATAAAGCATCTGTTGTATGCTGTGGAAGTGATAATGTGGTAAATGTGGACCCCGACTCGGCATTTTATGATGCTCTAGAAGAAATGACAACCAACGATAAAAAGGTAGATAATACTCTATTTTCTTACATCATTAAACAAAAAGACATAATAATAAAGGAACTACGTGATAAAATCAATCTATTGAATAAGCAAATTGAGTTGATGAATAACGCACACGAGATAAAAATTGTAGCACAAAAACCAAATAGTATAAATTCAAACGCAAAAAATACTATCAAAGAAATTCCAACGCCGCATATAGCAAAAACGAATAATAAGGCAAACGCTCTAATCAAGGACAAAAACACAGGTCATTCCCCCATACTACAAAAACAAGTATCAGCTGATTTAATGGAAATACAAACAAAACAAAAATGCACGGAAATAATAAATCTAGTAAATGAGAAGAAACAGGTAACTGTACCTAATACTTCTCAAAACCCTATCCAAAATTCAAAAGATGGAGAGTGGCAAAAAGTGCACCAAAATCGGAGAAGGAAAATGATAGTTGGCAAAAATAGGGAGACTAGTGTTAAAGGAGTACCTAAGATGATTGATTTACATGTATACAGGGTGGACGTTAATACCACAACAGCTGATCTCAGACAAATACTAAAAGAAAACTTCCCTGAAGTAATGTGTGAGTCTATTATACCGAAACATCCAGACCTTTATGCATCATTTAAAGTATCAATATATGAGGAGAACTTTAAGAAGGCAATGAACCCTGACGTCTGGCCTGAAGGTGCCTACGTAAGCAGGTTTTTTCACCTACGCAAGAAATTAGCAGGGAATCAATGATGTTAAATCCTGACATCGAAAAAAATATCCAAATAATGAACTTAAACATACGTAGTATCCGGAACAAAATTGACATGCTAAATGTGTACTTACATTCTCTAAACTATCCAGAAATCATATGTCTGACTGAAGTATGGCTTACACAAGAAGAAGCAAAAGTGTTAAAAATTGACAAGTATAACATATCTGGCTGTTACTGCAGGTCATCTTGCCCAGGTGGAGGGGTAGCCATCCTTGTGAGGGATGATCTAACATATGAAGAAAGGAAGCTGCCTAGTGTTGAGTGTATTGATCAAATGTTTGAAGCTGCCTCAGTAAACATAAATCTAAATAAGGTAACGATAAATATAAGCTGTATATACAGGTCGCCTGGAGCAAGTGATGTACATTTTATTTCTACACTAGAAAAATTAATACAGGTAACTAATAAAAGTAAATGTATTAAATTTATTTGTGGCGACTTTAACTACAATTTTCTAGACCAAAATAGAAAAACTAAGGATGTTGTAAATTTGTTTACATCCTATGGGTATAGCCAACGTTTCCATGATTTCTCTCGCATACAAGGGGCATCGAGCACCCTAATCGATAATGTTTTTTCTGACATAACACTGAAAGACGTAAAGACTGAAACACTCCACAATACACTCTCTGATCATTGTACTCAAATAATAAAACTTAAACTAGAGAGCCCTATTTCCATAGCTAGGAAATTGCGCAAACGATTCTTTTGTGATGAAAATAAAAAATACTTCTCACACTT
The DNA here is from genome assembly GCA_963583905.1 of Stenurella melanura. Taxonomy (NCBI): domain Eukaryota; kingdom Metazoa; phylum Arthropoda; class Insecta; order Coleoptera; family Cerambycidae; genus Stenurella; species Stenurella melanura. The sequence goes on from OY757309.1 coordinate 155,268,334, forward strand.
ACTTTCCAATGAAAACTGGCATCAGATGTATAGCGAATCCAACTTTATAGCTAAATTCAATATTTTCTTTACTACCTTTTTAAGTATTTTTAATATGGCCTTTCCAATCAAAAGTATAAATATAAATAAAAAACAGAAGCATACATCCTGGATAACCCCTGAAATTATCGAGGAAGGGCGACTACTTAAAGATATATATCTCGTATATCAGCATACAAACGAAAATGAAGTTAAAATCAGATATAACATACTAAAGAAAGTCCACGAGGCAAAAATCAAAAAGGCAAAAAAGATCTACTTTGACAAAAAATTTAATGATTCCGGAAATATATCACAAACTGCTTGGAATGTCATCAAATCAAATACTAATATTAATAAAAAATGCTCAAATCTACCTAAAATATTGAATCTAGACAACAAAAGTTACACAGATAGAAAAGAACAAGCTAACATGTTTAACACCTATTTTACTGATTCTATCAAACAACTAAATAAACAGTTAAACAACAGTAACATTGAGCGTGTCAACACTCTAAAAAACGGTATAAGTAAATCAATATTTTTAACACCTTTAAGTCATAGTGAAGTCTATGATATTGTCTTATCAGTTAGTAACAAAAGATCAGCAGGACCTGATGAAGTACCGTGCGACATACTTAAAATGTGTGCGGAATTCCTCATCGTCCCCTTAACATATCTAATCAATCTATCATTCGAAAAAGGTTATTTTCCCGAACAGTTAAAATCCTCATTGATTATCCCCATACATAAAAAAAATGATCACAGTAATATCGAGCACTATAGACCTATAGCTCTACTCTCTGTGTTTTCCAAAATATTCGAAAAAGCTTATAAATCAAGGCTTTTACCCTTCCTGGAGAAGCACGATCTGCTAACTCCCAGACAGTACGGTTTTCGTAGGGGTTGTTCTACACAAGATGCTATACTGTCTTTCTACGAAAAAATATTAAATGGTTTTAATAACAAACAGACGTCAGCGGGAATTTTCTTTGACATGTCACGTGCCTTCGACACCATAAACCATCTATTATTACTAAACAAACTACATTCATATGGTATTCGCGGACCGGCTTGGGACTGGATAAAGTCATATTTGTCTGGAAGAAGCCAGACTGTGCGAATACTTAAAGATATATATCTCGTATATCAGCATACAAACGAAAATGAAGTTAAAATCAGATATAACATACTAAAGAAAGTCCACGAGGCAAAAATCAAAAAGGCAAAAAAGATCTACTTTGACAAAAAATTTAATGATTCCGGAAATATATCACAAACTGCTTGGAATGTCATCAAATCAAATACTAATATTAATAAAAAATGCTCAAATCTACCTAAAATATTGAATCTAGACAACAAAAGTTACACAGATAGAAAAGAACAAGCTAACATGTTTAACACCTATTTTACTGATTCTATCAAACAACTAAATAAACAGTTAAACAACAGTAACATTGAGCGTGTCAACACTCTAAAAAACGGTATAAGTAAATCAATATTTTTAACACCTTTAAGTCATAGTGAAGTCTATGATATTGTCTTATCAGTTAGTAACAAAAGATCAGCAGGACCTGATGAAGTACCGTGCGACATACTTAAAATGTGTGCGGAATTCCTCATCGTCCCCTTAACATATCTAATCAATCTATCATTCGAAAAAGGTTATTTTCCCGAACAGTTAAAATCCTCATTGATTATCCCCATACATAAAAAAAATGATCACAGTAATATCGAGCACTATAGACCTATAGCTCTACTCTCTGTGTTTTCCAAAATATTCGAAAAAGCTTATAAATCAAGGCTTTTACCCTTCCTGGAGAAGCACGATCTGCTAACTCCCAGACAGTACGGTTTTCGTAGGGGTTGTTCTACACAAGATGCTATACTGTCTTTCTACGAAAAAATATTAAATGGTTTTAATAACAAACAGACGTCAGCGGGAATTTTCTTTGACATGTCACGTGCCTTCGACACCATAAACCATCTATTATTACTAAACAAACTACATTCATATGGTATTCGCGGACCGGCTTGGGACTGGATAAAGTCATATTTGTCTGGAAGAAGCCAGACTGTGCGAATCTCTGAAAACGGTAAAAGTTACTGCTCTGATAGTGTAGATGTAACTGCTGGAGTCCCACAGGGTAGCGTGCTGGGGCCATTGCTCTTCATCATATTCATCAATGATATAACGACATATGTCTCAGACGGTTTCTTAACATTATTTGCTGATGATCTTTCTGGATTAATTACCGAAGATAACGTAAACGAAGTAAGCAAAAGACTAAATAAATTAACAGACCAAACCAAGACTTGGTGTAACAGTAATGACCTAGTACTAAACCCAAAAAAAACTGACCTACTTTTATATACTCCAAGTGGAACAAAGCCTGACAGCAGTCTATTAATAAGAGCAGGCAGAAATACACTTAGTCAAAAAAATCACGTCAAGTTTCTGGGTCTACAAATGGACAAGCATCTATCATGGGAGGCACACGTCAATGATCTCTCATCCAGGCTTGCAACGAAGAACTTTATAATCAGGCGGTTAAGAGACAGTATTAACATAAACACTCTTAAAACATTCTACTATGGTTCTATAAATTCTATCTTATTGTATGGAATAATATGTTGGGGAAACTGTTCGGGAATAAACCAAATCTTTATTCATCAAAAAAGAATACTGAGAAGTATGCTAAAATTACCGTACAACACTCCATGTCGACCCTATTTTAAGCAGGAGGGTATTCTTACCATACCCTGCATGTATATTCTGGAATGTGTGTGTTATGTAAGGAGGAATATTAAAGATTATAAAACATGCGGAGATGTAAATAAATACACTACTAGGTCCGCCTCAAAACTATATGTAACAGCGCATAGAATAACACAAGTTGAAAAAGGACCTTTTATCTCATCGATTAAAATGTACAATCACTTGCCTGAGAATATAAAAAACGGAGGTAGCTTCAATCATTTTAAACGTCTAGTCAAACAGTTTCTAATTGAACATTGTTTCTATTCTGTCCGGGAATATAATGAATATTGTAATAATCTATGCGTATAATAGTCCATTTATTACCATTGTGATTGTCAAATACTGTTATTGTAAAATTTTACTTAATTTACGTAGTACAGGTACCAACCTAGGTACATTTTATTTACTCATTGACAATTCCTATACTTATGATTGTAAGTCTTATGGAAATAAAGTATTATTATATTATTATTATATTATTATAAGTATAATTATTTAAGTTAATAGTGAGATGAAATCATGTATCAGTTTTCACTACCTTCGAATCGCTATATTCGGCATTTACTTAAAAATAATCTTCTTCATCTTCTTCACTGCTATCACTGTTATATTGTGCATCGTCACTACAATCTAAGACTTGTTACTCTCACATTGTAAACAGCAAACATCACTACCAATCGTGGCAAAGTATAATTACACATCTAGAACCTTTCCACTTCCCAATAATATGTGCGAAAGAGTGGCTAACTTCTCATTATATGTCTTATGCAGTACAGATTAAATAAGAACATACTGCTTTGAAAAAACCAGGTCTTATATGAAATTGTATAAGTCTTCCAGATCCAGATAAGCAGTCGAGAACTAAAATATCGCAACTGCATGTGGCATGGTAGAGCCTTATCTAGATTATCCAAGCTTGTTCCAGAATGCCGCAAACGTTTGCGATACGATACGGTGTCTACTGTGTGGTGGAGCTGCATTTCCGTTGTCCATCTGTTACCACGAAGTCTTTCACGAAATTAATGTTTCAGTTGGGCGTTGCCGAATCAAAATACCCATTAAACACTATAATTTCTGTTAAACATAAAATTCTTTCTCATAGAATCTCGCACAAAATACACGGTAAGAGTTATAAAGTCATTTGACCTAAAACCATTTGAAATGTATTCGTTGGATCATTGCGAATCGAGTTCTTATGTGCAGTAGGTCCAAAAGTCCATAGATTCCTTGAAACATTCATATCTTATAGTGAGATTATGCGTCTTTCTGAACTCAAGCTGCAAGATATGGGGTTTATTAAAAATAAAAGAGTTTGCGATCAAATGACTTTGAAAGTATTGCTAGAGGTCAAAGCCAAGGTAATCACAAGGTAGCTTACTCATATTCCTACAACTTTTGCTCGGGTCAGTTCCTCTGAAATCTCTACACTGAGTTTCTATAGCCCTTGGGAGGTTAATAATCATTATTTGATCTTCAAGTGTCCGTAATTTGAAATCTATGGACTTTTTGGACCTACTGCACTCTTGTGCTGAATGGTCCAACGAATACATTTCAGCTGGTTTTAGCTCAAACGACTGTATAACTTTTACTGTGTATTTTGTGCGGGGACCTTTGTAAAATATCCAAAACAGATACCATGGCAGAATACTCTCTATTGAAATCTGGTCATACGCGTCGTACATCATGATCGCTAGTGGCGTGTAAATAGTCATGTTTTATATAAAATAAACATATGCTCTAATTAGAAGGAACATTACTTAAATGCATACACCAGTTTTATTTTAAAATGTTAGAAGGTATATTTATTAAGACTATTACGAAACAAGTAAGAGTTGCAGTAGGGCATTGCCGATTGTTAATGTCTGTTTGAACAATAAAGTATATTGGCTGTGTATTTAATCTCAATCGTAAACCATTAATCAAATGGACATTTGCAGTGCGCTACAACTGACTAACTTCTTGTTTTAAGTAGTGATTTGTTAGGCTTGTTTCACACCGGGCCAACTCAGCTGCCAGCGCCGATACAAGAGATCTTTGCACAGATCCCACTCACGGCAGGCCTTCGTTCAATTGCTTGTGTTTATTCAGTTTTTCTATAGACTACAAATGAAGCGCACATGGTCTTGTATAGACGCTTAAAGAAAAGAAGCAGGTGATTCATCCAATCAATATGTGAAGAGACGAAATGAAGGAATTCTTTGAACTTTTTGAGGAATTATCTTCAGATGCAACTCTTCCATGATTTTACTTGTTGAAAACTTCGATTCAAGAATTTCTAGTCTGGATACTGTCCTTACAAGCTACAGCGTTATCTCATAAACTGGTCGATCGTGTACTAACGTAATAAGAATTTCGATATCAACTTCTCCCATGCAAAATAGAACTAAATAATGTATTTATTTACACAATGAGCAGACTGTCTGAACACAACTGACAATGATCGACAGATGACACGGGAAGATGGGTACATTTCCATTGCCTCACATGCCCCAATACCTTCGCCGGCTTACCTTGCACGACACCGACACCCGGTCGTGGCAGTAGAAACTGCTGGCTTTCTATTGCAAAATCTGACTGTCGGGTATCGTATACTTTATCCCAAACTTATTGTCGGTATAAAAAATGTCGGGCTCTTTGTTCTTTACCGCACTATCAAAGGCGCCGACATTTTTTATACCCAGAATAAGCCTGAGGTAAACTATACACCTGATCACGATTTTTTGTCGGCCAAGTATGAGATGTGTCATGGTCGTGAACTTCTCTTCTCAACAATCGTGTACCAGACATGACATCGTTTACCCGACTGTCGGGTAAGTGTGAAACAGGCCTTAGAAGCTAGAAACGCGGTGTAATCTCACTTATCCTTTTACCTTTAGTTTCAATGTAAAAGGTTACATGTCATCGATGGCAAAAAAAATATTTAAAAATAAACATTACGTTGGTTTAATCTGTTTCTATTTTAATTCTATTACAATATTCCGTTATATACATATTTCTAAAGGTTGTAATTAACTCTAATAATCAAATCAAATAATAAATTAAACGTGCATGTCAATAGTTGAAGGTAAACCACTATATTAAATTTCATACATTTTAGTATGTTTCTCATGTACTTTGCAATTACGTATTTGATATTTATTTATATGTTGCTTCAGCTAGGCACTTGCTAAGTGAGTAGCCAAACAATGAGGTTTCATTATTGCATTAAACAATACATCATAGGCTATGAATTGAGATATTGTATCATTATTATTATTTTTTTGTTATTGTGGCAATAGCTTCATAAAAAGTGACAATGAAAAAATGTATAATTATTCGTGTCAGCATAGTTTCGTGAAATTAGCTTCAAATATTTAGCCATTGATTCATGTTAATTTGAATAAAGAAAATAAGGTTAACCTTGTTTCGTCAGCGGTAATATTACCATTAAACCTTAAAAAACATGTTATTATATGTAAGTATAGAGCAAAAACTTACGGCGGCGGCTCGAGAGCAACAGGTTGAGTTGGGGCTTTTAGTTTCATAATATGCCTGAATGACCACATTTGCTAAGTTTCAAAACTGTATCACTTATTTCTATCAAACGTCCAAAGGACCCCGCAAGCATCATATGAAAAAGAGGTTTCAGTTAAATTGGTTGAAATTTGTATGTTACAGCTCTTAACCTACCGATCAAAAGTCTCCATTGGCGCAATATCAAAAAGTTCATAGTTTTCAAGTTACGTTGACTTTAGAGCAATAATTCTGTATTCGAAGGGGTAAAAATGTTATTTGATATTTTTTGCCGTTTGCACTTGCATTACCCAAAGTGTACCACGTGGAGGTTGCAAAATCGGTCCAACACCTCTTTGGGGTGGCTTTCTTACTGTGAGTTCCCCTTGTCGCTCACTAATTTTGGTACGTCTAAATGCATGTATTTTATTCTCAAGGATCCAATATATCATCAATTTCTATGTTATTATATCTGTTGAGGGTATCATTAATATAGTTTAATAATGCGTCACTTGGGTAGTGAATATTTTGTTGATATCGCGCAAAACCCAAATACCACAATACGCTGGCTACGTGAGCACAACATCCTATTGTTCTTGCACAAGTCTTACAAGTGCAATAACATCCGAGAATGGGCTCTTCGTTTTCATCAAGTTCAGTCACATAAGATACCCGTAGCTGATGTCTCACTGCATATTACGGAATCGTGAGTAAGTTTTAATCTGTAGAAAATCTGGTTCTAAAACATGTTCGTCGAATTGGAATACTTCTGTTCTTTCTATATCAAGCTTATCTTGAATGTAAGCTGGAGCTAAACAACCTGGTAAACACCTATGTAAATAATCGAGGTCAAATCTAAGAAATTCTCTAGCATGATGTTCATTAAGTTGGTTCCATATAGCATCCCTTCTAAAGAGATTTTCGGCTTCAATTCGAGTTTGAACTATATTCACATCATTAATTCTTTGACGCAGTTATCTTGCTAATGGAACAGTAGCATCCTGCATTATTAACAATTCATAAAATCTATTAATTCTTGCGCCAGCTAATTTGTAAAAATCTGCGAGATGGAAAATATGAACTGTCGGAATGATACCAGAAAATAAACTGAAAATCGATTTAATGTGACCATTGCTCGCCTTTACGACCCACCTAGATTTCGTAACAATTCGCGATTCAAAAGCTTGCACTGTGTTAAGTTGGTGTTCTCCTCGCTCAAGAAATGTCGGCATTTTACAAATAATTCCGCTTTTTTGCAGTAAGGGTACAGTCAGTGTTGCCAACACTATTGTTTTTTCAGTAGATCTACTGCTCTTTGGTTTCTTTTTCTGTTTTTTTGTTCGAACTCTTAAATCTTTTTTTTTGCATATCATAATATCATATAGTTATCCCCCGCTTTTTCCCCGCTTCTTCGATTGAGACAGATATTCAATTTTGAGGAATATCACCGCTTCGCTTTTCAAAAGGTTGACCGAGGCGAATATTCAATTTTTAGGAATACGCCCCACCGCCCCCCCCCCGGTTCTTTAAAATTCTTAGCAATATATCCCCACGTTGAAACCACCGCACAATGCCATCTCTAACCCTTTGAAATTCTACTCTAAGAATAGCAGCATCATTGTTTCTTGAATCAACGAAGTATGGTCCGTGTATATCTAAAAAGTACCCATTAGGGGCTACTAATAGAACAGGTTTCACTAAATGTCGTCTTTTGTGCACGGAATAGAATTGTCTTAAAGCCCTGAAGTTACTTGGGTTTTCAATAAAGAGTCAGCAATAGCTTTAGCTTTTGGATTACCAATATCAGGATTATATAACTCATTTGCGAAAGGCGCTACATGCCTCGTAATAAAATTCTGTCTTGTAATGGCCCAACAAACATTTTTTGTTTTATAAGAGTAACCGTCCTATTACCGACACCGAGTTATATACATTCAAGTGATATAATGCAAGACTGGGAATAGTTCTGTTACTCCTATAAACCGCTTATAACGCTTAAATGGAGAATCATATAAAGGTAACAGGCACCAATATTTAGTCAGACTATACACCTCAAGGTTGCAGAACAGTAAGTAACAAAAACAGATCAGTAACTGCTATATCACTTTTTTATATAACCATTTTCCATAAATATTGGTGATAGAAATATATCCGTTACCACTAAAAAACTTGTTATTAACACCTCTCTCTCTCTCTCATTTATAATGTCTCATCTCTTTCCTAGAGATCCTATACCAACTGACACAAGAATCATGTGGTAATGAAATTAAATGATGTAGGTACCTACATGGCCATAGTGGAAATTTTGCACTGATAAAGGTGCGTGTTACTAAATTTACTTTTTAAATTGGCTCTGACATCCACAAAGATCAAATGTTAGTGCGAATAAATTATTATTGTAAAATATGACCCTTATACTTCGGAAAAAACTGTGGGCCTCTAAAATATTAAGCAATTAAAAAAAAAATTAAATAAAAAAAATACATGAAATTTTAATGACATATTTTTTTAGAAAATACTACAGAAATATGTTTTGCACATGCAATTATGACTAAATGCACTTCATTTGTTACGAAATTTTCAGTTTTTAATACACATTTTTTAATTTTAAATAATGATTGCCGTAAGATGGCTGCCAAACTTATGGCCGATATTTTATTATCAACAGTTAATGTATTTTAAGTAATGTAATATAACTTTAAGCTTTGTTATAAATATTGGCTACTTTAATATAACTGTTTGAAATATTACATATCTTTAAATTTTATTAGGCAACTCTTGGTAATCCTATAACACCATCAGTAGACAATTTTTTGCGATTAATTCGTGTAAATAATGGTGATTTGGCCTGCCATTGGCTGGAACAATTGTTGTTTAATTTTCAACCAATCACAGGCGTTTGCAGCAATATCTTAGGATCTCTCGGCAAAACATTTGACAAACGTTTATTAAAAATGTTACATAGTGCTCTTAAAGCGTGCTGCTTCTTTATATTAAACATATTTGCCCACATCCTTAATGCGTTACGCATCTTTTCATTTTTCTCATCGTCTGTTTCCAAATCATGCAACTGAGAAAACTCATCATCATCTTCTAGTTCAGCAAACCACTTATTTCTGTTTTCATAATGTTCAACAGTATTAACCTCTTCTTGTTCAGTAGTAAGCCGCTTTTTCTTACTTGTAACCTCCTCAGTGTCAACATTATCAACCATGATATTATTCTGTTTTTCAATGCCAAAAGAACGTTTTCTGTATATTGTCCACCAGAACGTTTGACTTCCAGTCCTGCAGTTCTTTCACTCTTTTCAGTTTCTTAAATTTCAAAGGCATAATTTTTTGGAACTGAATTCAAGAGGATTGAAAAGTTTTTTAAACTTTCCGGTGAAATGTATACTGCTGTATTTTATTTTCTTCCAATTTTGTAATGCCAAATTCATTATTAAACATTTTGTTTGCTCTTGTCAATTACTTTACAAAACATAACCTATAATAAACTAATAAGTTTTATAGTATCTACTGGCGCTCTTGAGTAGTATCGTTTTCTAGTTCCTCTAATTCACTATAGTCGCGTGATTTTGGCATTTTACCTCTAAAGAAAAAGGTACAGGGTCAATTGACTTCATTTTTGTTGCAAAGAGTTCAGAAAGGCATTTAGAAAAAACAGTACCATTTATTTTTTGGCGGAAATGTTTGGTTTAAATTTTGGGCCAATAATTGGCCAATATTAATGGCCAGTTTAATTAAGTTTATTGAAAATTTTGTTATCATACACAATATGCCATAGAATTAGACAAAAATGGTTACTCTGGAGTTTTTGGAGTCGCTGATCACCAATCTGAAGTCCAATTTGGGAAATTTGAAATGGCGGACCGGAAATCAGGTCATTTCTTGGCCTTGAAAATCTGTGCTCGGAGTTTTCGAGGTTGTTGATTACGAATCCGAGGTCTGATTTGGTAAATTCAAAATGGCGGACTGGAAGTAGAATCAATTTATCAAGAAAAACTCGTATCTTTTTCGTTCTTGAGCTTAAAATGAGTACTCGGAGGTTTCTAAGGTCGCTGATCATGAATCAAAGGTCTAATTTACGAAATTCAAAATAGCGGACCGGAATAACAGTCCTTGTCGTCGGAAAACTCGTATTCTTTCCTTCTTTGGGCTGAAAGTGGGAACTCGGGGGTTCTCGTTATCGCTGATAATGAATCTGATGTCCAATTAGGGAGAATTCAAAACGGCGGATCGGAAGTAGTATATTTTTTAGGAAGTACTCTTATTTTCAATACTTTCGGCCCAAAAAAGTAAAAAAATACAAGGTTTTCCGGAGGGATTGACTGTTCTTCCTGTCCGTTATTTTGAATTTCGTAAATTGGACCACTGATTCGTAATCAGCGACCTCAAAAACCCCCCGAGTACTCATTTTCAGCCCAAAGACGAAAAAATACGAATTTTTCCTGATAAATTGACTCTACTTTGGTCCACGATTTTAAATTTACCAAATCAGGCCTCGCATTCGTAATCAGCGACCTCGAAAACTCCCGGGTGTAGATTTTCAAGGTCAAGATATCCATTCTCATTTCTTATGGAAAATGGCCCGATTTTCGGTCCGCCATTTTGAATTTCCCAAATATGACTTCAGATTGGTGATTAGGGACCCTAAAAACCCCCATTTTCGTCCAATTTTATGGCATATTGTGCATGATAATAAATTTTTCAATTAATTTAATTAAATTGACCATTAATATTGGCCAATTATCGGAAAAAAATGAAACCAAACATTTCCGCCAAAAAATAAGAGGTACTGTTTTTTCTAAATGCCTTTCTGAACTCTTTGCAACGAAAATGAAGTCAATTGACCCGGTACCTTTTTTTTAGAGGTTTTCAGATTTTTCATGCTAAAATGACGCGACTACTATTAATTAACATATCACAATTCACACATATACGAGATTCATTTCCAATCTGAGCGGGGGGTTGTTCAGTCTTTCCCTGTGCTGGATAGCAATTTGGATTTTTTGTTCACTCTCTTGCGGAATTCGTCTTAAAGCACGAGCGGCGGTTGCAGTATTATATTACAAGAAAAACAATGAATATTTCTGCCAGCCATTATTAGTATGTATTTTTACGTACAAATAATGTAATAACAAAAAAATACTTTTTTATTTGCTATCAGTATAAATAGTAATTTATCAACAAATGCATGTAATTAGGTATAATGATTATCACTTATACTCATATTATAAAACACTACAGTTTTGCAGTGTGAAGTCACATTAGCAGTATTAATATAACGACAATGGTTTGTTGTTTTTGTAATTATCATGGAGAAAGATGACCAATGACCATACACTACTTATTTATGTGCTAACATGAAAGTCATTTAAGGTTCAAACCCAAACTGCGAGTAGTTCTTTTGACTGCAGATTTCCGTTACAACTATTCTAGTTGATACCATAAAAACCTATTGGATTTCTATAAATTATAATAAAAAATTAAATATTTTATGCACAATGTATCTGTCATATATGAATGCAGGCAATGACCAAATCATTCAGGGCTAAACTCAACCATTTTCACAGGTACAAGTAGTTTTTGAGCCATCTTCAATAATAATGTAATCTATATTATCTACATAGTTGTTTCTACAGCGTATGATTTTGCTTTTCGTTATGGCATAAAAGACACCCCGATGGTGAGAAGCAAGGGTAAATCATAATAAAATCGCCACCCCAAAGAGGTGTTGGACTGATTTTGCAACCTCCACGTGGTACACCTTGGGTAATGCAATGCAAACGGCAAAAAATATCAAATAACATTTTTACCCCTTCCAGTACAGAGTTATTGCTCTAAAGTCTACGTAACTCGAAAACTATGAACTTTTGGATATTGCACCAATGGAAACTTTTGATCGGCAGGTTAAGAGCTGTAACATACAAAATTTCAGCTAATTTAACTGAAACCACTTTTTCATTGTGGGTTCCATTTGTTTCTATTTGACTGAAGTCTTTTAACAAACCTCAATATAGATATTAGGTAATAAGTTCCAATTAACCAGGCGACGCGCGGCGACGGAGAAATTTTCTTTATAATTCTTAGTGATCTCTAGTCCTTTTGAAGGCAATTCTGTTTTTTCCAACATTATTTTTTAATTTTATTTTAATGTAACACATGCATTATTACCGTTTATTACTTCAATTAGATGGAGGTAATCGTTGAATAATGTGAAATTAATATTTTATCTAATTTTGACGTCCAAATTTTACCACGTTTTAAAAAATATCATAAATCTCTTATACCATCATTATCATGAAAAAATGATTATAAATGCAAATTTCTGAATTAAAATAAATAAAACATTCTCTCGGTGAATTAGTAATATTTAAATTAGTTTCTCGAAGATAAAATAACAATAACATTTACATTATTGTCCTATTTCTATGCTCCACTATTAACAGCCGATATTTCTGTAATAATTAATTGTTAGCTTCAAGCCACACTGTCTAGATTTCAGAACAGGTCTTGGCCTCAGGTCAACATCGGATCTCCGTATAAAACTGAAGATTACCACTGTATAAAATCAGTTATGATGCCACTTAAGTTAGCGGTATTGCTTTTCTCCATCACCGCATTCGTGTCCGCGAAAGTGTATGACCGCTGTGAGTTGGCTCGTGAATTGAAATATGTTTACCAATTCCCGGAACATGAAATACCAACATGGATTTGTATAATTGCACACGAGTCAATCTATGACACTGCAGCAATGAATCCAGGTAGTGGTGACCATGGCCTATTTCAAATATCTCAAATTTATTGGTGTTCTCCGCATAGTGTTGGATTTGGGTGCAATGCAATGTGTGCTTCTTTTAGAGATAATAACATCGCAGATGACGTTCAGTGTGCAAGAAAAATATTTAAAGAACACTCCAGGATATCTGGTGATGGTTTTACGGCATGGGCTGTTTATCCTCTTTACTGTAAAGGAGATATCAGTAGATACATTAATGGTTGTTTCGAAAATGAAATTGATAATAATGTGAGTTTTGGCGAGGAAGAATTGCCTAGCTATCCAATAACTGAAAAACCTTTGGATGAGGACGACGACGGTTACGATTTTCCACCATTGCCTAGCCCACCTAAGAAAACTTTAGATAACGTCGTTGAGGGCAATGACGACGTATACGAATTTCCACAGTTACCTACGACTGCCAATCTAACAAAAACTACTAGTCTACCAGAAAATGAATTATTAACAACAAAAAATACATTTGAAGAAAATATTCGAAACGCTGTGACTGTAAATGCTAAAAAGGAAGTAAACCAGTTTACCACCGAAGTTGATGTTCCAATTTCTTTGACCACTATGCCACCATTTTACATCAATTCTAATTCGCAATTAACTAGAAATCAAATTAGAAAATATTCTACAACATTCAGATCCTCTCCTACTCTCTTGGATACAGTTTCCGGATCATTTATAATGGATTCGACTACAAGAAAATCAAGCAATAATGACATATCGCCGTCAACAAAGCAGCAAGAGTTAATTACATCGAGTTTCTCAAGATCATCTATTTTTCATACAACTCCAAGGGCAAAACAAATTGGAATCAAACCATTTCCTCAAGTTATGTTTACCTTAAAACCTACTGTTAGCCCAGTAAGACCATTGAGGCTGCCTATTAATCGGCCATCAATTATCACACCTTCTGATTCTATGCCTTTGAATACTCTTATATCTTTAAATAACAGACCATTATTAAACTTATCTAGACCTACTTTACGTCCATTTTTTACGCAATCAACAACAAAATTTCCAAATGCGTCTTTTTCTGTTTTCTCAAAATCGTCACTTCTCCAAAGTCAAACTACGAAAGGAATTCATGAAACGATAGCATCAACAACTCCAAATTCACTAAAATCGCAGAAACAGATCTTTGCAAACTTGTCGTTGCCATCAAAAGCAAATTTTCTTCAGAGCACACCAAAACCACTGTCTTCTGCAGGGAAAACTACAGTAAAATTGTTTCATAATATGGATCTTTCTACAACCCTCGAACCAAAATTTAACTTTAAAAATTTTAAGCTTTATAACAGTGTTAAAAAGTTATCCACGTATAATACTTTGAAAACTAGTTCTACTTTAAAACCATTGCAAAATATTAACAATGGTAACAACTTAAAAAGGGAGGAGAAGAAATATTACAACGAATTCCCAGGTTATTTTTTCTCTAGAAGTGGAAATGGTTTCAAACTGATTCAAAAGCATTTAGTTTAAGGAGATAACAAAAGACTGATAGTATTAAGTGACAATTTGTGGTTACTGTTTATTTATTGCTTTTATGTCCTAATTTTAAGGAGCACCAGTACTCATGTCTTTCCCTCATTTACTTTATGCTGATCCTGAATATTTGTCAAGTGCGGTTGGACTGAAACCAAATGTTGACAAACATGGTACTTTCGTCATACTGGAACCGGTGAGTATATTTTATATTTTATAGCCAATGATATTTGTTAACTTTCGATAAAAAAGCAAATCGATATGTTAACATATTGTCTTAAAGTAGGTTTATTCAGGGAATTTATCTTGCGATTTTGGCGGCTACTTCACTCCTTAAAGTAAAGGTTATATTCATAACTGAAGGTATGTGAAGCCTGCTCAGACTATTTTAAAATTGTCAATGAAGTAAATTTGAAACCCTAGTTATGTTCAAATGCACAAATAGTGTCGTTAATATAGGCCTACTTCTAAAGCTGCTGCATCGTAATAAGCAATTTAGCAACAATTGCACTAATTGTACAAAAGACGTAATTATTACAATAATAGCACTATGCAGAAACAAATAATTAGATGTATTTATAAATGCTCCAAAATTGTCGAGAATAAAACATACTCCGAAAATTTCACCGAAAAACGCGATTGGTTTTTTAATAACTTCCTTAATTTTTAAGACATTTAATCGCTCTAAAAACCATTTTGTATTGGATTTCAAGGGCTACAAGGTCTGTAAAGTTGAATTTCCTTCAATCCTTCGTTTTTGAGATTTTTGAGTTTAAAAGGCTCGGGGAAGGTGGTCATCGCACTCAATTGCGAACTTAAAATGGTGATCTCAATTAATTTTCATAATAGAGAAATAAAAATAAAATCATTTTTTTGCAAAAAAAAATTAAATTTTTGTGCTCTTCCGTTTTTTACATATCTTCTTTAGTTTTGAATTATTGTAAAAAAAAATAAAATTTTAAAAAAGTTTCAAGTCATTTAAAAATCGAATCAAACTTTTCTTCAAACGTAGGTGTTCTAAACCATTCAAACTTCTTAGATCATATTGTTAGTACCTAAATAAAGTATATTGTAAATGGATTACGTCTAATTTCAATTCTTGCGGTTAAGCCATTCCGGCCATTGGTTTCGTTGCTGATTTTTTCTCCGAAAAACGAGACAACCATTTTATTTTCATCAAGTTCTTATGGTAGCTCTTACTAAAGCTCATTTTAAAGGTCTTTTCAAGTACTTTAAAAAAGGTCTGATAAGTTTTCCTCCAAGAATTCGTCGTCTTTCCGTTATTTAACGTTTAAAACTTCGAATTCAGTTTTCAACGAGCCATGACTCGGTTAGTATTACCTCTACAGAAAGAAAATAAAGCGTAGAATTCATCCCCCTATCGATCTATGTGGTTACTTTGAGTCTACTAATTTCCACTCCCGAGAAGGGGTGGCATTCACCCCCGGGGTAAAAGCACACATCGGTACTGTATAGCTTTTGTTTCTTGTGCTATTCCCTACTTACTGTTCAAATTTAATTTCAATCGGTTTTTTCCGAAAGAATTCTGAGCGAAAAACCGACAAACACGACTATAAATGATTTTTAAGTTCCTTAAATTATCCACATTTCATTTTCATAGTTTAAAATATTTTATTTTTTTTGGCTAACAGCTGTTTTACAATTCCTTTAAGAGAAATAAATTCCTCTAGGAGCCTATTTAAAGAATGCCAAACTCAACTTATTTTTGGTAGGTCTATCATCCCCTGAAAGCCTGGTACTGAATATTCTTTATCTAAACTTATTAATTTTTATATTAATATTTATAACAAACGTCTTAAAATTTTGTACAAAGTTCAAAAAATCATAGTTTTCTGTTGCATACTTTTCACCACCATAAAAGGCGAATCGGGAGAAAAGTGCCAAACTCTTTACATATAGACCAAGAGCCATAGAGTAAGAAAGAACAAAATGCGTGAACTTGAGGTAGAAAAGGTTGCTTTTTAGTGGCTAGATTTTGTGATTCTGAATAAGTATCTATAGTGTAGGCAAATTAGACGAAATTCGACCTAAACTTGAAAAAGTTTATAGATTTTGTTGCTAATTTGTTAACTTGCAAAATTGAGGAAAATTAAAGAAACAAAATAAATTTTAGATAACTAGACGAAAAATAACAACTTTTTCCTCTTGTAAAATTTTCTAAAAAATGCGTATTTTCCGAGATATGGTGGTTCGAATTTTTCCAAATAGGGGGAGGGGAATATAAAGTGACGAGAAAAAATCCCAAAAAAATTCTGGTGAATGTATTATATTATTAAAATACAACTTTTTTTTTCTTTATAATTTTTTCCTAAAGTGCATTCTGTCCAAGCTCTTCCGGAAAAACACGAACAAAGGACCCTTATCGGAAAATGACGTTTAAAAATTTGGAAAATCGGACGTATAGGATAAAATATTCTTTAAAATTTTGGTCTCTTGTAAATTTTTTGTAACGTGCATATTTTCCGAGTTTTCAACAGTTTATCAAGATCAAGAACGTGCTATTGATCGTGAAAAACTGTTGAAAACTCGGAAAATATGTACGTTATAAAAACTACAGGAGTCCAAGATTTTAAAGAATATCTTAACCTATGGGTCTGAATTTTTTCAGATTTTTAAATTTCGTGGTTTTCCGATAAGGGTCTTTTTTGCGTATTTAGGAAAAAGCCATAAAGGAATAAAAGTCTTGTATTTTAATAATACATCCACCAGAATTTTTTTCTCGTCACTTTTTAACCTCCCTCTTTTTGGAACAATTTGAACCGCCATATTTCGAAAAATACGCATTTTCTCTAAAATTTTACAGGAGTAAAAAGTTGTTATTTTTCGCCAAATTATCTAAAAATACATTTTGCTTTTTATTAATTTACCTCAAATTAGCAACAAAATCATTGTTTAAAACAATTGCAGGACAACAGCGGCAAATGTTTTTTTGCGGGGTTTTATCTAGACATCAATACCAACAGAATCCAGAAGGTTTCGTGAAAATCCATTAATTTTGTAAACTATTTCAAGTTTAGGTCGATTTTCGTCTAATTCGCCTACACTATTAAAGAGTTTTTGTGTTTCTGGACACTACGCCGCCAGAGGCGAGAAGGTTCTAGCTCCCTCCAAGATACACTTATGGGTAGTATACACCCCCGAAGGTTGGTACCTTCTTCCCAACTGACCCTGTATATTTCATGTTTCATATTAGTTTTTAATCGGTAATATGTCGAGCGCTATGTTTTAAATTTTTGTGTTACTTCTCCGGCAACCAGAATTTTCTGAGGAAAACTAGAGTCTTATATTCCAACAATATGTAAAGTATAATACAGTTAGATCCAAGTTCTTATATTTGACCCAAAATTACGTGAAAATGACAAAACTACGCCAACAATCTACTACAGGAATATGCCATACGAAAATAGTTTGTGCCTAAACAGCAAATAAATTATTAACAGCTGTACATATATAAATATCAGGTTTATTTGCATCCAATTAATATATTTTCCATGAAGGTTGTACTAAATTATATTCAGTTCATTGAACGCAAATTTCTGGAATCTGATAACGGCCATATTATATGATAATGAAATGACTAACAAATAAATTTGGTCAAAAGCACTGCTCTATTATAAAAACCGCTGCCTAAGGAATCACTACTTCCGCATCCAGATTTTTCATCCAAGTCACTTTAAAGGAAACATCTTGACTAGATTTGCACTCTAGTATTTGGATATTATTGGTCATAGAATTTAAATAATATTTGGAGCAGATGTCATAGAAAAGTTTGAGGCGTTGGTTTCTACCATATACGTTAAAAATTAAGTTTTTAGTTTACCCTACTTATTTTCGCCTATTCACAACCTACCACGTCTCACCCCTTCAATGGAATCATCTCAATCAGATGTCATTACACTACATACGTGTAGTTTTCAAGTAAATATCTCAATTTTATGTTATCAAATCCATTAATAATGGAGCGGAGATGGTGGTGTTTGAAAAATATTAGAAAGAAATCTGAGGGGCTTTGGTTTCTAGCATATACATCAAATCCCACATTTCTGTACTCTTACCAGCTTGATTTACTTATTTTCCTCTAATTACTCCTATTTAACCCTCAACCCTTCAACGGAATCACCTCAAAATATAATTTGGTTCCAGATGTCGTTATAATACATACGTGTCCCAAATTTCAAGTGAATATCTCAATTTCATTTTATCAGCCCCTTTAATAATGGAATTAAGGGTGGTGGGGGGTTGAAAAATATTACTAAAAAATTTGAGGCCTTGGCTTCTAGGACATGTACCGAATTTCAAGTTTCTGTACTCTTAGTAGATTTTTCCCTATTTACCAATTACCCCCACTCGTTCAACGCAATCATGTCAAAATATAATCTAAGATATCGTTATACGTGTAACAAATTTCAAGTGAAAATCTAAATTTAATTTTATCAACGCTTTTAATAAGGGGCGAAAGGGTGGTGGAGGGATGGAAAATGTTATAAAAAAACCTGAGGCCATCACTTCTAGTATATACACCAAATCCCAAATTTCTATACTCTTACCAGCTTGCTTTACTTATTTTCCCCTATCTACCACTATTTAACCTCCAACCCTTCAACGGAATCATCTCAAAATATAATCTAGTTCCAGATGTCGTTATAATACATACGTGTACCAAATTTCAACTGAATATTTCAATTTTCTTTTATCAATCCTTTTAATAACGGGGGGTTGAAAAATATTATAAAAAAATCTGAGGCCTTGGCTTCTAGTACATGCACTGAATGTCAAGTTTCTATACTCATACCAGCTGATTTACTTATTTTCCCCTATTTAACCCTATTTAACTCCCAACCCTTCAACGGAAGCTTCTCAAAATATAATCCAGTTCCAGATATCGTTATAATACATAGTGTACCAAATTTCAAGTGAATATTACAATTTTATTTTATCAACCCCTTCAATAATGGAGTAGGGGTGGTGGGGGTTGAAACATATTATAAATAATCTGAGACCTTGGCTTCTAGTACATACACCGAGTTTCAAGTTTCTGTACTCTTACCAGCTTGCTTTACTTTTCCCCCCTATTTATCCCTATTCGACCCCCAACACTTCAACGAAATCGTCTCAAAATATGATCTAGTTCCAGATGTCGTTATAATACATACGTGTACCAAATTTCAAATGAATATCTCAATTCTATTTTATCAACCCCTCTAATAAATGGAGTAGTGGCGGTGGGATGGGGGCTTGAAAAATATTATAAAAAAAGTTTTTAGCTTCTAGTACATACACCGAATATCTAGTTTCTGTACTCTTACCAACTTGCTTTACTTATATTCCTCTATTTACCCCTATTTAACCCTCAACCCTTCAACGGAATCATCTCAAAATATAATCTAGTTCCAGATGTCGTTATAGTACATACGTGTACCTTCAAATGAATATCTCAATTTTATTTTATCAACCTCTTTAATAATGGAGTAGGGGTGGTGGGAGGGTTAAAGAATATAAAAAAAATGAGGCTTTTTCTTCTAGTATACACATCGAATTTGAAGTTTCTGTATTCGTACTAGCTTGCTTTACTTATTTTCCCCTATTAACCCCTATTTAACCCCCAACCCTTCAACGGAATCATCTCAAAATATAGTCCAGTTAGAGAAGCCGTTATAATACATACGTGTACCAAATTTCAAATGAGTATCCCAATTTTATTTTATCAACCCCTTTAATAATGGACTAGGGGTAGTGGGGGGTTGAAAAATATAATAAAAAATTTGAGGCCTTGGCTTGTAGTACATATATCAAATTTCAAGTTTCTGTACTCTTACCAGCTTGCTTTACACAGTTCCCCATATTTACCCCTATTTACTCCCCAACACTTCACCGGATATATTAAAAAAACAATCCAGTTTCAGATCTTGTTATAATATAAACGTGTACAAAATTTCAAGTCAATGTCTTAAACCGTTCCGGAGAAAGCGTGCGGACAAAAAAAGTTACAGACAGACCGATAGACCGACAGACCGATAGGCCGACAGACCGACAGAACATTTTTTTTGCTCAAATTTAAAATCCCGACGTTTCGTGACATTCTAAACCTATTTCAAGAATAAAAAATTAGAATTTTTTTTTACGATTACTATACTTCCAATCCACTACGTGGATGTGGAAGTAAAATTGGGTGAGAATTGCAAAAAATATAACGTAAGTATTTATATGTTCGATATATTTCATCGTATCGAATATAACCTTTGAAAGAGATATTTCATATACTGGGAAATTTTTGAAAAATAACTGAAATCGATATCACGCACTCTATGACAAAATCCTAGTATTATGTAATTTCATTTAAATTAATTCAATACTAAAAGCACTTGAACTTTAGCACACATTTAATAATATACATACAGAAGTTCTATGATTTTGATGATAGCATTTACCTACGTTTAATTTCTTATCGACAATATTCTGTTGTGAAATGATAATATTCATCTATTTGTGTTGTATATATTTTAAACAAAAAAAAAAACACAAAAATAGTATGAACTACTTTTAGTTGATGAGAAATAATGTTATCAAAAACAAATTTGTTATAAAAATAAAAATATATTGTGTGATTGTGTACCGTTATATGTACATGGTGATCAATTTAGGACACGTTATTTTCGGTTGTTAAAAATTAGAAATTAAAATTTTCTCATTTTAATTTCTATTTTTTTTGTTTTATTATTGTAGATTATTACCTTTGTTTTATTATTATTGTAGATTCATGAAAACATTATATTCAAAGGGCATCAGTGAATATCTGGAATTAATTGTTTTTATAAAAATCAGGTACTGGGTTCCACCTAGAATTTACCCAGCGGGTACTTATTTCATTGCCACCCATGTATTATTTTGTTGAACACACTATATATTTTTATACAGGGTGTCCCAGAATTGAGTTCCCCGACGAGAACCTGTGACTCCTGAGTTCATATTGGGCCCATATAACCCAACTTACCTTAGTCCAAAAATGCATCTCTGAGGAAGTATATCCTCTTAAAGTGAAGCAGAAAAACATTTTTCCAATAATTTCAGTTACATCGAAGATGAAATTTTCGAATTTTGATGGGAACTTGATAACAACAATATGTCTTTTGTTTCTCAAATGCGACAGGTTTCCTATTTCACAAGCACCTATAACCTACAGAGAAAAATAGTAACGATAATTCTTGATTCTTGGTTGATATTACACAAAATTTTAAAAGTAAAACAAGTGGACATCATGTGGAGCATTTGTTATTAATGTTTTTTTAAATAAACTATTTGTCTGTTATTGTAGAATTGTAAATAAATGTTAAATACAAATAGAGGAAAAAACGATAATTTCTTGTAATTTGATTAATATTACAAAAAGTTTTAAAAGTACCTTTTCTGCAGCCCTTTCAATGCCCTAAGAATGTTCAAGTATTCCGTAATTTTACAGGGTGATTAAAAAAATATAGCCAGTCAAATATTAACCATCATCTAAAAAAAATTAGAAACAAAAGATATTTGGTTGTTATCGAGTTTACATAAAGTACTTATAGAGATACAGCTCCAATCAAAATTTGAAAATTTTGTCTTCAACATAACGGAAATTATTGGATAAAAATGTTTTTTTCTGTATCACCTTAAGAGGATGTACTTCCTTGGGGATGCATTTGTGAACAAACGTAAGTTGAGTTACATGGGCCCAATATGAACCCAGGAGTCACAGGTTTCCGTCCGGGAACTCAATTCTGGGATATCATGTATATTTGAACAAAGCTCGAAATTTTATTTTTTTAAAGATACCTGTCTCATCTGGTCTAGATATTAAAAATATTCCAAAATTTCATACCTAATTTAAAATACTTTAAAATAACTTTTTCCAATTTTTGTTTCTGCCACACTACCATTTAAACAATATTTGAAAATAATGTTCAAAGAGGGGGTTTTAAATTAGCCCAGGCGGTGTAGCTAATTTTGTCTATATAAATGTCAAACATGTTTGGAAGTAGATGGTTTATTTTCTTATGAGTTTTCTTATGTGTAATTAACTGGACGTATCTATAAAATGTATGTTTTCTAAAGATCAATAAATTTATTATTATTATTATTATTATTAATATCATCTAAAGTTTGCATGAGTTCCAGATCAGCAACATTAAAAAAAAATACGAAACTTTTTTTTTCGGTATTTTTTCAAAATTTTTAACATGAGTCTATGTATGGGAAAATAAAAAATATTTTCAGAATGAGCATACATAAGGAAAAAAGTCTACAAAATTTGTTAATAAAGTCAGGTTTTCCGCAAGGGCCCATTGAAGTAGAAGTAGTGGAGCAAGCGAGGTGCGAATATGCGTCGTGCTATATTCGCAAAATATTACCCCAGGTACGAAATATATTATGAAAATTGCATTACAGTCCATTAAAATGTTGCATTGAACTTGCATTATGGGTAGGACAAGATTTTTTTCTATTGATGTGTGGGGGGGGGGGTCAGTGTGAGTATAAACCTTGGTTTTTGGGGTTAAAATCCCCCCATTTGGCCGCCATCTTGAAAAAGGGGTTGTAGACAGTTTCTCCGCGATATCTTGAGAATCGTAAGTCTTACAAAAATTATTCTAAGACTTTTGTTGTAGGGAATTGAATTTTCTACAATCTTGGTCTTGATACTTCTTAACGTAAAATTGAAAATGGAAAAGTCATAAATAAAATACACTAAAATTTTCAAGAGAAATACCATTTCCCACACAGCACATGACATCCCTAGGATATCCTCATTTGGTCCCGCATATCCCAATCGAGGACAACATTCCTCAGGACATCCTTAGGATATTCCAATAAAATACATACAACCTGAGAATATCCCAAATGGAGATATCCTAGGCAAATCCTGGCAGGATGTCCTAGTAATATCCTGAAAAGATATTATAGGTATTATTATTTAGGAGATTTCAACAACAAAAATAATGAAAAGTATATATATATATATATATATATATATTATTTTGAGGCTATTTATTTATAGTGTCTTTTATTGGTTTGTAAAATTTGCTTCTAAAAACTTATTTGTTTGTTCTATTTGATAATCCCCTCCACTACAAATAATTAATAATTCATTAAAAATGTATAAAAAATGTATATCTTATTTAAATAGCAGTTATTCTTAATTTGGTTTTAATACATTTACTGTGTTTTGAATTAGCCGCCTTTTTGTTACAAGTCGAAAGTTCTAAGAAATCCGCCGGGCGTCAATGTCTTTTCCACTTTCATTTTAAAGCCCTTTCAATAAGATTACGTTAAATGTTTCATAAATATAATGCTGCTATGTTATATATTTGTATTTATTATATTATCTAAAAGGGGAAAATGTGATTGGTTATTGTCCGCAGATGTTATTGTCAGATACGTAATCCTTTATATTTTTCCGGGTGAATAGAATTTTTTTAAAATTCATGCTAACTTTTCAGCACGCTGATTTTTTAAAGTTGTACATATCCCTCATAACTTCTAACCACCCTAAACTCTGTTGATTTTGATAATACCAAAAAAGGCGAGAGATCATTTTTACGTAATATTTCATGCTTTTACAATTTTTGTCTGAAACCTTTTTACTGTCTTTTATACATTTTGAGAAATTTTGAAAACACACTTATACTTTTTTTTCACCCCTTCTCGGAATTGAAAAAAAAATTCTTTCATTAATCGTGTTCAAATAGTTTAAAGTAACATATCAAAAATTCAAATATTTACCTTAAAATTTTGATTTGTCGACCTATTTCATTGGACTATATATAACCTTTATCTATTAGTTCGGTAAATTTACTTTTAAAGCGATATAAGCCAATTGATAGATACAAATATGTGTATGGACTTGTACATATATGTATCACATTTTTATTAGTCATTTTACCTCTGCCATTATATAAACTTGTATTCCTTTGTCTTCGCTTATTGGCTCAGTTTAAAAGTAATGATCTTATAAAATAATATGTATTTTTTGCTGTCTTTAGAAATATCAAACAAACCCTAAAAGTACTGAGGATATCCTATATAAAGTCCAATCAATGTCCTCAGGTTGTTCATAGTAAAGCCCAGGCATAACCCATATAAGAGCTGATGATGTCCTGTACACACCCATACTGATGTCCTGAGGACGTCATCAGCAAAGCCCGAACTGTCCCATTTGGATATCCTACGGACATCCTAAGGTGATAATGGGATCTTCCCAGGATATCCCATATGTCCTGAAAAGTTCTCCCCAGTATGTTCTGAGGATGTCCTTGTGCTGTATGAGAATTAAGGGTTATGACTATTTTTTTATTGATTTTATTGAACGTACACATCAAATGTGTTCGCATTTTATTGGGAACAGTTTTCTCTACTCATTTTTTAAATTTCTTTTCTTTGGAGGGATGTTAGCAAAAGACGCTGCAAAAGGATCATACCAAGTGCTCCATTCAAAACACGTGAAAGGGTGCACGAAAGAACACCGGTCTGAAACTACGTTTTCTGTACCTTTTTGGGTCGCGGATTACGACAATTGGGGTTTCGCAATCCTAAAAGTTGGGGAACACGTTTAAGAACGCTAAAAACACCCCTTTTAGAGGGGTTTCCCGATAATTTCAATAAGGATCAAAAAGGATCCTATGAAATTTCACTATTAATTTGCATAGGTGGTTGATCTGTACCAAATACAGCCAAATTATATGATTAGGGATAATCAGAGAGGGTTAAGACCACTCCTATTTGGTAAATTGATAAACAATATTTTTTCCTCTATTTTTTAATTCTTTGGTTGAATGGGCATTGCCGAGAAAAAGTAAATAATTCTCAAGCCTTAAGGGGTAAAGCCACACCTTTATCTGGTAAATTGATAAAAAATATTTATTTACTTTAAGCTTCAAATTTGGATACAATATAGGATACATTAGGCAAAAATAAAATATTGTCACCTTTTAAATGAAGCGGTAGGAGGGGCTAGTTTTGCCCCCTTAAGGGTTGAGAATAATTAACTTTTGCCCACCAATACCCATTCAACCAAATTAGAAGGATCTGATTATCCCCAATCATATAATTTCGCTATATTTGGTATGAATCAACCATGTTTGCAAATTAATATTAAAAAAGGGAATTTCATAAGATTCTTTTTGATTTTTATTGAAATTATCGCGAAAACCCCCTAAATGGGGTTTTTTGGCGTTTATAGGGGTATTCTCTAACTTTTAGGATTGCGGGAGCCCGATTTTCGAAATCAGCGACCCAAAAACGTATGGTCAAAGTAGTTTCAGACCGGTGTTTTTTCGTGCACCCTTTCGCGCGTTTCGATGGAGTTCTTGGATTGATCCCTTTGCAGCGTCGTAACACCTCTCCAAAGAAAAGAAATTAAAAAATGAACTAGAGAAGATTGTTTACAATAAGATAATCTACAAAAAACATCTGATATGTTTTTTCAATAAAATCAATAAAAAAATAGTTATAACTCTAATATTTTTCTTGAAAATTTTAGTCTATTTTTAATTATAATGTTGCCATTTTAAATTTGAAGATTTAGCTGGTATCTTTTACTCTATAACTGAATTTGTTTTATGTATCTAAGTATTTTTTTTCTCCGAGTTCCGATAACATGTATATAAATTTTTTCCACAAATTCTGAAATTACGAAATTATTATAATTTCAGAAGTAATGCTATGTAAACTATATTAACTAAAGCAAATGTAACTTGAGTAAGGTTCAAACTGACACATTTCTCGAAAGTTTCCCGTAGACCAAAGAAAAGTCCGAACGCTTCCTACGGATTATAATACAATATAGAAAGATGAGGTCATCTTCAAAATATGTATATATTGATGATTTGCTTCTGTATATTAGCCTTATATTAATATACAATTATATGCATAAGAAGGTTGAGACTTCCAACTTTAAAATGATTCCTTAGTTTTTTAATTTGTATACATTTTGTTTGTGTAAGTAAGGGGTTTTTCACGCACCAAGTACTGCAAAACGTGTCTTCGGGAGCGGACAACCTCCAATATCTTCACTTCACTAATTCTTTACTGAAAATCCGTGACGTTAGGCAAAATATTTGTAGATACATTTTTTGTGTAAAAATGTAGGCTCTTTCTAAAACTGTTTTTTATTTTCTCCTACCTTGACTCATTTTCGAAATTATGGGAAAATACCTGGAAAACTAAGTTTTTGATTTTTTTTATGTTGCCGGTCTAAAAATCATGCAAACTTTACGTGATGCTATTGATTACCGTCCAAAGATCTCATCAAAAAAATTATCCACCTCCGATTTGTTCAGAGGTAAATAATATATGACTGGGCTATATTTAAATTCCTATATTGTTGTTTTCATAAAACTTATAATGCAAAATAAAGGTGTAAATGCAGTATTAAATAATAAAAAAATATTTATTTTAATAAGACATATTGATTAAAATACTCTAACGAACCGAGCTACTCTAACTATATGACCTAGGTTTTCGACAAGAACACGTATGTTTTTTTTAAGACTCCTAGAAACTATAAACCTCTCAAATTATCAAGTCTATCGACATTCACTTCGACGAAGATAACATAAGGGCATATTCTAAATTTTAGGTTGGGTGCGGTAATATACAGAGTGTCCCATAAGTAATGGTACACAGAGCAACAACAGATTTCTTACGTAAACGTAATGCGATTCAAACAAACTTACCTTAGTTCAAAAGTTAATACTTACCGATATAATAACAGGATATCAAAGTGAATTTTCTTTTTTAATTTTTTTTAAATAACTTCTAAAAAATTTAAATATTTTAATAAAATGGTTACCGGGGGCTTTTGAAGTAAGGAATTCAAATCTATTCATAGTATTATTTATGTGTTATGTGTTAGGCCTCCTAGGGGCTGGAGACTGATACGCTCATGAGAAATAGTGGAAGTAAGTAGCAATGGTTAGGCAACTGTAACTGCAGTACCATAAAAGATTGTAGTGTGCACCATCTCTGAGACACTGGAAGTACGTTTTCTGGAAGCTTGTATATGGGTCTATATTTCTACAATGTTCAATACTTTACTAAAAGGTTATGCTAGATGGTTCTAGAGGCAATTTGTAGAGTATATAAGGCAAGATCATATACATATTAACTATATACTATGAGTTTCGTTCGTAACTTGACGCCAAGGAAAGCCTGTCTCTCTATCCTTTAAGAGGACTTTGGGTATGGTGCGCATGCCTTAGTGACGCGAGATTGTGACCGTTCAACTGAATATAGAAGGTAAATGGTCACAATCTAATCGAAGAAATTGGCCACATGGCCACTGACCTATTACAAAAGCGCGATGTGTCGTCGGAGCGTGCGCGTTGGATCCAAAGTCCTCCATAGACATGGAAAACTATCTCCTTCTCTAGCCTCAATTCCGTACATAGTGGCTTATAGCGTGTTACCAGTATATAGTTAATACGTATATGGGCAAGATGCACGGCGGGAAAAGGAAGTTTTAATAAAGAGCAAGGTAAGAAAATACGAAGTCAAGATAAAGTGGAAATATCAAGTAACAGACATTGTTGAGATAACATATCTATATGTGATTTGAATCACATATTCTTTGGGTTTGGAAATCATACTATAGGAATTCATCGGTTTCTTACGAATATTGCAGGCTTATCGTTAATGCTCCCAACAAATATATCAAACATGGTAGCTCTAATTAATGGAAACCCGTCACTAGGTAAAATTGTACTGAACTTCCCATATTTGATAAGAGTAAACTATAGATTGGCGCAGGTTTAGAGTTGTATACTATTGTTTAACCCTATGTTGTGAACATCTACCAATTCTAAATTTTTGTCTTTATATAAAGTCGCCTTATAAGACTTCTGGGCGTGAAGAGTGTGTCCTTGCTCATCCCTTGGTTGTTTCTCTTCTTTTTACTTCCACATCCACGTAGTGGATTGGAAGTATAGTAATCGCAAAAAAATTTTCAAAAATTTTTATTCGTGAAATAGGTTTAGAATGTCATGAAACGTCGAGATTTTAAATTTGAGCGAAAAAAAATTTTCTGTCTGTCTGTCGGTCTGTCTGTCGGTCTGTCTGTCTGTACCTTTTTTTGTCCGCGCGCTTTCTCCGGAACGGTTTAAGATATTGACCTGAAATTTTGTACACGTATATATTATAACGAGATCCGGAACTGGATTGTTTTTTGAGGAAATCCGGTGAAGGGTTGGGGGTTAAATAGGGGTAAATAGGGGGAAATAAGTAAAGCAAGCTTGTAAGAGTACAGAAACTTGAAATTCGGTGTATGTACTAGAAGTTAAGGCCTCAGATTTTTTTATAATTTTCAACCCCCCACCACCCCTACCCCATTAAAGGGGTTGATAAAATAAAGTTGAGATATTCATTTGAAATTTCGTACACGTATGTATTATAACGATGTCTAGAATTAGATTATATTTTGGGATGATTCCGTTGAAGGGTTGGGGGTTAATTTGGGGTAAATAGAGGAATATAAGTAAAACAAGTTGGTAAGAGTACAGAAACTTGAAATTCGGTGTATGTACTAGAAGCCAAAGCGTCAGATTTTTTAATAATATTTTTCAACCCCCACCACCCCTACTCCAATTTGAAAAGGGTTGATAAAATAAAATTGAGATATTCATTTGAAATTTTCTACACATATGTATTATAATGACATCTGGAACTAGATTATATTTTGAGATAATTCCGTTGAAGGGTTGGGGGTTAAATAGGGGTAAATAGGGGAAAATAAATAAAGCAAGCTGGTAAGACTACAGAAACTTGAAATTCGGTGTATGTACTAGAAGCCAAGGTCTCAGATTATTTATAATATTTTTCAACCCCCACCACCCCTACTTCATTATTAAAAGGGTTGATAAAATAAAATCGAGATATTCATTTGAAATTTGGTACACGTATGAATTATAACGACATCTGGAACTAGATTACACTTTGAGATGATTCCGTTGAAGGGTTGGGGGTTATTTAGGGGTCAATAGGGGGAAATAAGTAAAGCAAGCTGGTATGAGTACAGAAACTTGAAATTCGGTGTATGTACAAGAAGTTAAGGCCTCAGATTTTTTTATAATATTTTTCAACCCCCCCACCACCCCTACCCCATTAATGGGGTTGATAAAATAAAGTTGAGATATTCATTTGAAATTTCGTACACGTATGTATTATAACGACGTCTGGAATTAGTTTATATTTTGAGATGATTCCGTTGAAGGGTTGGGGGTTAATTTGGGGTAAATAGAGGAATATAAGTAAAACGTTGGTAAGACTACAGAAACTTGAAATTCGGTGTATGTACTAGAAGCCACAGCGTCAGATTTTCTTATAATATTTTTCAACCCAACCACCCCTACTCCAATATGAAAAGGGTTGATAAAATAAAATTGAGATATTCCTTTGAAATTTGGTACACGTATGTATTATAACGACGTCTGAAACTAGATCATAATTTGAGATGATGCCGTTGAAGGGTTGGGGGTTAAATAGGGGCAAATAGGGGAAAATAAGTAAAGCAAGCTGGTAAGACTACAGAAATTTGGGATTCGGTGTATATACTAGAAACCAAGGCCTCAGATTTCTTTCTAATATATTTCAAATTCTACCACCTCCGCTTCATTATTAATGGGATTGATAACATCAAATTGAGATACTCACTTGAAAGTTAGTACACGTAGTATGTATTGTAGTGACATCTGCTTGAGATGACTCCATTGAGGTGGTAGGTTGTAAATAGTGGAAAATAAGTACGGTAAACTAGAAACTTCATTTTTAACGTATATGGTAGAAACCAACTCCTCAAACTTTTCTATGACATCTACCCCAAATATTATTATAATTCAATGACCAATAATTTCCACATACTAGAGTGCAAATATAGTCAAGGTGTTTCCTTTAAAGTGACTTGGACGAATAATCTGGATGTGGAAGTAGTGATTCCTTAGGCAGCGGTTTTTTCGATTAGGTTAGAATAGACAGTGACTGTCGCAATACCTACAATTTGTCGTGGCTATACGGGCTACGTTCCCAAAGCCATTTCCTTAGGGGAAGAAAACATTGTTGAAGGTTACTTTATTCAGTAAAAGTGTATCTTAGTTAAAGAAAGTATTGTTAAGTTTCCAGTAAGTTATTAAATAAAGTGTGTTAGTGTTTATCTCTGGTTGCAATTTTAGGAGCCCACGGATTTACAGGAGGGTGATTCCCTAGGGGTGGAAACACGTGACATATGTTATAATGTTATTTACATAGAGCGTTACCTACGGCATTTTACGCGTCTCTAAGGCGTCATAACTTTTTTGTTCTTTTTTCTTAAATAAAAATACTTCTTTTCTATTTTTTCACGTAAAAAGTTATGCCTTCAAAACGTCACTACAAGTAACCGTTTTCGAACTATTTCATTTTGAAGTATTCAAGGCACCATTTTGAAATAAAAAAATATGTTTTTGTTTGATTCACAGAATAATTGATAGTGAAGCAGATAGTATGAAATTCAAATAAATTTTAAAAAATGTTTATAAATCATTAAATTCCAACACTAGCCAAACAAGTAGGAAAGACAATGACTTAAAAATAAACGGATGTATTTAAGAATAGATGATTTATTTTAATACAAATTTTGGTTTAAAAATACAATCATTAATAATAAAAGTTATCTGTCTTCAGAAACAAATGTTAATGTGTTTTCCATTTACGTCGATACATTTTGCGGCTCGTTTAGCAAATGATCGCATGTTTTTGTTTTGAAATGATTCCATGGCATTTCCTATTTTCTGCCACAATTCTTCTCGAGTATTTAGTGTGTCTTCATACACGACATGAGATTTAATGTACCGCATACGCAAAAATACAAAGGATATAAATCGATTACCCACGCAGGTCTAGGCATTTGGCTTCCAAGACCTCTCCAATGATTAAGAAAATGAGTATTTAAGTAGTTTCTGACCGGGAAGGCAAAATGCATTGAAGCGCCATGTATGAAAAATATATTGCATTTTAAATTCAATGGTAACTCATTAAAAAAATGGACTAGTTGAGTTTGGAGAAAATTTAAGTTTAATTCATACTTTCCCAAAGTATTGTTATCAATAATTTCACATAAAATGTTAATTTTAAATGCATGTTGATATAGGCGTTCGGTTACTAAGTGCGGATTTTCGATGTCCTAGGCATGTTTGTTTTGAAAGTTAAATACACCTCTGCGAGCAAACCCTAAGAGAGGGGTGGTGGGGGGCTGTTTTTCCCCGGGATCGGAGTTTTTGAAGGGGCCCGGATTCCACCCGAATGTCAGAAATATAGGAAAAGTTGGAGATGCATATGCAAATTCTGATTAGAAATCTTAAAAATTATATCAAAATGCGGTGGGTAAGGGTCCGTATGTTACTACCCCCGGGACGCAAATTCGTATGTAGCGTATGTTATGGCTGAGTCGAAAGTACCCGAATATTTGGGCATATGGAGCGTATTGAAACAATTATAAGCAAACAAATAATAATTCATTTTTAAATATGGAGCGTGTGTAACCGTAACATATGAGCAATAGTGCGCCCTCGTTATGAGGCTCCTTAGAACTGTTTAAAACGACATATTAATTTGGTATTTTAAGTTTTAGCATTGAGAAGGGCTAGGAGCATTTGCCGTTTTCGCAATTTATTTTCAATTATAAAAACGGCGCAAATATTCCTTCATCTTCTCGGACACCATCTACTGACTTTCAACGGACGATTTTGACCTACCTCAAACAACAGATCGTGCATTATCGGTTATTTCCAATTCTGCCATAGCATATGCTCAATACCCCAGATAGCATTTATTATTCCACGAATGTACATTTTGCATTCCTAATGTTCTAATTGCATACTGTACTAGCCATGTATGTTCCCCCAACATTCTCATATAAATAATATTTTCATATACAATATGAATATACAGACGATATGGATCGAACATACACAAAAGTTTATGTTCATAGTCGCATGTACTATGTATATATGTCAGGGAATGTTCTTCGTATATGTGTTCATGTACCTCGTATAAACGTTCATCGATGATTTTATCTGTATGATAGAGACGTGTACATTTTGTAGAAATATTTGGATCGCATGAACTAATAAAAATAAAACTGCATCACAACTGATGAGACTACCTATTGCTACTTTTATATAGTATCTACTTTAAATTTAATTATAATAAAAATAAATAAATGCTTCTCTATCCAGATTTGATTTAAGTACATTTATAATCATTCCCTGTCCAGTGGTAAATAACATCCATTTTATAAATTTTAAATCGTTGGCAAAATTGTAGATGTGAAATATGATTTAAATTTTGAATTCAAACTAGGCTTGTGATCGCGCGCCACGGTCCCTAGGTTAGTGCGCATGCTCAATATTCTCATTCCATTCCGCTCAACGAAGTGAAGGTTCCCTTCCACTTCGTTGATTCCGCTAGGCCTCTGCTGTCAAAATGTCAAATGTCGATTTCAATTTGTTTATGGTTTGTGTTTTGTTTGCCTATGATTATTACTACATACTTAATTGCATTGCAGTAAGTATTTTACAATAATTATGTACAATAATACAACTACCACATAGTTTAAGGTCCCCTTTATTGTCATTTGCAGATATTTTAATTTATGTTTAGACACTAAAGTTGAATGTACTTACACTTACCTATCACTTTGTACTTTTATCAAAGATTAGGTCTAATCTTTGCTTTTATTGTAATACGAATAATGATGTTTGTAGGCATCGATTTTTGGGGAAAAAACGGAGGTGGTTTAATTCGAAGTGACTCGTTCCACGAATGGTGGTCACCATTTCAACGGAAACAATTTGATAAATCATTGAAAAACAAGAGAGATCCCATATGAAGCGTGGACACTATAAATCTTGTTTTCAAGAAGGTAGGTTCGATCTATTTCAATATTAAGGAGCTTTTATTTATGTAAATCACAACCATCGGTCTTGATTGCAACATATAAGTTGTCATATTTGTACTAATTTGCTTTATACCTATTATAGAAGATTATAAGCTGCAGTTAAATTGAAAAGAGCAGAACTCACATCGGATATACAGAGTGAACAAAAACGAATCAAAGGACTATGTACAAAAAGCAAATTATTCCTCCCAAAAGATTATTATGAGATGAAGATAGTGATATCGAAGAACATATTGGAAGACGTCGACTTCCCAAAGTGAAATAAATTTTGCTATTACTAGAAGTTAAGGGAAAATATGTTGTTCTTCTAATAACTTTGGTAGGTATTAAAATCACAAGTACAAATATTTCCGAATTCCAAAAAAAATACCTGTTTTGTAAATTAATGATAATATCAATTTGTTTAATTTGTTTTTGATTATTTTTATTTTTTTCTGCAAGATGTTTGTAAGATGTTATATTTTTCAACTTTATTATGGCCAGTTTTTAAAGTGAAACAAATATTCAAATATGCTCTCGTTTCTTTTACAGTTGGAACTAGCATGCGTATCCCCACCTCCTCTAGACAGGAAGAGAATACCTTCTCCGAAAAATTGGAAAAGCCAAAAGAAAGTATTCAGCCAATAGGAGCAGTCACAGATCATGTGTTGAGAATGCCAAGTGGAGTTTCGCAATTACAAATATCAGCATCGGCAACATGTAGACACGTACTGGTTTTGGAAATGTAAGCCCTCCAATTTTTACTATTTTTTATTTACTGGCAAAACGTTGGTTATAGTAAAATATGACAGTTTATAAGTAGCAAAGAACAGTTTGTTGTTAACAAAATATCAATTTAAATTCTTGACACAATTGTTTTCTATTATTGCAATTCATATTTGTATAGTAGACGCAATCGTTATAGTGGCTCAACGGGTGAAAGTATAATAAAGACGGAAAATGTTATCCTTGCCAGTTAAACCTCGTCTTGTGTCTCACTCGTAGAGTCACTGTAACGATTGCGTCTACTATAACAAAAAATAAAAATATATTTAAAGTAGCACTAACTGTTTTATTTATACCTCTTCCTATCTTATAATTCAAGATGCATAATTGTTACAACAATAATTAGTAGTTAATAGAATAGAATCATGTTTTGCTCTGGACAATTTAAAACACAATTTGAATTTGATAAAACTTTAAGCTAACGTAATATGATCATCAGAAATAATGTGTTAAATTTGATTTTAGAGTTCAAATTTTCAGTGATAAATGTTTGATGTATTTTAAAATGATTTTGAACAGATCTTGTATAAACGTAAAACTAATTTTTTTACAAATGATATTCTTGGGTGTTTGTAAAGTACTGTTATAACAAATTCAGCATTTGTGTGCTCTATTCAAACAAAATTTGATCGATAAAACATGATTGACTTTAATTGAAAACTAGTGGTAAAAACAAATTTTCTGTGCATACATTCCACATTTACTTACATAATGTTCTTCACGAGGAATGTGTATTGTGGAAAATTAGAATAAGTAATAATTGACTGTAACAATTAAATACTAAAATTAGATACTGGATTTATTATATGCAAGTATTTCACTCATACCATGTATTCTCTTCGGAGTTTGATTATTATAATAATTTATTATTTATTGAAATCATAGATGAGTGGCTGCTTCATCATGAACATACTCAGAATGAAGCAGCGACTCATTGATTACAGTAAGTCATAAATTATTGTAGTAATTAAACTCTGAAAAAGATACATGGCATGAGTGAAGTATTTATAGCTGCCACTGATACGTAATGGTCATTCCTACGAAGGTAGTACGCGTATACCGTGAACGTGCAGTGTACATTATGAATGTAGCATGGACCTTCCTTCTATATATCTCATGTATCTAGCAATATTTCAATATACCTCTTTGGTTCATATCAAGTACCATTTTGGTTCATGGGAATGTTGTGGGAATCTTATTCGGATGTTGAGAAGCGGTCATCTGTACCGCTCTCTGACATTCAGATTATATACATTACATGCAAAATGAATATTCATTCTTAGTTCCTTGGTACATAAAGTACATTCCGAGCACATGCTCTGAATGCAAAAATGCTATATGGGACGAATATGCCCCCCGTGCCACGATTTTTTCTCGACGGCCCTGTCTGCGAGTAAACGTGGCTTTGGATCGTGGCGTTACTAGGCATGCAAGAAATGACTAAACAATAACCTGGCTGAAAGAACTGCCTCCAGGAGATATTGAACAGGCGTAAAATGGCACGAATAAAGTATTTCTTGAGAAAATATTCCTGAAATTAACAACCTATTTACTCCAGTAGCCGCAGCCATAAGTTTGGTACTTATTTCCAGGTTTTCCGCAACACGCACCAAAATTTCCTCTTCCTGTTCTACAGTAGTAGTTTTCGGGCGTCCAACGGTATCTCTTTTGAGATGAAAGGAGTCAATTTTCCCCACCTGTAAAGAATCTGAAATATTTAAAAACCTGTTTAAATACATTTCCAAATATTGGCGAAGAGCTTGACACCCATATATTTCTCTTGTACGTATACCATGTCTCGCATCTCTACGTGTGAAAATGAATTATGCCTTGGCATTTAAAAATAAATTTTATTAGATATTTTCTTAAAACACACAAAATGCTGATAAATAACAAGTAAATTTGACAGAAATTAAACCCGAAAGCGCCTTTTATTATTTCTGTGTTGATCAAACCCTACCTTAAAAAATTGTATATTTAAATTAGTTGAACTGAATATTTTAAAAGTAAATATCTCGAAAACGCTTAGGTATTCATATAATAGCGACATTTACAAAGCATATCTTTATTTTGTAAAAAAAAGGTATTAAGAGGGGAATTTTTATTAAAAAGAAACACCAAGGCGCAAAGAAGTTATGACGTATTAAAGACGTGTAAAATGCCGTAGGTGGCGCCCTGTAAAAATAGATTTGGAAATATAATCTCAAAAAGTTATTTAATATTTTAAAAAATCACTCTGATACCCTGTATCTCGGTTACTATTAACTTTTGAAGTAAGATAAGTTTGGTTGATTCGCATTATTTTTTTTGTAAGGAATCTGCTGTTACTTGTTGGACATCCTGTATAGGCAAAAAAAACGCCTCCTACCTAAATAACATTCAATAACCAAAGAAATTTTACACAACTTCCCAACACAGACCACATTCGTCTGGACTGCGTGACAATTAACAAAACCAAATCTAACGATCATAGTAGGTACTTATCCGGTCTATGTGCTCTCACTAAGAAAATTCTAGCTTAATTGGAAGGTAGGTACTAATTAAAATTTTAATTTGCAGATAAGCGGAATTCCCTTGAAGTTGGCCCAGAGAATTCAATTCAATATGTTCATTAGACCAATTGAAGGTATTAGCAGTATGGAAAATGTTTCAAAAGCTTTGATCCCTGTTTTATGGGTAGAGGAGGTTGGTATTATATATAATAATTATTTTGTACTAAGAAACACTTAAAAAATGTTAATGCAAAATGTTTTCTTAAGTGTATTCTTAACTGCCCCAGACATTTTTTCTGATGTTATAATTTAAATAATATTTTTTCCTTTTTGGTACATTTAAGAAAGCGTTATTTTGAACAATTCTTTTAATGTATTTGTTAAACACTTTTTAGCTTTCGTGATAAAATGTTGAATGTTTACATCTGTTTATCGTATTTTACTCGTCAAACTATTTCACTTAATACCCGTATCAAGAGGGCTGTGAAGAAAAAAATAATGCGCCAACTTGAGACGTCCTCCATATTGGATTTACAACGATATTAAACATACTGTATTGTATTGCCATAGGAACTATACACGTGTGCAAAATTTCAGTGATCTGGCTTAATTAGAACTAGTATAAAAAAATACAGCAATTCAGCGCCCTATTGATTATACATTTTTCATTTAAAAGAAATATTTATTGACATCTACTAAGAAGTTTCTTGTACCACAATGAGTGAAGAATTGAATCAGTCGTTTCACGTAAATACTTTCAAAACTAAACTGACCTTTAACATAATATCCCTGATTTTTTGAAAACGATCCACCCTTAATAACTCGAGAACCGTTAAACATTTTTTTTGTAGTAAACGGCATTTTCTTGAATGTCAAGGGTGACACAATTTAACGAGGAAAGGTGTAATCCAAAACTCACCCCCTCACTCCCAGCAACCTCAAGTTTATAATTTCAAATGGCACCCCTAATTTTTTTCATCGATTTCTAATAGCAGAATTTTTTTGGAAAGCAATCGTAAAATATAGTATGACCTTGAAGAGGAAAATGTTTACAAAAAACTGAATTTTCAAAAAAAAGTGATAAAAGCCATAAAAATTTAGGTAATGTGATAACACATTTGGAAGGCGCACACTGGCAATTGCCGACATGTTAAAAAATCCCCGATACCCTAAACTACCCCCAGTTCAAAGTTATTTAATGTAATATCAACTTATTAGACTACTTAAGATTTATTACTACCATTAAAAGCGTCACTTGTTATTTGTGTAAAACTAAGGAGCAGACATAAAAAAATCTGACAAAAAAGACTGTCTCTTTATAAGGTAGTTTACCGTCAATACTAGCAGGACAATAAACAAATGCACATTGAAGGTAAATATTTCTTTGAATTATTTTTACCACATTGATTATTATTTGTCTAAATCTTCCTGTATATAAGTGGGAATAATTATTTTAATAAATGGGGACGTAGAACATGAATGCATACATACTCGATGTCAATTACTTGTTTTTAATCTTTCAAGTAAGAAAATTCTGTAATCGTTTTCCCAGTCATTCCTAGCTGCCCTTTTTTTACATTGATTAGACTAATATCACGTGTGGCAGGACTATTTTGTTTTGTCTTTGTTGCACCGAATCGTACATGCACTAATTTATTTTCAAAGTTTCACTGTGCATCCCAACGCTCCGTAGTTGTTTTAAAATTTTGAAATAATTTTCAAAATGGTTTACACTCTCGCTGAAAGAATACAAATGATTTTAATTTATGGTGCTGAAAAAAAGTCCGCTCCAAAATCGGCCGAATGCAGGTAAAAATGGAATGCAGGTAAAAATGTGCATCAAAAGCATGTAACAGAATTACACGCATATAACAGAATTACTTGCAAAATTCAAGGAAACTGGCTTTGTCTCAAACAGAAAGAGAACATATCGCAATGTTTTGGATGAGGCAGCTTAAATTGAAGTGTTGGGGCACGCTTTAACTGGACTTTCGTATAGTTCAGTTCGGAAAGTAACGCAACTACACAAATTCCATCCCTACAAACTTCAGATTCATCAAGAGCTTGGTGAAGACGGTTAAGACCGCAGAGTTGAGTTTTGTGAAGTGGTGATAAATATGATTAACAATAATAGAAACTTAGTCAAAAATATTTGTTTCAGTGATGCGTGCAAATTTTTTTTACACGGATTTGTGAATAAACATAACTGTCGCCACTGGAGCGATGAATACTCCCACATTTTCAGAGAAGATTATAGTTATACACTCGAACAGCTGAATGTATGGGCGGGTATGCTTGGGGATACCATTACTGGCCAGTCTTCATTGACGGAAATTTGAATGGCGATATTTTTTATCTCGACATTATTGACCCTTTAATAGTAGATGCGTTGGAGAATCAGCGTGACGAAGAGGGGAATTTGATTTTAAGCGAAGAACTGTTATACTTTCAGCAAAATGGGGCTCCACTTCATTATCGCATGATGGTTCGCCAATGGCTCAACGACAGGTTCCCAAATAGATGAATCGAACGAAGAGGACCTATTGAGTGGCCAGCCAGATCCCCTGACTTGACCAGCCCAAATTTCTTTCTACGGAGTCACCTTAAGTCAGTTGTAACAAAACCCCACTCGAAAACATTGCAGATTTGCGGCAACGAATTACGCAGGAATGTAGATCAATTCCGAGTCCCGTATTCTGCCGTCCTATGGAAAAACGTCGTATCTGCAATAATTGCATTTTTCAGGTTATTAGATTTGTTAAAAATGTGTCCCCCTTGACATTCAAGAAAATGCCGTTTACTGCATAAACATCTTTAACAGTTCTCGAGTTATTAAGGGTGGCTCGTTTTCAAAAATCGCCCAGTATTATTTTTCAATATATTTGAAATTGGTAGCCTCACAGCTCTGACTTTCACGGCAACTACGGTAGAAAGAACACCCCACATTCTATAAATTCGTAATAGGCTCTTCGAGGGGAAACTAACGACTTAAAAAATATGGGGTGTTCCATTTAAAAACACTGCAGAGGTGGCTCTAGGGGTGAGAGGGGTGGAGCTAATCCTAGGTCTATTCACAAGGAAGTGTATTCCTCTATTATTTTCTTTTGAGGTGTCACAACAATATATACACATTTATTTGGGGTAGATAGTTTTCATAGAAATGCACTGTATATATTGACCAGAGGACATATAACCTCCTTTTTGCAGAAAAATTTATGTGTACACAAACATTTCACATTTTATTTCAATTCGTACATTTAAATAAATATATTCATTTGACAAGTATAATAGAAACCATTTTTTAAACTATTGTTTTTTTTTTTCAGTCTACAACTTTGGAGGACAAGTACATTGATCAATTGAAAAATACATTATTTCGAACTTTGAAGATAATAAATATTGTAAAATGGATAGTTATTGGAATAGGTGTTGCGGCAATCCTGTTGTCTTTCTTTTTATTTGTTTATTTAAAAGCTCCGTGATTTGCATATATGCAAGTACAGTTTGTCAAAAAGAATTAATTACTACAACAAATAAACTTGCACTAAAATTATTTACATTTTATCCTTAGTTCTTTTCACAATTCGAAATTTTACTCAGCAGCTACAATCAAGTAGTAAGTATAAAGGACAACGCACTAATCTTATGGAAAAGCGGTTCCTATCGAATTGGCTGAAATTTTGGTATATTGTATATTGTTGTTCACATGATGCTGATTAAATGTCTCAATGGGCACAAACCTCTGCTATGGTTAGTTTCGTCACTACAGTCACCCTAAGACTAAATTATTGTACCTACTACCTATACGAGATTTTAATAAAAATGTTTCCGGTGTTTAAGTTTTATTTCAAAATGTAATATTAAGGTGTAACAAGAGCATACCCGAAATAGTGAAAATAAATAAGGGTAATAATTATACAGGGTGTTGAATATATTTTTTTTATTGTTATTTTTTAATATCTCAGAAAACACTTTAGATATTATTTTAAATTTTGGTATGTGTTAATAGAATATAAAACCACATGTTTGAGTTAGAAGTTATTTCATATCTCTACCAGTGGCGTCCCCGCAAACGTGACCTCTGATATTTCTTAACAAAAAAGTGGTACATCACTGACATTTTTCCATGTGGATCTCCATCCGGTCTCTTGCGTTTTTCTCGTCAGACGCACAGTTCTTGATTGAAATATTAGTGCGTGGTCCTTTGCAAAAACTAGGGTGGATTAATCTATAACAAAGCTCGTTATTAGTATAGTATATTGTAACGATTCAAAATATTTATTAATTAAAATTATCAATCATTAAAACAAATATGTGGTTTTCACGAAAGACTGATGTTGGCCACTCGTGCAGATTCTTGAGACATGGGCACTCTGAAAATAAAAACGGAACTTAAACTAAGTAGTGATGATTCCTGATACACTTACGATACTTTTTTGATAAACCAGTAACGTCTCCAGTCATTGAGTCTTCTAGGTGGCTGAACATGTTCCCATGCGGTCTCGTCTATTACCAAGTCAATGTTCTAGCTTAATTACATTTTGAAGCAGGTTAAAGGCTTGCATCCATGTTTCCTCTCAATAGGCAGCTACTTAGGTGACATTTGAGCAGAGTTAATTGCCTGGAAAATTATGAGGGTGTTAATTTAAATTCGGAAATTTTTCTTAGGCTATGTTTTGATTTTTAATTTGACAAATGTCAAGTTCCAATTTAGGGATTTTTATTGAATAGCCTGAGAAATAAATTCGCGCAAAATCCGAATCTTTTTTGTTTAAAATTAGCAAAAAAGGGGCAGACATTTTAAATCCTGGAGGAACAAAGAGTAGTTCTCCAGTTCCTGCAATTCTGTGTGAGGGTTAAGACCTAAGAAAATCTAAGGTTAGTGCTTAATTATTATAATTACAGTATTCAAAAAGGTTTGCATCAATTTACCTGGGCAATTTCAATAAGTCCACGTTTTCAGGTTTTTTTGTACCGTTGAAATTGGCCTTTATTTTATCGATTTATCCTATCGAACCACTCAAAGAAATATCTGCTCAAATTTGGGGTCACCTTCTGCCCGTTGAGATCGTCAATTCAGCGTGCCACAGGCGAAAGTTCAGATTTGGTGGCGGAGGCTAGCTGCAGGGGGATAGTTCGTCAACGGCAGACTCAAAGATGGTAATATCAGCCACAAAGTGAGTACGTTTCTCAATTTTCCATTTAATCACTCTCAGCGTTACGGAGGACTGCTGCCAATTAACAGCGTTTAAATTCGACTTTATCTGCACCTGGGATTAGTCCAGATTGTTACATATAAGCTGCGCCCCAGCTTCTTGTGGTTTAGATACGAGCAGCGTTTTATTATCACCCTTCTTTAGTATTTCCGAATTAGTTGCCTGTTTTTTTTTTATTGTAACCAGCCCTCAGCATTATAATTGTTATTCCACGTTTCCTTTTAGCAATTTAAATATAAGTAATTTTTTTGTTAGTTTTCTGTTCTCTAAGTTAATACACTGCAACTTTGATTTTAATCTGTAAAGATTAATGGGAGCATTGACTTCCAAACTATGTGCTTTGTAAAGCCATAAACAGCTGTTTGCGGTTAACCCTGAAAGTAAAGTCTTATATAATTCACATACATTAAGTACATTTATCAATCTTTTTAGGGAAACATTGTTTATGTATTAGTACTTACCTTTATAGGTACTTGGCTTTTTTAGAGTAATTGTTGCAGTTTATGTGTGCGTGCAACACGTTGTTATCTACTATTTTACCATTATATATATTTCCATTTTTACACATTTATACATTAAATTATACATTTTCATACGTGGATTTTTCTCTGATTTTTGTGTGTGTTGTGTCTCATCCCCAAACTCTGTCATTAATTGTGACTGGCGCCCGGAGGCTTATAAATTAATTATTGTTAACATCTATTTTTTGTTATTTTACAATAACTACTGACAGATGACATAACCTTATCCACGACCCGCCGCCGACATTAATGAGCTGCCGCGTTGGCGGATTTTTATCAGTGAACACTGCCGACCGTTAGGCCGGTCGCGAATCACTGACGTCACATAAAATTATGGCGTCATCCAATCGTGGGGCGTTGTTTCAAGTAAAATTGTTTTATTAGTAAAATAACTAGTTTTAATATCATCTTAGCCGGAGTTATAAGCCTCTTTTTTCCTTATTACCTTTCCCTATTTCCTATGAGAAACAAAGCACACAAAAATTGGGCATAACCGAAGGGTGCGAGATCATTTTAAGATAATTTGATAGTTTTCAAGTTTATGTATTATACTTATATTGTTATAACGTTATTGGCAGTGCAGTTCAAGCGCAAGAATCTGTACATTAGTAACTCACGATAAGATATACAGGGTGCGTACAAAATAAAATCTTACATAATAAACTCTTGTAGTGTTTCAAAGGTAGTGCTTATTTTATGTATTACTAGGTGGCGCTAATGTCTATTTTGCAGTTAATAAATAATTTTCATAGTGGTAGATATTATTTAGATTGCTGTTGGCAAATAAGATATACATTTATAAGGTCAATTTTTTTACTTTTTATTTTTCGTAAATATTACAGAATTACAGGATATTCAACGGTATAAAGGTGTTAGTTTGTTTTTCTGTTTCAAGGTGTAGTAAAACAGTCCTCGTTCTTTACATTGTATACAATGTGTATACGTTTATACAGAGTGTGTGTATGAAAGTAGATCTTGTTGCGTTTCTATTTACATTTTATATGTACTGTTATTTAATTGTGTCCCAAATCGTTTTGCATGTATTTGCAACAGTGTGTCATACAGGGTGTGCCTGCAAAAGAGTTAGATATAATTAAATTCTTGGAATAGTTTATTTATTGCTTGGAGTTCTTATTATCTATGGTAATTTTAATAGTTCTATATCGGGATATCATACAGGCCAAACGTGCTTAGTTACTGATAATTATTCAGGCGTTACTAATAGTTGGAGATTTTTTTCTGTTAACTTGCAATCATGGCAGACACTAATTATGATATGGAACCTAACTATTTACGAGTTCATGAAATAAATTATGAACTGAGGATCCGTGGTATAGCTACATCTACCGCAGACATTCCGCAGAAACGAAAATTCCTGAGAAGAGAGTTAAGGAAGGACATGGCCAGACCTAATGTTGAACACGAACTTCCCAATTTTAGTTTCGATACAGAAAAAACAGAGGTGAAGGAAAGCATTCAGTCAATTACGGAGCTCGTAGATAATTTTGATGGAACAAACACGGAGGTTTACAATCGGATCTGCAGCAGATTGGCTCATGTTGAAGGCAGACTCAAACGCATTCCAGATGATAAAGGGGATGAAGTCAGCGGCTTTCGTGGTGACAATTTGATATTAGTTGCAACACTTGAAGACGATGTTCAAGAAATTTTAACGAAGCATGAACAAGCTAACCAAGGGCCACATTTACAGCCTACAGCAAGTACTTCAGGTAGCAGCTCATATGCTCTTCACAAATGGTCTTTGAAGTTTGATGGCACGACTTCAAAATTTTCTGTAAATGCATTTTTAGAGCAAGTAGAAGAACTGAGTTTTGCTCGCAATATTTCTAAAGAAGAACTTTTTAGGGCTTCAGTGGAATTGTTCACAGGACAAGCGTTGATATGGTACCGTCATGCCAGAAATAAAGTTGATTCTTGGGATGGATTGGTTGCGCTTTTGCGAAAGGATTTTCTATCACCACGATATGATAAAGAGCTAAAAGAACAAATTAGAACTCGAAAACAATGCAATGATGAGCCAGTGGTACTTTATATTGCTGCGATGGAGAATCTTTATTCTCGTTTAATTAAGAAAGTTCCACCGGAAGAAAAGCTGGAAACCATTAGGGAAAATCTTTTGCCAGACTATCACATGCATCTAGCATTGCAACACATAACTTCAGTAGAACAACTGGGAGATATATGCAGAAATTTGGAGGAAGCGAACATTATGAAGAAAAGAAGAAGCAGTTCTT
The DNA here is from genome assembly GCA_963583905.1 of Stenurella melanura. Lineage (NCBI taxonomy): Eukaryota > Metazoa > Arthropoda > Insecta > Coleoptera > Cerambycidae > Stenurella > Stenurella melanura. The sequence goes on from OY757309.1 coordinate 155,313,101, forward strand.
GCAGGCAGAATGTTGCAGCTATGGAACCTGATTTAGAATGCACATCAAAACCTTCGACGAGCAGACAATCAATTCAACATTCTAGCAGTGATACTTCAAATAAAAATAAAGTTAGGACCGTCCAGGAGTTACGATGTTTTGGATGTAAAAAATTGGGTCATACAAAGCGTGACTGCCCACAAATAAAGAAAACCCCCCGTTGTTATGGCTGTGGAAAAGAGGGTGTCATTCGTCCCAATTGCCAGAGATGTACAAAAAACACGAAGCCAAGAGGCGCACAGTAGGTCGGTGTCTCTCGGATTCGTTTAATTTTAAGACCTACGATAATAAGAACTTTCCTCGTAGCACAGTGCGTCCAACTATAAGTACAGTAAACTCTAGTACAGAAGAATTTAAGGGTAGGCTTAAAACTAAATTTTTTCATGGTAAGACTAGCTTGGTCGAATGGAACAGATGGAAGGATTTTGTGAGAAATTTTTATTTGAAGAAATACCCCCATCAGTCTAAAGTTATTTTGGATAGGCACATCGACACACTTGGTAAGGACAAGAAACTCACGATACTTGAGGATATGAGACACAATGATGTTACGGTTGATCGAGATGACAATAGTGGTATTGTCGACATGAACATGCAGGCAAATTTATTGCTGGTAAAGAAAAAAGAAGATAATAGGCCTTATATAAAAATAAAAATTTTCGACAGTAGCATTACAGCTTTATTAGATACTGGCGCTAGTCATTCGGTGTTCGGCGGAAAAGGTTTAAAAGTCATTGATAAATTTAATTTAAAAATTCTTAAATCTCCTGAATTAAATATCAGCACAGCTGATGGTACCGCTCAGAAAATTTCTGGTTATGTAAATTTACCGATACAAATAGGGAGTGTGTTGCATATTATTAAAGTTTTAGTGGTCCCCTCACTATCACATACAATTATACTGGGTAGCGATTTTTGCAAAACTTTCAGAGTAATATTAGACTGCGGCAAGTCCTCGTATTTTGTAGGCGAAGACAAAGACAAGTTAGATTGCTTACCGAAAGATTTGTCTTTATGTGAAGTTAACGCTACAAAGGTAGTTCAGTCAACCTCAGATTTAACACAACGTCAAAAGAACCAGTTGGAATCTCTCGTTGAAAAATTCAGAGCATTGTCTTGGATGTCAGGAACAAGACTAGGTCGCACCAACGCTATAGTCCACAAAATCGACACAGGTGATGCAGAACCAGTGAAACAACGTCATCACAATATGTCCCCTTATATGCTCGGTCATCTAAATAAAGAGTTGGATAAAATGTTAGCTCTGGGTGTGGTTCGTCCTTCCAAAAGTCCTTGGGCGTCTCCCGTTCTATTGGTCAAGAAGAAGAACGATGAAATGAGGTTTTGTTTTGATGGAAGAAAACTGAACAGTTTAACCAAAAAGGACGCCTATCCGCTACCACATGTAGATCACATACTAAGCAAACTTACAGGTGCTCGTTATCTCTCCAGCATAGACTTGAAGTCAGCATTTTGGCAGATACCTTTGGAGAAAAGCTCTTGTGAGAAGACAGCTTTTGTTGTCCCGTCAAGGGGATTGTTTGAATTTGTTGTCATGCCGTTCGGTCTGAACAACGCTGCTCAAACTCAGCAGAGGTTAATGGACCAAATTTTAGGATATACGTTGGAGCCGTTTGTGTTCGTGTATTTAGACGATATAGTTATTGCAACACCGACATTTGAAAAACACATCGAAGTACTGAGTGAAGTTTTGAAACGTTTAGAACAGGCCAACTTGACAATTAACTTTGAAAAATGTGAATTTTGCTTACCATCATTGAAATATTTAGGGTTTCTCTTAGATGGTGAAGGCTTGAGAACTGATCCAGATAAAGTTTCGGCAATGCTGAATTATCCTCGTCCTCAGACTGTCACAGAATTAAAACGATTTGTTGGTTTAGTAGGCTGGTATAGGCGATTTATTCCTTTCTATTCCAATTTGACAGCTCCAATGACCGGCCTGATGAAAGGAAAACGCAAATCCCAACTAATTCAATGGACAGAATCTGCAGAAAACTCTTTTCAGAAGATCAAAGAAGCACTGGTTTCTGCGCCTATACTTGTTAGTCCAGACTTCAACAAACAGTTTACTATACAGTGCGATGCGAGTGATATAGGTGTTGGATGTGTGCTCACGCAGGAGGCAGAAAATGGGCAGGAAGTAGTTATAGCATTTGCAAGTCGTACACTCACTGCGGCTGAAAGAAAATACACAGTAACTGAGAAAGAACTGGTCGCCATTTTGTTTGGAACGGATAAGTTTCGCTGTTTCATTGAAGGCACTCGGTTTAGAGTCATAACCGACCACTATAGTCTTCTTTGGCTACATCGCCTAAAGGATCCATCAGGTAGACTTGCGCGATGGGCAGTAAAACTGCAACAATTCGACATGCAGATCGAGCACAGAAAAGGTGCATTGAATGTTGTGCCTGATGCACTTTCCAGGGCACCATTGGAAGTGTGTGTTGTGACTGTCGATAGAGCTGACGCAGAAAATGATAGATGGTATACTAAAATGTTAAATAATACTCTTAAGTCCCCTGAGAAATACTCAGAATGGAAAGTAGATGCTGGGTTATTATACAAACGTATACCACCAAGTTATGGTATTCATACAAATTTTCCAGAGTGGAAACTAGTTGTTCCAAAAGGCCGTCGCCTTTCTGTCTTCAAAAGCTTTCATGATGAACCCCAAGCAGCTCATTTAGGTACTTTTAAGACTGTTCAACGTATAAAAGAACTGTATTATTGGCCAAAATTAATACAAGATGTGCGAAAATACGTTCGTCACTGCAAGGTGTGCAGTGCACAAAAAGTTAGTACTTTTGCACGTCCTGGTTTTATGGGACAGCCAAAGAAGGTTAATTTTCCTTGGCAGTATATATCGGTAGATTTAATAGGGCCTCTACCGCGTTCTAAAAACGGTTTTGTATATTTATTGTTAGTTTCGGACTATTTTACAAAATATTGTTTACTTCACCCTTTGAAGAAGGCTACAGCACCTTTGATTGAAAAGTTCGTAGAAGAACAAGTTTTTCTGGTTTATGGTGCTCCTCAAATATTGGCATGTGACAATGGTGTTCAATTTACTGGAAATGTTTTCAAACGTTTAGCTGATCAGTATGATGTTAAAATTTATTATAATGCTCTTTACCACCCACAGGTAAATGCCGTGGAACGTGTAAACAGAGTTTTAGAAGCAGCTATTCGTTCATACTTAAAAGAGTCAGATCATCGTTGTTGGGATCAGGAAATACACAAGATTGGGTTCGCTTTTCGAACTGCCGTCCATGAAGCGACAGGTTTTTCCCCTGCAATGTTGAACTTTGGTCGTTATGTTCCCGCTCGTGGAAGTTATTACGGCAAGATTGATACGACTAAGGACCTAGATATGAATATTACCGATAGAGAGAATTATTTATCAGAAGTAGAAAAACTCCCAGACTTGTACATAGATGTTAGACGTCGTCTTGCTGAGGCATATTCTAAGAACGCTAAAAGTTATAACCTACGAAAGCGTCCAGCTGATGTCTATCATATTGGTGACAAAGTATGGAAGAGGAACTACGTGTTGTCTAATGCAGCTGAAGGTTTTGCAGCAAAACTAGCACCCAAATTCATTTTGTGTACCGTGAAGAAAGTGATATCTCGACTTGTATATCAATTGATAGGACCGGATGGTAAAGACGTAGGAAAATACCACGTTAAGGATCTTAAACCCTATCACGGATCAGAAACTGAAGGAATGGATTAAGCTTAAATGAAAAGTGTGAGTGAGAGTGTGATGGCCGGCCAGTGATTGAAGTAAGAATGAGTAAAATCCGTTACCCGTTGTTTTTGTTTGCGTGTGTATTACATAAAGTTGAATAACAGACTTGATTTTTTTGAAAGCTACTTTACTAATTATCAGATTAATAACTTGAGATACATAATTTCTTATGACCCGATCTAGAAAAGACTTTCCCGAATACGACATAAGCTATGGCCATAGCAAATCTAAAGCAATGTTTTATATATATAGGTGTATATATGTATATATGAAGCCAATATAATACATAGCAAATTGAAAGCAATGTATAGCTATACATAAGGCTAATGATATATAGTATCATAACGTGATACATCGTATTGCGTATAGTGACACAGTAATACATAATAATTTAGTGATACATAGTATTCTTAGTAATATTAATAATAGTGGTAATACTGATTGGGACATGTAAATATTAATTTTAAGATTAGTTGTTTTTCGTTAAATAAGTTATTGCTTATACTACTTATATTTTTTAGATTAATTGGGTGACTAACAAATGAAAAATATTATCGCTAAGCTCTAATATTTTTAAACTAGCTAAACGGGGTGTGTAACGATTCAAAATATTTATTAATTAAAATTATCAATCATTAAAACAAATATGTGGTTTTCACGAAAGACTGATGTTGGCCACTCGTGCAGATTCTTGAGACATGGGCACTCTGAAAATAAAAACGGAACTTAAACTAAGTAGTGATGATTCCTGATACACTTACGATACTTTTTTGATAAACCAGTAACGTCTCCAGTCATTGAGTCTTCTAGGTGGCTGAACATGTTCCCATGCGGTCTCGTCTATTACCAAGTCAATGTTCTAGCTTAATTACATTTTGAAGCAGGTTAAAGGCTTGCATCCATGTTTCCTCTCAATAGGCAGCTACTTAGGTGACATTTGAGCAGAGTTAATTGCCTGGAAAATTATGAGGGTGTTAATTTAAATTCGGAAATTTTTCTTAGGCTATGTTTTGATTTTTAATTTGACAAATGTCAAGTTCCAATTTAGGGATTTTTATTGAATAGCCTGAGAAATAAATTCGCGCAAAATCCGAATCTTTTTTGTTTAAAATTAGCAAAAAAGGGGCAGACATTTTAAATCCTGGAGGAACAAAGAGTAGTTCTCCAGTTCCTGCAATTCTGTGTGAGGGTTAAGACCTAAGAAAATCTAAGGTTAGTGCTTAATTATTATAATTACAGTATTCAAAAAGGTTTGCATCAATTTACCTGGGCAATTTCAATAAGTCCACGTTTTCAGGTTTTTTTGTACCGTTGAAATTGGCCTTTATTTTATCGATTTATCCTATCGAACCACTCAAAGAAATATCTGCTCAAATTTGGGGTCACCTTCTGCCCGTTGAGATCGTCAATTCAGCGTGCCACAGGCGAAAGTTCAGATTTGGTGGCGGAGGCTAGCTGCAGGGGGATAGTTCGTCAACGGCAGACTCAAAGATGGTAATATCAGCCACAAAGTGAGTACGTTTCTCAATTTTCCATTTAATCACTCTCAGCGTTACGGAGGACTGCTGCCAATTAACAGCGTTTAAATTCGACTTTATCTGCACCTGGGATTAGTCCAGATTGTTACATATAAGCTGCGCCCCAGCTTCTTGTGGTTTAGATACGAGCAGCGTTTTATTATCACCCTTCTTTAGTATTTCCGAATTAGTTGCCTGTTTTTTTTTTATTGTAACCAGCCCTCAGCATTATAATTGTTATTCCACGTTTCCTTTTAGCAATTTAAATATAAGTAATTTTTTTGTTAGTTTTCTGTTCTCTAAGTTAATACACTGCAACTTTGATTTTAATCTGTAAAGATTAATGGGAGCATTGACTTCCAAACTATGTGCTTTGTAAAGCCATAAACAGCTGTTTGCGGTTAACCCTGAAAGTAAAGTCTTATATAATTCACATACATTAAGTACATTTATCAATCTTTTTAGGGAAACATTGTTTATGTATTAGTACTTACCTTTATAGGTACTTGGCTTTTTTAGAGTAATTGTTGCAGTTTATGTGTGCGTGCAACACGTTGTTATCTACTATTTTACCATTATATATATTTCCATTTTTACACATTTATACATTAAATTATACATTTTCATACGTGGATTTTTCTCTGATTTTTGTGTGTGTTGTGTCTCATCCCCAAACTCTGTCATTAATTGTGACTGGCGCCCGGAGGCTTATAAATTAATTATTGTTAACATCTATTTTTTGTTATTTTACAATAACTACTGACAGATGACATAACCTTATCCACGACCCGCCGCCGACATTAATGAGCTGCCGCGTTGGCGGATTTTTATCAGTGAACACTGCCGACCGTTAGGCCGGTCGCGAATCACTGACGTCACAATATATGATCTCAACTGGGACAGCATAAAAACAAAAACTTGGAGCAAAGTCGGCATCTCCTTTATGGGACATTGGCGGCAGCGGTAGAAATGTAAAAATACTTTAAATAGTAAATAATTATTTTCTAATTGTAACTTTATTCAATAGAAGTGGTTAATGACAAAATATGTTTATCACATTTGATAAGTCACATGAATGATATATTAAGACTATGTCTATTGTCTAATGACCTACCTCTCGTTCTATCTTCCAGCGGCAAATTTCTATCTTAGGCGGGAGTTGCATAGATGGTATATAATCCTTCCGAAGGGGCGTAAAGTAGTGACTGTCTTGTTTATTAAATGTTAGGCCATGAGACTATGAACTTTGCAGTGTCATGATGTTAGGCAGGTAGAAAATTTGTACTATTCGAAAAATTTTATAGGGGAAACTGGTTTCCTGGCATCGGTAATTGGTCTCAGTAGCGGAAATAGGTCGACGTGAAATAAACAAATTTCAAAAAAGCTTTGTCTATGAATTATAAATAAACAATATTTCATTCTTCACTATCCCAGTTTTCAGAACTTGAATCGGTATTTACAATAATAATAATAATAATAATTGGATTAATAGGTGGTAATATAGAATACTCATTTTCCTTTTTTATCATATGAGACACACACTTCCTCCATATATCGCTTTTGCCTATTTCTTCTACTATTATCTTTATATTCTTTAAGACAGACTCACTTAATTGTGTGGATTGATTATATTGACGTAGTCTTGTTTTTACATCAGCCCACACCATTTCAATGGGGTTGAAAACGCAATAATATGGAGGCAGACGTAAAATAGTATGATCGTGTGCTTCAAAAATGTTTTCAACGGCATATTCCTTTTTAAAATTTTGCTTTCCAATCAGTTCTATAAAAGTCTTTTTTGTGTTTTTTCTGGTATTTCCAAGCCTTCACAACAACCGGGAACCGATTCTATTTTTTTACATTTAAAAATATTACGATATCACACAATTACACTTATTTTCTCTAAAGCACTAACAAAATAAAATATGAAAGCACTATAATACAACAAATACGTAATTTATAAATAATAAATTAATACCGCACGATCCATAAACGAACACAATAACACTGATTGTACGGAAAGCTGAGACAGACAAATATATGCGTGATTGCCTCGTGATCGCGACGTGTTCCATCCTCATTGGTTGCATTTTTCAGGAGATTATCAACGGTTTTCTTGACAATTGTATTGTTATTGTGTTTGAGTTTTAAACTTATTAATTTCAGTTATTAAGTATTGGTAATAATTTTACGAATGAAGGCTCTGGTGAACTAAGCGCACGTGAACAGCGCATGTTTTGTCTCAGAGCTCGATGAACAGACTTTTATAGTAACAATTTCAGTGTAACGGACAAATAGATAATGTTGCCAGATATAAGCATAATATTTGAAATTTGAATTTCGTAAATCCGCACGCATACTGACTAGACATAATTGACCTGGTATAATGCAACAGTTTTTAATTCCATGGCCATCTTTGACTAGATAATTTTTGATATCAAGGTAGGTCCTAATGGAGTTATGTCTCTACCACTCTGTATGTATACTATTCGTTCTCCGAGAAAGGAAACAAATTAATATTTTAATTTATCAGAAAAATGTATGATATTTAACTAACAGTGATTAAATGATAAGTTAACAACCATATTTATTTCTGATAATGTGGCTCTTATTGGATCAGGCAACGCCCAATGTCAGGTCACTGACGTTATGTTAAGTTGTCAAAATACGCAAAGTCACAATAACTAAATGGTGAATTTATAATTTATATGAAGGATTCATTTATTTGAACTACACGACACACAGGCGTTTCAAAACACAATAGTAATAATTTTCAGTTGTTACTTGAGTCCTTAAAAGATAATGAATTCGTATAATTTAAACTGTACGACATAAAGGGGTCTCAATAAAAAATCACAATAATTTACATATGTTATTTGAGTCCTTAAAAGTTAATCATTCATGTACTGTTTTGTATCTATTTTTCCAAAATTATTAGAACTGATTTGTATTTTAATTTCATCATTATAATAAGCATAATTATTATATTCAAAATAAAAATTTTATTCCTGTGTGTCCATTCATTATGAAGCAGCATATACCTTGCCACGTTATTCCACGTTTTCAGATAAAACATGCATTTGCAGCAGTCAAGAATAAATAGTACAAGAAACGCATTTTCGTCAATTTTACTATCTCTTTCATTTTGCATGTTGGTGCCATGCACTAGTTTCTAAGACATTCAAAGTTGAACCTGCTTCTACAAGGTGTTCTATACGAATACTCAAATTTCTGTTTTTTTTTACTGTCATAACGCTAGGGTAAAAACAAACAATTCTTACATATACATAAACTTAAAAATCGTCAATTCCATTTTTTGGAAAATTAAATGCAGGGTGTATAAATATTATAAAAAATGTATTGCAAGAAAAATATTTTTGTTATACTTTTAGAGAGTCAAACAACGAGAAATTGGAGATTTTTCAATTTAAAAAAATTAGTAATATTGAATACAGTGTGTCCCACGGGAAATGAATCGATCGATATTGCAAAAAGCATATGACAAAAAAATTTGAAAATTTTGGGAGTTACTAAATTCAGTGTGGCCAATCCAGCCAAAATAATTAGAAGCATGTATACTTCCGGTTATACCGGAAGCTGATACCAACTTGCTTATTCTAAATGGAACATTCTATATATTTTTGACTTCTTGAAATGACAATAAAATTCTGAGTCCAGCGATGTAGCACAACCCAGCAGCTTCGGAGATATTTGACATTTTATGAAAAAATTGACAGGTGCAATGGTTTGCAAGAACCATTATAATTATCTTTGTGTAGGAGATCCTTATTTGCTCTTTGGCACCGAGAAAAAACACAAGGCGTGCTACACATTACATTGAAAACATATTCCATAATAGTATACCAAGTGTTCCATTTCTCACGTTACATTTTGTCAAATTTAAACCTCAAAAACTTTCCTATTTCAAAGGGAACACCCTGTATTTTTTACATCACGTTATGTAGAATTAAATTCTCTTCTCTCTAATGTCAGCATTGTAGGGGTTAAGGTAACAGCTTTTTGAGATATTCGCGATTTTCTTATATGTTCTAGAATTTTTAGTAAAAATTATCAACTTAGCCATGATTAGAAGCAATCATCAATGTCAGTCATTTTATTGCGTCAAAATTTCCAGCACGTTTAAATTAAGGAGATTTATTGGATAATTTTAGAATGTTTGGCTCTGTTGAGGTAGGTACAACGGAGGAAGCCTATTACTGATAAAGAAACAGATTATTAATGTAAATAAAATATATCCAAAATCCGAATTTCATAAACTAAAAAAGATAAGATAAAATGAATTAAAAATATGTTTTCATTTTAATTCAATAAATGTTCAAAATTTCGCCCTCGAACCTCCAGACATTTTTTGCACCTTCGGACTTGTTCTTCACGGGTAGCTCTTCTAACTGAATCCGATGGTAAGTTCTGAAATGCATTTCTCACTCTCTGCATACAATCTTCAATGGTTGTTAATGGACTTTTACAAGCTTTGTTTTTAATAGTTCCCCAAACTAAAGAATCCAGAACTGATTAATCGGGCGAGCGAAGAGACCAAGGTTCATTATTGGCGATCCATCAGGCCAGACGAGAAGGAGGAGGTCAGGGGTGTTTCTCCCCCAGGCCCGGCGATTTTAAGGACACACGGTATTCTCCCGAAGTTGGAGATTTGGAGGTTAGTATTTGCATTAGGTAAAACGATGATTCAATTCAATTCAATTCAATTTATTCTATTCAATTCAATTCAATAAGTACATACATGTTATATTTTATTACAGAATTATTGTCTTTCCTACATAATAATGGTTTCTATCTATTATATATCATTTAAACTTAGGATATATATATTTTTTATTATATTTATCGTTTGTTATCGTTCTTGTAGTATAATTATGCCTTATATGTTGTTTTTGATATTTTGTATGAATAAAAATTATTGATTGTAATATGTATATTAATTTGATATTGAATAGATTTGTGTCATCGTACAGTTGTTCCGTAGAACATCTTTTTTATTTTTTATATATCACTTTAATTAAATAATTTTGTGTTGTTTGTAGCATTTTTAAAGTAGGTACTGTCACACAGCCCACCCCAGTTTATAATAGCATGTTTGAATATAGATTCCGCCAAAGCATTGTAAATCATCAACAAATGCTTATGATTTAGTATATTTCTCAATTGATAAAATATTGGTAACAATGACCTTACTTTAGCAATTATAAATTCTATGTGTTCTTTCCATCTTAGATGTTGGTCGACGATTACACCTAAATATTTTATTTTATATACAGAATGGATGGTCTCTGTATAGGAACAATTTACATTATTATTATTATACAAACATGTGTTTGTATGCAGCTTCATATCAGCTATTGGATTATGGCCCATATCTGTAGAAAAGGAGATAAATTTGGTTTTTTCATAATTTAATGTTAGTAAGCTCTTATCCAACCACATACGCACTTTACTGAGTCCAATTGATGCATTATTTATTACTGTTTCCCACTTTTTTTCGCTAAATATTAAGACGTATCATCTACATATGATAGTATTTTTGCATTCATGTTTTGTGCGAACAGATTGTTTATATATATCAAAAATAAAATTGGCCCAAGTACAGTGCCCTGTGGGATATCAATTTTTATTCTTAATGCTGAACTTAATTTGTTATTAATTTTTACATATTGTTCTCTATTATTCAAATTATTTTGATTATTTGTAAAGGCATTCCTCGTGTTCCCATATTTTGCATTCTTTCGAATATTATACTATGTGAGACCGTATCGAATGCCTTAGCAAGATCTAGAAATATGGCTACACATTTATTTTTTTCATCTAAATTGTCATTAATAAGATTTATACTTAAGTTCATATATTGTTAATTCAGTATTTTTCTGTTCTCTAAATCCAAATTGGCTGTGTGACAGTAGTTCAAACTGCTCCAAAAAATCTACTATTCTTTTTTTTAGACATTTTTCAAATATTTTTGTCAGATTATTAATTAATGTAATTGGCCTATAATTATTCAAATCATATTTAACTTCTGCTTTATGAATTGGAACTATGACAGACTGTTTAAAGTGTGTAGGAACAATTCCTGTGGTAAAAATTATATTAATTATATGTTTTAAAGGGATTAATATATGTAAGTGTATATTCTTAATAAGCATTGCAGATATTCCATCTAATCCTGAACTGTATTTATTTTTTAAAGAATTTATTTGCATGATGCTAATAATAACGAGTTTCGAATGACTTGTATTGTTTATAATAGAATTTTGATCGAGATAGATATTGAAAACCTAGGGAATAACATCCTTCTGCTCTCCAAAAGTTCTATAGATACAAATATTCATTTTGAGGAATGTCACCCTCCCCCCGCTTTTTAAATTGTTGACCAAGATAAATATTGCTGCTGCCCTGCTCTTCAAAATTTCGATGTAGGAAAATGTTCAATCCTAAGGAATACTCCCCGCTTTTCGAAATATTTATAAAGTGTAAATAATTAATTATTTTGAATGCCACCCCCCGGGCCCCGATTTTCTCTCGACGGCCCCGCGATCCACTGATCATAAAAAACTTCTTGTAAAAAATATTGATCAAATACGAGGTATGTGGAGGGGCACTATCGCGTTAATAAAAAATTTGTCTATGTTCGGCGAGAGATAAATTGTCTAGATACTTATTTTCTAAATTTTGTAGAATATTTAGATATTTTTCACCTACAAACACAAAAAATTGCAACTACACATTAGCCGAAGAAATCATTTTAACTTACCATTTAGATTTTCCTCATAAAATTGTAATGCTACCACTCTATCGTTTCTTACGGCACTATAAACATTAAACTGCCAATGTTCTTGAAAATTTCGCTCTCTGAATACATGAGGATTCGAGTCACTCCAGTAATGGGAATTATGTCAATTAAAAAGTCCACTTTTAAATAATTCACAAACATTCTCTCTCTTTAGGAAATCTGTTTTTTTTTAAATTTTTGAACCATATGGAACGAGAATGGATTAAACTTATGTTTTGACAAGATCTTGTGAATTGAATTCTTGGATAATCCCGATTCCAGAGCAGCTTGCCTTAATGACATCATTGGAAATGCCCGAAAATATCCAAGAATTGCTATTTCTATGATTTCGTCATCAACTGCTTCCTCATTTGACTTTCTGCCTTAACAGAGCCAAATATTCTAAAGTTATCCAATATTCGCTTTACAGTGATTGGTGATGGTTTCTGTTTTTGTGGGTATCGAGTAGAAAATGTGTTACATGTTCTTGATATTACTTTATCACATTCTCCATAAATAATAAATAAACTTAAAGTCTTCGTGGGTGTAATTTAAACGTGCTGGCATTTTTTTATATAATAGAATAATTGACAATGATGATTGTTTCTAATCATGGCTAAGTTGATAATTTTTAATAAGAATATTTAAGAAAATCGCGAATATCTCAAGGAGTTGTAACTTTAACCCCTACCAGAGAAAGGATAATTTAATTTTAGGTAACTTTATATCATACAAATTTAAAAAGTCTCCGTGGGTGCAATTTAAACGTGCTGGCAATTTCAATATTTAATAAAATTGCGAATATCTCAAAAAGTTATAACTTTAACCCCTACATTGCAGATACAAGAGAAACGAGAATTTAATTTTACATAACATTCTGTAAAAAAATACAGGTTGTTTCATTTGAAATAAAAAAGTTTTTAAGGTTTGAATTTGATAAAATGTAACGTGAAAAATTGAATACTTGGTATACTATTATGGAATTTATTTTCAATGTAAAGTGTAGCTCGCCTTGTGTTCTTTCTACGCACCAAAGAACAAATGAGGATCTCCTACACGAAGAAAGTTATAACGGTTCTTGCAAACGGTTGCACCTGTAATTTTTTTTACAAAATGTCAAATGTCTATGAAACTGCTGGGTTCAGTATAGGGTGTGCTACAGGCCTGGACTCAGAATTTCATTGTCATTTCGCACAGTCGAAAATATATAGGGTGTTCCATTTAAAATAAGCAAGTTGGTATCGACTTCCAGTATAACCGGAAGTACCACATGCTTCTAATTACTTTGGTTGGATAGGCCATATTAACTTTAGTAACCCCCAAAATTTTCAAAATTCTTTGTTACATGCTTTTTTCAATATCGATCGATTCAGTTCCCGGTGTGACATCCTGTATATCTACTCTACGAAAAAAAGTTATCGAACATTTCTTGTTAGAAATCGGCCAAAAAATATTTAAAAAATTGTTTGATTGAAAAAATGGAATATTTCCTTTGGTTATAAACAAAATTGTTGTAAACAATATCAGACCAGGTAACGTCAGGTAACATGGATTTTCACAATCGGTACTGCATCCGGAAAAACAAAACGAGTCAATTTTGAAATCAACAAATTCCAATGCATCGATTCACTAAATAAATTTTAAGATTAATCGAATACCATACTTACCTGTATGAAGATTAATCGTAATTTTCTGAGCTTGTCTTCCGATATGATTACGTTGTAGTTTCGTATTCTTCCTACCTATCGATACGCTTTGAAAGATAAACATTTTTTATCGCCCCGATGCTATCCCTTCGGCTGAGTGCTCATTCTGTTTTTCAGCAAAATTGCCGAAATATGGGTATCGAGGGCGGGATGGGTTGTAATCATATCGGAAGACAAGCTCAGAAAATTACGATTAATCTTCATACAGGTAAGTATGGTATTCGATTAATCTTAAAATTTACCTTCGCTTGTCTTCCGATATGATTACGTTGTAGATGTTGAAAGCCAGCTTACAGGCAATTTTGTGATATTTGAAATAATAGAATTATTTTTCCCCTTAATTTTATCATATGGTACATAATTTTCAATTACTCTTAAGCATAAATCTTACTCTTAATGACATTGTTTGTATTTCATTCTTAGTTATTATATATGTAAATGTATATAGATACATTATATATATAAGTGCATAATATAAAATGCACAATTAACATAATTCCACAAAAGGAGGCAAGTAATCAACTCAGTATGTACAATCGAATATTAGGTATTATCAATACTATCTAAACCCAAGTTTAATATTGTGGTAGCAATTATTTCATTTGGTGGACCTAGTTTTTGTAAAATTTAAAATACTTCTGAGGTCGCACTCTACCCTGTTATATGTTCTACTATGTTTATGTTTACGCCATATCTAAGAGCGGCCGACGTAGAGTCGTGTCTCACCCTGTGTCTAGAAAAGTTTTTTATATTTATCCCAATGTTTCTAAGTGCTAACTTTATCCATTTACATAGTGTTTGTGAGGAAGCAGGATGGAAGGGCTTCTTATGAGTTAAGATTAGGTTCGAAAATGTTGAACGCATTTTGAAGTGATTTTCATGTAATATTCTAATGCAGGTGCCACACATAACTCTGGCTTAGCATTAAGTATGGGAAAACTAGATTAGGTTGATTTTTATAAGCCCCAGATTCTAATTTAAATTTTATTTTCGGGTGATTTTACTATATTGTTAATTGTGATATTACTTAATGTTTGAACTCTGTGGGCTGTTGTTAAGGCCCCGAGCGTTATCATTTTTATTGTTAACTTGTCTAGTTTCTAAGAGGTGGAGAGTTGATAAGTACTTTAACACTGGTTCTAAGTTTCATGTATATATATATATATATATATATATATATTGCTGTATATCCACACTGTGGAACACTACCTAAGTGTTGTGTTTGAAATCATAAATAAAATTCACAAATTTGTATGTATTTTAGGAATTAATCATAACAGTTTTACTTTAACGGATCATACAGAAGCAGGAGTATCTGTGGTTTATTTAATTGATTCAAGTTCACTTATTCTCATCGAGTAGGATGCAGAGAATGAAACTTGATATTGAATACGAACAAAATATTTAAATAAACATAAAATGAAGTTATTTTAGTTTAACAAGGTTATTCTAAATAGTATATAATAAAACATGAACTGATAGAGAATCACAATCTCATTTAAAATGATTTAGAATGAAATTGGAAAACAAAAAAGTAAATTTTATAAAATCTGACATGCATGTCAAAACTTAGGGCTGAAAATCATATTTTGTGTAGAAACACTGTAAATCTACACAAAATGAATATAGAATGAAAGACTATCAACAGTAGTTGCAGTGCAGCGTAATTATTTTAGAAATAGTAAGTCCATATATTACAAAACACTGAATGACATTTTAAGTTTTCAGATATTTTCAAATATCATTGCAGAAAGGTGTTTTGTAAATGATATTTCACATCATGCAGAAAGAAAGGACTAATAGTATGATGTTAAATGTTTGTTGTCGTATCAATTTCTTGTTTTAGTTTATAATATAAGTATTCTGTCAGTATGGAAACTGCAGTACGTTTTTAACTACTAGCATTTTGTGTTTATCATTGCTATTCATCTAAATGTATGAATTAGTATTTATTTGAGATTGGAATTGTTAATTGTAGTTATAAGTAGATTTTAAGAAAGTGTATGTAATATGTCAATATATTTCGAGTAATTATAATTATTCACTTAATCCTGAAAAGTAGAATAAGAAACTTATCAGGAAAAATAAAGAATTAAAAACAGTATTCAATTAAGGTAAAGAATAAACAAAACTGAATAGTTTAAATTTTAAATTAAAATTAAATTTTAAAATATTAGATCAAAATAGAAAAAAACAATTGAAATATTGGAAATTAACCCATTGAAACGACTAAAAATAACAAATCAGTTGATCACACACCGCTGAACAGCGAGCTGCGAAATATATTCATCCAAGAATAAATAATAAATTGAAAATAGAAGAAAAGTAATTTGAAGGTTAGAATATTACAATCCAGATATATTGATATCAAGAACCCTGATAACACCAAACGTCCCCAGGACGTTCACTTAGGTCCTCGTTTGGTCTGAACGTCCCGGGTTTACATGGTACGTCCCAGGGACGTCCGTTTGCTATCGTCCCTAAAACGTTCTGAATAAAACGTTTTGAGGACATCCTGCTAGAGTCTAGTCAAGACAAACCTAAACACATTTGTGAAATAACCTCTAGGAGTGATGTTTTTTTTTGAGCAGATGAGGATATGATTAAAAAAGTAAATTAAAAACTGTAAAAATGAAATTAAAATCCTTAAAAAGTTTTGCTAACAAAATTTCTTTTGATAACAAAACATTTTCATATTTCATGGTCCATTTAAATTTTGTCAATTTGATTTTTCTGATTTCAGAAATCTTATATTCGTTTCAACTATTTTTTTCATGAGTTTCGGTTATATTAGATACAGCCATTTTCACCGCAATATTTAAGCAGAGCTTATTAATGTTACTCAACCTGACTCAACTCAGTTGCTGTCAAATGTCAAACTATGGGAAATTCAATTTGGCAGGCATTGCATCATTTTTACAAAGAATTTATATAAATTCTTTGCATTTTTATTTCTTCCGCACACTGGCACTAGTCACTTTTAACGTCTACAAAAGAAAGTACCAAAAACAGGTAAGTCTATTTAATTGATTTATTAATATATAAGTATTTAGATCGATATTTTATTCTAGATAAATTTGGTGCGGCTTATTTGTAGGTTATAATAAATATACTATATACCACCCACCTTATTTGGCTCTGTTAAAATTCTATGGGAGATCACCTGTGAACCTGAGTATGTAGTTTTTAGTTGTTTATCATGGAGCGAACTTATTCACTTAAAAGAAGATTGTTGGTTAAACATATTATAAATACAATACTTCCCTTCGGTATGCGAGGGAAGTAAAAATTGAAAAGAAGTACCTATACTCATGCAGTGTGTTAAACGAAGTGTTATATATGGTTCGACATCTCTGATGAACAAGTGGAGGTGATGAAACTTTTAATAGGTAAGGTTTGATACATCGAGTAATAAAAACATTTGCCAGAAAACATCAACAAACTTGTAAAGTATATTTAGGGATTTCAGTAAATTAATATAAGGAAAAAACTAATAAAGGTACTTTTTGAGGAAAATTTACAAATTTGTAACTTATATGCCCTATTTGTTATATTTTTCTGAAATTATATGCTGTATATGTACGTACAAAAACTTTTATACATCATCAATGTTCAACCTAATAAACCTGCTTCTAACCGTAAATCCTAATGCATCTTAACCCATAGCCATTTTCTCTACTTGAATTCTGTAATAATATTGGCAAAAAATATAATGTTAAACTTATAATAATGTTATTAATCTGCGGTAGCATTAGTCACAAAATATATTTCTGCTTCTCTCGATCTTTGGTATTATTTGTAGAATCGATCATTCATATAAAGAGGCGTTCTTAAAATTTTTAAATGAACAAGGGAATCTTTCAAATGCAAAAGTCAGTTAAATAAAAAAAATGTTCACATTTAAACTGTGATTTTTTTTTAAATAGGACACCAAGAAAATTATAACAATTTATTTTAAATATAAGCTTGCCATCAAGTGACATATGTTAGTCTTAATGTTTTTTGCCAAGATTTCATCTGAAATGTTAATTTTTCTTTTATTTGCACAGGGGCTGCTGCAGTCGCTAACGCTTCAAAGTCTTGGAAAGACACCGAAATGGCTATTACATTGTGATTGAAGAGGGCAAAAGAAAGAACAGAGAGGGTGTCAAAAAAGAGAGAATATTAGAAAATAATATAAACTAAGATAATTATAAAAAGACGAAGTGTGCAAAACGTTAAGAGAAGGTGAGATATACATTTATCTTACGTTTTATTGCATACTTGGCTTATTTCTTATAATATTCAATATGACTTAATGTATATATAACTATATTATACTGTACTAGGTATTTAAAAGTGAATTATTTATTATTTGTTTGCTTATAGTAATGAAACATATATTCTTTATAGGATTTTGCAAACAGTGGAAAGAAAAGCTTTTTCTTTCCACTGTTTGCAAAATCCTTTAAAGAATATATGTTTCATGTACTAGGTATTATAATATATAAGTTTTAAATCCCATAAAAATTGTAATTTTGACACTTGACACTTGAATTTGTAGAGTAAGAAGTTAATTTAAAAAAAATACAAATGCCATAACTTATTTTTCAATAGCACAATAGAAATAAAATGTTCGCATAAATTTGTCATTTGGTGTTGATAAATAAAAGTACTAAGTATTAAAATCAATCTAATTGAATAATTTTTCTACATGGTAATTATATATTGTCATTTTTTTTATCTTTTTGGCTTTTCTAACCACATTTATTCCTTTCGAAATAGAATCCAATCACTGGATTCTATTTCGAAAGAAATGCATGTGGTTAGAAAACCTAAAAAGGAACATAAATACCCTCTGCTGTGAATACACCTTAAAAGTGGTGGAGGGGGAGGTACATATATGTTTTGCATAGTATGTCCCAACAACGTTTTCAGGACGTCCTCTCTAGACCTACATTCGTCCCACATAAGTCCTGGGTGGGACGTCCTCGGGACACCCCGTTTTGCTGACACGGAACGTCCCTCAAACGTCCTCGGTACGTCTTACGTCGGTAGAGTACGTCCTCGGGACGTTTTCATGTCCTGTGAGTACGTTCTTGGGACGTTTTCGGGACGTCCATGTGCTATTAGGGAATAAATTGTAAAAGTTGATTAAATATAAGAAGTGAGTATACTTTGAAAGTATTACGAAGTAGATTATGCGGAAAGCAGATTTAGAAGAGGGAAGTATTTGTTAATCCAGTTAGCATATTTATATGGTGAAGAAATTTCAAACGTCAATCAAGTGATAGAAATACTTCAAGGAAATCTTGAAAATAAATTGGAGGTTAGAAACAAACGTCAATCCACTAAAGAAGAAGAAGAAGCCTTGAGAGGTTTTAAAAGTCAGTCAAGTGACATTATATTTCAAGGATCATAATAACCAGTTAGAGGTTATCATTTGACATTACTCGAGTCGAAAGAAAGACAAGGTAAAGCTTTACAAAATCCCAAATCCATGGTACATATTTATTTTAAATAAATTCCATAGTTATCATTTTAGTTAAGTTAGATTTTGTTATTTAAATTTGTTAATTACATTCCAAGTTCAAATTTGTTAATAAATTAATACTTTGTTCGTTCAGATACTGAGTTTGATTTATTTAGATTGTTATCTTGATCGATGAGCATTTATTGAACCGACTTCGTTGGACCCTGACTAAGAGTCATTCTATAGATTGTAGATGGTCATGCTAATGGTGTTCTATAGTCTATAATATTAACAGCTTTTAAGAAACTGTTTGGCGCTCAATAAAATCATTTCAATTTACTTTCAAAAAGTAATTTCGAATATATAAAAAATAAAATAGATATCAGAATATAGAACAATATATATATATATATATATATATATATATATATATATATATATATATATATATATATATATATATATATATATATATGTTGTTTCTTAGGTTTTCACGGGTGTTAAATGAAGTGTTGGTGTTCTTCCGGGTGTTTTCCCGTGTAGTTGGTAGGCTCCTGTGGGAGCCACGCTTGTCTAAACGACGTTTCGGCGGAATCTCATCTGCCATCTTCAGGTTCTAGCTGAATGCTGCCTGCTGCTGCGGCTGCTGCTGCTGTTGCTGCTGCTGCTGCTGCTGCTGCTGCTACTGCTGCTCCTCGTTGCTCGAACTGAACGCTCGAACGCTCGAACTCAGTTCGAGCAACGAGGAGCAGCAGTAGCAGCAGCAGCAGCAGCAGCAGCAACAGCAGCAGCAGCAGCCGCAGCAGCAGGCAACATTCAGCTAGAACCTGAAGATGGCAGATGAGATTCCGCCGAAACGTCGTTTAGACAAGCGTGGCTCCCACAGGAGCCTACCAACTACACGGGAAAACACCCGGAAGAACACCAACACTTCATATATATATATATATATATATATATATATATATATATATATATATATATATATTGGTTGCGGTGGTTTATTGTTATAGATGCCCTAAAATAAATATTTTACTTGTTCATCTCTAGTTTGGGGCAAACAAATTAAATTAAAGCCTGATCTGTTAATGTTTATAGTTGAATATGAGCTACCCTTGTTAGCTTCGCTTACTAAGAAGCTTAAATAGTTATTTAAATTGTAAATAAATATGTCATAATTATTATCCTTAATGCCATTTTTTTTTTTTTTTGTAAGGTGGCTCTTGAGACCGAAGCAGCCATTGTTGGAATAGCCGCTGCTGAAATTTTTCTTTTTACACTTGTCATTCGGACAATTTCGCTGCCACCAGGAAAATCTCCTTGTATAGGGAGTGGTTCTGTCTAAAAGGTGAAATTAGCAGATTTTTATTTGCTCTGTTGACATGTTTTTTAATTATGGATACTAAGGCTGTGGAGGCCATTTTTTTTCCATTTTTTTCAAGTGTTTTCGTTATCACTGAAAACGGTAGAAAGGCATAGAAGTATAACTCTTTCCACGGAACTGTAAAGGCATCGACTCATATGAAATTTGGGTCAGGATACCACGAAATATATTTCTCGCATTTTGAGTTTAGTGGCAAATAGATCTATTTCAGGTTTCCCACATTTGTTAACGATTTTTTGAAATGCAAATTTATTTAACTCATATTCCATTTCTATTGGCACACATCAGGATTCCATGTCAGCCTCTGTATTTCCCGATGGTACATAAGTCACAAAAATTACTATTTTTCTTTTCTCACACCATGTCACAACTTTTCAGTGATTTTATTTAGGGTATTTTACACTGCCTCCTGGATTAACATAGGCAATGATGGTTTTACTATCAATTCTTAGAAGTACTCTGACGTTTTGTTTTGATTTGGTGAAGGATTGCAGCCCGTAAGGGGCAGCAGCTATTTCCAGGAAGTTGATATGTCTATCTTTTTCTAGGAAATCCCAGAATTCGTGACACCTTTTCCCGGTACAAAAATATATTGCGCCTACAATACAATAGTATACACGTGTTACAAAAAAAAAGTTTTAAAAGTTCATCACTATAACTGTTAAAAGTCCCAAAATAGGATTCACAAATTCATTAGATTTTCTTTATGTATTATTTATTTTTATTCATTTATTTATTTATTTATTTATTTTTTTTCATAGTTTAAGTGGGCTTAAATTTTTCATCCAACGATTAAGAGCAAATTTAACTGAATCTGATATTGTCAAGACTGTTGTATTTTTTGTCTTTTAATGCTCTATATTTTTTGTGTTCTAAGTATTTAATATGGTGACGACTGAATGGTATAGCTGGAGATGCCGCGACTAGGGAACCGATTAACTTAGCAAAATCACGTATTTTCATTGTAGATTTTTGTTTTATTTTTAGAATTATTTTTTGTATTGATTTCATTTTGTTGTCGCGCAGCGTTATTGTCATTTGGGATGTGTTGTAATTAAACTCTAAAAAGTAATCTCCTTAGAAGATGTTAACTGACTTTTTGTTTTTTTTTTTTGTTTGTTTTTTCAACATTAATCATAAATCCCAGTTCTCTTTAAGAAGTTAAGTGTTTCATTACTTTCGTAAATATATATGGTGCAACAATGAGTCCGAATGGGACTAAATTAAATTCGCTGTGCTGATTTTTTTTTTTTCCGACTGTACTGACAGAAACTTGTGCATCTTTTAAGTCTATTCTTGTAACATAACAATTTTTTGTAAATAGCTTTTAGCAACAGTTCGAGAGTTTTCTAATTTAAAATGTGGTGCTTGAACGTGTTTATTTAATGATTTTAAATGAACCTCTTTTCCACATTTGGTTTAGTGGCAAGAAAGAATGGAGACAAGAATTCGTTTTTGATGTAAGCGCATCTTACATTTGCACTAATATCTGGCAGTTTCATAACCTTGATCTCGGACTGTTATATATTAGTTTTTCTGTAAGTAATTAACTGACTTGGGTTTATAAAGAAAATTTAATTTTATTCCCTTTATCCATTCTAATACAATTTTATCGTCTGTTATCTTACCAAGACCTCAAAATTTTATTTAGCCTATGAGCATAATTTTTATTTGCCGAATTTATTTCCACTTGCAATACTGATGATTTCTCGGCGGTGCTCTCTTGTATTCCTGATTTCAATTTCCTTTTTTTTTTTTTTGGACCTGAATGTTCCTTGCTGCGAACAGACAATCCCTTTGCGGTAGCCGCTGGAGATTACCAATATATCTTTTTTATTTCATCGCTTGTTCTCTTTAACGCCTGGTTCGTTTTTAAAGAGTCTTCGAAAGTTGACCCAAATAAAATTTAATCTATAGAAGACTTTAAGCCTACTTTTTTGGACTCTGCATTTAATAATGTTAGTATATTTTGCTTTCTTAATATGGAAATGGCACTGTGTACATTTGAAAACAGCAATGCTGCATCTGCCAAGCATGTTATTTTATCAGGTGTCTGTTTCTCCGATATGAAAGAATCCAATACTTGACCTACAGCAGCACCTGTGGCCGATTTGATGTAAGACTTTTAAGAAATTATCTTTTTTATCAGCTGCTTCGTACATGCAGCCTGAAACCTCGGGATTAACTGTTGGTGAAACGAGGGCCTGACAGTTTTTAGGTATATGATTTTGTCTATTACTTTTGACCTTTCCTTTTTTTTTTTTTAACGTCCTTCGTCCGATTCGTCCGCTGAGCCTGAAAAGAATTGTATGTATGTTACATACATTCCTTTATATTTGTCTACTGGTATAACACCCTGTATGTGAATTTTTCTAGATTACATTATTACTTAAATAAATTATAAATGTATGTTATCTCCGCACTTAAAAATGCATCTAAGTATACCCAGAGAATGTTTATGTTTATACTGGGATCACAACTCACAATGTTTACATTAAGTTAGGCA
Organism: Stenurella melanura; assembly: GCA_963583905.1. NCBI lineage: Eukaryota > Metazoa > Arthropoda > Insecta > Coleoptera > Cerambycidae > Stenurella > Stenurella melanura. The sequence continues at coordinate 155,336,273 of OY757309.1, forward strand.
TTGACTCGCCTTAGCAGTTCTTTTAACAGTCAAGATATTATTAGTTTACTTTACTGAAATTTGTTTTTAAGAACTATAGATATTTATTTAATTTTTAAATGAAATTAATTTTTCAGCCCTCGGCTTTTTTAAGAAGGTTTTAGTAAATTTATCTTTTAAGTCTTGGGCTTATTTAATTTAATATTCCTATTTACCGTTATGACAAGTCCTTGACTCTTTTGATAATTCGTAATTTATTTAATAATTAGACCCTCGGCCTAGCTGCTGAATTTTTGTTTCATTAAGCCCTCGGCCCTTTTTGCATATTGCACTATTACTGAATTTTTGTTTAATTTGGCCATCGGCCCTTTTTGTATATTGTACTGTTACTGAATTTTTGTTTAATTTGGCCCTCGGCCCTTTTTGTATATTGTACTTTTACTGAATTTTTGTTTAATTCGGCCCTCGGCCCTTTTTGTATATTGTGCTGTTACTGAATTTTTGTTTAATTTGGCCCTCGGCCCTTTTTGTATATTGTACTGTTACTGAATGTTTGTTTAATTCGGCCCTCGGCCCTTTTTGTATATTGTACTGTTACTGATTTTTTTTTTGTTTATTTTGGCCCTCGGCCCTTTTTGTATATTGTACTGTTACTGAATTTTTGTTTAATTTGGCCCTCGGCCCTTTTTGTATATTGTACTGTTACTGAGTTTTTTTGTTTAATTTGGCCCTCGGCCCTTTTTGTATATTATGCTGTTACTGAATTTTTGTTTTATTTGGCCTTCGGCCATTTTTGTAGATTGTACTGTTTAATTTACTATCATAGAATGATTACAGTGTAATGGTGAAACCCTCAGCCTCCTTATTGAATCCTTTGTTTCGTTAGGCCCTCGGCCTGAAGTAATATATTTAAATATATTATTTGTGTATCCTAAGGTAATGTACTGAAAGCGGAAATGAAGTAATAAATTAATTAACTTACTAGAAGCGGAAGCCGGCAGAGCCTTCCAATTTTTTTCTTTTAATTCCTTCAATTATCTGAATATTTTATCAAATTTAGGTTTGTTTTTTTTTTTTGTGTTGTTTGTTTGTCCCACAGGATGGTAAACTTCTTTTTGGCATAGTTAAATTTTACTGCACTGCTTCACTTCCACTGCACTAATTATAATCACTTGTTTTGGAACACAAATTTTAAGACGCGCTTCGATAGATACGAAAAACAGAATGGGCACTCAGCCGAAGGGATAGCATCGGGGCGATAAAAAATGTTTATCTTTCAAAGCGTATCGATAGGTAGGAAGAATACGAAACTACAACGTAATCATATCGGAAGACAAGCGAAGGAAAATTGATCCAGCAACACACATCATCCTTACTTTAGTCATTTCATTGTCATTTTGTTGATACCTCAAGATATGTTTCTTCTATAATATGTCTGATACGCATTTTAAAGATGTACCTATTTACATTATTTAGAATGATAGAAATGTCTAGAAGTGTGGGACTGCTGATAGAATGTTTCAAATACTTACCAAATTACAAATTAGTAGTTCTTTACGAAATATATGAGACATTTAAATATTTACATAATTGTGACAGAGTTTAAATTCATTATGTTGTTTTACTTTAAAAGCTGATATAATATTTTAGTATTTATTTGTCTCTCAAGGCATTTAAGAACACTATATCATTCAAATGAGCGAAATCGTCCTGTTAATATAGACAAAGAAAGTACCCGTATCTATTTTATTTGACAAAATAGGTAATTCATGCATAAAATGAAGAAAATTAAATTTTTGAGTTTAAAAATTATCAACAGTAAATAGAGGTAAATTTTCTTAACATCAGCAATCTCTAAAACTTTTGAGTATTTACTGATACCTAATGAACAGTATGGAAAGAATAAATCAACAATGTCAGTAAGAACCCAATTCCATATTTATATCCTTGATGAGTTAATCAAGATGAGGTGTCCAGTAGTAAGGCGATTTGGGCAAAACATTTGAGTATATTCATCATGTCCAATTGCTCTGGGCCGCTACCCACCCCTGATTTACATCTTATTTTGAGAATGGAAAGTAACATGTTGCAATATTTAAAAGTGAAGGAGGGAGCACTCTAACTCTGCGAATATGAATGCAGGAATACTTCAGGGAAGTGTTGCACCTACATTATTTTCTCTTTATGTAACTGATGGCACAAAATATTTATTGAAATACATAACTATGTATGACAATGATTTATCAATATTAATTTTAAGATCTGCTGAACTCAATCCGTATTTTAGTTTTGAAAACCCCTCACATTTCATTAACTTAAATCGTTACATCAGTTTGTCTTGCACATGGTAAAAGTACTTTTCAAAGATCTTTTCAAAGATCTTTATAGTAAGTGTAAGAGGAAAGAAATATTGCTTTGATTTTGAGATATTGACTTTAATATTGGCTTTTGTATGAGTACGTATGTGTTTATATTTTTCTGTGTATGAAAGATATTTCATTGAAGATTTTTTTGATATTTGGCTTTGCATATTTGGGTGTTAATGGTTTTTTCTTTCCTAGTATCGGAATTATTTTTTGTTACAGTTAATTGTATTTGCTTTTTCAATGACAGAGCTTGTTTCGCGTTTTTAATGTTGCATTTAACTAATTTTATGATTTCCTCTTTGTTTATAGGCGCTCTCTAAATAAAAGATGCATTGTCATTGTCATATTTTCACTTTTGATTACATGTATTTTTGCCCTCATTGATACAAATTCACAAGTTACCTTATTAAATAATGCATTTCAAAGTCTACGATAGATTCTTTCTGACTACAGCACACTACTTTATTTGTGCCTTTACGAAAAATAACGTTTGAGTTGTAGGTACTGTCCTGAGATATCGGCAAGCGGTCCTGGTGTTTTGTGGCATATTGAGAAACGATTTAATAGTGAAATGTATATTAGGATTTTAGACAATATCATGCTCCCTTCTGTGTCAGAATTATTTCCTAATAATGAAATCATATTTCAACAAGATAATTTTTCAGTTCATACTGCTCATACCGTGACTAACTGGTTTCAAGATAACAACACTAATGTTCTTAACTAGCTCAGTCATAGTCCAGATCTTAATCCTGTGGAATACGTATGGGGACTACTTGTAAGAAGTATCCAATAACGAAATGTGAGACCACGGAATTCCCAAGAATTACTGGAAGTAGTAAATAATGAATGGGGAAATATTACTAATGATTATTGTATAAGTTTATTTAATTCTATGCCAAACAGACTTATAGAAGCTATAAATAGAAATAGTGCAATCACAAAATATTAATAGTTACTTTCTTGTTAAATTGGATATCCTTTGTTGCCCTGATCCAGGATTTCTACTAATCGTACCGTTTATTCTCCACTTCTTTAAAATGTTTAACATATAATTTTTGTTAATGTTATAACGCAGTGCAATATGTCTCATTGACAATCCCTCTTCGGCTTTAGCAATAATTACAGCAATACAATAAAAAATATAATAAAAGTGCTAACTGTTTTATTTCGGCTACCCATTACATATTCAAATAGGGACACATTTACATTAGCAAAAAAATGTTGTACAATTATTTTTTGCACAGTACCTCGAAACACTTTACATTTATGACATTAAATTCTTGATTTTTATAATACGGCTGCCCGTTACCAAACCCCTATCAAAACAACGAGCGTCATCGTAGGGAAACTCTATAGATTATGAAATTCTAAGAGACTTTTTCATACGACAAAAATTCGAAAAACCATATGGGTGGCTGGCAAATGACTTTCCGTCGTTTTCCGTTGGATGTAGCTGCGTGAAATCGAATGGAGTCGCATATACCGGGTGTAACAGGATCATGGTATACTCCCATTTTCTCCTTTAGTTTTGAAGATAATTGATTGAAATTCAGGATATACTACATACATAATAAGCGGCACTTTTTGACATACAATTGATTTTCTTTTCACTTCCGGTTTCGCCGGAAGTACACTAACTTTCGATCTTTAAACGGAGCACTCTATCTATTATTGCATTTTTGAATTATGCATAATTTTCTGAATCCAACGATGTCAAATAAGTAACATTTCAAACATCAGTTTTTTTTATAATACAATATTTAGTTTTCCATTTAAGTGTGCCATGACGGTTCCGATTTATTCTAAATGACCCATGTAATGCTACAAAAATCGAATTCCCACTGAAAACACTAAGTTACGTGATTTATGAACAAACAAAATTCACCAAAATTATTTTTGGGGCAAAACTCAATTTATTCAAATGGTACCATGGTACCATTTATTAGTACTATTAATAAGGAATTTATTCATATGTCGTATTAAAATGTAGGATAAATACAAACAAAATTACAGCTAAAAGAAAATAAGAAAATGCAATTTTATTCTAATTACCTTGTTACACATGGTGGCTGGTTTTGGAATAGAAAAAATTAACACAAAACATTACAACAATTGTTCAAAATGCTGTCCATTATCGTCAATGAAGTTCTGAATTCGCATAGCTGTTTCTCGAAGAATGTTCCCAAATTGCAGGGCCGTTATGCTATTAATTTCTCGTTTTACTCGTAGCTCCAGGTCTTCACGAGCTATAACGGCGGTTGCATAGACAATATTTTTTTAATGACCCCAAACAAAGAAATTAAGAGGCGTTAAATCAGGTGACATTGGAGGTCACCTCACAGGACCATTCGTCGAAATTACGTTTTCTCCGAATCTCCGTTGATCAATTACTATCCTTAAATTATGGGAAGGAGCGCCATCTTGTTGGAAATACATTTCCTGTCCTAAATCCAAAGGTAACTCATCTAAAATTTCCTCAATCTTATTTTCCAGGAATCTCAAGTATCTGGTACCAGTCAGAGATCCTTCAAATATTATTGAACCAATGATACTACTACCGAATATTCCAAGCCAAACATTGAAACCGAACCGCACTTGAAAGTTACCCTCCCGTAATAAATTTGGATTTTCTTATGACCAATATTTTGTATTTTGTCGGTTAAATAATCCCAAATTTGTAAACCTTGGCTCGTCCGAAAATAAAATCAATTCCAAAAAATCATTGTTTGGCTGCACGTTATTATACAAAATCAAATTCCAATATTCCATCCTACTTTTGTAATCACTTTCGTACAAATGCTGGTGCAATTGGTATTTAAAAGATTTATAGTGGTATTTTTGCAAAATTCGACTTACTGTTTGGTGACTGATGTTCAATTCAAACCCAACTTGCCTTAAAGAAATAATCTTATCAACTTCTATTCGAGCCAAATCATTAATTTCCGTTCCTTCGTCAATAATGAAGTTTTCTTCGGGATCATTGTTGGGCTCTCTTCGGAATTGGTTTTCAACAGGTTTAAAATAGTTTTTCGCTGGACATTGTCTATCAGGATATCGTCGGCTAGAAAGGTTCATAGCTGCAATTGCATTTTTTCCCCCACAAATAATAACATATCCACTTTTTCATCTCTTGTATAAATTTGCGGCATTTTGAACACAATTAACAAGAATTTTAAACAATTTTTAAAGACACAATAAAAACACCGTTAAACCAACAAATGTTTGTCAAGCCAAATATTGAATTGTTTTCAAAACCACCTTAGTTAATTCTTAACATTTAATTAGAACAAAATTGTATTTTCTTATTTTCTTTTAGCTGTAATTTTGTTTGTATTTATCGCACATTTTAATACGACATCTGAATAAATTTCTTATTAATAGTACTAATAAATGGTACCACGGTACCGATATGGTTCCATTTGAAAAAATTGAGTTTTGCTTTAAAAACAATTTTGGTGAATTTTATTTGCTCTTAAATCACGTAATTTAGTGTTTTTAACGTGATATCGATTTTTCTAGCATTACACGGGTCATTTATAAACTAAAAATTATATTATAAAAAAATTTATGTTTGAAATGTCACTTATTTGGCATCGTTGGATTCAGAAAATTATTCAGAATTCAAAAATGCAATAACATATAGGGTGTTTTATTTAAAAATCGAAAGTTAGTGTCACTTTCGGCGAAACCGGAAGTGAACAAAAATTAAATTTTATGTCAAAAAGTGCTGCTTATTATGTATATAGTATATCCTAAATTTCTATCAATTATCTTCAAAACTAAAGGAGAAAAGGGGGATATACCATGATCATGTTACACCCGGTATTCTGGATAACAATCAACACCATAGCAACCATTCCATGACCTTCTCAATTACAATTTTTGCAAATTTAAAAATTTATTTGCCAAATGATCGTCAAATCTAAAAAAATATTTATCAAATAAAATTTTTGTCATTATTTCGGTCTTTGTAACTCGGCGTATCAGTCAAATGGGCAGTTCTCAATTTTTCCCCATCATATTTACTTCCCTTGACAAGAAGACAAAAGGAACTGCCGATCGAGATGATCGGTTTTTCTTTACATATTCAAAACATGATTTGAACCCTCTAGGATAGGTAAAAAGTTCAGTCATCCTGAATTTTTCTTTTCAGCTCTCTCAGAACTGATGAGAAACGCTGGAATTATCTTCGCTAAAGTAACTGGAAAATCTTGGTAGCAGGCTACCGTACTATTACAATATTCTAAGCAGTTCTTATAGACAACTCGATAACTTAATCATCAATGCCTGCCATCATTCTGAACATCAGAAAAACGTCATATAAGTCTGCTGAATACTAGAATAGTGTGTGTGAGAATGCATTCAGAATATTGTCGGCTTGTTTCTAGACCACCGCTTCTGTTTCCTCAAAATTATAATACATTAATACATTATTGAAATAAATATAATTTTATGTTGGGCACAGATTAAAAATATGAGTCAGACACTTGTGCTCTATCTAACCAAGACAGAGTCTCTTATCCCATAAGTAAGCATTATATGTGCAGCTTGTCGATAAATAAATAAATAAACAATTTAAAAAAATTAAAAAACACGCTTCCAAAAACCAACTAATATTGTTAAAAAAAATGCAGTAAACAAAAAAATAATGTTAATAACAATAATAATTATGATAATAAAAGTAAAAGCGTGTGGTGCCCGATGAGAGAAATCTTCTGTCTTTTTAAAGCATTTTGAGCGCCTCACGCTTTTACGCTTATTAACATAATAATAATAATTATTTCTCTTCTGTCTCGCGCCGAGTGGTTTAATTTTTCATGCACATCGCGGTCTCGCATCAAGATGTACGATGAGTGAGGCACTACTAAGCTAGAAACTAGTGGACGATACTACAAATATTCAGTATTACGGACTAGATATCCCGCATGACAGAGTTCTATGTTCAACGTAGCCAGGATTTCCTTCCAGTCTTTGGAACAACTCCAGTGGACGAGATGATTATGGGTACCACTCGAACATTGGCTTGCTGCCACTGGCACTGTTGCTGGATATCAACAAGATCCATGGCCTGTTGGCTTTTGTTGCGTATGTGTCACGGAGACCGTTTATGTTAGGTACCGCAATATCTAGGAGGATGGCTTTCCTTCTGCTTTTATCGACCTAGATAATGTCAGGTCGATGTGAGGTTGTGGTTCTATCCGTGAGCATTGTTCTGCCCCAGTACAATCGATAGTCGTTGTTTTCAAGTACATTTTGGGGACTGTATGGATAATATTGTACTCGTCCCGTATTTAATTCAGTTATCGTTGCTAATTGCTGGCCAATAATCTTGGCAACACAATTGTGGCTTTCGAGTATTCAGAAGACGTTAGTAGCGTGCACTCTGCAATAATGTACTGGATCATTTCTGCATTTTCAGCACCGATCAGCAGTTGTACCTTGATTGTATGTATATGTCTAGTATATATAGTTTTTTGTGGCGATAACTTGATCTTGGATAGTCATCATGAATCCTTCAGTTTCCGGGAATAGATGTTCGTCACTCAGCCAGTAGTTCGACACTATCTTGTCGACATAATCCAGGCTGAGGTTGTTAGCATGCCGACCATGGTGTTGTCTCTGTATCCCAAAGAGTTTAATAACTAGAGAAGACAAGCCGTCGATTTGCCGGGAATCGCGATTTGGTTGTCTTGGAGACGGTAGGCTCTTCGTCCTTGTCGCAGAGCTCGTACCCTCTCTCTCCACTCCACTACAAAGCAACCAGCCTTACCCGGCGCGCGTTGATTTCACAAATACCGTCAATTTTGAATCTTTGTTTTGAATAGCGTTCTGCTTTATTTACAATTACACGTGTTTTCTCAAATTTTTCTTCTGTTTATAACGTTAATCTGTTTATCACGTTTAATTTGTATATTAATTAATTATTTTTTAGTGACAATAGTTTATACTTGTAAAGTTTGTAGAAGAAAAACTAAGTCACCCATAAGTCCCAGGTTGGTATACACCTATTGTCATCTGTCACTGTCATTGTATTGCAATCGTCACCTCCCCTCATGTACTGTGCGACAAAGAGAGAACGAACTGTGTGAGATGGATGAGAAGCCTACAGCCTACCGCTGCTTATACATTACGCTTATGGAGCTTGTCTCCTCTAGTTGTTAAACTCTTTGCTGTATCCACTGATCATATATTGATCTTATATGGGCGGGTTTACTAGAAGCCTCAGTGAGGGTAGCTTCGCTTTTTCACAGAGAAGTGTAGCTTCTATCTGCAGTACATACCGCAGTGTAGAGAGGGGCTATGTCCATTTTTGTAATAACAATAATAGTAATAATAATAATTATTATTATTGGCAGTTTTTTTTTCTTTTTATGGTCGGTTATTAAAAACGTGTTTTTAAATGTAGGGTGTGGTGGGGTAAGTGCGTTTTTGGGGTAATTGCATCACTTGTATTTTGAATTAAACATATTCATTCTCCAATATTGCCATCTAGTAGTTACGAAAGTAAGCATCTTTTGCAGCATAATTTAGATCCCTTCTTTATCGGCATCGAATTAGTCAACAAAATATGGTCGACATAGAAAGAGTCAGCTGTTTTACTCGTGCGTTAAATGCGTTATTGCTGTGAAAAATACGTGTAAATTTGAAATTAAGGTATGTATGCCGATACTAGATATTAAATCCTGCAGTTTATAAGTGTTTTAAACAGCTTAAGATGTAAAATAATTTTAATTGTTTGATTACTAAACTTTAAGTTGCTAGATGCACTTGCCCCAAATTTTTCGAGTACAGGGCAAGTGCGCCCACTTGTATTTGGGAAAGTGCACCTAACAGACGCACTTTCCCCTTAGTCTGCTTTGCTCTAGGTATGTGATTATTATTTTATATAAGTATATATTTTTTCTTAGGTACAATGGTTAGAAATTACCAAAGAAAAACGAAAAGAGCCCCCTATTCTTCTGAGGACTTACAAACGGCTGTGGAATACGTAAGGAGTGGAAAATGTGGCACATTGCGTGCTAGCAAAATATTTAACATCCCCAGAAGCACTCTAAAGGATCACATAAAAGGTCGTAGGGGTGTAAAGAGTGACACAATGGGAAGGCCTACAGCTCTACCAACCAAAGATGAGGAAGTCCTTGCTAATGGAATTAAATGCCTCGAAAAATGGGGTTTTGGACTCAGCCGTAAAGAAATCCTAGAAATCGTGGGCAAGTATGTTACACAAAAGCAGCTTAAAACTCCATTTAAGGACAACGTACCTGGAGAGGATTGGTTTTTAAAATTCAAACAAAGGCATCACTTGTCAATTAAAAAACCAGAACCATTGGAATATGCAAGAAAGAAGAACACGGATCCATTTATAATATATCCATATTTTGAGTTATTGAAAAACACAATACAGAATTTAAATCTAGAAGACAAACCAGGCAATATTTGGAACATGGACGAAACTAGTTTTTGCAGTGATCCTTCAAAAACGAAGGTCGTTGGAGAAAGAGGACATGCATCTACTCGAATTGTATCTGGCCCAGGAAGAACAAACACCAGCGTCTTGTTTGCCGCTGCTGCGGATGGACAAAAGGCACCACCGTTAATTATTTATAAAGGGAAAAGTGTCTGGGATAGCTGGATACCAAAACAAAACAATGAATATCCTGGTACGACATATGCTGCTACAGAAAATGGATGGATGGAATCCCAAGTGTTTAAAAACTATTTTTTGAAAACATTCATACCCCACTTGAGGGGGAATGGTCCTGTGTTAATTGTATATGATGGTCATACCACTCACATCGACATAGATGTAATAAATGCGGCTGTGGCAGCCAATATTACCATCATAAAGTTACCGCCACACAGTAGCCATCTTCTCCAACCACTTGATTTAGCCGTTTTTAAATCTATTAAGGTGGCTTGGGATGCATCACTTGTAAAATGGCAACGTAACCATTTGGGACAGAAATTACCCAAAGAGAAGTTAGCTGAAATGGTAGGAAATGTCTGGAAAGATGCAGATCCAAAAATTATTTGTGAAGGGTTTAAGAAAGCTGGTATTTACCCTTACAACTGTGATGTTATACCAAAGGAAAAATATGAGTTACAACAGTTGAAAAGGTGGGAAGCTCAGCAGACGATGGAAAACCCTGGAAATCTAACACCAATTCTTACTAATGTACCTACAAGCGATGAACATATGAAACTGCCAATTCAAATCGAGGAAAACGTGCAACTAGAGAAAGAGGGGGAAATATTACTTGAAGACATTGAAATGACAGCAAGCGCAGGTCAAGAAGAAGATATACCAGTTGAAAGAGAAGAAAGTCAGGAAGGAAATACAACAGGTGAAATAGAAAGGGAAATTGATGTTATACCAGGTCAAGTGAATGAAAGAGAAGAATCAATTGAAATAGAGGATATTTCAGTTCAAACAGGTGATGCACTAATTGAAGTGGAGAGAAATTCCAGTACCTTAACTGTACCAATTGAGATAGAAGGACGACATACTTTTGAAGAACTCTTACTAAGTATGGTAAAAGGAAATCAAACTAATAATGTACCAAAAAAGTCCAGAAAGAGAGTCTGTCCTGGGACTGAATTAATAACAAGCGATGAAGTAAGGAAAATACTGCAAGAAGTTAAAGACATGGAAGCGAAAAAAAAGTTAAATGCCAAAAAAAAGAAAACTGAAAAGACGACTACTAAAGAACTGAAGACTAAGAAAGAAAAGAAAATGGCCAGAAAAAAGAAAACCAGTGAAGTAAAACGCAAGAAAATAAATATGCAATACGATTCAGAAGACACAGATGAAGAAGATGTAGATTTGCATTTAGTTGACGAAGAAAGCGATTTTGAAACGCTTTCTGAAATGGGTGTAGAGGAACTGGATACACTTAATTTCGGAAGAAATGTGAGTGAAAGACAAATAGGAGACTGGGTATTAACAAGGCTGCATTCGGAGAGAAAGACTTCTCAGTATTTTATAGGAAAAATAGAAAATGTAGACCTGGAAACTGGAAATCCTATTGTAAAATTTTTGCGAAGAATAAAATCGAAGACAATAAATTCCAGATCAGCCTTCACATGGCCTAATGTGGAGGATATTTCAGAAGTTTTGCCCATGGATATCATTTGTATTTTACCTTCTCCTACCATGGGAAGAAGAGGTGAAATTAAGTTTGAAGTCAGTTTTTCCAACTATAATGTAAATTAATTTTACTAGGTATAGTTACCTATATACTTTTTTATTTTTCTAGTTAGTTGTTAATAAAAGTTTTATTACTTTCTTACTAAAGTTTTCTAATTTGCAAAATATCCTCCATTGACCTTCCAGTTAAATGTTAATATCTCCGTAACCAATTAATAAATTTAAGTCAATTAATTGCCAAAAGATGCAGAAAACTCCAAGCTAATTGCATTTGCCCCACGAGTGTGTTTATACATTAAACTCATTAAATAATCTGTATTGGTGCTCTTGCCCCAATTATGGGGTAAGTGCATTCGCTTATATAAAAAAATAAAAATAAATAGTTATGGCCGTGCATTATCTTTAAAGCAGTATTTGAACCTGCGATGTAATACACAATTATGAAAGCTAAACATACATGCTAGATACTTGACTTTTATTATTATTTTAAATGGTTTTAGAGACAACTAAAGTTGAATTTTACACTTTGGTAGATGCGTTTACCCCACTTTACCCTATAAAAATTATTTATTTATTTCCATTTTAATTTTGTCCCAATTAGAGTAGTGTGTCTGTTCGAAAATATTCCGTACCCATAAATAACATAACCTATTCGTCTTATTAAAACCGCTATCTTGAATTCTTAAATATTTGAATAATTTATAATCCAGGCGGCAGGAAGATTTTCCCTATGTTATCGTGGCAAGATCACATACCTCGCTTATTTTTTGCATACGTTTTAAGCCCTCCTGAAGTATCCCAAATGCACAAAATTCTATATTTTTTAAATCCCGATAGGGGGAGGGGGGCCTAACAGGTGCAAAACCTTTGTTTTAATTATCTCCGCTTTCTGTTGAAGCTACGACAAAGGCGAGCGCTTCGAGCAATAAAACTTTGCTCCTTTTGACTTTCGTCGTAACTGGAATGGTTATCGATTGGAGGGTTTTTTCGAGCAATAAATTTTTTCGACCATATTTTTTTTTTCTTAGTATGTTTATTTAAAAAAACTGTAAGACTACCTAAGTAGAACCATAACAAGGCTATTTTTATGAATGTTCACTGAATAATTGCAGTCGTATCCAAAATAATTTGATTTCAAACTACGAAATAGGAGAATTATACCATTATTATTATTATTCTTAATTATTAGCTTAAGAATTCATAACCCCTGAATAAATAATAAAGAAGGTTGATATATGTATAATATAGTAAGCACGTTGCAAATAAACAATTCTATTTAAAAAAAAATCGGTAAAGGTATTTACACAGAACTTCCCTCTTTATTTGTGCATGGCGGTCACTTTAAGAAATTAATAATTACGAAATGACATTGAAAATAATAATCGGAATATAGTTATCACTATTATTACAAAGAGAACCTGATAAGTTTTGGTCAAAAAAATATACAGAGTGCTCATCCAACAGCAAAAATTCAATACTAAATAACAGGTACCAAATATGGAAGGCTTGCGCAAATATCTTTACAAATGTTCACCATGGTTGAATTATTTCTTGGGATGACCACCCTGTATGTTTTTCAATAAAAGTATAAACAGGTGCTTATGCCAAATATTATTGCCATATGTTACATTTCCAATTCCATATTCACGTAGTGGAGTGGAAGTATAGTGGTGGTTAAAAAATTTCACTTTTTTGAAATTTTTCAAAAATGTCGGTAAAAAATTTTTCAAAATTTTGTTCTTCTAAAATAGGTTTAGAATGTCATGAAACGAGGAAATTTTAAATTTGAGCAACGAAAAAATATTTTTCCATCCGTTTTAGTGGTAAGTACATAAATTTTCAAAAATGTTGGTGAAAAAAATTTTCTAAATTTCTTTTTCTGAAATAGGTTTAGAATGCCATGAAACGTGAAAACTTTAAATTTGAGCAAAAAAAAATTTTTGGATCTACTCTAGTGAAATTTTTTTCCAGTGGTAAAAAGTTTTGCCAATTTTTTTTTTTCGAATTAGGTTTGGAATGTCATGAAACGTGGAAATTTTAGATTTGAACAAAAAAAAAATGTTTCATCTATTCTATAGTAAGTAGATAAATAAAAATGTTTTAAACATTTCAAAAAAAAAAATTAATTTGTTTGAATAGGTTTGGAATGGAAACGTGGAATTTTTTTATTTGAAAAAAAAAACAATTTAGTGGTAAAAAATAAAAAAAAAAAATTAAGAACTTTTTTTTTTGGAAATAGGTTTAGAATGCCATGAAACGTGTAAATTTTAAATTTTTTACCAAAGAAAAAATTTTTCATCTACTTTAGTGGCAAAAATTTTTTCAAAAATGTTGGTGAAAATAATTTTTCAAAAATGTTGGTGAAAAAAATTTCCAAATTTTTTTTTTTCTGAAATAGGTTTAGCGTGTCATGAAACGTAGAAATTTTAAGTTTGAGTAAAAAAAATTTGTTTTCATTATTTATCCCCTTTAGACGGTCCACCCTGTACATTTTCCAGTGAAAGTTCTACCATTTCTTCGCTGACAGTAGGGTCAACTACCTACCAAATTTAACTGCTCTCCGTCAAGTAGTTTTTTTAGTAAATGCACAAACAGACAGACAGACAGACAGACGGAATTGAAAAACCTATATTTTCGTAATCTACGTGATCTGAAACGTCAGAATCCGAAAAAAGCTTCGAATACAATACTTCCCTTCGGTATGCGAGGGAAGTAAAATTTGTTGCTCCGAAAAAGATTGCTCCACCCTCTAATCGATAACAGTTGTAGTTACGACGAAAGTCAAGAGAAGCAAAGTTTTAGTGCTCGAAGCGCCCTTTACGTTTGTATCATCGCTTTTGTCGTAGCTTCAATAGAAGCAGAGATAATTGAAACACAGTTTTTGCACCTGTTAGCCCCCCTGCCCCCCGCGGGAATTAAAAAATATAGAAATATAGAATTGTGCATTTGTATACTTAAGGGGTACTTATAACGTGTGCAAAAATTCACAGATTTCGCAATCCTTGCAACCATCGGGACATTGGAAATGATAACACCATACATAAAACATAAATAAATAAATATTTGTATTTTCTCGACTGTTGATATCAAATTAACCTGATGTATACCTGAGATTTTTCGGTCAGCTTTAAATGAAAATTCTTATATTTTCTTACGTTTCGGTTTTATTAATCATCGCTAGAGGAAAACTACAATATTTATATTAAAGTACGATTATTTTATGTAATTATACAATCTAAATTTCATTACTTACAATTTAAACATTTTTTGTTTACACTATTTTACGTATGTTTCTGTTAAAAGTTTTAATGCATCTAAATGCTGAACAAAAGTATTGCCTGCTTTCTGTAAATTGTATCATAACATAACATAGACATAACACAGACCAGAAAGCGGGCAATACTTTTGTTCAGCATTTATTTGCATTAAAAGTTTTAACAGAAACAGACGTAAAATAGTGTAAACAAATTTTTACTTCCCTCGCATACCAAAGGGAAGTATTGTATTCGAGAAAAAAATCACCCTCCGAGATTTTTTCGGATTCTGACGTTTCAGATCACGGAGATTACGAAAATATAGGTTTTTCAATTCCGTCAGTCTGTCTGTCTGTATGTCTGTTTGTCTGTATGTCTGTCTGTCTGTTGGTGCATTTACTAAAAAAACTACTTGACGGAGAGCAGTCAAATTTGATAGGTAGTTGACGCTACTGTCAGCGCAGAAATGGTAGAAATTTCACTGGAAAATATACAGGGTGGACCGTCTAAACGGAATAAATTTCGGGAAAAACAATTTTTGAAAATTATTTACACCAACATTTTTGAAAAAATTTTTACCAGGATGAAAAAAAATTTTTTTTGCTCAAATTTAAAATTTCCATGTTTCATGACACGCTAAACCTATTTCTGAAAAATAAAATTTTGAAAATTTTTTTCACCATTTTTGAAAAAAATTTTACCACTAAAAAAAATTTTTTTCTTTGTTCAAATTTAAAATTTCCACGTTTCATGGCATTCTAAACCTATTTAAAGGAAAAAAAAAATTGAAAAATTTTTACCAACATTTTTGAAAAAATTTTTACCACTAAAATAGATAGAATTTTTTTTCTTAAAATTGTAAATTTCCACGTTTCATATCGCTCTAAATGTATTTAAAAAAAAATTGAAAATTTTTTAAAAATTTTGAAAAAAATTTTACCACTAAAATAGATGGAATTTTTTTTCTTTGTTCAGATTTAAAATTTCCACGTTTCCATGGCATTCTAGAATTATTCAAGCAAATTTAAAAACGTTTTTGAAAAATAAAAAAAAATTGAAAACTTGTTTAGGTAATATCACTATTATAGAACAGACGAAATATTTTTTTTGGTCAAATTTAAAATTTCCACGTTTCATGACATTTAAAGCCTATTTCGGAAAAAAAAAATTGCCACATCCTTTCACCATTTTGGAAAAAAATTTAACACTAGAATAGAGGGAAATTTTTTTTTGCTGAAATTTAAAATTTTTGCGTTTCGTGACATTCTAAATCTATTTAAAAAAAGTTTTGAAAATTTTTTATATTTTTTAACCACCACTCCATTACGTGAATGTGGAATTGAAAATGTGACAGATGGCAATAATATTTGGCATATGCACCTATTATATACTTTTATTGAATAATGGCATCCCAAGAAATAATTCAGTCATGGTGGACATTTTTAAAGGTATTTGCGCAAGCCTTCTATATTTGGCACCTGTTATTTAGTATTGAACTTTTGCTGCTGGATGAGCGCTCTGTATATTTTTTTGACCCAAAGTTGTCAGGTTTTTTTGTAATAATAGCAATAACTACATTCCGATCTGTATTCTCAATGTCATTTCGTAATTAATAATTTTTTAGAGTGACCGCCATGCACAAATAACGAGGGAAGTTCTGTGTAAATAACTTTACCGATTTTTTTAAAATTGTAAGTAATGAAATTCAATTTTTAAAATGACATAAAATAATCGTACTTTAATATAAATATTGTAGCTTTTCCTCTGACGATGGTTAATAAAACCAAAACGTAAGAAAATATAAGAACTTTCATGTAAAGCTGACCGAAGAATCCCAGGTATACATCAAGTTAGTAAAACATAAACTTCTTCCGAACTCGGCTTCGCCTCGTCCGGAAACAGCTACGATCCTTCCCAAGAAACATGATTTTAGGCACTTGTTACAAAAATAACTAACAAAGTCGGGGGACACCCCGCACTCCTCTTTTCTTGGTCTACGACGCTAATACTGCCTGCAACGCTAATAATTATTAACAATTAGATATCAGAATAAAAACCTACTAACCTAACCTAAACAAATCACACGAACGAATGAATTTATTTTAAGCAGAATAAAAAGCTACTAACCTAGCCTAAAGAAATTATAGAAAATAATTTGTGACAAAATATACTAATCGTCACAAAATTAAAAAAAAATCACCATGCATAGGAGTTTGAATGCGAGACCTGTCGCACCGTAAGCGACCATATGGCTGATGATGAACACTAGGGCAAGGAATAAATAGTGAGACAAATGATATGCTTCTTTATTCGTCCGCCGCAGCAGCACTAATGCGTCCCGGCTCGATGCTACAAGATTTGCTCTCTTCGTACCACCTATTGTTGAACAGACGGTTCAATATCGCTCAGCGCTGACCGACTACACCGCATTCGCTTCCCACATAGTAACAGGCTCTTGCTCAGTATTACATCATCTAATCTTGCTACTTTCATATCGACGGGCTTGGAAAAATCTCGTAACTTCTGTCCAATGTCGCAATGATAGGAAGAGCCGACATCGAAGGATCAAAAAGCGAACATTAATACAGCCGGTTTTACAATAGCAAGTTAATTTTCATGTTAGTTGACTTTTACTTGCAGGTTAACTATAACTTTACCGACACATGCGTTTTTCAATATAAAGTTAAGTGATGATTTGTAAACGAGAGGTTGTGAATAAAATTTATAATGTTGGTATTGGAAAAATGAGTAATATACATAAAATGTATGAATTTTGGTCCAAAGTCACGTCACCTCCTATCAAATATAAATGTCAGAAGCAATTTATGAGCTAGTGGTCTATTACAAAGTAAGTAGGTAGTATTTAGTCTCGATCTATTTAAAAAATCTCTTCCATCGTATTCTTCGAAAAAGTTAGGTCTATACAGGATTATTTTGGCTACTCATCACTGCTATATGTATTTACTTCGTACATATCCATTTTTAGGCAAAATATCAAACAATTATTTTGTGACAGTTATTTTATAGGTTATAAATTGCCAGTAAACTGCTAACTTCTAGTTTACTCACACCTCATCTGCTAGTAAAGTTAACTACTAGATAACTACCACATCGAAAATGACCAGCTATTGTAAAACCCAATTTCTATAATAACCTGAAAGTTAACTCTGACTGGAAGTTAACTAGCGATTGTAAAACCGGCTGATAATGTTAAAAATCAGCGAGGTAGGTGATCTTGGCCAGAGCATGGCTATCACTAATACAGCTAATATTGAACCATCACGAACCTCATTTTTTTTGTCACCAATTACTACCGACGAACTTATATTAATCATTAAATCTGCATCTTCCAAGAATTCTTCAGGGGATGATGAAATACCTTGTTCACTGTTATTAAGTGTTGTAGATTATATAATTGAACCCTTAACTACCCTAATAGATATGTCTTCCCAGGAAGGATTATTTCCCCGTGTCTTGAAAAGCTCTCTAATTATCCCTTTACACAAGAAAAATGATAAATCACTGTTTTCTAATTATAGGGGTATTGCCCTGCTGTCAGTCTTTTCTAAATTATATGAGAAAGCATACCACAATAGGCTATACAATTTTTTAACATATCAAAAGATACTTACCGACAATCAGTTCGGTTTCCGGAAAGGTGTGGCAACGGAAGATGCAGTACTATCCCTATATAATTTCATATTAAATAGTTTTGAAGATAAAAATAAAAGCGCATGTGTTTTATTCGATCTAACATGCGCATTTGACACGATCCAACAAGACTTGCTACTGAACAAACTTAGTAGGTGTGTTAGAGGACCTGCTCTAACTTGGTTAAAAACTTATTTAGTAGATCGGAAACAAAAAGAAATTTTGAGCCAAAATGGGAAAAACTATGTTTCTAAACCCAGACAGGTGGCTACGGGGGTTCCCCAAGGGAGTTTGCTGGGCCCCTTATTATTTATTGTATTTTTCAATGATGTTGTCCCCTCTTTGCGTGACACATTTATTTCCCGATTGGCAGATGACGCAGTTACCGCTGACAGTGAGAGTAACATCAATATATTATCTACAAATACAATTACCACAGTTTCCCTGATGGAGAATTATTGCTCGACTAACGGCTTAACTTTAAATAATTTAAAAACCAACCTAATAGTATTCTCTACAAAGCTGCTTGACATCAACTTATTTGTAAGAGCTAATAATAAAACCATCATCCAAAACCATGCTATAAAGTACCTTGGTGTACATGTCGATTCTCATTTAACATGGAATGATTGACATTGACATTGACTTGTTACTATCCAAATTATCTACAGATTGCTTTCTTATATGGCAGATGAAAAAATGTATCAATATAGATATATTAAAAATGTATTATTATGCATATGTACAATCTAGCCATAATTATTGTGTTATCTGCTGGGGTAACTGCAGTCGCATAAATGAAATTCCTATATTGCAGACAATGATTTTACGTACTATGGCCTTTAAAAATGTACGTCATTCCTGTAGAACTCTATTCAAAGAACTCGATATTTTAACAACACCATTCCTTTACATACTCAGATGTGTGTCCTATGTAAAGTCTCATTCTGACAACTATATTCCCAGGGATAACTTTATTGAGCATGATTTAAGGATCAGTCAAAATCTGACGATTCCACAACACAAACTGTCAATAGTAGCAAATGGTTCCAATGTCATGTCAGTAGAAGTGGAGCCACCTTTGAAGGTCACCACTAATTACCTACTTCCGGTTTGGCCCTGGTGCACTTTGTCTTCATGTGTGATGACGCATGTCTTTTTATCTTATCAACTTCCTACATCAATTTCCTTTATTAATGTCTTATCACAATATTATCAGATTTTTAATTTCGTGCATATAAATATACTGACTAATTTTATTAGGATGATTTTCTGCATATTTTAACTTATATATAAAACACAATATATTTTGTATTTTACTTCATGCGTTTGTTAAATACTAGTTAATAATATGTGATGTATAGAACGTACGAGGGCCCGAGAGATTTAAAAATTTCGCAAATGTAGCATGGGATGCTGAGATGAGAGCATATTTAATTTATATCTACAGGAGCTCAAAGAACAATATGATATAACCCTAGCTAAATGTTGCGAATATCTGAATCGTAAAATCGCCATTAATGAATTTGCAGAAATATAGTTGCACAAAGTTTGACAGCGTATTTATTCGAGATTATAATGTTTTTACTATTTGATATTGTTGAAAATTATCATCTATTTAAAATGGAGCTTGAATCAGAGAAGAAGCAGCATGTGATAAACAACAACGCTGATTATTAAACCGAATTATATTAAAGGTTGCAGTTTGCAGAGGTATAGTTGCATAAAGTTTGACAGCATTTGTCAGAGATTAGGGGTTTTTACCCTGTGATATTTTTTCGCAATTTAGAGTCATGTATACATATAGTATTCTAAAACACAACTAATCATTTCTTTACCAAAAACTCGCAAGCAAAAGTACGAATATTTAAAAGCCTGGCAATTACAGACGTACAACTCCAAGTCAACAGCTTGCACAGTCACACTCCAAAGATTTGAATGATGGTTTTGAGATTCCTGAAAAAATATGGCGCTTAATAGATGGATGAAAGAAGATCTGGTGAGAGAAAAATTCGATGTGTGTTTAGAACCCTAGGAGCAGAAACGATTATTTCAAAAGATGCGGTTTCATTTAAACAAAAGTGCAATAAGTAAAACTATATTAATTGGGCTTGATCCATTTTCATATTTTAGCCAGACTTTAAGAATTGCTAAGCGTATATACTAGATATTGGCGTTAAATTTAATCTTCAAACCTGTACGTATTTTATTAATTTTCTCTCTAATACTTTGAGTAACATACAGTTACAGATTTGTAATAATAGCAAACAAAAATACGTTTGATTTGTTTGCGTATCCCATAGTAATAGTTTCTGATGTTATAATTAAGTTTCTGTTCAAATTAAATGATACATTTCAGATGTATCTAGGATTAAGTAAACCATATTTAAGGGCGGTCGTTAGTGATTATAAAAGTAGAACTATACCAGAGTTAAAAATGAGGCTAGAGAAACACTGCAAAAACTTGGAAGAGTTGAAAGAACTCATACACTTTTACGAGAATATACAGAGTATGTTTTCCAGTTTCTCAAATAAAATGTACGTGGGTGATTAGTGGATGTATGGAAAAGGTTTCAGAAATATTTCAACACCTGACCTGGTTTGATTCACCGCATAAGATCCTACAGCTTTATTAAAGTTACATCTGTTTATTATATTATAGCAAATAAGAGAAAAGGAAATATATGAATGTATCCTTGTTATATATTTGAAATATCACTCATATGCATTTTTGAAAATGAATGTATTAACTATTTACGAATAAAAATGGCGATCTAGATATGTATTTTTATTAACGAAGAAATAATCTCAGGCAAATTTTAACACCTAAAATGGCCTGCTCATGTTAAGGGAGCTCTATTATACAACTAATACATATTTTAATGGAAGCATTTTCTACACTACCAAACTGCAAAACTTGTATTTAAAACTTTCCAATGTGGACCCGTTTTACATCGTAACTAAAAATAATAACCAGTAAAAATTTAGCATGAATATATTAAAGTATGAGTAACTAATGATAACTTCTGAGTCTGCTCTCATTCAGTAGTCAGTAGACGCGTTTACTCGGCAATGCTAGTTCGGTAGAATATTATTAAGCAGCTATTCGCTAAGTGCTGAAACGTTTGTTATCGAATATCTCGAACATGAATAGACTAATATGCAAAAACTACAATCACACTTGTTAGCAGGGATAAAGTACCCTTTTAAATGATGGATACACCTTGAACGGCCTCATTTAAGATTATATATGCAAACTATTCTTATTTTCAGTATTGTGGGAATAATAAAAATTTGGTCTTATTCATAGCTTATAAAAAATGTAGGTAACTGTTTGATTTGTAACAACTTTAACATTCAGACATTTTCGGTATTCACAAAAAATTTACCAATCATCTTAAAACATATTCATGCGCCCTGCTAATTGCATAATCAAGTTTGCTTTATTAGATTATACAATCGAGAATCGTCGTTCCAGGACACACACAGTTTAAACTTTTTTGGAAACAAATAATCAATATAAAAATGTTTGTTATTTAATTTTATCAGTTTTATATATGTAAATCTATACGCAAAGCTATATCGCACTTGTTAGAAACAACCCAGTTTTATGGTAATGAAAAAAAAAATGCACACTAGAGGATTTCTAAAAATTTTGTTGAACATTGAATCTATACGTAAGGCAATATCGCATATGTTAGAAACAAACCAAATTGTATATATAACTTATGTGCAATTATGTACCCAGCTAGAAATAAACGATATTTATTAAATACATGTGTTTATTATTATAGCAAATAAGAAACTTATGCTGCTACTACTACCGAATAAAATCTTGTAATCTACATGTTGAAAATATTTATTTATACAAGTTGTTCAAATTTCGT
This sequence comes from Stenurella melanura, assembly GCA_963583905.1. NCBI lineage: Eukaryota > Metazoa > Arthropoda > Insecta > Coleoptera > Cerambycidae > Stenurella > Stenurella melanura. The sequence continues at coordinate 155,358,561 of OY757309.1, forward strand.
TTAAACAAGCTATTTTGTAAAATAAATAAAAACACACGGGCCCTTTAATGTTCCTCCACCCAACTAATAACTTGGTAAGTAAAATAATAAAACCACAAAATATCAAAATCACAGCAGGTGAAATTAGAGAATCATAAAATTAAAATTGAAAGTGGCTTCCACTATTTTTAAACACTTGCGTATTATCAACTTGCATCTCAGATATAGTTTCTTAAAATTGCAAGTCAGATAAAGCGGAAAATAATTTTTTTTTATAATTGTTATTTAATACCCTTAAGTAATATATTAACAGATATTAAAAAATGTGGTTCACTGTATTTTTACCTAAATAACAATGATCAATAAATTAAAACCACGCAGACCAGTTGTAATCGAATTTGATTAACACATAATATTTGTAAATGAAATATAATTTATGAGTTTAGAAGTATAATAATAAAAAATTAAAAGGAAGGAAAAAAAAATATTGTGGATTAGTTTTTCCAATTGGACGGCATCAAACAGAAAGGAGCCAACCCACAAAATTTGAAAAATGTATTTCTTAATTTATTTAAATGCAGACTATGGTAATGTGTGTGTTCAGCCGCAAAAGTCCAATTCATTTTCCTTATAAGAATTTAATGGTGCAGTTTCAATATTGTAATTAAGATGCAAAACCTTTCTTTGCAAGCTTGTTTCTTGATTTTAGCTGAGGGTGCTGGTTCCTTTCTGTTTAATGCTGTCCAATTATAGTTTTTTGATAAAGTATTTTTTGTCTGCACCATAACTAGTCAAATATTGTCTGTAATTGTTTATTTGTGGCATATTCAGATTTTCTTACTTTTTATTGGGTATTTTGCCACTGAAAAATATTTAAAAAATTAATGAAAAAACCTCTGCGCCAAACGGATCAGACAGAGGTTGGTTCTTGAGCACTTGACTGTTTCAAAAAGTCTCACACCTAAAAATATATAAACTAGAACAATGTTATAAACTAAAAACTGAAAATCAAAGCTAGAGGTAGTTAACGTTTCGGAAGAGAATCTACTTCCGTTCTCAAAACTTTTTTGGCCGTCAACCATGACAGTTCTTTGTTTATGTATTTCCATAGTCACGTGAGACATTAAAGATAAATATAATTTAATGTCTCACGTGACTATGGAAATACATAAACAAAGAACTGTCATGGTTGACGGCCAAAAAAGTTTTGAGAACGGAAGTAGATTCTCTTCCGAAACGTTAACTACCTCTAGCTTTGATTTTCAGTTTTTAGTTTATAACATTGTTCTAGTTTATATATTTTTAGGTGTGAGACTTTTTGAAACAGTCAAGTGCTCAAGAACCAACCTCTGTCTGATCCGTTTGGCGCAGAGGTTTTTTCATTAATTTTTTAAATATTTTTCAGTGGCAAAATACCCAATAAAAAGTAAGAGAATAACTAGTCAACTTAGAAAAACATTAATTAAAAAGCCAAGTACTGTTTGAACTTTTTTATAATCGAATTTTGATTAACAAATAATATTTGCAAATGAAATATAACAGTTTGATAAAATAAAAAACGAACAAAAATTTCTTGTGTATTTTATTTAAGATAGGAAATAGTGTTTGAAGTTTCTTGTAATCGAATTTGATTAACAAATAATGTTTGTAAATGAAATATAATTTTTGAGCATAGAAGTATAATAATAAAAATAAAAAAGGAACAAAAACTTATTGTATGTTTGATTTGAGATAGATTTTTTTCAATTATTGTTTCATGATAAAGTATTTTTTGTTTGCACATAACTAGTCAACTTAGAAATAAACCATCGATTAAAAAGCCAAGCACTGCTTGAACTCTTTGTAATCGAATTTTGTTTAACAAATAATATTTGTAAATAAAGTGCATTTCTACTTTGGAATTTTTTGGTGGACCACGACGTGAAACGTTGATAATCACCGCGTATCTAATGTGTTTTGAAAATGTTGTCGCACCGCATACATTTAAACGTAATAAAAATATTATATTCTAGATAAAAGATTACTGAAGGTAGCTACTGACAGCCTAGTCACAATCAAAAATGTAGTGTGTTAGTGAAAATCATAAATTGAACACCGGATACTTATTGCATTTATTGAAAACTTTGTTGAATAATTACAGCCATTTCTCAAACAATAACAAAAAAATATGTTAAATTGAATTCTTAAAAACCAGCTAGGGATGACTCTACTTAAAGTATTTAATTTTTCTTAAAATGTAATTTGAATACCTAAGTATTTTGTTTTTCTCATATTAAATATTAAATCATCCAAAAGCCGCTGAGGTTCGCTGTGAATTTACACATCACATTTTCACGTCGTTGGGCCTTCTCCACAGTCGTTAAAAAATTTGTAGCAAAAATAGTAGATCATTTATTATTATTATTATTATTATTATTATTATTATTATATACAGTTGTAGATGAAATATATTGTTTAAACTTTCGTTTGTCGTTAAGATAAAGTTCGCGATTCATTTGTTTCTATTGCCGCATTGGTAAAAATATTATAATTCTAAACTAATCAATTTTAACTCGAAACATATTTCAGATTTTATTGTACTGTATTGCTGAAATGATAGAGGTTGCAAAACATTTTATGAATCAATAATCTCGTATCTGTATGAAAAATACGATCACAAACCCATTAGCAGCATTTTTTTCAAACAATATCGTAGACTTTTAAACAGTACTTGACGTTTTAATTAATGGCCTGCTGTTTCAAAAATAATTTAAAAAATAAAATGTATATGAAAAGCAAAAAAAAAACAGTACCTGTTAAGGTCAACACTAAAACTTCTAATAACTGCACGAAATTAATGAATTTTTTCCATAATATTATTATACTTAAATTAAATTTTGAAAACTGTCACAAAAACTTGCTTATGAATGTTTGACGATCCACTTTAAAATAAATGTTAGATGCTTATTTCAGGAAGTGTTGATAGACTAATAGCTATTTAAATGTAATTTTCACTTTGTGAAAGTATATAACTGAATACCTAGAAATTCTAAGATAGAAAATAAAATTAATGTGATTTTTGCTTTACATATTTCTGTTTTATGGAAATAACTAAAATGCTATTGACATTTTGTTCTTTAGCATATTTTTTCTATTCCTACTACTTTAATATGACGACTATATTTAAAAAACACATCGACTTCAACATTTCTTTTAAAGCTCAAAAATGTAAAAGAATACACTAGATAATAATTACCAACAAGAGTTATTCTTATTTATCTTAACAATAAATGAAAGACCGCGAAAAACAAATGCCGGGGGTGTTTACAGTGTCGAGCTCAAGACCAACCTGCAACGATAGCGAGATTTTTAAAAGCTACAGTTACTTTCTGTGACTTCTGAATATTTCTTTGCCAATAAAAAATATTGATATTTGCAATAGAATTTTTTCACTAAGAAAACGTTTTACAATCGAAGGGCAAGAACTCTTGGATTAAACATTGCTACATCACTGAATGTAAAAAATAAAATATTATTAAGCGCTAGTCCTTTCTTTTTTATTTTTAAAAAGCCATGAGCTATATTTACGGGCAGTGAAAATTAATGGTTTTCTATAAAATAACAGCAAGATGCAGGTTTTCTAATTCGTTCATTCACTCAATGAAAAATTTCTCGCAGTTTAAATTTTCCATTATTTTTTTGAAACGTTAATATCAGAAATAATTATTTCTTCATCAAATCTTTGAACAAAGACCAGCACCATTTGTGATTAATGAGGACCCCCGACTATAAACCAGGAAGTCACGGGGTTGCTGTACTCGTCGATGAATGTGGTTGTGGATACTTTTTGGCAGCTTCGGGAGAATTCCGAAAGAAAGTATCAATCGTTTTTTAAATAGAAACACATCGAGATGGACTCACAATCCAAACATTCTCCAAAGTTTTGCAGTGAACCACATTTTATTGTCTGTTAATTTTCTTACCTAAAGCACTAAATAACAATTATCAAAAAATATTTTTATTAAGCTTTTAGGTCTCTCCTCTTCATTTTGTCTGATTGATAGAACGTAGATAGGATTTCGGGCATTTGACGCCAAAAATTAGGATAGGTTAGGTTCGGTCAGGGGGCTAACCGAACCTAACCCATCCTAATTTTTGGCGTCAAATGCCCGAAATCCTAAGTCATCAAGAAATTCCAGAAACTGTTATGCAGGAAAATTTTATAGATGCATCTCCCCCCTCAGTCAACAGAGAGTTGATAGTACCAGATAACGTGAATTCCAATAAATGTAACATTAACAATAAGTTCACCCTAAACGAGCTAGATTGTGCCATCAAAAGAACAAATAATACTGCGCCTGGAATTGACGATATTACCTACACTATGTTAGATGCTTTAGGACCTTCTGCACGGCAATTTTTACTTAACATTTTTAACAACATGTTTGCAAGCGGAACTTGCCCTGATTTACTAAAACAATGCGTCCTCATACTAATTCCAAAGCCTGGAAAACCAGCTAGTAATGCAAGCTCTTACCGAACTATATCGCTTTTACCATGCTTGACAAAGACATATGATGGCTACATCACAAAAATATTCTACCGTACGGGCAATACGGGAGTAGGAAAGGTTCAGGTACCCAAGAAGCCATTACACACATGGTATGTGACATACAAAATACGTTATCTGAAAATGAAATACTTGGAACCATTTATTTCGACATCAGCAAAGCATATGACAATGTCGTTTTAGAGATATTATGTCAAAAAATTTTATATATTGGTGTTCCAACACAAGTTGTCAAAGCTGTTATAAATATTTATACCAACAGGTCAGTCTTTCTGAAACAAAAGAACCAATTAATTGGCCCTCGCATTACAAACCAAGGTATACCTCAGGGATCTGTACTGAGTCCTCTTTTGTTTAATTTATATACCATTGATATTCATTTGGTTTGGTCATCGAACATAACATGTTTGCAATACGTAGATGATTTCGCAATCTATGTTTCTGGAAAACAATTTCAAGAAGTCATAAAAACACTTAAACATATAGTTTATTTATTCAAGAACTGGTCGTTAGAAAACGGCTTCAACATATCCACGGAAAAAAGTGCGTTAGTTTTTTATACTAGGAAGAGATACCCTAAGTTGCAACACTTAGAAACTTGCAATTTGAAAATTCCAATACTAACATCTTATAAATACTTGGAGTACATTTGGACCAAAAGCTTCTATGGAATAATGAAATCAAATATACTATATCTAGGTGTCAAAAGGGCATTAATTTGCTGAGACAAATTTGTGGTTTATCCTGGGGAGCGGATCAAGGGACAGTACTCCTTTTCTATAAGAGTTACATTCGATCGATTATTGATTATGGATCCATATGGTATGGATCGGCATGCAAAACACGATTAAAGGAGATAGATAGAGTTCAATATAAAGCACTCCGAATTGCGCTGGGCGCAATGAAATCAACCCCAATTGAAGCATTACTGGTTGAAGCAGTTGAACTCCCTTTGTGGATAAGAAGAGAATACCTAGCTTGCAAATTTCTTCTTTTACAAGTTAGCAGAAAAAATCATCTGTATAAACTCATATATGACGTATCTATACATAACCTAACATCAACCTATTTTTCAAACAAAAATAATCCACCATTAGCGAAAGCTTTTGAAATTTGTAATGAATTAAATCTCTGCATAGACACTATAAACTATGAATCGGTCTTAGACCTGGGCCCTGAGTTCGTATTAATGGACTCAAAATGTATTTTCCATCCTATAATGGAATACCACAACTTATTTTTTTCATTGTAGTAGATCAATTTCCAAACTATACAAAAGCCTACACGGATGGGTCGAAAACAAAAGACCACGTGTCATGTGGTTGTTACGTACCTGAAGGAGACATTAGAAAATCTTACTCCCTAAATACCAACTACTCTATATTTTCAGCCGAAGCCGTAGCTATATGGAAGTGCCTTGAATTTTTAGATAGTAAAAACCTAGCGAAAAATATTTTAATTATCTCAGATTCGGCTTCAGTTTTATCAGCCATTGATAATTTCCCAAAACAAGGCCATAACAATTTTTTTGTTACTCAAATTATTAAACAACTTCAAGCATTAAGAACCAAAGCTATATGTGTCATTTTCATCTGGGTTAAAAGCCACTGTGGCATACAAGGAAATGAGATAGTTGACAATATAATAAAATGTCATCTAATTAAGCGCCATATTTTTTCAGGAATCTCAAAACCATCATTCAAATCTTTGGAGTGTGACTGTGCAAGCTGTTGACTTGGAGTTGTACGTCTGTAATTGCCAGGCTTTTAAATATTCGTACTTTTGCTTGCGAGTTTTTGGTAAAGAAATGATTAGTTGTGTTTTAGAATACTATATGTATACATGACTCTAAATTGCGAAAAAATATCACAGGGTAAAAACCCCTAATCTCTGACAAATGCTGTCAAACTTTATGCAACTATACCTCTGCAAACTGCAACCTTTAATATAATTCGGTTCAATAATCAGCGTTGTTGTTTATCACATGCTGCTTCTTCTCTGATTCAAGCTCCATTTTAATGGTTTGGACAGACGACAGAATCAAAAATGAAGAATATAGGAGTCAAACAAGGATGTCCCCTATCCCCCCGACTATTCACCACAGTCCTGGACCAAGTGATAGAAAGCACAATAAAGGAGAATCAGAATTTCAATGGAAACGATGGAACGATAAAGCCCCCCATCGTACTTGCATACGCCGACGATATACTCATCATCACCGAGGAAGAACAAGACATCGTTACATTTCTAAGAAACATGACACCACATCTGGATTCCTCTGGAATGAAAATAAACTTCAAGAAGAGCCTTATAATGGTCCGAGACCCATTGACAAAAACAAGTCCAACAAGTGGGGAAGAATACAAAATAGGAGACTACACCCTGAGAACCACGAATAGAATGAAATACCTAGGAACATACCTAACGAATCAACTAAAAAGGAGGGAAACAGTAAGGGAAAGAATCAAAACAGCCTACAGAGTCACAAGAGCTCTACTACCCTTCATTGAGGACAACAAACCACCATGGTGCCTAACCAAAAAGATATACACGACCATCATAATGCCTACGATGATATATGGAGTCAAAAACGCAGCCAAAGGCCAACAGAAGAAGCCTGAGAAGAGCTGAAAGGGACATTATCCAACTGCTAGCAAAAACAGGAAAACCACAAAAACGACAGAAAACGTCAACATTACTAGAGGGAAGAACAATAATCAAAAGAATAGAATCATACGCAATGAAATACTGGGACCACGTCCAAAGACGGGACTCGACACACCTACTAAAGAAAGCGCTGCGAATGAACAGCAACAAACTGAAAATAGGGAGGCCATGCTACACATGGATAACAACAATCGAGAGGATTATGAATAAGCTAGGAAAGGATTATACACACTGGGAAAAGCTGGCACAACAAAAAATGGAATACAATAAAGAAATATCAAGGATATACACACTGCCAGACTCAGAAACAGAAGAAACAGAAAACTCAGAAGTAGAATAGGAGAGAAGATGATCACAGACAGAAACTAAGAAGAAGCATATCACAAAAACCTGAAATTAAAAAGAAGCACGAAAACCTAAAAGAAGCATCTCACAAACGACTACACTTTCCATCCGATGAAGACAGAAGGAAAACAAGAAGAAACATCTCACAAACACCTACACGCTCCATCCTATACTCCTACCCCATGCGTCATGCGGCTCTCGCTGCTGACAACAAGCATGTCCAATGTCCAATCCAGCGTATTCAGCTGGTCCGGCGGTATATAAAAGCACTGGGGGTTTGTTCTGGCACACGGTGGGATGATTGGTGGGCGATCGGGCTGCGTGGTGGAACAAATCTCCCTGCACCGGAATTGGCAGCAATCCCACCTTACGCTGGCAAATCAATCAATCAATCAAATCAATGATAATTTTCAACAATATCAAATAGTAAAAACATTCTAATCTCGAATAAATACGCTGTCAAACTTTGTGCAACTATATTTCTGCAAATTCATTAATGGCGATTTTACGATTCAGATATTCGCAACATTTAGCTAGGGTTATATCATATTGTTCTTTGAGCTCCTGTAGATATAAATTAAATATGCTCTCATCTCAGCATCCCATGCTACATTTGCGAAATTTTTAAATCTCTCGGGTCCTCGTACGTTCTATACATCACATATTATTAACTAGTATTTAACAAACGCATGAAGTAAAATACAAAATATATTGTGTTTTATATATAAGTTAAAATATGCAGAAAATAATCCTAATAAAATTAGTCAGTATATTTATATGCACGAAATTAAAAATCTGATAATATTGTGATAAGACATTAATAAAGGAAATTGATGTAGGAAGTTGATAAGATAAAAAGACATGCGTCATCACACATGAAGACAAAGTGCACCAGGGCCAAACCGGAAGTAGGTAATTAGTGGTGACCTTCAAAGGTGGCTCCACTTCTACTCATGTCCATCAAGCTATATAATAAATTCCCTAAAAACATAAAAAGTATAAATAGCATTCACCCCTTTAAGAGCACAGTTCGAGCCACTTTAATCAGTCACAGCTTTTATTCCATAAAAGAATATTCAAGTTGTACTAGTTTTCAGGAGCGTACTTAGTAATCTTAGCAATTTTTGTCCTTATTTATTGTTCTGTATTCTGTTTACTACACTATGTTTCGTCTTGAGTTACGTGTTTTACTATATTTTACAATGTTTTACAATTTTATGACTATATTTCTATACCCTTAATAGGGTCCTATGAAAATAAAGATACTATTATTATTATATTATTATTGTCAGAATAATTTACCTGCCGCTTGAACTACCGAATTTCAGACGAATCAGATACATTGACATCACCATTTTGAAGTTTTGAGTTTCAGTCACATATTTATAATCTGCTACCTAGAAAATCTGCAAACATCAACTTTCAGTAGAATCGAATATTAAATGAGAATAGACTGTCCGGCATCTTGGATTTTTCTACAAAAAAAATAATGTCATGTGAACCTCGTGCGAAATATCAAGTTCTCACGACATGACATCTGGAAATGGGTGAAAATTGCGTTAGAGGTGTTTTAAAACCTCATGAGCCGTGACCTTCATATGCGCAGAGACATAATCCGTCCTGTTGACTCAGTTACACTTCTTAAAAATATTATATTTATTGTTTACAATTTATCCCGAGCTCTTGTTTATGTATACAGCAAGGCAGTCTCCAGTGTCTTACAAATACTTATAACTCAGATTAAACTTTGCCTTTTGCGCATTTCGCGGCTCATGAGATTCTGAAACACCTCTACAAGCTTTTTTACATACAAAGTGACAAAGCTACATGTTAAGTTAATAAAACAGCGTTAAAAAATGACTAATCACTAATGGGCGAAAGGAAATACCAAATATTTCTGAAAATGTAGAGATTACATTCTCTTAGCTGTATCCGCCCTATCAAGATGCTGTTGGTAACAATTTAATTATATCTTAAATACAAGTAGAAACAAACAAGATATTGTTTCGAGTACAAATAAGTAATTTTGATTTAGCCGATAATATCTGTTGCCTACAGATAAGAAAAACATATATAAGAAAAAAACATTAATATGACAACAAAATCAATATGTCGTTTAAAACAACAATTCTACTTTTTGTAACTCTCTTATTGGCTTTAGTCAATGCCAAAATTTACGACCGTTGTGAATTTGCGAGAGAAATTCAAACATATGGAGTTCCAGCAGATCAAGTAGCAATATGGACCTGTATTGCTCAACACGAATCTGACTATAATACTGCTGCTGTAAACTGGAGCTCTGGTGATCATGGCATCTACCAAATCAGTGAACTTTATTGGTGTTCTACATCTGGTACTCCTGGAGGAGGTTGTAACGCTGTCTGCTCACAATTTGAAGATGATTACATAGGGGACGATACCGCATGTGCCGAACTTATACATGACCAGACTGGTTTTGCAGCTTGGACAACGTGGCAATACTGTAGTGGAGATGTCAGCAGTTATCTTGCAGGATGTTAAGTATTATGGGAACTATTATTTCTAAAATATTGTGTATAGTTTTTTAATGTTGAGATTTTATATCATAATAGTTAAGTTTATTTGCTAGTGTTATTTAAATAAAGTTTTTTATTCAAGAATCTACTTATTACACTCTTACACTATTACAGCTCTATCTACGGGTTTGAATATATGTGTGTGTGTACGTAAATTCATTATTTGTAAATGCCCTCACCTTTTTGGGATCTGTATTCAGTAGTGAACAAGGAATCTCTTATAGGATGATTTATTTATTCATCTGTCCGCCCGTCAGTTCATTATCACAGCGGCTTAACTCCGAAACTATTATAGTTAGAAACATGTCATATCACATGGAATTAGAGTTTGGTGTTCTGCAGGAAGCACAGAAACCGATTCTCCAAAAACATTTTCTAATGCCCTCTTGGGAGTCAGAAAATAAAAGCAGAATATTATTTGAAAAATCTGAATGTAAAAATGCTACCTTATTAAAAAATATATATTTTATTTTTTCTTAAGGTGGCCATCTCCAAGAAAAAGACAGCCGATAGGTAAATATTTATTATTTTTGGCCATACCTTTTTTTCTTACAACTTGTATTTAAAAAACAATATAAGATTACCTATAACAAGACTGTTATTATGAATTTTCACTCAATAATTTCAGTTGTTTGCTAATTTTCATATTTCGTATTTTCGCAAGTAGTGTTCTGTGTAAAAAATTTCTTTTGCAAAACTTGAGGTATATTTAATTTTGAAAATGGTCGATTTCTTAATGATTACTTAATATTGCATGATTTTGTTCTCAAATTCGGCTATTTTGGTGCTACCATTTTATTTATTAATTTTTTAAATACCAGCCACCTCGAAAATTCCTAGATGATTATTATCAAGACAAAATAAACGACGGTGTAAGAGTTAAACAATTTGATAGTAATTTTCATAATAAAACGGGTTTTATAGAAAGCCATTAAAAACGTTTTTAGGCAAAGGCATTTAAGTCCAAACGATTTCCTAACAACTTACTTTACTCGTCACTCTACTAAATAATTAATAAAAAATAAATAATCTGCAAAATCAATTTGTCAAAATTAATATGTAAATAATATCATTTAAGTCGAGTCAAAACCATAAAGAGAACTAATACAAGATATTTTGGAGTATTGCTCTGTAAGTCAAGTTTGGGCCCCCTGGAGCCTTGAGTCCTTGTGAATTGCGTATATGTGCTATACCATAGTAGTGAATTCTGTAAGTCGGATGGAACCTCGAATATGTATTTTTCTTAGCCTAATGAGACTATGTAACCCCCGGTTTTCGAGGATGATGAACACGTCGGTGGTCTCTCCGAGGTCACCCCACCCCCCAAACGGCCAAAAAACGACCTCCGAAAGGGGGTATCCGCCGTCTTCTACCAGCCAAACCTGTGATATACCCATTTTCGAGGATGCTGAGCACGATGGTGATGTCGATACCCCCCACGGTCCCCGCCAACCCCCCAAACGGCCAAAACCACCCCCGAAAGAGATGAAACGCGGATATTCCATCTTCTCTCAGATAAACTCATATTATCCTCCATTTTCGAGGATACTGAGCACGATGGTAATGTCGAGACCCCCCCCCCTTGACTCCCGCCAACCCACCAAACCGCCAAAAACCACTCCCGAAAGGGGTAAACCGTGGATAGGCCGTCCCATACCAGCCAAACATGTGTTACCCCCCGTTATCGATGATGCTAAGCTCGATGGTGATGTTGGATCATCTCCCCGAGGCGAACCGATCCCTCAAATGGACAAAAGCTACCCCTTTAAAACGCGGTTTTATGAAGTAAGCGAGTAAATTCACAGATCATTGAATACGTACGGATGATGATTATTTTGCTGCGCGGGATGACATACAAGATAACATCTCTGTGTGTACTCCTCGCCGCCGCATACTTTTGAATTAAATTCTTCCGTAAAACATCAAAAAGTACGAGCATAATGATAATTTTACCCGTTTAATAAGAAGCAAGAGTGTTATGATATTTTTGTAAGATTGCTGAGCGACAAGAGGTCGCGATATTTTTTCATGCTCAGCATCTTCGAAAACGGGGAGTAACACGGGTTTAGCCGAGAGCAGACGGCCTATCCGCGTTTCACCCCTTTCGGGGGTGGTTCTTGACCGTTTGGGGGGTTGACGGGGGTCGAGGAGGGATCTCGACATCACCATCGTGCCAGGAACCTCGAAAACGAGGTGTAACATGGGCTTAGCCGAGAGAAGACGGCCTATCTGCGTTTCACCCCTTTCGGGGGCACTTTTTGGCCGTTTGGGGGTTGGCGGAGGCCAAGAAGAGGTCTCGAAGTCACCATCGTGCTCAGTATCCTCGAAAACGAGGGTAACACAAGTTTGGCTGGTAGAAGACGACGCATACGTGGTTTACCCCTTTCGGGGGTAGTTTTTGGCCGTTTGAGTGGTGGGGTGATCTCCGAGAGAGACTTAACCCTCCGCCATCGTGTTCAGTATCCTCGAAAATGGTTGGGGGGAGATAGTCTTGTTATGCTAGAAAATATTCATGTTCCTCTCCGACTTACAGAATGCACTATAGCTCCGCCACTGCTTATATTATTTAAAAATAATAATAGTATAAAAAATTTGTAACAGGGCAGATCCAACCCAAAAAAAAGTCTTGTGTTGTGTTTAAATGTGCACTATTGAGAATAGCAGGACGTCTTTGAGTAGGTACGTATTTTATAAGAATTTCAACGAAATTGTGAAATATTTATTCCTAGATAAATAAGTGGCGTTAAACATTTAACTGAAATGCATGTTTTGTTTAACGATAACGCAGAACTTTTTAACCATAACGAATTAATTACTCTAAAAAACACGACGTTTACTGTGGCGAGATAAGAAATACTGGGTGACTACTAGACCTGATGTGATAATTCCAATTTTTGCTATTATATCGACAGGTTCTTTGCTTTGGTAATAATTGAACGTATACACAGAAAATCAGTTTTTAATATATTATTCACTATATACGTATTCAGTTTTGTATAAAATTACATTTCCGACGTTGTTTCAGTTGATAGCATTTTGTTTTCATAATGTTTAGAAAAAAAATGCGTCTGTAAAGCTATGACAACGGTTAATATTGAAAATAACAGACTAAGAGCCAGTGAACATTTTTCTTACGTCATCTTGAAATGGCAATAACCATTTTTCTTTTAATCAGGAAAGGCGACGATCGCCAAAAGTACCGTCTCACAGTCGCCCTGAAAAAAAAAATTACCATTCAAAATTCTCTACAGCCTTTAATTTTTGTCCAATCGCAATGTATATTTTTCTTCTGACTACAAAACTGTCGAGGTAGATTTTCGAAAAAAATCGAAATTGAACTTACATACGTCGTTATAGTTGACCTATAGCTCACTTAAAAGTGAATTTTATTAGCTTTCGAAACTATTTTCTGCTGCATAATAATTTTGGTTAATTTATTTGCCATTTTAAAGCTATGTTAAGCTTGTAGCTTGCCGTTATTGACAATCTGGGATGTATTTTAGAATAAGTAGAACTAGAAATAAAATATTAGTATAAAGGAAGTAAATATTTTTTAAATTCGGAAATATTTTCTACTTCGGGCTGATTTCGGCCATATTTTGGCCAATATTTTGGCCACTTTTTTTAGAGTGTGTTCTTATTTATTTACTAAAAACCGAGTACGGAAAGAAAAATGTATCCGAAATTTGTTCAATTTATGCAATTATTTTGATTTTTCTGCTTATTCGACCAATTTTGATCAACTATAACGACGTTCAGTTCAGAGCTGTGCGCAGTACTCAATAGAAGGTACTGGCAGTAACCAGTAAGCAGTATCAAACAATTTTTGTTTTACTTGCAGTATTAAGTACCAGTACTTTTCAGAAATATTCAGTAATGTTCTTAAAATCAAACATTTGCAGTAGCAGCACTAAATAAAGTACTTTTCAAGTATTTTCAGTATTTTAAATATTTAGAGTATTTAATAAATAAATAAATACTTGCAGTACTTTCAAGTACGGCAAGTACTTTTTAAAATAATGATTTACAGTATTTTAAATTATTTTCAGTATATATTTGTAAGTACTTTTTTTGAAACAGTACTAATATCGGATACATATTATTAAGATCCATTTTAATATTTTAGGATTGCAACAAAAGACAGTAATACAACAGTAACATATTAATATCAATAATGACAGTGAAGTTTTTGGAAATATAATTCTCATAAAAAAAAATTCATGTTTCGGGCCCATTTTTATTATTATTAATTGGTAATGATAATAACTATTAATATAATATCGTATGTATTATATGATATAACATATGATGTATGAAAATTACAGTAAGTACATAAAAGATATATTTGTAATACTCAATTTATTTCTAATATATAAATTTACAACAAAGGAAATAATTGAAAAATATGTAAAATCTTGAGGCAACTTAAAATTATAACGCATTATGTATAACAGTCTAAGAGAGGATAACATATTTTTCTGCCATTCAGCCCCATCTGAGCAGAGAGGAGCCTAGACACATATTTTTACAACAATTTACATATTATATAGAGGCATTCTATGACTATTCCTTTTGGTAATTGGTCACATAAAAGTGGCGCAAATTAATGAAAAGAAATCTGTATCAAGTTTTTAAAATGTGTGTTAATTTAATGACGTGTGTTTTATTAAAAACATCCCCCAAAACCGTCCGTTTTTGTCTACCTAAAAACTGGCCCATCCTGTACATTCTGTATTGAAAAAGTAGCTATTTACAGCGCTAATTAACTGTAAACTATAGATTAGTCATATTTTATCAAACAATTCATATTTGCAATAACAGGCTTTTAATATTTATTTAACAGTGAAAATTTAAAAAAAATAAGTGGTGTGTTATAGTGTTACCAAAAATGTGTTTCTAAAGTGATGACTGTGTTAGTACGTGCCTAGTTTTTATTTTAAAAATTCTTTTGTTTTTTGAGTATATACGGCATAAGATATCACTATCACTTGTATATTGAAGTATATTAGTTTTATTTTAAATGATAGCACTAGTAATAATTGCACTCGACCTTGCCGACTATAATATTTCATTAACGTTTGATTTCTGTATAGAAAAATTTGATGTGCACACAACGACAACTTGAGGATAATTTGAAAGCAATACACAAAAAAACTATAAAAATTATATGTATTGCACTTCTATTATATGCATACCTCTATTTTTAAGTCTTTTGCAATCTGGCGCTGAGTTGGTCCCATATTAGGTTCATCAAGCTATTTCTAGTAAAATAATTGGCGAATCCAATAGAACCATCATAATTGCAAAACTTTTGTAGATTTTCATGAAATTTGGTACATAAGGATATAAAGATTTTCTGATAATGAGTCTGATGTTAAAATTTAAAAATATTACAAATCTCATTTTAATTGGTTAATTCTGGAAGAAGTCGATTTTAAATATTAGGAAGATTTTACTTTATAAAATAGTACCCTTTTTATATTGATTTGAGATTTTATTAAGAACTAAAGTTGTTATCGAAAATTGAATAGGGGCACCGGCGGCGAAGTTGGCAGGTCGGAGAGGCTCTACAACTTGCAATTCTTAACGGATACACTGAAATTTTTAAAAGTGAATTATTATTTGTTTGCTTATAATCTTATTGAAACATATGCTGTGTTTTCTAACTGTGTGGATGCTAGTTGTTGAATGAAAATTTTCAAATAAGAAACTATACAAATTCATTTTAGGATTTTGATTTGCTAGCATAACCAGAATTCCAGAATAACTAGAATTCAGGTATATTATCGAAAGAATGCAAAGATTTCCTTAATATTTTTACACACTGTTTTCCTTTTAGTTCTCATTTCTCATAGATAGTTATTTTTTCTGCTGTTTGAAAAATCCTATAAAGAATATGTTTCAATACTGAAATTTTGTCTTAATCGCTTCGACTGCTATCAGAATCTAACCCTATTGAATTTCATAATGATCCGGCGAGTTCTTTAATTATTATTAGTAATTATTTGACACCGTGTTCGAGGACTATTTTTCCCCTCTGTTGTGTATTCGAATCACAATAGTAATTGAATAAAAAATAGGAACATAACATTTCAGTTTAACTCGCTCTAACTGAAAAACGGCAATCAATTGATTTAAAAATTTTACCATGTTATCACAATATATTTGTTAATAAGATGGGCGAACTCCGGTTGTGCAACGTGCAGAAATCTCACCAATTCAAAAAAGTGAACGATTTTTACAGCTTTTTATGATTTTCTATTTCCTTTGAATTTTCTTATGTTGATACTTCTTGCACCAAATACAATATTATACGAATGTTTTATTTATTTATTTATTTTTATTTATTTTATTTAATTATACATCATCTAACAGTACAAAACCATTTATAGGATGGAAATCTAAACTAACTTAACCTAACTTAAGTAAGAAGTACAAATAGAAATTATGAAGGCGGTTAGACTGCACGACAGTAGAAATTTCTGGCTGCTAGGCAAATATGTCAAATTCACTGCAAGCGGTTTCATAACTAGTACAGATATTAAGCAGAGGAGAAAACTTTAATACGTTAGATCTAGGCATCGATAAATAAAAGCTATAAGAATCACGAGAATTATTCCGTGGGACATAAAAGTTCAGTTGGCTTAATATTTCACTACAATCTATTTTATTATGCATAATTTTATCTAGAAGACGCAAAGGAAAGGACTCACGCCTTTCGGAAAGACTGGTAATATCAAATTTTTCAAGTAATCGATTTTGAGAAGCTCCAATTGGTGTTTAAAGTTTAAAAATTTCAGGAAGCGGCGCTGAATATTTTACAATGTATCATTATGAGTAGTATACCCAGATTGCCAGACAAGTGAAGCATACTCCAGCTCAGATCGAGAGAAAGCAAAATAAAGCATCTTTAAGGTTTTCGCATCATTAATATCATGGCTGTTACGCAAAATGAAGCCTAATATTCTGTATGCATGCGAAATTACAGCATCAATATGGTTAATGATAATTAATTTATTATCAAAAGTTACACCTAGATCCTTGAACGTAGATGGTCAGCTCAGCGTGTCGCTATTAACATTATAATTATATATAATTGGGGATTCCTTGGTTGTGTAACTCATAACATTGCACTTACCAACATTTAGGTGAAGATCATTTTCATCGCACCAAGCCGATAACGTAAAAAATATAAACATAATAAAAGCACAGTTGATCTTACAACTATTATAACTATCGTAAAGCCAATTTAGTTGTGCTTTATCAAAATTTAGCAAATACTGATTGGAATTTTTTATTCAATATTCAGGATGTTAATTACGCTTTCGAAAAATTTTATGAAAAAATGTATATCGTTTTTGATAGAGTTGTCCCTAAAACCGCAATTATAGGCAAGAGTTATCCACCGTGGTATAACTCCAATATAATTAAAAGCCTTAAATTAAAACATAGAGCGTGGTGTGATTACAAGAACCGTGAGGATCCTCTTGCACTCGATGAGTTTAAATTATTAAGAACATATATCAAAGAGCAGGTTGATATTGAATATAAAAAATATTGTCGCGACATTGAAAGTAATATTAAACTCAATTCCAATAAGTTCTGGCAGTTTATCGACAGTAAGAAATCTAGTAATAATTTACCAACAGCTATGAATTATGAAGATAAACATTATGTAGGCAACAAGGAAGTGGTTAATGGTTTCGCTGAATACTTTTGTAGTTCATATATTACCTCTAATCCATCAATCGAAGACCTTCCTGTTGACTCAGAAACAGATTTTTTAACAATCGAACGGTTTAGAGAACAAGAAGTTTTAAATTCCTTGAAAAAAAATCAAGCCTAAATACACAATGGGCCCTGACAAAATTCCAGCCTTCATACTACATGACAGACTAAATCACAGTATTTTATGTTCTAAATTTAAAAAATTTGGCTTCTCAAGAAATTTGTTATTTTTCAAATCATATCTTGAAAATAGACATCATCATGTTGAATACCGTGGACAACGATCTGCGGAATTCGTATCTACCTCTGGTGTACCCCAAGGCTCTGTTTTGGGATATTATTCTTCAATATTTTCATTAATGACATTGCAGAGGAATTGGGTGTCAATTGTCTTTTATATGCAGATGATATGAAGTTATACAATAAAGTAAATGATGTGAGTGACTGTGTGGTATTACAAAGTGCCCTTGATAAAATTAACGAATGGTGTAATGTAAACAAATTACAGTTGAGTATAAGAAAGTGTAATGTCCTTAACTTTTGCTAATAAACACCAATATGTAGAATTTAATTACCGTATAGAAGATTCAGTGCTTACACGTCCATCAACATTCCGCGACCTAGGTGTAACATTTGACACCAAACTATCATTTAATTGCCATGTAAATACCATCACTAATGAAAGTTTCAGAACGCTAGGATTCATAATACGATGTTCTCGCGATTTTAACGACGTTGACACACTGAAACTACTATATCAATCGTTTGTTCGATCCAAATTGGAATATTCGTCAATTATTTGGTCGTCCCATTATAACACACATATACAGAGCATAGAAAGAATTCAGAGGCGTTTTTTAAAGACGTTGAGTCATAAGGAAGATGGTGTCTATCCTGCTATTGGTGTTCTTCAGACTGAACTGTTAAGTAGATTCTCACTCTCGAGTCTGGAGACTCGTAGAACTATTTCACAGCAAATTTTTCTTTTTAAGATAATACGTAATATAACTGATCTACAAGATCAGTTTGATATATTCCACTGCAATGTAGCTGCGATAAAAAATTAAGTGTATAATTTAAAATTTTCTGTTTCGTTTTATCTTTATTTTCATCTGTTTACTTTGTCTTCTACTCTCATACGTTATATATTTGAAAATACTTACTATTTCCTACCCTGTAATTGGAATGCTCTGTTGGGTAGTGTACTGTTAAATAAATAAATAAATAACTTAGTTAAGTTGTTTTAAGTTTTTCGCAGTCATTAAAATCATTAATCCTATGCAACATCTTGACGTCATCGGCATATATTAAGAAATATACTTCTAAGTGATCACTGATGTCGTTAACAAAAATATTAAAGAAAAGGGGTCCAAGTATTGATCCTTGGGGTACTCCTGGCGTGGCTCGGTATTCAACAGGTTTATATGCATTATAAGATACGAATTTAACTCTGTCAGTCAAGTAACTCTCAAGAAATTGAAGCAAACCGTCAGAAAATCCGAATTTGTCAAGTTTACACAGAAGTTTCCTATAGTTCAGTCTGCCAAATACCTTAGAAAAGTCAGTATAGACTAAGTCTACCTGTATGTGAGAATCAATTGATTCAGCAATGTACTGAGTAGCGCAGATTAAGTTCGTTACGGTGGAGCGACCTGTCAAAAAACCGTGTTGTTGCGTAGATATTTTCAGTTAAACATGTGCATAAATGTTATCATGCAGTAGGATTTCGGAAGCTTTACCAAAGTTACATATGATTGTTATCGGTCTATAATTGGTAACATCATTTCTTTCACCTTTTTTATACACAGGACACACTTTGGAGTATTTCCAAATATCAGGAAAATAGCATTTCCTAAGACATAAATTAAAAACCGCTGCCTAAGGAATCACTACTTCCACATCCAGATAGAGAAATAGAAAATGCTAATAAAAAAACCTGAGACCTTCGCTTCTAGTACATACACCGAATTTCAAGTTTCTGTAGTCTTACCAGCTTGATTTACTTATTTTCCCCTATTTACCCCTATTTAACCTCCAACCCTTCAACGGAATCATCTCAAAATATAATCTAGTTCCAGATGTCGTTATGATACATATGCGTACTAAATTTCATGTGAATATCTCAATTTTATTTTATCAACCCCTTGAATAATGGAGTAGGGGTGGTGGGGGCTGAAATAAATTATCAAAAAATCTGAGGCCTTTTCCTCTTGTACATACACCGAATTTCAAGTTTCTGTAGTCATACCTGCTTGCTTTACTTATTTCCCCCTATTTACCCCTAAATAACCCCGAACCCTTCAAAGGAATCATCTCAAAGAATAATCTAGTTCCAGATGTCGTTATAATTCATACGTGTATCAAATTTCAAATGAATATCTCAATTTTATTTTATCAACCCTTGTAATAATGAAGTAGGGGTGGTGGGGGTTGAAAAATATTATAAGTAATCTGAGACCTTGGCTTCTAGTATATACACCGAATTTAAAGTTTCTGCAGTCTTACCAGCTTGCTTTACTTATTTTCCCCTATTTACATCTATTTAACCCCCAACCCTTCAACGGAATCATCTCAAATTATAATCTAGTTCCAGATGTTGTTATAATACATACGTGTACCAAATTTCAAATGAATATCTCAATTTTATTTAATCAACCCTTTTCATATTGGAGTAGGGGTGGTGGGGGTTGAAAAATATTATAACAAAATCTGACGCTTTGACTTCTAGTACATATACCGAATTTCAAGTTTCTGTGGTCTTACCAGCTTGCTTTACTTATTTTCCCCTATTTACCCCTATTTAACCCCCAACTCTTCAACGGAATCATCTCAAATTATAATCTAGTTCCAGATGTCGTCATAATACATACGTGTACCAAACTTCAAA
Organism: Stenurella melanura; assembly: GCA_963583905.1. NCBI lineage: Eukaryota > Metazoa > Arthropoda > Insecta > Coleoptera > Cerambycidae > Stenurella > Stenurella melanura. Next base: position 155,379,271 of record OY757309.1, read on the forward strand.
TGAATATCTCAATTTTATTTAATCAACCCTTTTCATATTGGAATAGGGGTGGTGGGGGTTGAAAAATATTATAAAAAAATCTGACTCCTTGGCTTCTAGTACGTATACCGAATTTCAAGTTTCTGTACTCTTACCAACTTGTTTTACTTATATTCCCCTATTTCCCCAAATTAACCCCCAACCCTTCAACGGAATCATCTCAAAATATAATCTAATTTCAGACGTCGTTATAATACATACGTGTACGAAATTTCAAATGAAAATCTCAACTTTATTTTATCAACCCCATTAATGGGGTGGTGGGGGGTTGTAAGATGTTATAAAAAAATCTTAGGCCTTAACTTCTAATACATACACCAAATTTCAAGTGTCTGTTCTCTTACAAGCTTGCTTTACTTATTTTTCCCTATTTTCCCCTATTTAACCCCCAACCCTTCACCGGATTTCCTCAAAAAACAATCCAGTTCCAGATCTCGTCATAATATATACGTGTACAAAATTTCAAGTCAATATCTCAAACCGTTCCGGAGAAAACGTGCGGACAAAAAAAGTTACAGACAGACCGACAGACCGACAGACAGACAGAAATTTTTTTTTCGCTCAAATTTAAAATCTCGACGTTTCATGACATTCTAAACCTATTTCACGAATAAAAATTTTTGAAAATTTTTCTGCGATTACTATAATACTTCCAATCCACTACGTGGATGTGAAAGTAAAATTATGCAGAGAGGTTATACAAAAATGCTGGCACAGTCTTTCAGTAGGAATGCTGGAATTCCATCTGGGCCACATTAAGTTTAGGTTTAATTCTTTTTAACGCCATGCAAACTTCAGCCTCGGAAAAGCGTTTAATGCCCAAACAGTCAAACGAAAGATTATTAGACTTGGTTACTGGGGCGTCCGAGATGTTAAGGAAGTAAGATTGCTCGAAAAAGTTAGCAAATGCATCGACGATATCATTAGGGGTCTCCAGAGGTTCATTGTTATAAGTCATGTCTTCAGGTATGCTAGTTTTACATTTTCCCATGTTTATTAATTAAAATAAAAAGAAATCAGTTCCACAGCTACCCAAGTAGCACAAACTGGTTACATAACGGTTTTCTACTTAAAAGCCTTAAATTTATTATATCATTTGGGTATGTAACCACGGCATTACATTACACACGTCTCCATTTATTTAGTGCACATAAAAAAGCTATCAAAATATCATAGTCGGCACAATTACTACTGACAAGAGTACTACAGAGCTGTGCTTCAAATTTTTTATCATTAAAATGAACAAAATAATACTAGAGATTTAAAAATCAGTTTTTTGGGGAAATTTAATGACGTTTCTGGTAAATTAAAAACCTTACTCTTTTTTGCGTCAAGATAGATAGGTATCTTATGCATTGGTGGACGCATTGCCCGTCTTTCGCGTCATTGACATATACATTCAAAGCACGGCTCTGTTTATCTATTCCCTGGATATGAAGTTCTAGCTCGGAGTGATTTGCGAAACTATATCACAAGACTTAAAAATCTTAATTATTTATTGTCTTAATCACGCCACAACGTACCTTTCATCAGAGTAATGATGTTTTATCTATTTAGTAATACATTTATTATTGAATAAAGTATAGAAAAATAAAGCATGCTCCGATCTCCCTTTATATTAGCTCGGTCGGCAGCGTTGAGTTTTTTATGTGCTGCAAATATGGAGTGAATAATACGCGTCAGAGAGTGTGTGAATTCTGCGGTGATCAGTTGGCTTGGCTAGGAGACCTGGTATGTCTTCCGACTCTTCCATTTATTTAAATACTAGATTTTGGTGCATTTTTTTATGTAAAAATTGTGGAAAAATCTGATGGGTATAGTCTATTGGAAAATGAAAAAGAATAATAAAAGTTCATTATAAATGCAAATTTGCAAAAAAATATAGTCACCCAAGTAACAATTGTAGTTTTAAGGCAAAACTATCTTTAAGTGCATTTAGCATTTAATAAATCTGCTATAAATCAGTGGTTTATGAGGTGGCCATTATAAAACACTCATAAAACCTAAATAAATCTAAAAAGCATTTAAATTGTTACTTGGGTTGACTAGCTTATTAGTAATTTCTTTCTATTATATATTACATTGGTAAGTGACGTAATTACGTAGTGTTAAACTCGATCATTTAGTTAAAAAGCTTCATATTCAAAAAATAATCCCACTTTAAACATTTATTTTACATCTTAATATATTCAAACTTCATTACAGAAATTATTTGCCCAATAAAAATTAACTTTGCGCCTACAGTAGGCGTGATTAGAACTTTAAAGACAAATATTTCTAAGAAATCACATTGTCTATTATCCCATTGTTTCCTGAGATGAGCTTAAGTTATCTGGGATTTTGCGTTAAACAGTCAATAACTGAATCATTTTGTTTTAGTTGATGACAACATACACGTTATTGATTAAATAAAAATAAATAGTTTACATTATCTTAAATGAGAATACGTTATTTGCCAATACATATAATCATTAAAGGATTAAAGGATAACACCAAGTTTATCTAAGTTGGGTTGACTTATGGTTGATGATTAAAAAAAATATATAAAAGCTATAGTTTGATTTATTACTTCGTTCTAAACGATTAGAATATATATTAAAATATGGTCATTTAAGTACGACCAAATATTTTAAGATTGTTATAGTAGGTTCTGTATATAATTCAGCCATATGAAAAACTTACAAAAAGGTTTGAAGGAGACCGGTCGCAATTAGTTCTCAATTTATGTATAAAAAAGGTTATAAAGAAGGTGTTCGGCTTCTTTTATTATCATCACAAAAAATTGTCATAAATATATTAACGAGTTAAGAACGTGGACCAATCCCACTAAATATAATTGGTTGAAATATGTCCTACCAAACAGATGATTCGTTGAAATAAGGGATCTAGTCAACGTGGGCTTCCAGGAGTGGAGTAACTGTTTCTTCGTCATAAAAGTTTTAGAACAAATTTATTAAATTTTTCACACTATTGTCCGGCGGTATACTAATCAGAAGCGGTCGGTCTCCTTTAGGCTTTTTGCGAGCTTTTTTGTATTGATGGATTTCATATGGAACCTACTTTACATATATAACTGAAATTATATGTAATGCGTAAATAAATCGCTGCTCTCTTTTAAAAACGACGCTTTTTTGGATATATTCATTACGTATTTATTTCAGAGTTGGGAAAAGTGCCAGGAAAGTACTTCTAGGATTCAATATAATAATTCCATAATTGTCATATATTGCAAGTACTTAAAATACTTGTATCTCAAAATACTGTAAGTATCCTTTAACTACTAGAAAAGCATCATAAGTACTTATTTTAAATACTTACAGTAATAATTTTTTGGTACTTGAAGCATTTTGAAAGTACATTTTGAAAGTACTGGAACTCGAAACAAACCAAATTAGAAATGCGAAACAACCTTGAATAACTCTTGAAACTTTAACTGAAGTAAAAGACAGAAAAACTTGAAGGTCAAAGTGTCTGTTTTGAAATAAGAATAGGCAAACTGGCGAGGAGAATTCAGACACTTTATCGAAGAGGCAAGAAATCTTATCTACAAGACGTTTGTGACAGACTGGAGTCATACTAATCACAATAAAGGATCATTTTAGAACAATTACCTTATGGTTCAATTAAGATTACGAGTAAATTTAAACTCAAAACGTTAAGGGATCCAGCGGTACCTACTCTAGCTAACAGGTACTCTAACTAGTAAGAACTAACAGAATTCAATTATTGAGTCAGAAGATGACTGGTAGCAGGAAGAGGAGGCAGTCATATGAAAACGAAAAGCTACCAAATCAGCTAAAGGGGTCGACAATATGACGGCGCCTAAAATAGTTGGTGAAGAAGGAGTGATAGTTCTTCACAGAATATGCCAGAAAATATCGGAAATAGGAGTCTAACTTGATGATTACTGAATTTCAATCGTCGTACTGTTCTACATAAGAAGAGTGCTACAAATGTCTGATAACTACAAATTGCAGTCATTAATATCAAACGTTAGCAAAATAATGCTGTATATAATTATACTCTTCACAGATACAAAACGAAGAGTATATCGCATTTGATCGGCACATTTCTAAAATCGGTAATATCGCTCGTAGAGAAAAGAATTTCATATCAGTGAGTTGATAATCGATTTCCGAACAACTTTCAAAAAATGTCCGTCCGTCTGTTTGACTGTCTGTCTGTTCGTCTGTCTGTCCGTCCGTCACGTTTGTTGTAAGCACGATAACTTAAGAACGAAAAGTCTGATTGTATTGAAATTAGGACAGTAAGTTAGTGTTAGCTAGAGAAAGAATCCTTTTTGCGCAAAATCGATCAATAAATAAAAAAGTTATTAATTATTTAATTTTAAAAAAATCTACTTTTTTCTGCGAAGAATATCCTATAGAATGTGCAACAAGTATACAAAAAATGCAGTAATTCGGCGAAGAGTATAATGGTTAGCTTGCTTAATCCATACTTCAGCATTATCTGTATTGACAAATACCTTCTGAGCTAGTAGCTGCTAAGAGACGTGTTCAAGTGTAGTGGTAGAAGATGAAAAACATGATTTGTGTTTATTTAATTACACCCCTCTGATAGCGTTAAGCATTCCTTGTAAAATAAAAATTTATAGATAACATTAAACACAACTTGTTATAAACAATGAAACACAGTTTAAACCATTATACGTAATTGTCAATATACCTACTGTATTCTAATTTAAATTTCTAAAGAAGTAATTAAATTAGGTATTTCGAAAAGGAGTATCGACAACTCTTTCTGCATTACTTTTTATGTTGTCTTATATCTTATTGACTAACTAGGTAACTAAATAAGAATGAGATTAAATTATTGACCTAATTACAACAATATCTGAAAAAGATATTAATAATATAGTTTTTAGGTATTTACATTGATTAAATGCCCAGATCATAGATCAATTAATACTTCAAAGTACAGAATCTTCTAAAATTTGACATAGTTTTTCTGAAGTGTTTTTATTGCTTGTTTACTTATATTGCTTAATTGTAAAAATAATTATTTAGTAGGGTACAGATTATAATTCGAACTTGACACTGTGAGTTCGTGGTTTTCCTTAGCTCGAAATGTTTTGTGTATGAATTTATGTTCAAATCTGGTGATCGAATTTTTGACAACTTCCCGCTATCGAATTATGCTGAAATATTGCACACAACTTTGGCTCTGAAGACAATGCAATATGGTATATTCAATATTATGGTAGATCCAATATGGTGGCCACCACAAAATAACGAGTTACTTTTTTCTTGACAACCCCCTCAACAGGGTGTCAAATGAAAGAGTATATAAAGTAGAATACAATAAGCTGTGCCATTCTAAATTCAATATGGTGGCTGGTACAAAATGGCGGATCGCAAGTGTAAACGAAATGATCGCGTTTGAATAAAAAAAATGAGGCAGAGGGGAAACTAAAAAGTAAAAATAAATAAATTAAACATTTTTTTAAAACAATGGTTTTCTTTTAAAACTGAATTGCAACAAAAAGTAGAAAATAATTTTTATTCAGTGATTAAATTACAAAATGATGATAAAAAAGAAAACCATTGGGAGCACATAAAGTATTGCTGTTGCTGTTATATTACAACATACTATTAATAACATTTCATAACAATGCTGATTGTTGATAAAAGTAACATATTATATTTTATGAGCGTCCGATGGTTTTCTTTTTCATCATAATTTTGTTATTTAATCATTGAACAAAAATTGTTTTCTTATTTTTAATTCAATTCTGTTTTAAAAGAGAAGCATTGTTTATTTTTTAAATTTATTTTCTTATCCTTAATGTCATAAAATTTTACTTGAATATGCCACCCAATATAGACAAGCTGTAAAATTTCAATTGACTTGGTGGGAAATACTTAAGAAGTGTAGTCAATGAACTCGTAAATACGGCGAAACCTCGGAATTCATAAGCAGTGAATTGGTTTTCACGATTCCCTCAGTTGTGTCTTTTTAAGAGTGTGTATATTAATGTTAAAGCTCCCAATGTCGGCTTTTTAATTTAGGGGTGGCTTCCCACCGTTTTTAAGACGAGGCAAATATAACGAAAAAATAATTAATAAATCTGACAGAGAATGAAATTGTAAGAAAAAATGTAGTATACAATTTTTCATGATAATTGCGATTTTACCACTATTTTGATTTTTTTAAAACGTCCTATTTAAATTCTGGTGGAGTTTAACTACATCACTTAACCAGGACACATACACATAGACTTCAACACAACAACCATTCTCTGCGACATTGCTATCTACAGCAGCTGTGGCTCGAACTGAGAAATAAATGCAGTTAGACCATATTGCGCAACTCAACATCGGTCTAGCCTACTTCTACAGTCTCGGTAACTCATTAAAAACACCACCAAATATCCACATTCTGGTCCGAATTCGAACCGGACTTCGTGTGGCAAGCTTAACAAATTCATATTCAAAATGACTTCATTTAAATTAGAATAATAGCAATTGCTTCCCCAGCACACGGCTCGGGGCCAGCCAGACATCCATTACGCGCAGCGCCGTGGCAATTGAAGGATTGCGCGAATCAGGTCTGGGCCCATACAATTTTTTTATAATATGCAATTAAACCATGACTTCTTTTGCCGTAAGGCAAATTTAAAGGAGCAATAACAATGAAATAAATGACACAGAGGACATTTGTAAAACGATTTAAACTGAAGATTAGTAAAAGTAAACGTTCAATAAATAATTTTGGCAGATGCACGGGAAAAAGATCGACGAAAAAACTCGTTCGAGGAAAATGGAGACTTTGGAATGTAGGATCAAAAAACTGTTTTGATTCTCGAAGAAGAATTTTAGAAGATAAATAGATGACACAAGGAGACAAAGGGAGACGAAAAAAGGGACAGGAAAGACTTGCAAAAGCTGAGTGCATATGTTGCTGAAAGAATAAGCATAGAGTAGATAGAAGTTAGCGTAGAGGGAAGTGTAGCTATAGAGGCTGCCGGAGAATGGGAAGTGTGTACGAGCTTAGTTGAGTAATAAAAGGATGGAAGCATCGGAAACTATTCTGAGACAGCTACATTCAACTGATCCTCAGGAATTTAAAGCAGTTATTAGACTTGTACCAGAACAATTTGAAGAGTTACAACGTGACTGGCGAGACCTGTTTACACAGTGCAAGCAGCGAGGCACCAGTCCCAAGTAGTAGTGGGGGAGAGCTCCGACGCGCCAGTAAAGCACGCTGACCTTGCCAGTCTCTGGCAACAAGGTGTTTACACGTTGCCAGTCTTTATTTGCCAGACAGTGGCAATTTCAACTGGCACACTTACTGGCAACATGCAAACGATTCTTTAGATGTATCCCCGACTTTAGGCTTGCATCCTCAGAGAACACTACATACGTTGCAACAAGATAACCCCACTAACCGACTACGTCCAAGATATTTTTTAGAAATTCCATTTTTTGAAACTGGGCGATAGTTTGCTAGCACGCGACATAACCCAAATCAGACAGAATAGTGCCTCCTTTCGGATTAAGCACATCCTGCCATATCAGCATGGCAGGGTGAGCCCCGTTAAAATCAGATAAGAGACACATTCTTTACAGGGGTATTTACATTCAAAATGGGTCACATTGTATATGAGAGGAATTAAAGTTCTTGATATTTTCTTTAAAGCGTATTTTTTTATATCCCTGCAGTTAAAAATATTATATCCCTACAGTTAAAAATAATGAAGTATTGTGCAAAACAATGAGTGTTTTGTAGTTTTTGTTTTTGAGTTTGGAGTTTTCCTGTTCAAATTGGCGGTGGAATAATTTTTTTTTAAATCCTGATTGATTTTGGTTTTTGTTAATATGCAATATTACTAACATGCTCTAATCTTTTAGTGTTTTTGAGGCACTCATTATAGAAAATAATATACTTTGAACTATTGAAAATATTCGCGATTTTACTGGAATAATTATTTTTTTCTGCAGGTAACAGTGAAAAAATGGTAAAATACAAATTAAACCATTCTATTAATTTTTCGCTTAATACATCAGTTCCTCCGTTATTTGCAGAAAAAAAGACTAATTCCAGTAAAATTGCGAAGTTTCTCAATAATTTGAAGTAAGTAGGTATAATATATTTTCAAAAACGGGTGCATCAAAAATACTAACAATTTAGACCGTTGATAATACATGGTATTACTAAAAGCCATAAGAACTTTAAATATTTTTATTCTACGGCCAATGGCAACATGAAAACCTCAAACTAAAATAAAAAAAATTATTGCAAAACAGTCATTGTTTAAAAATGAATTATTATTTGTTTGCTTATAATTGTATTGAAACATTCTTTATATTATATTCTGCTGTTTGCAAAATCCTATAAAGAATGTTTCAATATAGTCATTGTTTCGCACGTAACTTTACTATTCTTAAAGCTGTTGGGATATAAAAAACTCCCTATATAGAGAAAGGCCTCTTAGTTCTATCATGTGTATTTTTAAAGTCAAACTGATTGTTTTCGAGATAATTCAGACCTAAATAGTATATCTCGACTTATAAACGTTTGAGCGCCATTTTTAATCTACCATATTCTTAGAACAATTTACCATATAGACATAAGGAAAGGTATTTATCATTCTATAGGCTTCTTTTTGTACTATACTATTTCTTCATTATCTGTAATAGCTTTTGAGTTATTTTCGAAAAGCAGTCACTATGTACCAAACTTCCAGTGATAAAATCGAATTTTCAAATCTTTGTGACTTTGAGAGTATCATAAAAAACCATATACTACCTTTGCGCTTACAATTTAATTCTATATCAGATCCATTAGTTATTTTCTCCATACACTAGAAGGAGTGGAAAACCACCCTCAAATAAAAAGCCAACATTAGGAATTTCTCAATATTAATGTACATATAGTTTGGAAATACATTACAGTAGGAATCATGTGTGTAACCCCCTTTCGGACAGCCTAGACTTTGGATTTGGTGGTTGTCTACTACGTGTGGTGTGTTTATGTCGTCTTAAAATTGATAGAATATTTATAGACCAAGCAAATGGGTAGGTTAAGTCGCAAAATGTGTCCGGAGGGAGATCTCTACGGGAAAAGTTGTATTGAGCCGAGATGTAAAAAAAAAGCCTAATACACTACTAGCCCCACCCTTTCCTTAAGGGCAGAAAAAGGATGAAATAGTTTATTTTTGCGTATAAATCGAAAACGATGGTAGATATGGAAAAAGGTTTCAGATAAAAATTGTAGAGCTTAAAATTCTGCTTAAAAAAGGCCATATGCATTAATACCGTATTTCTGATGGTTTGGCTGTAAAACCTGTATGACGCTTAGGGGCTGAATGGAATGTTAAAAAAAATCGTAAAAAATCGAAAAGTTGATATTTTTAATTATTTTCTTTTTGAATCTCCTTGGAAAAATCCTCAACTTTCTTTCCAGAGATAAGGTATCCTTGTCTACTTGTTTATATAAAAGTTATAAACATCTGAATTTTTAAATTCACGATTAATCAGGGTTGAACGTAGCGAAAAATATTTTTTTAAGCAACACTGTCTTCTTCGTGAAATTTCCTTACAAAAAGTCCTTTACAGTTTTTTTTATCTCACATACCAACGTTGATATCTAAATAAAATTACTATAATTCCTACAATTTTTATTTCACTCGACGCCACTGGAATATAGTCTAAGAGCTACTGGCCTCGACAACATACCCATTTTCACAAGGCTGGAAATATGCCAAGATGTTAGTTTAAGGCTTCCCAAAGAAGGAATGGCCGGTGTGGCGAAAGGATGTCGACGGGGTGAGCAGTGAGCACTCTTGAATTTTTTGAAATTGGTTGCCGTTTAAGTTGATGTTTATTTTTTACTTCTACAAAGTTTGCATTTTCAGATATCACATAGGAAGCCAGCGTGCAATCACCCAACATATTTATAAAAGCTAGAGACATTATTAATCCTGTTCCTTAGAGCTTGGCAGACAAAATAGTGATAAGAGACATTTCTTTGGTGGTGGGAACTTCACTAGATGACTGTTGAAAGTCTACATGCTTTTCGTGGTTGGTGGAAGTTTTTGTATGGAGCTGATATTTTTTATCGATTACTTGTGTCACAATGAGTACAAAAATATGATTGACATGCATATCGGTTGGTGGGTTTCCAGAAGCAGAAACTGTTAACCTGCGAGATATTTCACTGTGGATGGCAGATTTATAACAAGCTGATTTTTTCTGTATCGATTAATTACCATTCGGTAATTACGAAAATACGATTAGCATACATATCGGTTAGTGCCTATCTAGAGGCAAAAACTATTCATCTGCATGACAGATTTGTAGCAAGCTGTTTTTTTTTATTAATTCATTTATATTCTACAAGTAGAAAACTAATGGTGTCGAATATAGTGATATACGTGGTGAACAAATTCATTAACTTAGACATGGATTATTTCTATTTTTTTATAGTTTTTAAACGTCAATCGCATAAATGCGATGAATATAGGATAATAAATATCCGCCAAAAAGTTCAACATAAATTTTAAAAAGTTCAAAACAAATTTAAAAAGTACACCTGTACAAGATTCGAACCGAGAAATCCGCTATGAAAGTCGTCGCTTAACGCGATTTGCTACGGCCGGGATGGATTTGAAATTTCAGTCTCGTTGGAGAATGCAAAACATGAAATTTTTAAATGGATATAACTAAGTAAATGCACCAGCAGGAAGGCTCCCGAATGTCGATATCGATACAGGTTAGGTGATGTCTTGAAAATGAGATAATGCAAGATAAGAACTGTTAAGTGACCTGGATATCTATTCAGAAATAGGCTTGTGAAAAAACGCTATTAGTTTTTTCATCCAAAATTTATTGAAAAATATATTTTTTAACTATAAAAATTCACATTGAAAGCACGAACAGGATGTAATTCATACTTTAATTATATAAACGGAAATGTTTTGAATGAGAAAAGTTGAACTTTACAAAAAAAATCTTACAATGTCGAATATGTTTTAAATTACAATAATTGATTATATATTTAGAGATCATTTTAGAAGCAAATGTATAACAGTATTTTGGAATGAGGAAGAATTCTATAAAATAGAATTCCACAAAGTTTATTACCTGGAGACCTCAAATGGTGAACTTAAACACATCTCATAATCTTTAAAAAAATGTTTTTTTTCTGCCTTCGTTTAGGCATCACTATTTTTGTCTGCCAATACAGTTACATTACTAAAACAACTGTGCATACATTTTTAAACAAATTTTGAGCTAAGTTAAAGGGTTGAAGGGTATTCATTCGGTCCAAAAATATTTATTTCATGGCCCCGGGCCCAAAATCAAACCACTACATTATTTATTTATAATAAATAATGTTAGTTTATTGAACTCCATAACTGGAACATTTCCATCTATTTTAAAGATAGCCAAAATTTTTTCTCTACACAAAAAATTAGATAACACATTACCTGAGAATCACAGGCCCGTGGCTTTTGTCAACTATTTCTAAAATAGTAGAACGTGTTATTTTTAACAGAATTGTACATTTTTCAGCAAAAAATTAAATATTGTCAAAATGCTCAATATGGTCTTCATAAAAAAAATTCAACAGAGGACTGTTTAAGCGCCTCCGTCGGAATGCTTCCATTTTGGAGTAGCGTGATGCCCATAATATTTTGTATTAGTGAAAGAAAGTGTTTCTGATTAAAATGAAGTATTCTTAAAATCTGTAATTATACATTGCAAAAGGTTTAAGAAAAGTTCAAATATTATTTTCATTTTACGTTCCTTCGCATTCAAAAAAAAATAAATATTCAACCAAGGATCAAAAACTTGACATATTTACACATATCACTTTAAAATTTTGGCAGTAGATGGTACACAAAACTATAGAGTTTTTTTTTTTTAAGTTAACTCGCTCTATGGTTCTTCATATTGAGAAAAAATTAAATATTCAAAAAAATTCATTCAATATCTGAAACCATAAAAATATAAACGAAGATTTGATTTCGGTATGAAGTACCGTACTACGAGTTGATTCTTTAACGCAAAATCTTTATAATTGTGTGTACTATCGAGTTCAAAAATTTGAAAGTGATAACATGTCCAGTTTTTGAAAAATCCTAGTTGTCTTTTAGTGTTTCAGTTTATGAATTTATTTTATTGAGTATTTGATATTCTTTATACGAAGAAACGTAACGCAAGTTGACTTTTTAGGGACAACTCTAGATAGTTTTGTATAAACTATCGACAGAAAGGCGGAGCTTACTGCTAGCGGTCGCGGCGGTCTAGTCAATAATAATTCATGCTTATCGCAAATGTCAAAAAGAGCCGTTTTTGATTCACTCGTGCCGAACTGAATTTCTGATTTCGCTGACGCAATTTATGATGCCGACAAAACGTCAATCACCTATCATATTTTTTCCATAGAGGCATTATACGAACTCCACTCGACGTATCTTTTTAGATATTAAGGTTTGAAAATGTGATGTTTGTGAGTTTTCACCTTTTCCGCCGAGCTTATATTTAATATATTGTGTGCCATTAATTCGAAAATGGATCATTTTGTTTCAAATGTAGATCTCGATGCCAGCTTTCCGATGGCATTAAACATTTATTTTTAAAGTCATATTGGCCACTTTCTTGAAATTTATATATAAACCAAATAACAACAAATTGATTTTTTGGGCCATTTTGAACTTGAGATATTTTACTTTTAGTATTTTGACCAATTATTGTTAATTAACAAATGGCTAAATTCGAACTGTATCATTTTGAAACATATTTATACTTCATATGAAACGTCCAAAAACATTTTAAACTTATAAAAACTGTTTTTCGAACATTTACATTTCATTGCTGTTAGCCTGAATAGCTTTTTCAAATTTATATATCGAGATTACCTCTTGTTTTGTTGCACTGTGCTCAATTGTTTCCGGCTTACTTAAGTTAGTAGTTAGTAGTTAACGAATGTATTTAGGGGAATTTAATATTCTGCTAACTTATCTTTATAAAATTATAACCTTATTTTTCTTGGCTAATGTCAAATATTTGTTCTGTTCAGAGACAACTCTGTTTTAGCCCGGGAGGCAGCGACAGATTTTTCGCGTTAATATCAATAAAGCTAGATTTTTTTTCCAAAGAGAGTTTAGATAGTATCTATAATGAAAGTGCAATTCTACCAAACTCTTAATGGTGCATAAAAGAGTAACGAATTAAACAACATGTTGCAAAAAAATAAATGGACGAAAATATCGTTTTTCGAATTGTCAAAAAATGACAATTCGCCTTCGCTTCTGCCGGCCCCAATTTTCGATTTTCACCTCGCGATTCATGTTGTACGGTCATTGTCGACCTTCTCCTCGTCATCGAGACATAGAACGGGTATCCAATATCACCGTATTTGTTCAGTTCTTACGTTTGAAAAATTGACTTGCGGTCGTGCTAATCGGTGACTATTTTTAAGTGGTTTCCCGTTGTTTGTTTCGTTTTCAACTTTTTGGCGGATATTTTTGATTCTATAATTGCCATTCGCTCCGTTCTATTGCATTTCTCGGAGAAGTTTTGCATTTTTCGCCGCGAAATATTAATCTGCATTATTTCGATTAAGAATCACATTCTACCCCCGCTATTGGGTGGTTAAATCTTTGGTAGACGTTGCAAAAACGGCAATACGTAGTCAAATCATGCCAATTATATTCCTCATTAGTATTAATGAACAGACAGTATTTTTATAGATCTGTTAATAAGCTTTCATTACATGTTTCGGTAAGGAAATTTCTGATCTTTAATTGAAATAGTGCAAATTAATATTCCGCGGCGGAAAATGCAAATCTTTTCCGAGAAATGCAATAGAACGGAGCGAATAGCAATTATAGAATAAAAAATATCCGCCAAAAAATTGAAAACGAAAAAAAAAAAACAGTATCCCCGGACGGGATTCGAACTCGGGAAACCACTTAAAAATAGTCGCCGATTAGCAAGAACGCAAGTAAATTTTTCAAACGTCAGAACTCAATAAATACGGCGATCGGAGACCCGTTCTATGTCTCTATGGCGAGGAGAAGGTCGACAATGACCGTACAACGTGAGTCGCGAGGTGAAAATCGAAAATTGAGGCCGGCAGGAGCGAAGGCGAATCGTTATTTTTTGACAATTCGTGACAATTCGAAAAACGAAATTTACGTCCATCTATTTTTTACAACATGTTTAATTTTTTACTCATTTATGCACCACTAAGAGTTTGGTAGAATTGAACCTTCATTATAGATACTATCTAAACTCTCTTTGGAAAAAAATTAGCTTTATAGAAATGATTTCACGAAAACGGTCGCTGCCTCCCAGGATATTTCTATGTGTATGTGTGTGTATATTTATTGCTATTTATCTTTTTACAAGATGCTAAAAGTTAACTATCTCGAGTTCATATAGATGAAAATTAACTTTATTTTAAATCAAAGTTCTCGCAATTCTCTTTCTTTTCTGATAAAAAAAATTTCAAAGTGTCTTAAAAAATTTGTTGTTTTCAACAAAAGGTATATTTTCCGAAAGTTTGAAGCCGATCGTAATTCTTGACGTCCCTGGGCGTTAAAATGAAAAAAATGGCTTTTTAGCCGGTTTATTTAATTTTGCATGATATATACATACTTAAATGACCCAAAACTAACGCAGATTTCTTGAAATTTTAATTGCCAAGATTTTGATTTTTTGTTTGTCCCGATCGGACCTCTAGAACCGGAGATATTCACCTCTTTACCTATATAAACGCTGTTCGAAAAACAAAATTGTTTATAAAAAAATGCAATAGGCTTTGGAAGTCCAAAACTCAGATATATACTCCTGGTGATACCCCAGAAGGTATTATATAATTTTGGTGTTACAAAACTATACACATCAATTTCCTTTTTCGCTCCACTATGTGACTATTGGATTATTATATTTTCAAATAAAAAATGAATGTATGTGTGAATGGTACATGTATATTGAGGTCGGAGCATAAAGAGATTTCCGATGAAATCGGTATAAGCTCTATGATTTCTACAATTTTTAAGATAAGAACCTGGAACTTTCACATATTACTCTTGAAGTAATGTATAAGACATCGCTGTAATTAAGTATGCTAAATAATTTTTTTTTAAAGTTATTAACGTTTATCTTATCCCTAATTTCACGAATTTTAGAACAAAAAAATACTTTTTTTTATTCTGTTAAAATTAAGAGGGTTAATATAATTTGTAAGGTAAATTACTTTGAAGCTTCGTAAAGGACATATTTCAAGCTTTAAAAATCGCCAGAGTAATCGATGGTTGAAGTTAGTTATACATATCAAATTTTATCATTTTCTCAAAATTTTGAAATTTTGGAAGTGTACATCTTCAAAAATCAATTTTTTGAATTTTTTTCACTCACCGGATCTTTTTATATATTACTTCAAGAGTAATATGAGACAGTTCTAGGTTCTTATCTTAAACAATGTAAAAATGGTTGACCTTCTAAGTACAGAGTTCATCGGAAATCTCTTTATGTTCCGATTTCATATATGTACTATTCCTACATACATTAATTTTTTTAATTAAAGGTATAATATGGTTATTCTTTCAATTAGATCTTGTTGAGCTCAATTAGTTCAAAAGTTACAACAAATTTGGTGTAGCGCGCCCAAGACACCGCCCGCTTCACGCGCCTTACGCATCGCCACGTTCCATTTTCGTGCGATCTGAAGCCTACATTTTTCATTGTAAAAAATAACTTCATATACATTTTTATGTAAAATTTCCCGTACTTTCGAACGGCGCTATTAGTTTTTATAAGAAAAACATATTTCAAGAGATATTTGACAATAACTGGTATTTGGCAACTATTTTGTTCAATAACAAATGACGCTCAAGGACTATTATTGGTAACTTTTGGTATGTTATTCCCGACATGTCAGATATGTATTTTCAAAAGTTACCGCTTCCCGGAATTATTAAGTAATGCATATTTTCAGCCTCATTGACTCCACTAGGTATGATATGTCAATATGTTGAGTTTTTGAAAAATCCTGGTTTCATTTTTGATTGTTTGAGATATTGAATTTATTTTATTACACATTTAATTTTTTTTCAGTGTGAGAAAACGTAAAATGAAAATAATGTATGAACTTTTCTTACCTTTTTCAATGTATAATTGTAGATTTCAAAAATACTTCATTAATCGAAAACACTTTCTGTCACTAATACAAAATATTATGACAAAGAAACATTTATAGAAGTGAACTATAGGTAACATAATATTCGAGCAAGAGATTTGGGTCGAAAAATAAAAAAAAAAGCAAAAAATATTTTTGGCGCTACATAGGATTTGAACTCTTGACCTCTAGCGTGCTAAGTATTTCTGTTGCCGCTACTCTATTTGAGGTCTGTAACTCAAAAGTTTGTAGAAGTGAATAAATAAATATCGGGGGAGACCTAACCTAACATTTTAACATATTTCCAGCATTGGGACAATGGGTTGCCGAGGCCAGTAGCTCTTAGACTATATTCCAGTGGCGTCGAGTGAAATAAAAATTGTAGGAATTATAGTAATTTTATTTAGATATCAACGTTGGTATGTGAGATAAAAAAAACTGTAAAGGACTTTTTGTAAGGAAATTTCACGAAGAAGACAGTGTTGCTTAAAAAAATATTTTTCGCTACGTTCAACTCTGATTAATCGTGAATTTAAAAATTCAGATATTCATAACTTTTATATAAACAAGTAGACAAGGATACTTTATCTCTGGAAAGAAAGTTGGGGATTTTTCTAAGGAGATTCAAAAAGAAAATAATTAAAAATATCAACTTTTCGATTTTTTACGATTTTTTTTAGCATTCCATTCAGCCCCTAAGCGTCATACAGGTTTTACAGCCAAACCATCAGAAATACGGTATAAATGCATATGGCCTTTTTTAAGTAGAATTTTAAGCTCTACAATTTTTATCTGAAACCTTTTTCCATATCTACCATCGTTTCGTTTTCTTACTTATTTATACGCAAAAATAAACTATTTCATCCTTTTTCTGCCCTTAAGGAAAGGGTGGGGCTAGTAGTGTATTAGGCTTTTTTTTTACATCTCAGCTCAATACAACTTTTCCCGTAGAGATCTCCCTCCGGACACATTTTGCGACTTAACCTACCCATTTGCTTGGTCTATTAGACATTTTAAGGGGTTGAAGAATTCGCGGGAAGATTTTTAGAAAATATTTAAACAAGCAAACAAACATAAGTTAAATAAGTATATTAAAAAATGAAGGTATTTGGTTATGCGTCATTTCTGAATTTATTAAGTTAAGACTGACAGAAATTTTAATACTTCATTCTTTTTAGAATTTATCTAATCAATATAAAACTGAAAATGTTGGATTACGTTCATTGAATATTTTTATCAGTATTTCGAAATAATAATTATTGTGGTGGCATCACTCCACCTAAGTGCACGTGAAGTATTTGGAAAACTATCTATTTATTGTTTTATACGCATACGTACCGTACAATATAAATAGTCAAAAATAGATTAATTTAATTCGGTAAAACATGTTATTCTCATTAAATATCTCATTTTACTTTTAATTGTCCTTTATTTCAAATTTTTGTCAGGTAATGTTGGGTGCTGTTGTTTGTGTTTGTAAGACTTATTATAATATCCCTTGCATTCTGTCTATATTTTAATAATTATTTTGGACACTGTTTATGTTTTTGTATGTGAATCATATATATCTTGCATTACTTTACCTGATTTGATCTATACATTTGATTTTATTTTCAACCATCATTCCTAATAACTAATGAAGATTTTCATCACCCTGCTCTGATCATATCAACTGAAATAAGTACTGTTAAGAACCTTAATAATAATTTTCCAACCAATCATGACGTTAGTTATAATTTCCGCAAATGTGATTTCTCCAAATTGTATGAAAACCTTCTCAACATTGACTGGTCCTCCCTCTCGTCTTTTAATGACGTCAATGGTGCATGCACTCATTTTTACAACAAACTTGACTCTGTATTTGAATCTTGTGTACCTAAGAAATCGACTTCTCGTAGCGGCAGATATCCTCCGTGGTTTAATGGCAGTATCATAAAAAAAATTAGCCTTAAAGAACGTCTTAGGAGACAGTATGGAAGAACCAGTGATCCACTTATACACAATAACCTCAAAAACATCAGAAGGGAAATAAAATATGATACCAATTCAGCCTACAGAAATTTCGTGCAGAACTCTGAAGACAATATAAAAAATGATCCCAATAAATTTTGGGCTTTCATCAAAAGGTTCGGCCAGTGTATCTGAAGATATGTTCTTTGAGGGATCTTCGCTAAACAATCCCTCTGATATACTAAATGCATTTGCCAATTATTTCGGTCAATCTTATAATGAGTCCTCATTAGATATCGAGGAACATCACATTGAGACCGATATACCTAACAATAACCCTATTGTTAGCATAAACTCTTTCAGTGAAGATGAGGTTATTCGGGCTCTAAAACGAATTAAACCCAAACTGACGACCGGTCCTGATTTCATTCCAGCTTTTTTATTAAAGGATTGCGCTATCATCTTTGCATATCCTCTAACTCTAATTTTTAACCTAATCTTAAAAAACTGCCTATTTCCTGACCTATGGAAATATTCCAAAGTATGTCCCATCTTCAAAAAGGGAAACAAACTAGATATTGAGAACTTTAGACCAATCTCTGTAATTTGTAACTTCTGTAAAGTTTTAGAAATATTACTTCATGATAGAATATACCATTCAATTAACACCAAAATCTCTATTAATCAACATGGATTTATGAAAGGGCGTTCAACAACAACAAATTTATTCTGTGTAACTCAATATATTTCTGAATCCTTAGATGAACGTAGGCAGGTAGATGTCATATATACCGATTTCTCCAAAGCGTTTGATAGACTTGATCACCAGTTGTTACTTAAAAAATTAGAAAAAATCGGCTTCTCATATTCTTGGCTCCTTTTGTTTAAATCTTATTTAATGAATAGGAGTCAGTACGTTGCATTAAATGGGTTCAAATCGATCGAATTTGCTGCCACATCTGGAGTTCCCCAGGGATCTATTCCGGGGCCCTTGTTTTTTAACATATTTATTAACGACATAGTGAACGAAATTAATTTGCCTCACCTTTTATATGCCGACGATCTAAAAATTTTCACAGTAATTGATGAAATCGATGACTGTTTTCAACTTCAGACTTCTCTTGACAAAATAAACACCTGGTGTATAGTAAATAAATTATTCATGAATCCTAGTAAATGTAACGTAACGCCCTTTTCTTTAAAAACATCACCTATTATTTTTGATTACAGGTTAGATAATGTCATACTTCAAAGACATATAACATTTCGCGACCTCGGCGTAACTTTTGATAGTAAATTATCCTTCACTGATCATATCGATACTATTGTGTCTGAAGCCTCCAAAGCCCTTGGATTTATCGTTCGTACTAGTCGAGAGTTCTCTAATACTGACACGCTGAAAATTCTTTATCAATCCTTCGTCAGATCGAAACTTGAGTACGCATCGCTAATTTGGAGTTCCAGTTATGATGTTTACAAGAATGACTTGGAGGCAGTTCAACGTAGATTTCTTAAATTACTGTGGTTCAAATCCGACGGTACCTATCCAGTGATTGGTTTTCCGCAAAGTAACTTGCTTTAAAGATATTCTATGACTACTCTTGAGGATAGGCGTACGTACTTTTCTCAAGTATTTTTGTTTAAATTACTTCACAATGATTTTGACGCACCCGAAATAATTAGCAAGCTTAATTTTCACGTTCCCAGATTAACCTCTCGTAATCACCAAGTTTTCTATTTACCTACACCGCGTACCGACGTACTAAATAATTCACCTTTATATACTATTTGCAGTACTTCTAACAAATTATGTAGCGACTTCGATATTTTTAATTGCAGCCTTAGTGACATAAAACAAATTGTTCTAAATTAAATAACCAGTGAGTGTCTTTGTTTTTCTTAATTTGCTTTGAATCATATATGTGTATATATGTATATATAGTTTTTATATGTAAACATTTCCCATGTTATTTTTTTCTTTTTCTTCGTATCATTAGTTATTCATAGTTCGTACATTTAAGTAAATTTTTTCTTAATTTTACTTTCTTTCTATGTTGTATATTATGTAATTAATGCTTTGTACGCCTTTATTCCTGTTCTGTAATTGGGTATCTTACCTGTTGAACAGTGTATGCAATAAATAAATAAATAAATAAATAAATAACGATGTAGCGCCTCGATGAAATTCCTTTATATGGTCCCATTCCTGACAATAATCCTCAGCTCCTTCCATGATTTCCTTCCTGTAACAAAGTTCATCTCCACGTTGGCTTAGGTCTCCCTCGTCTACGACTGTCATGTGGGTTCCAAGCCAATAGCTTTCTGTTCCCATCAGTAGTGGTTAATCGGAGCACATGGCATATGGTTCCACTTGTTTTCTTTGATTTTTTAATTCATTGCAGCTTAGAGTCTCGTCAGAGTTCGATCTTAGTTAAATAACTAACAACCTGATCAGAGTAAATACTCTGGCCAGGATATCCCCAGTATTCTTCGCAGGCATCTGTTAACAAGAACTTATAACTTGATAAATTGTCTCTAGATTCTTTATTGAGTCGCTCGGTTCTTCAGCTCTTCATCACCTGAAAGGTATTTTGTGAATAACTGTACAATTATTTGTTGTTCGAAGCTTTTTACGCAGCTTGTGATTTATCTGGCAGATAAAAATTTTCCTATGTCCTCAGCTGATAGTTCTGGCTTTTCTAATTACTTTAGCCTACTGCGGACTAACATCTTGTATACGTTCCGCAGTCATAGTAGCAGTCTGTTTCAGTATAACATTTATCATTCTTTGCCTTTCCCATATTCTTGAGAAGGTATTTCAAGGGATAAAGGCCCGCAGACTATTCGAGTTCTAGAAATATTGACGCATTCTTTGTCGAATAAATTATGAGCTTCTTCGCTTGTCATTGGCTGGAGTATTCCTACAGTAGGACTTATTATGTACCTTTTCTCATTTTAGGAGATCTTCCTTTATGGATGCCTTAGATAAGCTATTAGACGGTTGGGACTTCAGCACCTTTTCTTGCAACAGGCACCTACATCTAGGTAACCCTTTGTTTTTTGTCATTTACTTTAGAGATTATCTGCATGCCAAGGCAATTTCAGATTTAAAGGAGTAGACCTGAAAGCATTCAAAGCTGCCTAGCTATCTGAAAGTATATAAGATCTCCGCCCTTGTTGTTTATGTATTCCTGGGCACATATATCTTTATCATAGATTTCTGAGTAAAAGGGGATCGGGGTTTCGCCTAAGACTCTGGATAGAATGCAATTAGGCCCTGCTATTCCCACACCAACCCCTTCAGTTATCTTCGATCCATCTGGATACCACATAAGTCCCTGGTTAGTTGACATCAAGTAATTGAGTTCGGCCATGGATTTCAATTGGCTTATCTCCAAAATCCTTAAATTATTAACTAGATCGCCTGATATAAATGTGAGTGCTTACTGCAGCCTTAGGGCACTAAAGTGCTGCCTTCTTTCACACGAACAGATATAGAGGAAGTGCCTAGCATTGTTTCCATTCAAATTTTGTCAGAGTGGGTAATAAGTTGTTTAATTCTTTACACAATTTATAAGATGGAGCATTTACATAAGATACTACAGGTCTGATGGGAATATCT
This sequence comes from Stenurella melanura, assembly GCA_963583905.1. Taxonomy (NCBI): domain Eukaryota; kingdom Metazoa; phylum Arthropoda; class Insecta; order Coleoptera; family Cerambycidae; genus Stenurella; species Stenurella melanura. The sequence goes on from OY757309.1 coordinate 155,401,034, forward strand.
TCTTTATGAATTTTAGGAAGTCCATAGAATAAGGAGGGTAGGGGGTTCATTGTTCTAAATTTATATGAGTTTTCAGGGGGAATGATTAGTGTGCAATTTTTTAATGTATTTAGTATATCTGCTTGAAATTTATTAGTAAGGTCGTGGTTTAATTTAATTATTCCATTTGAGCTTAAAATTAAAGATATTTTTGTATTATATTCCTCTCTAGTTAAAATTGTTATAGTATTTCCTTTGTCGGCTTTACAAAGTATTAAATTATTATCAAGAATTTTATTTTTAATGCTATTTGAATCAAAATATGCCATTAAAAATTCCTTCCAATTCATAGAAAAAACAAAAAATCTCAAAATTCCGAACAACGCAAAATTAGTATCCTTTGATGTTAAAAGCCTCTTTACATCCATACCATTACAACCATTATTTGAAATAATAGAAATACTTATCAATCAATCTGATATTGACTTAGAATTAAAAAATCAATTAAACATCATAATAAAAACCTGTACGAGTCAAAATTACTTTCAATTTAATAATGAAATTTATAAATTAACAGATGGATTACCTATGGGTTCCCCCATATCACCGTTATTAGCTGAAATATTTATGTCAGACTTTGAAAATAAGTTGTTTAACTGCGAAAATAAGCTAATAAATAATGTATTTTTCTGGACTAGATATGTGGATGACGTGTTTTGTATTTGGCAAGGTACAGAAAGACAACTTAATAAATTCTTAAATCTTCTGAATTCATTTCACGATAAAATTCAATTCACTCTAGAAATAGAAAACGAGGAAGGTTTAAACTTCTTGGACGTTAACTTAAAAAATAGAAACAACAGCTTAGAGTTTGACATTTACCGTAAACCAACTTGCACAGACACAGTCATTCACAAGTACTCTAAGCAATCATCACAAATAAAAATGGCATCTTTCCATTCATTTATCCACCGTCTGCTAACCTTCCCTTTAAATAAGAATAATTTTATGAAAGAAGTGAACACCATTAAAGAAATAGCTAGAAACAACGGTTATAGTGAAAACCTCATAGATAAATTAATAAAACATAAACAAAAGAAAAAGTTACTTAAAGAATTTTATGCTGATACTCCACAAAGAACTGACATATATAAATGTATTAATTATAGGCCTAAGATTAGTGATAAAATTAGTCATAAACTGAAAAAACTAGGATGTAAAACTATTTCTATTAATAAAAATAATCTAGGGAAAATGTTAGTTAATAATAAAGACAAAAGAGATTTATTAGAAAAAAACAGGTGTATATCAATTAAAATGTAATGACTGCGATGCTATATATATCGATCAAACTGGTCGTAAATTAAAAAATCGTCTCGCTGAACATAAAAAATCAATAACGAATGGTATACATAGCACCGGTATGTCAACACACTGCATAGAAAATAATCATTTTGTTAATTTTAATGAAGTCGAATTACTCCATACAGAAAATAAAGGAAACAAGTTAGATTTACTAGAACAATTTGAGATCATGAAAGCTGTCAAAAAGCATAAAAATGTAACTAATGATCAAACATTATTTATGGGTCATAATATTCTAGAAAAAATAATTTAACATTAAGAACTTATTTGTAGTATATTTACATAGGATAGGAATCATATAACTAGTTGCATGTAATAAATAGATTAAAAGCTTTGAATAATTTATACCTTCCATTAGGTATAAATAAGTAAGGAACACATTTTAAATTTAGTATTATCTTGTACTCTTGATAAAGGCCTAATAAGCCGAAACACGTGTAGCATTTTAATAAAACTTTTTGAAACATTAAAAAACATAATTTTCCTGTATATTTAAATTATTGAAGAATGTTTCACAAGGAACCAACCGTAGAATCAACCCAATGTATTGATTGTTTTGTTTTACAGTGACTTTTGGCCTCTCTGTTCTGTCACAATGTGCAATTATACTTGCAGTTTTAAACTTTTAACAAGGAAAGTCTAGACGTTTTTTATTTTCAATTATACTGAACTCTCCTGCAAACCTATGTACGCTCACCACGTATACCATTATAAGAGATTTATTTCAAAATAAATATATTTAACAAGAAGAAATTTGTTTTCTTTAAGAACTATTACACTCTTGAACAAAAAGGAAAATATTTACCGGGCTAGTTCTCTATTATTGTATGTTTGAGTGCATTCATCTGATACTCCCTAGACTGCTACTCTTTCATAGCTTCCTCAGCACCCAGGTGAGAAGTTGTAGTTGCAACTAGCTGGTGATGGCTCCGCTATGTGGTTAGCCAACCTCCTGATGATTGTTCTAGTGTAGCAATATTCTAGATAGCAAAAAGTAACTAAAATAGAGAAATATTAAAATTAAATGAAGACAGTATTTCATTAAAAGCAATTTATTTATTTTGGAAAACTGGGTTAGACCCTTTTTATAAAAATTTAGTGGGAATTTTAATCTCAGTAGAATTGAATACCATTTACTTGTTTCTTGCCTTCTAGAAGTTGGTGATAATTAATTATATTTGAAGTAGCTATGAGTACTTAATATTGTATTGTTTATTAGATTTTATAGGTAAAAACAAAAATCAATTTGAATGATTTTTAACTACAAGCAACGTCTTAATCCAGGGTATTAAAAGATTTTTCTAAACAAAATAATGCGATAAATGATATCGTTGGTCTCTATCTAGATTGAAAACCTATTATGAGTATTATTATCTTTAATAAATAATGTGAAAAAATTAATTTCTTAGAAAAAATATAGGTAAATTTAACTTTGTTATGAACGTAGTATGTACGTACCCTCATCATCATTTAAAAAATCTGAAATGTGCATAATTTAAAATGGCGGCTCCAATGTAAGCTGCTAAGTATCCTATATTTTAGCTATGCTGCTGAGGAAAATTCGGAAACTATTCGGACAAAACTAGTGCACCGTCAAAATCTATTTTTAAGACGATTATTATGCAAAAAGCTAAGATCGAGCACAATTGTCGTTTGTGAAATATTCATAGAAATATCTTTGAGATCTAAGTGCTGTACCGGAGCTACTCGATCAAAATTTCCGTCCCAAGAATCGGTGTGTAGGGGCCAAATATTGCTTTTAGAATAATTAGAGATCATATTGGCCTACCAAAAATTAGCTGAGTGACCTGTGAGATTGTAAAAAAGTTGCGGATATGAAATTAGAAAAAAATACAGGTAACTTGTTACTTAATTGGACAATATTTGGCAGAAATATCAAGAAACTGACAAAAGTCAGGTTTGTTAAATTCTGTGTCTCTTAGACATGGATTATTAGCGGACAAGAATTCTTTGGATAGTTCATAGAGTCAACAACTCGATTCTTCCAGAAATGCGTACATCAACACAACTCTTCAGCATCGTATTATTGCTCATCTTATATTTTGATCAATCAATCAGACAAAGGACGATATAGAATGGTTAGTCGTTCTGGAAAAATCAGATGACAAGTCACGAAGGGGACACTCATCAATGTCACCAAAAAACTAATGGGATGGCAATTTGGTGAGACTGTTTATCTAATAGGCAAGAGTGACAGAAGACGTGATACTGACATACGTACCTTACAGCAAAGCCAAGATGATTAGACAATGTATGGGTCACAAAAATTCTGTGAAAACATTGTGAATAAAAAAAAAGAAATTTAACAGATCAAATACAGAAGGAATTTCTTCAACTACCTAGTGTACACAATTCTGCTATTTATAGTCATTAAACCCACGGCAAACGAGGAGTATCTATAAATAATTTTCCTACGCGCTTTCTGTGTGTATTTATGTGGGAGGCTACGGGAGGACTCTCCGGTGCTGAAAACTGGAAAATAATAATAATAGTTATTATAATGGACTTACTAAACAAAAAACGGTACAGATGCCATGCGGTTAAAAACACGTTTAATTTTTTTATTTATTCAATTTTACACCGACCTCAGTATTGATATTAAGTAATTGTGGTTCAATTAACCGGGTAACGATTAAACTTTTCTCATAATTTTAACGCTTGACTCGTTATCAAAGAATCTTGATATCCTCATGTGTGAAATTTCACACAAATTTTGTCTAACTTTTTATCCGTTTTTCTCTCATGTAAACAACTTTATTATGTAGATAACAAACAATTGTATTTGTCTTTTAATGCAAGTGAAAGTAAGCAGGCAATCGCTGCCATGAACTATGATCTTAGCTCTTTATTTGACTTCTCAAATAAAATGTGTCTTCGACTTAACTCTAGCAAATCAGTTGTGATTGTGCTCGGCAGAAAATCGTAAATAAATAAATTAGCTTTAGAATTTAAGAACTGTATCAAAATCAAAGATGAGCCTATCTTATTTCAAAATATTGTTACGTATTTCCACCTTTTAGGAAACACCCTGTATGAATCCGAGGGTTCTAAATAATTTCAACAAGAGATAAACTACTAACACTTTATTTAATAATTTACTGACTATACAATACTTCAAAATAACCTTTACAGTTTGTTTGCTTGATATTTAACCTCACTTTTTTCTGGTACCAAACTTCACTTTCCTAAAACTTCTTCAATAATAAAACTTCTCTTCCTGCGCCGGTAATTACGCCTTATATATTCTGAAATTGCCTCGAGATCCATCCAGAACACAATCAAGAATCTTCTACCACCACGCTCTAGAAAACTCTATTTCTTTCTACAAGTTTCCAGTCACTATTAGGCATAGGCGTCTCAATCTCTAGTTTCAAGGGGGTGTAATACATAACAATACTGTGAAAAATTTGGGACTCATTATGGACAAGGAATTGAGATTTATACCACATATTAATAAATGTATACAAAAGGCATACTTAAATATAAAACTAATGTATCAAAATAGATTGATCAAAACCTCTAAATCTGTACTCTTAAATGCTACTGATAACAATCGAATTTAAAAACTTCAGAACTCCTGTTTGCGGTTAATTTTTGGTATAAGGAAGTTCAATCGTATTAGCTACACACTAAACCTAAATAACTGGCTCAACATGAAAAATAGACGATATTTGCACTCTGTCAGTATTTTAATATACTGATTAACAAAATCCCGCCATTCTTGTATTCTAAAATACGTTTTTCCCATATTTTATGCCCTTTCTCCAATGTGCCGCAAGGTCAAACGATCTTAAATGAACGAAGAGAATTTGAGGTAAAAAAATGTCTTCTTGAAATAATTGATTTAGAGTAGAGTAGAGTAGAGGCACCATATTTTCACGTACGGAGGCGGTAGCCCGGTGGGCCAGCACGTGCCTGGTATATATGCTGAAAAGGTTTGGATCCGATGACGTTTATTTCCCATTTGGTACAAAGACTTTCTTACTTCTCAATATAATACAATTTCTATTATACCATTCGAAAGTAGATGTAATTGTGCATAATTTCAATTTTATATTACACTTCACTCTTTTCCGTAAAAAAAATTGTCAGAATTCCGCGACGGTGGGTCGTTATGTATAAGTTCTCACCCACGGAACGGAGGCCTACAGCGCATAGCTCTATGGTCATGAACTAAGTTATTTGAATTTTCGTAAACATTTGATGGAGAGGTTTCAGCCGCATCCAGTAGCTGGCATTTTTAACCGACTTTAAAAAGATTTACAATGGGGGAGGTTCTCGATTCGACCCGTAGTTTTTTTATATTTGTGAATTGATTTCTCGGGGCTGGCTTAAGCATTTTCTATGGAAATCTTCTGAAAACTGTAGAGTATAGCTCGGCGGTGGTCCCCTATTAGTTTCAGATGAGCAAAAATCGGAAAAAGTATTTTCTATTCGAGAATATTCGAGATTATGACGAAGGCACCAGCGACGACACCATAGATAAAATTGTATTTAAATTCGTGTTTTCGGAGTAGCTCATACTCAATTCGATATGAACATTTAAACATTTAAAGTGAGGTATCCAATAATAGACTGAGAGCTAGCGTCACAAAATGTGTACTGTTTGTAAATAGACAGAATGTGTCTTAATAGGTTGTCGATGATCCAAATATCCGCCCACCAGTCAGCCGGGCTGGAAGCGGTGCGTTGGGCAGCGATAGACGGTTTAGTAAATATCATGACAGCGGTACTGCCACAAATATAAAAAAAGCCGTTTTTGATTCTCTCGTGACAAGCCGAATTTCCGGTTTTGCCGTTCCAACTTACAACACCGACAAAATGCTAATCTTTCCTTTTCCGTAGAGACATCACACGATCCTCCACTCGACGTATTTATTTAGATATTAATGTTTGTAATTTAGACAAGCTTTCAATTAACGTAGCGGCGACAGAAATGCTTCGCATGGGCAAGGTTCAAGCGTTCGATACCGTCTGGATTCGGGGCCTTATACACAAACTGTACGCACTGAACTTCTCCACACACAATTAACCTGATCCACTTTTCCCTGACAGACAGATCGCTGCAGGTCAGAGTGAACAATAAACTCTCAATACGCCGGGACATACGCGCGGGCGTTCCCCATGGGTCGTGCCTGTCATCAAAGTTGTACAATATGTATATGTGTCGAATTTCCCGGAGTTCCCGAATACTAAGCTTGCCAAGTACACCAATGACACGGCCACGCACGTGCATTCGCACAACGTTCAGGCGGCTAACATGCTGCTGAAGGCGCACATGGTTGGTGCCACGACGTATTACGAGAAGCGGAAGATTCGGGTCAACATCGGGACGGGCAGGTACACCTCCCTCAGAGTTTTGTATGATCGTTGCAACGACATAACGCCATTAGCGGACTTCGTACGGGAAACATCGCAAAAATTCTACGCTTTTCGACTGGGCGACAGTCCGCTTACGCGCAACATAACCCAAATCAGAATGCATATTGCACCATTCAGAATTATACACTCCTTAGCATACCAGGCGTTGCCTATCTTTCGGCAACCCCTCCAGCCAACTTTTCCTTTACGAAAACTTTCTTCTATCAAACACTTTTCACCATCATATCTCTTATTCTATACCTATCCCCCTTTCTCTCTATGTGTTTGTCATCTGTTTGTCTTTTTGTCTTTTTTGTGACCTGCAGTCCTGCAGCGACCTGTCCGTCAGGAAAGAGTGAATAGGTCTGATTATGAACCTTGCGCACGCGAAGTATTTCTCTGAAAGCAACGCCAATTGAGAGCTTGTCTAAAATTTGGTTCAAACGCTATAAGTAGTTTGTCTTTTAGCGAAGAAGAGCTGAAAACATGGAATTTTCAAACATTAATATCTAAATATCGAGTGGAGGATCGTGTGATGTCTCTACGGAACAAGAAAGATTGGCATTTTGTCGGTGTCGTAAATTGGTTATTGACTAAATCGCCGCTTGCTACCCAACGCACCCGCTCCCAGCCCGCCAGACTGATGGGCGGACATGCCGGACATTCAATGGTTCATCGACAACCTATTAAGGCACATTCTGTCCATTTACAAATAGTACAATTTTTTGTGACGCTAGCTCTCGGGGTATATAGCTGCTACTAAAAAGGATGAAAGAAATATTTTGAAAAATATTTTTTACTACAATGATTATAAATTTTTGTAGGCGTTTATTTGGTAAAATTAAATAGATATAATATAAGTTTTGGTATTGCACAATATATATTGCGCTTTTCTAGGGACTAATAAATTTGTGCAATGTGCTTAGGTGAAATATTATAGTCAAATAAGTATTGCCTATCGCAACGTCAGAGTGCAATCATTTTACTAAATAGTTACTAATACAATTTGTTAATAAATTTTATCAGCAAATTTGACATATTTTGATTAGAATAGCTTTCTTTTTCTTATTCCTTGCATTACAAAACTATTTTGTTAAATTTGCTTAGGATATATTAATGTGAAAATATTATTTACCTTTTAACTGAATGAATGAATACTGTATTTAATAATATATAGGATAGTTATGTAGCTATCTTTTATTAATTTTTCAAGAATACTCAGGTTTTATTTGATGGATATAATCGGATAATATCAAACAATAATTCATATCTAATAATACTGATCGATTGTTTTCACTTTAATTTTATAATTTTATCTTAACATAGCCAGTTGTTTTTGTGTTGTACCTTATAGCAGTGGCCAATTCAAAAGACTGAAAATGGTACGAAGGAATTTCTGCTCTATTAAAGTTTTACTCATATCATCTGTGGCCCTGTTGGTGATATTTATTGCAGTTGTGGTGTTAGCATTTGTAGGAATACCTTTGATAATTAATAATCAGTTGGAGAAGGTGAGTGTTCTACTTGTACAAACAGATGTTTTTATTATCGGGTGGACTAAAAAAGCACAACCTTAGTTTTTATTTTATAATTTTTTTTAAGTCTGCGGTTAATTTATTCATATCCTAAATGAAAAACAATATTTGCATGATTGAAAATATTTTCAAATTCGGAGCTATAAGGTGACCAACACAAGCTTCACAAAATATTATTTTATTATTATTCATCACGGTTGTAAGGAATTATACGTTCTCTATGTTTTTTATGGTGCTCAGCAGACCTTTATAAAGATATTCATGCGTGTTCATTACTTTTTGGAACACCGCTTGCATTTTTTTCTTAAGCACAATTGTTGTTAATGCTATGTGGTGAAATGCATGATGAATACTGCATTAATCTTTCTCCAGAAGCGTGTAGATGGAGATTAGATGAAAATAATCTTGTAGGTACCATACTGGTATGAAGAATCAACCCCGTTAGGTGTTGAACATATAATGTATAAGAAACAAATGATTTCAATGAAGATTATTAAGAATATATTGTAATTGATTATTCTTATTAATAGTAGGTACTTCATATTGTAATTGTTCATATTTAAATATTTTTTTTTTACATAGGTTACGTGACTTCTTAGTATTACTTCGTATTATTATTATACCATATTTTCTGTACAAAATGTTAATTATGGTGTTATTATCTCCTTGGCTGAAGAAACTAAGTAAGTAACGGCCTTTTGATTGTATTATATTACATAGTATACTAATACGATCAACAAAGAACTTTTGTTATTATTATTATACCTATTTTTGCAATTTTAATTGATGAATTCAGTATTTCTCCATAAAAATTATTGGTTTTCTTACATTCCTTTCGAGAAATCCGTCACGAACTTTACTATTAGTTAATAAATAATATATTTATTAATAGTAATAAAAAATGTGGTCTGTCACATATTTGGTCAATTTTTTTTGGGGCAGACCTATATATTCATAAACAGAACAATTTAAGCTTCAAATTATAAAAAAAGCAAGCTATGTTATAAAAGATAAGTAATGAACAAGCAAGAACATCCTTACAGAAGTGTGCCGAGTACCTAGGTCAAAGTAAGGCGAGGCAGACCATGAGAATCGTACAGAAGATACATATTTTTTAATCACGATAAATTTCATCAGGGTATCTTGTTATCTTGTGAATCGCTTTTTAGTCCATAGAAAAGTTGCAAAAACATCAAAAGTGTTGTGACCAGGACAAGACCTGGGTACCCTCCCGTTTTCGGGGGCACTGAACACGGCGTTGATATTTTCAGGCCTCCCGCCTCTCAGGAACCAGCCCTAAACGCGAAGAACCACCTTCTTTTCGCGTTGTTTCATTCTAGGCATGCGAGGGCTTGTCAGATCGGGTGTTTCGGGTAGGTCGTATGCACTTTGACCATTCAACATATTTCAATGCCCGGAATTTGATAACTCCTCCCCTGTTGCTAAAATCTCTCCAAAAATTTAAAAATTGATAAAAATTTGTTTCTATTCATTTTCAAGGATGCTCAACATGACAGTGACATACCGAAACCATCCCTTTTTACATTTCTGGCTACTGGGCATGTGTGGAATCGTTGGATCGAGGTTCTTGACAAGATTTCGGTATTGTAAAGCAAGTTGAGTGCAGAGACAAGCAATCACCCCCGGACCTAAAAACTACCTCATCCCCTAATACTAAAATCTTCCCAAAAAATGAAACTTTCTGAAAATGGTTTATCCCCGTTTAGTACAGTAAAAACAGGGTTTGAACTACATATGAGCGCGTTCATAGAAATTTGGTTATAACTCCTATTGGACATCTTTAAAAATCCAAAGGGTCCCCAAAAATGGAAGGTGTGGAAATTAGGTTTTTGGGGGGAGGGAAGGGTAAGACATTTTTGAAAATGTGCTCTTTTGAAAATAGAGGTATGGGAAGTCGTTTTCTATGTTATTCTGGATGCTGAATCGAATGAGACCATAATCAAGCCGATAGGATCAACCTTTATCGAATAAAAATGGTTCCAATAATAAAAATACGATAAAACGCAAGAGATTTTGTTAAAAAGGAAAAGAGATGCACAGTTTTAGTTTAGTACTTGGTAATAACTATTTTATTCATCGAACATGTTATACTCTTCCTCTAGTGACGTCATCAAAGTCTGAATCTTCATCAAAGGTCTCTGTTGATATGGGTAACACGTCTGACGAAACTGCAATTTCGGTGCAACTGTTCATGCAGGCCCCTCCCTCACAAATTTTGCACAAAATTGAGCATTCCACACCACTTTTTACACAGGTACACTGAGAAGTGGAGAAATTCCTTTGCAGGCACAGGAAATCATCTTAAGGATGGCCTCTGGAGCAGCGTTAAGGGTTGTCCTGATTGGGTGCAAATCATTGTTACGACGCACTCAACCCCACTGCTGTGGATCCAGTTTATTTCCGAGCCACAACTGTACTTGATAGAAGGTACGATATGAATGTTGTGCAGCACATGCTGATGTAGGAGGAAGTGATTCCAGCTTTGTTACATTTTTAGTGAGTGATCTCTGGAGCATTACGTATTGTAGTTCATCTAACGTATGTTTCCCATCTTTGAAGCCATAAATATGCAAAAAAGAGTCTCCGGCTTTTTCTACTTCACAGTGAGTTGCTGTAGCTGTTTGGAATACGTGTATGGTGTGGCGCAATCCAGGTTCTGCCTCAAGTAGTTTGATGATGTTCTTTTTCACTTTCGCAACCACTAAAAAAGTGAGCGAGTAGCATATACGTGTTGATGTTCTGAAGGCTTACTGATGAAAAAAGTTTGTTCTTCGTACGTCGGATTTCTTGTTAGAGTAAAAAGGGTGATTTTTTGGATGATCTTATGATGATAATACTTTAGTTGCCTACCTATCCTTTTCTCATGTTTCCACTATTAGAACCATTTTTATTCGTTATGGGTTGATCCTATCTATATGATTTTGGTCCTATTCGATTCAGCATGCAAAAAAACATAGAAAAGGTCTCCACACACCTCTACTTTCAAGAAAGTACATTTTCAAAAGTTTCTCCCCCAAAAACCTCATTTCCACACCTCCAATTTTTGGGACTCTTTGGATTCTTAAACTATATGTCGATTAGTACTAACAACCAAAATTTCAAGGACGGACTAATTTTTATGTTGTTTAGGTACTTTTGGCTGCAATTTTCGAGGGTGCTCAACATGATTGCAACATGATTTCCTCCCCCACCCTTCACCGAACCACCGTGAAATCCCCAAAACCACCCCGTCGTAATATTTCTTGCTACTGGGCATTCGTTTTTATTATACATACAGGGTGTTTCATGTATGCGGTCGTTAATTACTACCGGTGATTCTATGTAAAAAAATATGAAAAAAAGTTTCTAAACATGGGTCCAGGTCTCTGAAGGAAGCACCCAAAATTGATATATTCTTTATGTAGAATCACACCTAGAACTTAATGACCACATAACTACCTGAAACACCCTGTATATATATTTATTTTCCATAAAACCCCAATCCAGCGTGTCCCTACATGTCCAGTAGCAAGAAATATTACTAGGGGAATTAAGGGTGTTTCAGTGAAGGTTGGGGGAGGAAATTATGTTGCCATGTGTTAAGCACCTACGAAAACGGGGTAAACAGTTTCCACATATATAGAAACAAATTTTTATCATTTTTGAAATTTTTGAGGAGATATTAGTACCTATCAGGGGAGGGGGTAGCTTCAGCCCCGGGGGTTGGTAGTATGTTGGATGGCTAAGTCCATAATGCTATATTCTTTATAGGATTTTGCAAACAGCAGAAAGAAATAAATATCTATGAGAACTAAAGGAAAAACTATGCGTAAAAATATTGATTAAATCTTTCCATTCTTTCCATAACCTGAACTCTGGTTATGCTAGCAAATTAAAATCCTAAAATAAATGTGTCTAATTTCTTAACTGAAAATTCTCATTCTAACACTGGCATCCGCACAGTCCCCTTCGTCCATGCAGATTAAACTAGTATCTACATAACCCCCTACGGTCATGAAGATATAGTTAAATAATGAGAACAAATGCCTAAAATGAATTTATTTACCTACCTTGTCTTACAAATTTTTCATTCATGGATTACATTTTAGTGAGAATTTTCAAATAAGAAATTAGACAAATTTATTTTAGGATTTTAATTTGCTAGCATAACCAGAATTCAGATTATCGAAAGAATGCAAAGATTTCATTAATATTTTTACACACAGTTTTTCTTTTAGTTCTCATAGATAGTAATTTTTTTCTACTGTTTGCAAAATCCTATAGAGAATATGTTTCAATACAAATATAAGCAAACAAATAACAACTCACTTGCCCAGAATGGAAAAAACGCGAAATGGGGGAAGTTTTTCGCGTTTAGGGCTAGTTCCTGAGGGGTGGGAGGTCTTAAAATATCACCATCATATTCAGCACCCTTGAAAACGGGGGATACTTTGGTCTCGTCCTGGTCATAGCACTTTTCAAGTTTACTCCTTTTTTGCAACTTTTTCATGGGCTATTTTATGTCACCTTATAGTTAAGAGTTAATAGTTAATTTAATTCAAATACCTTGGTCACGATTTTCAAAAGTCTGCCATCGGTTCAAAGGTTACCAGCTCTTTTCTACCACAATTTACAAATTGCATGAAAGTAATCTGTCAGGTAAATTTTAGTGCCGTGGATTTTTGGACTATAACATATAAAGAATTATGTAAATATATGAAAACATCAGCGTAAAAAGTGACGTCTATTGATCGAATATTATAAAATAGTTACTAAAATTATCTTATTTTAGATAAGATATTAAAGCATTGTAAATCATTTAAAAACACTTTTACTTGAATCAAGTACTTACCTACAATTATTTGAATAAAACAAGGTGAACAAGAGAAATCATAAATAAAACGGTACTTGAACGACTGTGATTAAAAAGTAATAGTTATTTTTTAACAGGTATCTACAATGTCAATTTTTCATCATTATGGAAAAAAATTCAGAGTAGCAATACATTGATTTGCATTTAAACATTTTTATATGTTGTCTCTAGCTGCATTCAATTCCTTGTTTTCTGAGGATTTTTACCATCTTTTGCATGTGCAACGTGAGATATCTTGCATTTTAGCAAGTTACCAGATATAATATAAAATAAATGGAACACTCTGTATATTGTGAAATATTGAGATAGATAGATTTATTATGAATATAATTGTTTTAAAAAAATTCTACGATCAGAAATAATACTGAAGAAATTTGAAGATTGGAAAAGGTTGCTACGACTGCCAAAACAGAAGCAGAAATGGATAGTAGCAACCAATTGGTTGTTTGCAATTTATATTGATAAATATTGATAACTTAATGTTAATCTGTTATTAATTTAAAATGTTTTTATTGCAATCTTAAGTACCTTGAGTTTTGCTAGTTTAAGGTCGAATATGTGGGGTGTTGATTTTAAAAAGTATAAATTTTCCGTAACAGGTAGTTATTTTCCTGAAATGTAAGTTAGCTCTTGATATATGTAAATAATATTCAATTACTGAATTATTCTATTAAAAACCACTGCCTAAGGACTCATTACTTTTACATCCAGATTTTCTATCTATGTCTCTTTAAAGGAAAACATCTTGACTATATTTGCACCCTATTTTGTGAAAATAAATAGTCATAGAATTTTAATAAATTAAGTTTGTGGACTCTTATTAGCTTGTTCTACTTATTTTCCCCAATTTACAGCCCCCACCCCTATGTATTGTAACGGCATCTAAATCAGATGCCGTTACAATACATAAGTGTACCAAGCAAGTGAAAATCTCAATTTTATTTTATGAACCCCTTTAATAATTAAGTGAAACTTGTTGGGGGGGTTGAAAATATTATGAAGAAATCTAAGGCCTTGGCTTCTAGAATATACACCAAATCTCAAGTATGTGTACTCTTACCAGCTTACTTTACTCATTTACCTCTATTTACCTCTTCTTACCTCCCACCCCTTCAACGAAATCATCTCAAAATATAATTCAGTTCCAGATGTCGTTATAATAGATACGTGTGGGGGTGGTGGGAGAGTTGAAAAACATTATAAAAAACCTGAGGCCGTGACTTCCAGTGTATACACATTGGCTTCAAGTATATTCACTAATTCTCAAATATGTACTCTTACCAGCTTGCTTTATTTATTTTCTCCTATTTACCACTATTTACCCCAACCCTTCACGGGTTAAGTTCAGAAAACAATTCAGTTCCAGATCTCGTTAAAATATACACGTGTATAAAATTTTAAGTTAATAATGTGTGCGCACAAAAAAAGTTACAGACCGACAGACAGTCAAACAGACGGACGGACGGACGGATGGACGGACAGGCAGACAGATATGCAGACAGACAGAAAAATTTGTTTCACTCAAATTTAAAATCTCGACGTTTCATGACATTCTAAACCTATTTAAGCATGAAAAATTTTTTTACGATCACTATTCTTCCACTCCATGTGGATGTGGAAGTAAGATAACTTCTATAAAATAAACCAGGCAATTTCTTCCACAGCCACGTAGTTTCGGAAGTATAGTAATCGTAAAAAAATGAAAAAATAGTAAATTAAAGTATAGTTGACTTCATATTTCTAAGGCACATAAAAAAATGCTGCACCTACAAAGCGGGCAGGCAGCATCTTTACCGATTCAATGATGCCGCCGCGCGAACTTCTTTATCTGAAATTTTTTATGTGCCTTACACAAATGGAGGCAACTATATAAGTGGATATAAGGTCCTTAAAACACGCTCGAAATAGAGCAGGTGTTTTAAAGATCAGTTATCCACAATACTTTACGCTATTTTTTTTATTGGTATACTTTGAAGTCATAAACACTGGTATTATTACTACAAAAACTGGAAATAAGAATTAAGAATGTAAAATGGTTGAATTCGTAATGTGACACCAGGATACCTGTCAGTGTCATGGAAATGAGAAAAACAGAAATTAATTTGTAATCTGTCACATAGGATTAATTATTGTCACTACAGTTGTTACTGATTGCATATTGCTTTAAAACGAGTTCTAACATTGATTACTTAAATAGAAAATCGGTAAAGGTATTTACACAGAACTTCCCTCTTTATTTGTGCATGGCGGTCACTCTAAAAAATTAATAATTACGAAATGACATTAAAAATAATAATCGGAATATAGTTATCACTATTATTACAAAGAAAACCTGATACGTTTTGGTCAAAGAAATATACAGAGTGCTCATCCAACAGCAAAAGTTCAATACTAAATAACAAGTGCCACATATGGAAGGCTTGCGCAAATAGCTTTACAAATGTCCAACATGACTGAATTATTTCTTGGATGACCAGCCTGTACGTACATTTTTCAATAAAAGTATAATAGGTGCATATGCCAAATATTATTGCCATCTGCCACATTTCCAATTCCACATTCACGTAGTAAAGTGGAAGTATAGTGGTGGTTAAAAAATTTCATATTATTTATGAAATTTTTAAAAAATGTTGGTAAAAAAATTTTCAAATTTTTTTTCTTCTGAAATAGGTTTAGAATGTCACGAAGCGTGGAAATTTAAAATTTGAGCAAAGAAAAAATATTTTTCCATCCATTTTAGTGGTAAAAATTTTTTCAAAAATGTTGGAGAAAACAATTTTTTTTTTTTAAATGGGTTTAGAATGTCATGAAACGTGAAAATTTTTAATTTGAGCAACAAAAAAATTTTTTCCATCTACTCTAGTCTTAAAATGTTTTTCCAAAATGGTAAAAAAATGTTTCAATTTTTTTTTTCCGAAATAGATTTGGAATGTCATGAGACGGAAATTTTAAATTTGAGAAAAAAAATTCATCTGTTCGATAGTAAGTAGTGATAAATAGATTAAAATTTTTTTCAAAAAATGTTTTAAATTTGTTTGAATAGGTTTAGAATGCCACGGAAACGTGGAAATTTTAAATTTGAACAAAGAAAAAAATGTTCCATCTATTTTAGTGGTAAAATTTTTTCAAAAAAGGCAAAAAAATATTCAAAATTTTTTTTTTTTAATTAGAACGCTATGAAACGTGGAAATTTTAAATTTGAACAAAGAAAAAACATTTTCAGTCTACTTTGGTGTCAAAAAAATGTTCAAGAAAAAAAAAATTGGTTTAGAATGCCACGAAACGTGGAAATTTTAAATTTGAACAAAGAAAAGAACATTTTCTTCAATTTTAGTGGTAAAAAAATTTTCAGAAATGTTGGTGATTTTCATTTTTTTTTTTCTGAATTAGGTTTAGCGTGCCATGAAACGTGGAAATTTAAAATATGTGCAAAAAAAAATTTGTCACTATTTGTTCCCTTTGGACCTTGTATATTTTCCAGTGAAAGTTTAACCATTTCTTCGCTGACAGTAGGGTCAACTACCCACCAAATTTGACTGCTCTCCGTCAAGTAGTTTCTTAGTTAATGCACCAACAGACAGACAGACGGAATTGAAAAACCTATATTTTCGTAATCCACGTGCTCTGAAACCTCAAAATCCGAAAAAATCTCGGAGGGTGATTTTTCTCGAATACAATACTTCCCTTCGGTATGCGAGGGAAGTAAAAAGCAGAATCTCGGTTAATACCGCAAAAATTCCTGTCAATAATTAGAAAGTTGACATTTTGACTTCACGTTTCTCGGACTGTTGATGTTGTAATGGTAACTTTAAAACACGCGCGTTTTTAAAACTTGGATTTAAACACTCTGAGGCGTACTTTAAATAAGCAAAATAGGGCACCAATAAAAAGAAATTTTTGTTGAAATAAGCTTAAAATGACATAAAACACCGAAGTTTTAAATTTGAGGCTAAAAAATTTCTGTCTGTGTTTGCCGGTCAGTTTGTAACTTTTTTGTGCGCACGTTTTCTCAGCAACGGTTTGAGATATTGACTGGAAATTTGGTACATATATGTACCTACCATGATGAAATCTGGAACTAGATTATATTTTGCGCTAATTCCGGTGAAGGGCTGGGGGTTAGATAGGGGAAAAGAAGGGAAAATAAATAAAGCAAGCTGGTAAGAGTACAGTTAGTTGGAATTTAGTGTATATATTAGAAGGCAAGTCCTCATATTTTTTATAATATTTTTCAACACCCCTCCACCCCCACACCATTATTAAAAAGCTTAACGAAATAAAATTGAGATATTCACTTAAAACGCTCATTCCTGAACATACACGTTGAAGTAGATTCACACACGTCTCAAATTTTCGACCATAAACACACACATACACACACGCTCACCTAAACACGAATTGTCATAAGGAATTTTTATTTCGTGATCAAACGTGACACGATGAAAATCACATCACGCACGAGTAATTTTTGTACACGCACGCTCACGAAAATTTCGTGTTTTATTATCTCGATGCGATCACGTCATTTCATGTCGTGACACAACATGACACGATGACACGTCACGTGCCCATCTCTGATATAAGTTCGGATTAATTCTGAATGAAGACTGAAAAGTGAGAACAAGTGAACTGGGGGTGTTTGTAGTAAATGACATTAAACATTGAACTCAATGCGCGCCTTTACTTTTTAGTCTTATCCTCTAAAGCTAGGACCTCCCCAAAACACGTAAAAATAATCAAAGAACTAACTTTTGTTTGAACCATTTGGCGCAAAAAGTTTCATTGTTAATATTTTATAGATGATAAATAAAATATTCAAGTGGCCTATGAAGGTTATATAATGATAACATAATTATTCGATTTTCTAATTAACAGTAGCGTATTTTCTCTACAAAGCGACGAGTGACGTCAGAATTTGTAATTTATTGGAATACTTAATTTATATCTATATTTAATGTAATAATAATACTTATCGATTGGGTGTCCTCGAAGAAAAAATGGACTAAGTACTCAAGTTGTTTATTTATTTATTCGTTTACCAACAGGTATAACCCATAAAATTATAGCTGGAGAGTTGGTTGGTTTATGCGAATCAGAAAATCCGTAACAAATGCCTTGCTTCGTATCACTGATTTATCGTTAAAATAATTTTCAAATTTTCAATATAATATGTACCTATATCTTAAGCTACGTGCTCATATCGACTTCTTCATTTATCGTGTTAAGGAGATAGCATAGATTTTTAAAATACAGGAGGCAGACGTCCAGATCTCAGTATTTTTAATGAGAGTATTAATAAACATGTAAGCAAAAAAACTCTATGAACTCAAGTGCTGATTGTTGTACTTTCGCTAAGTTGGTTTATTGTGATCCTCTGAGCAAGAATATAGCAGAGGCAGACGCATACCTTTTTTAGTCAGGGCAAAATAGGCGGTTTACTCGGAATCAGAGTGATTGTGCATGAAACTACGTGTATGATGGCTCATTTTATTCGTTAGAGTCTCTAGATTAAAGTTGGAAACAGTTTTTTGAGGGGTCAGTTGATAATTTGTTTACTGCGGAAATATAAACAATAAAAGTGATGTTCGATGAAGCATTATATGAAATAAGGCACTGGCTACATAAATTGACGTTATTTTTTGATTTCGTGTCATTTCTTATATTTTTGGGGTCACTCGTTCCGATTCTAATGTCAAAAAAGTACCAATACTAGAGGGCGCCACAGAAAAAGTTAAGTGAAGATGAAAATAATGACAACTGAATATTACATGAAATAAGTTTTTTTTTTTCGAAATTCTTTGTAATTTTTATATTTCCTTGTCATGTTTTACGTTCTTTGGTTCACTCATTCTGATGCTGAAGGCAAAAAATGCGAATCGTAGAGGGCGCCACAGAAGAAACTAACATCAGATGGAAACAATTACCAACATGAAAAAAGCTGCTAACTCCCTAACTCTTGAGGCATTTTTCATGTTATTGTGGAGCGTTCATTTTTGTTCTAATGGCAAAATAGTGTCAGGGCGCCACAGAAAAGACAGACATCGGGTAAAAATAAGGATGACCCCTGATTATATTTTGCAATATTTTGAAATCTACTTCTCGGATTCTAAAGTAGGGAAAAATTTCAATCCTAGAGAGAATGCGCGAGAATTCCAGGAGGTCTTCACATGCAAAATCCCGGACTCACATTTATAAAATTACAAACGTTTGTAATTTTATAGAAATGTTTGTAAAATTACAAAGGATTCCAGGAATTTTCGGCGGAAGTTTGTAATTTTACAAAGGGCTTGGAAATTCACGAAGGTCTCAAAAATGTTTGCAACAGTGCGAAAATATTTGTAAAATTGTAAGCACTTTCGTAATATTTTCGAGATTTCTTTGTAAATTTCCAAACTCTTCGTAATATTCCAAACTTTTGCCGAAAATTCCTGGACCCTTGGTAATTTAACAAACTTATTCATACAATTACAAACGTTTGTAATTTTACAAAGAAATTCACTAAGAGTTCGTAAAATCTTGTCTCATTTTTTTACCGTGTGAGGATAAATGAAAACGCTTATAGCGTACCGAGCATTGCGTTTTCCTTTGGTAAAATAGTTTACAGCATATAATTATCCCAAATCATCATTATTTTCACCCGATGTCCGTCTATAATTGGCACTATTTTGCCATTGGAACAAAAAATGAACGCTCCACAATAACATGAAAAATGCCTGAAGAGTTAGGGAGATAGCAGCTTTTTTCATGTTGGTAATTGTTTCCATCTGATCTTAGTTTCTTCTGTGGCGCCCTCTACGATTCGCATTTTGTTGCCTTCAGCATCAGAATGAGTGAACCAGAGAACGTAAAACATGACAAGGAAATGTAAAAATGACACAGAATTTCGAAAAAAAAACCTTATTTCATGTAATATTCATTTGTCATTATTTTCATCTTCACTTAACCTTTTCTGTGGCGCCCTCTAGTATTGGTACTTTTTGATATTAGAATCGGAACGAGTATAAGAAATGACATTGAAATCAAAAAATGACGTCAATTTATGGAGCCAGTGCCTTATTTCATGTAATGTTTCATCGAACATCACTTTTATTGTTTATATTTCCACAATAAACAAATTATCAGCTGACCCCTCAAAAAACTGTTTCCAACTTTGATCTAAAGACTCTAACGAATAAAATGAGCCATCATACATGTAGTTTTATGCGCAATCACTCTGGTTCCGAGTAAAGGCGTTTTTCCGCCTATTTTGCCCTGACTATTTAACTTTGAATTGTATAAGAGGATTCATGAATATTTAAAAAAAAATGTTATATCGCATTTAATTATGAAGATATTGGGTGATATGATGTTTCATTGCATAATTATAATTTATTAAATAATAAAATAAGAACAGTGTCTCTGGAGGTAATTTCAACAAACGCCAAGCTTTCGACAGTATTTAATACTCAAATACCAATACCCGATGCGTAGCAATTCGCTAACCACGGTAGCATCATCGGGACATGATTAAAAGCAGCTTTAATAAATAATAATAAAAATGATTAATTATTAGTATAGTTCTTCTCATCGATCTAGTCAGTATGAAAAACGTATAGACGAGTAAAATTGGGAAGCAAAGACGCTTAGTTTCCGAGAAAAAAAAAACTGGCGTAGAACCAAACCAGACTTGGTGCGATTCTTTAATTAGGTGATCGTGTACATGAAACCACTTTTCACGACATTTTCTGGCGGTCTGGAACTTTTTTATTTCGAAAAAACTGTAAAAAAATGAATTTTCCATGAAACATGTTTTTTAACGTCCCCATCATTATATCTTTAAAAATAATTGTGCTATGGAACTGATTTTTTTTTTAAATTGAAGTAGACACAATAGCGCTTCTAACTATGTACAATGTGATTGTAAAATATATTTTTTTTAATTGTTAAAATAATAGCAAACTTAAAGTTGTTATTTTCGTGAATGTATTTTTCAGCAATCGAGAAAAATTTTTATTTATGAAAATATGTATATACATGCTGTGAACAAATTGAAGCCAATATATGAAAAAAGTTTTTAGAATCATAATTTTTGATGTGCAGGTTATAGTATGTAGTCAACGATTTTTTTAAAACGGGCTAAATCATATTCTTGCACGCCCGGCTCTTATTATACTGCTTACCGTCTGCGAACTACGGTTGTTGGATTCATGGAGCTGTTAATAAAAACCCGATTAGTACGGGTTTTTATTAACAGCTCCAAAATAGGTACGAACCTACCTTTTGTTGTTTTAAGGTAAAAAATATTTAAAAGCAGGTAAATATAAATCATTGTTATAAAGTAAGTACCCACCTAATAAGTAGGTTATTACACATTTTTGATTGAATTAAACCAAGACGCAGGAATAAAACAACGTTATTTTTTTGCAACTATTTTTCTATTGAAAAATGAGTATTTAGTTACGTAGGCCCTGCGTTAAAAGCATTCTAGTTCGTCTGTACATTCATCGAAACCTTTAAATAACCGTATTTCAAGTACGGCATTTACACTCGTTACAACATTTTAGGCCTTCTTTAACACAATCATATTTTCGATTTTCACAATTTTTATCTGAACAGTAAATACTTAACGAAAATGCAAACATCGTCACTTAAATTCCGTCCTGAACCATGTGCATTTATAAGTGTACTTGGCATATTGCTTCTGTACGATATTCTAAGTTGATGCATAAACCTGCAATAGTTAACTAAATGTATTAGATAGGAAATCTATGATTTAAATATATATGTTTACCTTAAGAATGGGTGGTAAAAGGTGCCTTCAGTTGAAGGAAGCTCCGTTTGTTGTTGTTGCTAATTTGATCCTTAGGTCGTTTAATATCTGAATTTGTTTACTTTTGTTTTTGTGCAGTACTAGAATCAATTTTGTAAAGATTTTTAAAGCTTCGTCTTTAGACAGCAATGGCAATTTCGATAATTTTTTAAAAGCAACAATATTCTTTAAGAACATCAAACGCAGATTTTTTAAATATTTAAAAAAAACATTAGTGGTGTCGCAACCAGTAAAACAATGAAGACAAGAACAAACTGTAGTTCATAAACTTTGGACTACCTTCTATATTTACAAAAATTGTCTGCTAGTGAAAAAAGGAGAGTAAGTAAAATTAATACATCTATATCAACTAATTTCACCAATGTTTGTTTGCTAAATTTAGTTTCGTACATTGCATGCAAAATCATCCTGGTATATCTTACTGTTTGCTAAATAGATTTTTGGTCATTTCTGAATGACGTTTATGTAGTGAAACTACTTTTTCTGTTAATTTAAATCCTCCATCTATTATTAATATTTCGTATTCGATTAAGTACTGTGCAGCATCTGTTGCAAATGGGCGCGACGCGGCGGCACTGTATGATTGCAAAAAACGTTCATGTTTTCAAAACTTGTCTACCTATACGACAGTCTATATGATATTTTAATTAAATTTCGTCCTTTAAAATATCTTTTCTGACACAATATTTCCGCGATGTCGTCTTTTTTCAGCACTAGATATTAGTGACAACAAACCTTGTATCCTAGGTCTTGGTACACTCAAAGAAATAGTATGGGTAAATTCAACAAAAAAAAATTGTTAACTTACAACATCGTTAATATTGTTAAACTAAATTATAATGATGGTACTTTTAAACAAAAGGTGATTGTTATTTTAATTAATAAAAAAATGTCATACAACAGAACAAACATTAACTAAAAAAATAGGTGAATAAAACTATTATTTTTTTCATCTGACTATTATTTTGTTGAATTCTCTTAAATTAAACTAGATTATAGTATATTTAATTTTTAACTATAGTCGAATTGTAATTTCAAACCGAGTAGTAGTTCGATTTACTATTATAGTTGATAGATAAACCAATATTATTGTAGTATTAAACTGCAGTTCTGTTTACCTAAACATAACGTAGTCCTGTAATCCACTTTGATGAATTGATTAAGACGCCAGCGCTTTTGTTTACTGGGTTAAATCAACCAAAAAAATATTTAACTGGACATAGTGTTCGTTTTGTTATGGAACTATATTAATAGTATTTTGAAATAAAAAACAAAATAAACATTAACTTAAAAAATAGGTGCATAAAACTATATAATTTGTTCATCATGCTAATAATTTGTTGAATTTTGTCAAATCAATCCAGATAACTAGTACATTATATTTTTAAGTATTTTCGGATTGTAATTCTAACCCAGTATTCGTTTTCTGTAGTATTATACTTGGTAGACAAACCAATATTATCGCACAATTAACCCTCCTTTCTGTTTACGTAAACATAGCATCGTCATTGAGTTCACTTTGATGAATTGTTTTTAACTGTGAGTGCTTGCTGATGCTCTGCATTGCGCAATTACGCATCCCACTTTTATACGTTTTAGTTTTCATAGTAAATCTAACCGTTTCATTTCATGTATTATTATTGACACATTGACAGTAGTAGGTTGTTAGATCTAAGCATTGCACAGTAGGTCAGAATACTTTAAAACTTGGCCAAAATGTCAAAAAATCAACTTCTTAAAATTACGTACTAATACGTACATAGTTATAGGCAATAGTTCCAAGAATAATAAACTACCCTTACTACCTGAAACACCCTTTGCAGCACATACACAAGATTAGTCTAATTAAAGTTGTGAGAGAGTGTTGTTCATTTTTAATTGTAGATCTGAAAGTTTAATAAAGTTTATGTGTGTGCATACGCTGGACTTTGTGCTTTAAAAAATGTCTTTAACATGAATCAAAATCCTCAAGGTATGTACCCTTTGATGCTACTTAACATTGATGGATAATATTGTTTGATATAAATGTATAATCATTTCTTTATTTCAATGACCTTGTCCCATAGTTGAACAGCCACATATGTCGGAACTTCCAGAAAATATTCAAAATGATGTACGACATAATATATATCGAGTTTGTAGCAAAATTGGAGAACAAGGGAACAAAAATGAAAGAGTAGAAGAACGGTTTCTGAGCAATAATGCTGACTGGCTGAAAGAAAAATTTAATTTTAATCAAAATGTTTGAGGTGGAAAATGATTTACCCAGCACTTCTGGATTAGAAGGGAGAATGAAACTGTCTTTTGATGAAAGCAGTGAAAAACCGAAACGTAGAAAGACCGAAGAACTTCATAAAAAAACTTTGGATATGAAGAACTATAGTTTACTCAACCTACAGCAGTTTGCGCGCTTCTTTATTTTAATAAATAAACAATTAAAATGCATATTTTCTTTTCTTTGTATTCCAAAGTAAACCACCACTAGTAACAAATTATGCATTTAAAGTTATATTTAGTAACTTTGACCAAGTTTTAAGGCATTCTGTTCCACTGTTGCACCCCTTAAAACCACCCTATTTTATAAAGGCAATTTTATCGCTATTTTTCTGTTAATTGGTAGGTAAGTACACTCAAACAAAATGATAATTGAATTCAACCAAAAAGAGCATATCAAATCGCGCCTATCTAGTTTCATAGTTAAATCAACCAGAAAAGAATAGTAGATCAAAAGTCACCATATAACTTTCACTGTCATATGGTTAGGAAACCAAAAAAATGGTTAGTTAACAAAATAAATGACATTGTACCATTTAATTGTAAATCAAACTGAAAATGGTTAGTGAACAAAAAAAAATGTCATTATACTATTTAATTTGTTGTTCTACAAGAAGATATGATTACTAAACTACTATTTGTTTATGAGAACAAATAAAGTTGTCGTAGAACTAAAAAAATGATTACTTACTTAACCAACTAAACTTCATGTTCAAAATGACAATAAAAATTGTATGGTGACAAAATTTTGTCTACAATTCTTTTCTGGTTGATTTAACTATTAGACTAGATAGGCGCGATTTCATATGCTCTTTTCAGTTGAATTCACCTATCATTTTCTTTGAGTGTACCACATATTTGTCATCATCCCGCGCAATTTTCTTACAAATAATGCACTCCATTATTTTAGAAAACTAAATTGCGAATATTCTACAGCATCGCATTTATTTAAAACTATTTATACGTATACTCTAAATCCCGCAAACTACAAATATACGATTCAAATGTATTGACCCCTCATTTTAACCGCGAAATCTCAAAAATGGCGGACCAGAGAAAATTTGAGAAAATATGTGTTCATTATGTGTCTATTGTAAATTATTCACTGAAGTTTGAATAATGTACATTGGACGGTTTTGAGGTTCTGCTAAGTTATATTGAAAAATACCCTACTTTTTAAGGAAATTTTGACCATACCAGTTTTAAATTCATTATATCTTGAAAAATATGCCTACTATATGAATAATATTTTAGATACCGATAAAGCGCGGCATTTTTTGTACGAAGAAATTCTTTCATCATTTTTTATTCTAAAATTTGGCATTATGGCATATTGTTGACTTCATGTTTATTCGGCTATTTATCAAGGTATTTAATAAAATTTTTAATAAATTAGTTAATCATATAAAATGTAAGGATTTTCGGAAAAAAGAATTGGTATATATCAAATATTAATTTAGTTATCAAGTGCAATAGATAATATTGCAGAACCCGGGCAGTAATATTATCTATTGCACTTGATAACTAAATTAATATTTGATATATACCAATTCTTTTTCTGAAAATGCTTACATTTTATATAATTAACCATTTTATCAACATTTTTGTAAATACCTTGATAAATAACCGAATAAACATAATGTGTTTTTTAGAATAACTGCAAAATTTTAGAATAAAAAATTATGAAAAAATTTCCTCGTACAAAAAATACCACGCCTTACCAGCATCTAAAAGATTATTTATATAGTAGGCATATTTTCAAATATATAATGGATTTAAAACTGGTATTGTCAAAATTTCCTTAAAAAGTGGGACATTTTTCAATATAACTTAGCAGCACTTCAAAACTGTCCAATGTACATTATTCAAATTTCAGTGAATGATTTACAATAGACACACAATTTTTTTAATTTTTTCTGTTCCTCCGTTTTTGAGATATTCGCGGTTAAGGTGAGGGGTCAATAAATTTGAATAGTCTATTAGTTAGACGCATCTTATCCTACCTTCCATACGCGGTGTACAATAATACATATGACTAATTTAGCACGCTTTAAAAAAAATCGCTGTTGCCAAACGATACACATTGGGAAAAAAATAATTATATTAAAAACTTTTCTAATGTTTGGGCTACATTTGCTTCACTGTATGTGTATAAAAATTTTCAAAAATAAAAAAGTTTATCGATTGGTGAAAATTGTAATACGTAAAAGTCAAATATCTAGTTTTCCTAATTTTTAAATAAATTAAATTGCGAACTGTGTAAAAACCATTAGTACAGTTAAAAGCGCTATTGTGTGTACTTTAATTGAAAAAAAAAACAACGTCGATAGCAACATTAGTTTTGAAGATATGACGGTGGAAACAAAAAAAAACACATTTTATTTAAAATGCAATATTTCCCCTTTTTTTTAATTTAAAAAGGTCCAGACCACGAAAAAATGTCGTGAAATACGATTTCATATGCCCAGTGATAGGCTTAACAAAACCTACCATGTTTGGCCTGGTTCTACGCCAGAAAAAAAAAACGGCACGATAGAGTCTCGAATTCGCTCCTCTAGTAGCAAAAATCATTACCGGCGCGGCGTCCCGGCTATTTAGCGAAGTCTGGAGGAGGGACAGGGCTGACTTTAGTTTTTCCCAAACATTGGCGATTAACTTTGGACTTGATATTTTAATAATTAATTATTCATATCAAATAGACAAGTGTTAAAAGAAGTAATTATTCGTTTATTATTGTAGGCTTTTAGTCTTAATTTTAGTTATATGAAACTGATTTAAAGAGTTTACATCTTTTAATTGAACCATTTAGCCAACAACAAATATATTGTTATTATAACGATTTGATAGTACAATACTAGTAAAAATAATATTAAAAAACAGTATCTTACTGGTAACCGAAAATAAACATTGTTCCAGCTAGAATCGCGTGCCAGGAAAGAATAGAGAGGTACTATTAGTAAAGGAAAGAACATTAGTATAATAACATCAAATATTGATAAAAATGAAAATTAAATTTCTGTAGAAATAAGAAAAAATAAATATTTCTTCTAATTAAACTTAATACTTGCTCAATTCTCAATATAATAAATTAATACAAATAAATAAATAAAGTATTCGGTAAGAAAAGTAAAATAATAAAAAATTGAATTCTAAAAAAATAAATTAACAGAGAATTCTTACGAAACAACAATACAAATTATTTTGCAATAAAACAAAAACTTTTCACTAAATTACTTTTATTTTCACTAACAGCAACTAAACAACTCTATTCGTTATCGGTCACTCACTACCGAGGTCACTATTCGATTCATCACTAGTCAGGTCACTATCGTCGCCCCCAACATGTGTGATGAATCTCTGTCCATTCCTAATATTTAGTTCCTGTAACAAAATGTACTCATTATATTCTTCGCAAATACAAAATGAAGAGTATATTGCATTCGATCGGCATATTTCTAAAACCGGTAATATTGCACGTAAAGAAAACATTTTCATATCATTGTGTTGGTGATCGAATTCTGAACAACTTTCAAAATGTCCGCCCGTTCGTCTGTCCGTATGTCTGTCCGTCTGTCTGTCCGCCCGTCACGTTTCTTGTAAGCATGATAACTTAAGAACGAACTGTCCTATTGTATTAAAAGTTGGACAGTAAGTTACTGTTAGCAAGAGGAAGAACCCTATTGTTTTCGAACAAAATCTATCAATAAATAAAAAGTTACTAATTTTTTAATTAAAAAAAAAAAATTAATGTTTTGTAATTAAACTAAAAATGTCTAAAATTAATATTATTTACAAAAAAAACTGCGAAAAGTATCCATAGAATGTGTAACAATTATATAAAAACCGCTGCCTAAGGAATCACTACTTCCACATCAAGATTTTTCATCCAAGTCACTTTAAAGGAAACATCTTGACTAGATTTGCACTCTAGTATGTGGAAATTATTGGTTATAGAATTTTAATAATATTTGGAGCAGATGTCATAGAAAAGTTTGAGGCGTTGGTTTCTACCATATACGTTAAAAATTAAGTTTTTAGTTTACCCTACTTATTTTCCCCTATTCACAACCTACCACGTCTTACCCCTTCACTGAAATCATCTCAATTAGATGTCATGTTGTAAAAAAACCTGAGGCCATCACTTCTAGTATATACACCAAATCCCAAATTTCTATGCTCTTACCAGCTTGCTTTACTTATTTTCCCCTATTTAACCCCCAACCGTTCAACGGAATCATCCCAAAATATAATCTCGTTCCAGATGTCGTTATAATACATACGGGTAGCTAATTTCAAGTGAATATTTCAATTTTATTTTATCAAGCCCTTTAATAATGGAATAGGAGTGGTGGGGGGTAGAAAAATATTATAAAAAAATCTGAGGCCTTGGCTTCTAGTACATGCACCGAATTTCAAGTTTCTATACTCATACCAGCTTGCTTTACTTATTTTCCCCTATTTAACCCTATTTAACTCCCAACCCTTCAACGGAAGCTTCTCAAAATATAATCTAGTTCCAGAAGCCGTTTTAATACATACGTGTACCGAATTTCAAGTGAATATTTCAATTTTATTTTATCAACCCTTTCAATAATTTGGTAGGAGTAGTGGGGGTTGAAAGATATTATAAATAATCTGAGACCTTGGCTTCTAGTACATACACCGAATTTCAAGTATCTGTACTCTTACCAGCTTGCTTTACTTTTTTCCTCTATTTATAACTATTCAACCCCCAACCCTTCAACGAAATCATCTCAAAATATAATCCAGTTCCAGACGTCGTTATAATACATACGTGTACCAAATTTCAAATGAGTATCTCAATTCTATTTCATCAACCCCTTTAATAATGGAGTAGGGGTGGTGGGGGCTTGAAAAATATTATAAAAAAATCTGAGTCTTTAGCTTCTCGGAAATTCGGTGTATGTACACCGAATTTCTAGTTTCTGTAATCTTACCAACTTGCTTTACTTATATTCCTCTATTTACCCCTATTTAACCCCCAACCCTTCAACGGAATCTTCTCAAAATATAATCTAGTTCCAGATATCGTTATAGTACATACGTCTACCAAATTTCATATGAATATCTCAATTTTATTTTATCAACCCCTTTAATAATGGACTAGGGGTAGTGCGGGGTTGAAAAATATTATAAAAAAATCTGAGGACTTGGCTTGTAGTACATACATCAAATTTAAAGTTTATGTACTCTTACTACCATGCTTTACATATTTCCCCATATCTACCCCTATTTACTCCCCAACCCTTCACCGGAAATCTTCAAAAAACAATCCGGTTCCAGATCTCGTTATAATATACACGTGTACAAAATTTCAGGTCAATATCTTAAACCATTCCGGAGAAAGCGTGCGGACAAAAAAAGTTACAGACAGACCGACAGACAGAATTTTTTTTTTCGCTCAAATTTAAAATCTCGACGTTTCATGACATTCTAAACCTATTTCAAGAAAAAAAAAATTGAAATTTTTTTTACGATTACTATACTATACTATAGGATAAAAGTGCAGTAAATCGGCGAAGAGTATAATGGTTAGCTTGTTTTCAATTTGTTTTATCTTTTCTATAAATTTTCTGAAGTAATTCTCTGCATTTCTGTACAGTTAGTACGATTTCTGTCGCTCTTTCGCATAATTATTTTCTTCTTGGTTGCTTAGGACTTGCAATATTTGTGTCTTCTATATTTTCAACATCTTCTCTGCTTGTGGATGGTTGTGGGCTTCCCACGACCTAAAAATACTGATTAAATTCATGTATCAATAAAACACAGTAAATGGGGGTGGAGGGTCGTGATTTGCTTCGTTGGTAGGGGTGGGGGGTTCGCGTTTGATATTATTGGATAGCGCTTTTAAAATGATTAAGGACGTGTTTTTTCTCTTTTGGATCCAATGTGCATTTCTTGAGCTATTTGACCGTTTCTAGATTTTTTGGACACCCGATATAAGTCGTCGCGTATTATACGGTATAAAGGTAACGTACAATGTAATTATTATATTTTAAGCAATACTGTGGCCATTCTTATTTCAAATTACATATGCGAATGACTCCACTCGTCACTCATTCAGAGCGGAAGGCGGAGTTTCGGCTTTCTTTGCAATTGTTTATATCGGCTAGATAGATGAACTATATGTAATACCGATAGTGCAATCAATTTTTAAAGAATTATTTTCGATTAATTAATTTTATCCGCTAATCAGCGATAATATCTTGACAGATAATTTAAATGACATTCACATTCATCTGCTACCATTGAGAATTCTCTCACCTTGTTAGGTATATCTTTATCTTATCACACCAACACAATGTTTTATTTTTTTGTATACTTATATGATCCGTATTTATGTAATTAAATATAAATTATTTGTTTTATCCTCATACAGGCCAGTAGCCAGAAATAAATTTTAGGAGGTGCTCATCGTGCTTTTTAGGGGTGCCAATTCCTTTATAATTTTGGAAAATATGCAAAATAATTCCACACAGGCAATATTGGAATTTCTTCAGGGGGTGCCCAAATGTGTGCCGAACACCCCCTGGTACTCGCTGACTATAGGCATGTCCTTAAAAATACAAAATGACCAGCAAGAGGAGTCGAGAGTGACCAACTCCGAATATCTGCTAGATTTACGTATAGAATCATATTGTAAAAGAAAAAGGTGGGCTACAATTTTTCATGAAAATTTATATTTTCCAAGTTATAACGATTTGAAAATTACGATTTTATCTTAAACAAATTAGTACCTTAAGTCTTACATTTATGGAAACAGTGGCATGGTAAAAAAATAAGATTAAATTACAAGAAATTACAAGTATTTTGTTTTTTGTTTATTTCTGTACGATGAATAGTTCTAAAAATATGTTAGTTTAAAAATGGCGCTCGAACGTTTATTAGTTCGAGATATAATGTTTAAATTTCAAATATGTCAGAAATAATCAGTATGATTATTTCTCCTTCAATTCTTTGGGGCTTCCTGCCACATGTATGTTTTCTTTTTAAGCGGTGCTAGGGTAATCTACAAAATAAACCACAATTTACCAGTATGTTACTGGTAAATAACCTCTATGCCTGTGACGCTTACGTCAAAGGATCAGTTAGAGGTTGTTTTTTTTAAATAAACAACACAAATAAGTATAAAAACTCGAAATTAAATATTTCGCCGACGTTTCGGAAATCTAATCTGTTTCCTTTTTCAAGGCTTTTTTTGAGAAATCTTTTTTTGCTGTGTATGACAAATACACAGGTCTAAGAATGTTTGTTATTCAATATCCATAGATACTTACTATTTACATAGAACTGTTCATATAGTTAACAGTTTTTTTAGTTTTTATACAATGTTAAGTTTGTGAAGTTCTTCTTTTAACATTGGCAGCCAAGTTGTACAGACATCTACGGAACAATTCGACACGCAACTATCCTCATTCAATAATATTGTCGCGGATTCTTTAATATTATTCTGTCTGTCTCCCATAAGTGGAACGACATAATCTAGAGATTTGACTAATCCCAGCTATAGCATTAGATATATCTATGACATCAAGGTTCTTAACTAATTAAAGCTATCTTATACGTCAAGGTATAGGCAAACATAATCACCTCGATTACTTCAGGCAAACCCATCACGTTAGAATGGAGTTCAAACCATCTATAGCTCTCACTGGGACAAAAAACCGCTATTTAAGGAATCACTACTTCCACATCCAGATTTCTCATTCAAATATCTTTAAGCGAAAGCAACTTGATAATATATTTGCACTTCAATGCCTTTTCCACTTACCGACGCTTAATGGGGGTGAAGGTGGCTGATGCCAAAAAAAATTGTTGACAGCCGTTGCTCTCGAACATACTAAATCACAATTTTATTTTGTTAACCCCTTTAATAATGGAGTGGAAAATACTCCAATTTTTTTTTTGCTCACGACAGTACATAAGTGCTTTTAAATTATTCAAAAGATGCATAGAATAAAGTTTTGTGAGTTAAATTTCTGAAAATTTTCCTAGCAATAGTTTTCAATATTTTCATATCAATACTTTCCAATATTATCTAGGAGTAAACCATCAACTTTTAATTTTTAAAATTAATACTCAGAAGTCAAAAAAATATATATTTATATAAATACACAATAAGCATACAATTGTTAACAATATGTAACACATTACAAATGAATAAGTATACAGTGTACATGCATTGTGAATGAAATAAAAAAAAACGGAGATTAACAAAAATATACTTATATATCTCGATAACTAAATATTCAAAATAAATGTTACTACAATAATTTTCATAAATAATGATAAAGTACATATATATTTTAACAAATTTTGCCAGTGTTACCACAAAAATAGACAAA
The DNA here is from genome assembly GCA_963583905.1 of Stenurella melanura. Taxonomy (NCBI): domain Eukaryota; kingdom Metazoa; phylum Arthropoda; class Insecta; order Coleoptera; family Cerambycidae; genus Stenurella; species Stenurella melanura. The sequence continues at coordinate 155,433,617 of OY757309.1, forward strand.
GTTGCAGAGGAAGGTCTCGGACGCCTCGAAAATAGAAAATTATCATGTGCGTGAGAGAGCAGGTGCCATTTTCTTTAGGGTATCACATGTTCTTCCATAAAATCATCTTAAGTCATCTTCACAAAATTGGATAAATTCTCCAGTCAAAGGACTTGTTGTTTGAGCAGAGGATAAATTCATCTTTTCCATTTTTCTCTTTTTCGACCGACGTTTCGACTGATGAAATAATTTTCGTTTCAGTTTTCTGACTTCTTCACTACTTTTAGTTTTCCGTGGGAAATCCGTGAGGAATAGGAAGTCAAAATCGTTGCAATCTGGGTCTGAGCAGATGAATCTGAAATTAAATAATTTTTTATGTACTTATGTACCCATTGGTAAAAAAAATTATACAATTTCGTTCTTTCTTTCTCCTGAAGCACATGGTGTATGTTGGGTATACACGAGAAAAATTGCAGTCATATGCCCAAAGTAAAGTAATAAAAAAAAACTTGAATTTTTATTAGGACATATATATATCGATATAAAATAAATATAAAACATTTTAATATTCCTTGCATATCCCACTTTAATTCATATATAATATGTAGGTATACAAGAACAATTAAAAATGTTGAAAATAACCCAACGTTGAAATGGAACCGCATCGAAACCAGTTAAGGCATAGTTGTGGAGAGAGTTGTGCAAACAAAGAAACATATGAACAAATGTTTAAAAATAAATTATTATTTGTTTGCTTATAATTGTATTGAAACATTCTTTATAGGATTTTGCAAACAGCAGAAAAGATAACTATCTATAAAAGAAAAACTTTGTGTAGAAATATTAATGAAATCTTTGCATTCTTTCGATAACCTGAATTCTGGTTATGCTAGCAAATTAAAATCCTAAAATGAATTTGTCTAATTTCTTATTTGACAATTCTCATTCTAACACTAGCATCCACACAGTCCCCTACGGCCATGCAGATTAAACTAGTATCCACATAACCCCCTACGATTATGAAGATTCAGTTAAAAATGAGAACAAAGACCTAAAATGAATTTATTTATCTACTTTGTCTTAAAAAATGTTTCATTCCAATGGATTACATTTTCATGAAATCTATCATTCTGTTTCCTGGAAATGCTTAGCCTTTGAAACGTTTTTCGCCCTTGTTCTGGAGCTCATCTGATGAGCTCCAGAATAAGGGCGAAAAACGTTTCAAAGGCTAAGCATTTCCAGGAAACAGAATGATAGATTTCATGAAAATGTAATCCATTGGAATGAAACATTTTTTAAGACAAAGTAGATAAATAAATTCATTTTAGGTCTTTGTTCTCATTTTTAACTGAATCTTCATAATCGTAGGGGGTTATGTGGATACTAGTTTAATCTGCATGGCCGTAGGGGACTGTGTGGATGCTAGTGTTAGAATGAGAATTGTCAAATAAGAAATTAGACTAATTCATTTTAGGATTTTAATTTGCTAGCATAACCAAAATTCAGGTTATCGAAAGAATGCAAAGATTTCATTAATATTTCTACACAAAGTTTTTCTTTTATAGATAGTTATCTTTTCTGCTGTTTGCAAAATCCTATAAAGAATGTTTCAATACATATGAACAAATGTACGGATCAAATAAAACACACACCTTTTTCCTTTCAGATAGGAAATTACAAAGGACTTGTTAAGATATTCATCATTCATTGCTTTCATACCTATTTAAGGATGAATTTCAAATCAAAATAGAATCATAGAATAGCAATAAACAACTTTTAGTATATATATTTTTAACTCATCTCTAGAAATGAAAATATGTATAACATACCAGAAGGACTGATTATCGCTCCGTGTGGATCACTTCAATGTTTTCGGGTGAAATTAATGACTTATCAAGAGAATTAGTACATGAACTCAGTCCATATATTGTTCTACGGTAGTAGGTATATAGTCACCAAATGGGAGGTAAATAGGTTGTCTGTAATTATTCTTATTTTAAATATACTTTATTAATGCTGCTAGAGCCCAGTGGTGTTATTTATATGCAATATGAGAAATAATTTAAACTAAAAAAAATAGTAACAGTATTTATTTACTTATTCGATCATAACCTTACTAAAATATTTCTTTGTTTATACATTTTTAACATGATTGTTTTAATAAAGTTAAATTTGAACTACATATATGCAGTTAATAAAATTTTAGCCCTTATTTATGTCCCTACTAAACATTAAATAATAAATAATGAAAATGAAGTAGGTATATACCTAATGAATTCCGAAACTTTTCTTAAATTAATATCTTAGTTGATTACAGACTTGCAATTAATTTATGATACAGTCTTACCTGAATCTATGACAGACTTGAAAATTGATGGTAAATATACATAGTATTCTTATTCTTTCACTTGTTTTTCAAAGGGATTTGAAAATAATGTCTTCATCGAAATGCAAGCTGCGTACCTACCCTGTAACTACTGCACAAACGAGTGGGGAATCAATTTATTATATCTTCTCGTCCACAATTCCTTGTCCAGGCTAAGCATCTAATATAAAAATATAATAATTACTATAATTACTAAACATCATATATTTTATTATTAATTTCTTTTTACCTCTTATGATCTTTGGGGAACCTGAATATCATAACATTCATTAATTTAGAAAACAATCACGTAACTAAAAACACTATTATAAACATATAAAAACAATCTTACACAGAAGAATATGAAAAATTATGAAATGTCAGGGCCTAAATTTCATCGTTCGACATTCGAATAAAGACTGATTGGTGCGATGCGCAGATCAGTTCAAATTCGATACCCCCCCCCCCAGAGTCGAAAAGAGAAAGACAGAAACCATGATACGTCATCAGTGAAAACTCTGTATTATTACTACTCTGTGCTAATACGCTTTTCCAACTAATTGAACATATAGCCGCTCGTATATATACTTAGTGGGACAAATGATGTGGCGGTGAGATGTAAGGAAAACGTCACACGTCACATCATTCCCCCACCAGTGACAAAGTCACGAGAAACCTGATGGTAGAAGAACTTTTATTAATTTTCATACCTGGTCAATATGCGTTGCTTCCGATGCACGTATTAATAATTTTTGTGTGTCTGTAGCTATTGTTTATTTTTCATGATTTCTATGACTCACTGATTATTTCCAATTTATGATAGGTAAATAAATAAAATGCATGTTGTGAACTCTAATTCTTGGTTTACTTCGTTTTCCATATATTTATACGTACATTTATTCCTAGAGTACTTATCATTTAGATATCGATTGTCTGATTCTGTATCTTCCACCATTGATGGCTCCTGTTCCCTGACCTTAGTTGTCTTTGAGATAGTAGAAATTATCACTTTCGACGAATATTTCTTTTTATTGAATTATTAAATATCAAATTCATATTTTAAATTTAGTCATAGGCGATTTGGATACTAGTTTACATGGTATCAGTCAAGCCCTCTCTTCTGTTAAGGTGTAGTTTTAGGGGGTGATTGTCACTATTTTCCACATATATTTTTTATTTATTTCAAATTTCTAAAAATTATTGTAAAAAACTAATTTTCAAATCGTTAGAAATAAAAAGGTACTCTTATTGCATTTCGATAAACCAAGCCGTTCTTGAGTAATTTGTGTTTAAAAAAAACAACGTGAATATACAACACTTAAGTTAAAAGACTTAAAATTCATCTAGTTAATTATATATGATACAAACCAGGTTAACATACCACCCACGGTAAATGAGACATTTAGAAGACGTACGATTTCAACTTCATACACCGGCGAAGCGATAGTAACAATCCTCTGGCATAAGGTTTAAATTCCTTGAAGGTTATGTTTTTAAATTTCGGATTGCGGTTGGAAAGGTTTAGGATTGAGGGTATTACATTGAATTGTACTTTTGGATCGCTTGTGGTTAGCTTTAAAAGTCCTAATAGCCTAATTTGTCAGGACGTACTTATAATTACTTTAAAAAGCGCGAAGCTATTCTGCTTTTTCAAAGGCACTAACTGCACCTGCACTAACCCGGTAACGATAACAGGAGTTTGCCACACTTTTGAGTTAGGACGTCCGTGTCGTCATTTTATGAGGTATTTTTGTACTTTGCACAAATTGTGGTTCAAATTGGAATGTTGTCGTTCTATACGATAAAAGCTGGAGTCAGTAACACTGGAATAGTTTTCCTGAAAACTGAGGTCTCTGAGTGAAATTAGATTTTAGCAAAGATCGAAACCGTCCTAGCATTACCTTTTCGATTTCTACGTAACATCATATTGTAGTATATAGTCGTCTTCATATTGCATTGGAAATATGAGGACAACTGTACCTGCTACTTGCCAACTTATTAACTATCCACTACGTGGATGTGGAAGTGAAACTATTTAACCTTTCTCTAATAATAAACAAGAATGTTGAGTTTGATGCCATAATTGCAAGTAATAACTAGTTATATAATTGTTGCACATTCTATAGGATACCCTTCGCAGTTTTCTTTGTAAATAGTATTAGTTTTAGCCATTTTTTTTTAAATTATAAAACACAAAACAAAATTAAAAATGTAATAACTTTTTTATTTATTGATCGATTTTGTTCAAAAACAATAGGGTTCTTCCTCTAGCTAACATTAACTTACTGTCTAAATTTCAATACTATTGGACTTTTCGTTCTTAGGTTATCGTGCTTACAAGAAACGTGTCGGACGGACGGACAGACGGGCGGATTTTTTGAAAGTTGTTCAGAATTCGATCACAAACACAGTGATATGAACATTTTTTTTCTACGAGCAGTATTGCCGGTTTTAGAAATGTGCCGATGCAATATACTCTTCATTTTGTATTTGCGAAGAGTATAATAATAATACTCCTGCCAAGGAAACATTTACCTTTCTGTTTTTGACATTAGACTTGATACTTTTTTCTTAGCAGAGGCCTACCAACCATAATCAGTAGTGTGGGTAACTTTTTCTATTATTAATGAATACTAATTAGTAAATACTTAAAACAATTTTTTTTAAATTTGAAGACAGTCTATCTGTAGAAACAATTAAAAGGGGCGAAGTCTATACGCTTATAGTCCTTGGCGAGGAGAAGTACCTACTCTTAGTTTCGAAAGTTTGGAATGTTCTTTAGTAAGAAAAATTATGTCAATGTGACTGAATTTTGAATTGAATTTTACGGCTTTATTAAGTAATTATTGTAATTTTAATAAACATGTGGTTCAGAAGACTGTAGTAAGATATCTATAATAGATATCATAGACATATGCAAATTTTTTAATATCTGTAAAAGATAAGATTAGGAAGTTGACTCAAAATACGATAAAATAACTATTTACTACTACGTAGTAAATAAAAATTATTAGATATATTTTATATAATATAAAATAATTTATTGTTATATTTTAATTGATCTGAAAATAACACTAATTTCCCGAACCATGAGCTATAAATTATATTAAATTTTGATATTCTCGGAGACATCTATCAGCGATCGTATAAAGCTTGTGTTTTTAAACAATTTGGGATATATGATAAATCTTGCAAGAAATGTGAAGTTTTTAATGACGGAGGTCTAGAAAAGTGGTGAGAAAAGAAGTAAGAACGGCCTTGTGGGCGTTTAAAATTAGTATTTCTTAGTTTACTGATAAATTCCCATAGTACCGACAAGATGGAGTCGTATCAAGATGTTGGGTTGGTCAGAGACACCCTCTTTCACCTTTCATTTATTATACCCTTCGCAAATACAAAACAAAGAGTATATTGCATTCGATCGGCACATTTCTAAAACAGGTAATATTGCTCGTAGAGAAAAAAATATCACTGAGTTTTATCTACACTTATGAAGCATATAAAGTACTTTATCCACTAGTGGAATAATGAAATTACTTTATTCGACTAGTGGAATACATAAAAATACAATCTTAACTCAATTGCATTTTATTTAACTTTTATTATTATTAATATTAACGTTTATATTAATAGATATTTACTTATTTGTTTTATCATATTTCACTTCGTTTTCATTAATAACAAACTTGTTGTTGTCATCGGTTTCAGAGCGCATAGTGCTTGTCGAAGTTTTTGATAAATCTGTAGAAATAATGGATGCCTCCTCTTGTAAGGAATGACTAGTACCAGGAGTACCTTGGATTTTCCTTGCGATATCAAGCTTATTGGATGGATATCAAGCTTATTGGATATAGAATCCTCGATATAACTTTCTGCTATACCATGTCGTTTAATTGTTGTGAGATCAGCACCTTCATTAGCCAGTAAAGTTGTTGAAGTGCGCCTCATACAATGGCCGCTATAAGCTTCTGCGTTTGCCAGATTCAAAAGTGAAGCAACTCTTGAGGGAACTTTCGTGAGGACATGTATATTCTACACGTCTCCACAGTATTGATAGAGAATCCTTCTTTCATAATTGTGAATTTTCGTGAGACGCCGGTCTTGGTATCTGGTATAAAAACAAGCAGATATGCGCCCCTGTCTACATCATTGATTTTCAAATTCGTCAATTCGCAGCAACGACAGGCACCAGATACCCCCATTATTAGTGCAACCTAAAATATCAAAGTTTATTATCTACAATGTCTAAAAGGTTAAGAGATATTACCTTAATCATCAAATATTCTTTATCGCAATCCCTCGTCAAAAATTCTTCCACTTGTCGTCTTTCCAATACCGCAGCTTTCTCCGCGCTTTGTACCCTCTCGACTCACTCTTCAGATAGGCAGTGAGCTTACTATATTTTCCAATGTCTATGTTTTTATGAACCTTTACAGCGGCCATCAGCATCGAATACTTCGACCACATTGGTGAAATTGCACACTTCTTCAAATTTAAGAAATACGATAGCAGAACTTCCTCATTTATTGTCATTACCACCCGTTTTTCTTTACATTCTTTAAATTCAGAAAATACTCTTTCATAATGTTCCCTGGACTTCGCAGGCAATAATTGGAGAGTTGCTTCTTCAGCTTCCCGAAGGATTCTCTCAGGAACAAAATCGCTTTCTTGCATTTTTCACCAACCTTACAAATTTTTACAAATGGAATCGATAAATAATCAAAATTAAATAGCAACCATTCAACACCTTCCAAGTTTTTTTTTTAATGAATTTCAATAACGTTTAACGTTACAGCCGCTCACAGAGGGAAATGTAACATTATTTTTTGATGAAAACTGTTTCTAAATGACCGTGATTGTAGATAAAACGTTGTATAGCATTCGTGTTTTAGTCGCGTTTTATTCACTCAAGAAAATGAAACTCTCGAACTTCGTTCTCGAGTTTAAACTTTTTGGCGTGGATAAAACGCTATCTAAAACATTTATACAATAAATAACTATAACATGAGTTTGATCCTTCCTACCTCCGTAAAAGGATAAAAGTCTCCCCTTTCAAGTGCATCCTTTCAGTAATGTTCGACAATGCTCATTTGGAGCGGGGTGGCTCGAAATATTATACAAAGTTTCAAGACAATCTGTGGGGATTCATTCGTTCTTGTTAAGGGGTGGGGGTGATCTTTTTATTTCATTTTGCAAGTGGTAGAAAATGAAGTAAATGCATAAACTCAAGGAAATTTTTTGTTTTAGGTTCTTGAGTGCAAGGAATATTGCTTACAGTTTATAGAAATCGAAACGGGTGGGAGGTAAGCGTGTAAACTGAAAAGAAGAGTAAAATCACTTTCCACCCCCTAGAATCCACCCTTAAGAGTTGCCCAAAACTTCCCTGGCCGTCACCCCTTTCGTATAGTTTGAGTACTATTAAATTTCCACCCATTTCCTTCTAAGTATTGCCGAACACTAATAAAAGGGTTGGGTTTTGGTCATTTGAGGGGGTAGTAAGGGTCGAAATCGACTAAAAGTACTTTATTCGTCATTAGCATCCTCGAAAACGTGGAGTAAAAGTTTTACCGAGAAGAGATATATTTTATCATTTTTCCACCCCCTGGGAGAGTAGATTCATCCCCCAGGGGTGGTCACAATCATCTCTGCGGAAATTCGCATTAAAATTCTTGCTGCCGTGCGTCTGTGCACGAAGACCGATAAAGGGGTGGTTTATGGCCGTTTGAAGGGGTTACCTTGGATAAAAACTTTTTTACCCTCATACTCCTGTTCAACACCCTCGAAAACGGAGGGGAGATGGCCTGGTTGCGTTCCATATTTGTAACATATTCGTCCGACTCCTTGACTCCACTATCTCCTATCCAAATATTATACGTAGTTCGTAGAACATAATTTTCTTAGGATTAGTGTGTCCACTAACACTTATGAAACAATGGCAAGACCATAAATTACTTTATGGTCGTAAATCAAATGTATACATCCTTTCAGACAATATGGAAACAATCTGGAAATTGTCAGTGTAATTTTTAATTTTTATTGATTCATATTTCGAAGATAAAACACTCGCATTAATTGCTTAATAAACAAGTATATATGACTACAGAGGCAGTGGCTACTCGTGGTCTTGGTGAAGCAAGCTTTAAAAAACAAATCTACAGTTCAAATCACGACTGTTGTTCACGTCATCATCTTTTAATTTCCAAATCAAATCGACTCAAGGTCACACAGAACGACACACATAGGCGTACTATTTGAAGGAGTTTTCTGTAAAATAACAATTATTACTTCATACAATTTTAATATTATAATATAATATTCTCGACAACACTACTTCAGCGGTCGGTTAGACTAACTACAAAAACTACAAAATCAACTACGACACAGACTTACTTTCAGAGTACATATTTTAAGCTGTATCCCTTACATCCATCTTCCTTGCCTCCACCAAGTCCTTAGTCCTTCTTACAAATCCATTGCACCGTCCGCATATAAATACCCAATGCGTTATAAGTACGGTAAAAGAAAATTTACTTTATAAACATCTGCCATATTTATTATTATAGCGCGAGCAGATCTGTGAAATCCGCAGCACTCAGGCCTGTCTGTCCGTTGTGCATTCGCGTCACGTGGGATCTTCTAGAAGAGACCAGTGCTCCCCACAAAGAATAGCAGTCTATTCCATGATTGATCTGGTAATTCATCCGGCTGTAAAAATTGCCTTTGGAGATGCCTATACCTTAACGCACCTAAGGGTGCGCAACTGCATAGGATATGAGTGGTTTCATCCTCCACTCCACACTTCCTACAAATAGGGCTGTTTTTCAACCCACATTATGTGAAGATGTTTGTTCAGAGGACAGTGTCCTGTTAACAAGCCTACTATCCGTCTCATTTTTTCTCTATCGAACACAAGCAGCCACTTAATGGTTGAGTCAGTCGAGGGCCCTTTATATGGAGCCTCGACTGCCTCATTCCAGGGGCCTCAGTCCAATAGTTGCTGAACCTTGCAGTGGCCCAGTCTCGTAACTTAGACTTCTTGGCAAACCGAAGGCTGGCTCAGGACCATGGGGTTATTGCTCCTTCTCCCGCCAATTGGTCTGCTTCTTCGTTGCCCTCCACATCTCTGTGACCGGGTACCCATATGAGTTTGACAGAGTTGTGTTCTCACAGTTCTTTCAAAATATTCCGACAGTTTAAAACTAGTCTTGAAGTCACTTTTTTTGACACAAGAGCCCTGAAGACTGCTTGGCTGTCGCTACATATATAAATATGTTTGTTGGCGATACCTCTCCTGAGATTCTCGCTTGCACACACCAATATGGCATATACTTCTGCTTGGTATACACTAGGATACCTTGATAGTGGCACCAATATACGAGCCCTTGGTTTGCAGCCGTGTATGCCAGCACCAGTTCCCTCCTGTGTCTTAGATCCGTCTGTGTACCACTCGAGACGTTTGGGACTCAGAAGACAGTTTTTATCGCGCTCCCAGTCCTCTCGACTGGGAAAGACTTTGTATTAGGGCCCAATAGATACCGTCAAGTCCCGGTGATTCAATAGCTTAGATGTCGGTTATTTAAAGGCAGACTCATCTATCAATAAAAATTTCTGATCCATACTGACGAGCAATGTCAAAGTTGTATAATGAATAAGATGTAAAAAACATGTATTTTATATAAAAGGAGAATAAAGAGAAAAGTAAATTTCCTAAGAAACGAACGTTCTAACATTATTGAATCACATGTACAGTAGTTAATATTATACACACAATTCGTGTTACTTTAGATTTCATTAACATCAGCTATTAGCAAGAGTACATTTTGAGATCTATTAAATTGCCATTTCGCACCATCAATTAATTACCATCAATTTTTCGCACCTCCCCCATAATAACACGGCCTAGTTCCGGCAAACGGGATGTTTACGTATCCTTATACAGAGTGTTTCAAAGTTAAAGGAACATACGTTACTTGTGGATAGAGGGCACTTTGGCGATTCCAAATTACCTGGCATTCATGCATCCATCGTCCTTCCTTATTGAGATACAGCATGTTTTATCGATTTTGGTCAAATCTTTCTTTGATCAACAGTTAAACCATCCTGTATAATCGGTTTCACTTATTTTACTTGATAGAACTTCATAATAAACCAAAAAGAGATCCAGGTCCGGCTTAATAAAAAAATTACAATATGTTGTATGTCAAAATCAACACAATGTATGACAAAATTTTGTAGATCTGTTTCGATATTCGAAAAGAGCGGAAACAATTGAATAGAGTAGCTCACTTAATTTGTTTTCGCATTTCATTCATCAACCTTGATTACTTGCCGTAAATCCAATTTAATTAAAATGGTCGAAACAGTTGGAACTTGTATATTTATTTCAGGGTGTAATTAACAGAAAATATTTAACTTGCAGCAGTGACAGTTCTTACATTTCTAGACTAGGTAAGTGAACTATTGTAAAATTATTTTAAGAACAATGTAGTTCACCTGATAATCTATCAGGGAGGATATGTGGCCCAATCAAATGATTGTTGAAAACACCGCACGAAATACATACATATTAACAGCAAATCGATGTTGGAATTTAGTCTATCTTATAGCATGTGGATTCTTTTCTGTTCAAACATGTGAATTTCTTAAATTATAAACACCATCTCTTATAAATTGTGCCTCATCTGTAAATATACATCTGTTAAGAATGCTTCGATTCCGAATAATTCATTTACTGAAACTTAAGAGATGATTTTATAACATAGCTGCTTTGTCGTCAAGTAGGCAATGCTGAAATTGTTAGTATTTGACAGTTCATATTTACTTGTTCGACCTACTTGCGTTTTATTATTCTAAAATATTTGTTATTTGTATTAATATTATTACCCACATTACAAATTACATACTATGCCTTATCAATTTTTAAATGGTGAATATTTATTTTTATTTATTTGTATTTATTTATTATTTATATTATACACTACCCAACAGGACAATGTCCCACTTACAGGGTAGGAAAAAATACACTATAGCAAAATACTTAATATAGCAATAATACACAAAATAACAAGATTATAATAGATACGGGCGAGAACAGATTTGTTCTTGGTGTGGGTAAATAAAAAATATTAGTTAATCTTCTTCGCACCAGTGGCATATGAACAAGCGTATTGACTTTCGCCAATAGTTCACGGCATTTTATTATGTCGTTGACAAGTTTATGCAAAAACAAAACAGAGTGAAAAAACCGCCTACTGATCAGTTCATCAGCATTGAACCTATCTAGTAGCTCATCATGCGGAAATCCTATTAGTGGATGGGTCTTATCCTCCTTAAATGCCATAAATTTTAAAAATCGTCTAAGAAATTGCTCGATAGCTTCACAATGTATAGCGTAATTAGGATTCCATATGACAGATCCCTACTCAAGTTTCGAACGCACAAAAGACGTAAACAGCATTTTTAATGTGTCGATGTTGTAGAGCTCACCGAAGTTTCTAATGATAAAGTCCAGGATTTTGTAAGCTGATGATACAATGATATTGATATGCTGTGTAAAGATCAGCCTACTATCAAAAGTTATGCCCAGATCTTTAAATACCTCTGGTCTATTAATTGTACCTGATTTATATTGTATTCCCGCAGCACAGTATTCAATTTTCTAGTATAGGTGACAGCGTTACATTTAGCAACGTTGAGAGGTTGGAGGTTTTTAGGTGCACCAATCGCTTATTAGATCCAAGTCAGCTTGTAGTACCAAACAGATTCATTCTTAATAGCGAGATACAGTTTGAGGTCATCCGCATATAGTAGACAATGGCAATTCAGGCCAAGTACGATGTCATTTATAAACAAAATAAAGAATAGGGGGCCCAATACTGAACCTTGTGGTACCCCGGAAGTACAAACTATTCTTTCAGATGTATGCCCACGATATTGAACATATTGGTTTCTACATTTTAAGTAGGACGAGCAGAATAGAATTAAATCTCGGTTAAAGCCGAAATCACAGAGCTTACTTAGTAAAATACAGTGGTCCAGTCTGTCGAACGCCCTTGAGAAAAATGACATCATTGTTATCTAACCAGACCAAATTGCTGATTGTTGACCGGCCTGCCACAAAGCCGTGTTTATTAGGGCAGATTTGTTCATTGACATGTGTGTGGAGCTCCTCGTATAAAGCGAATTCAAAGGCTTTACTAAAATTATTGATGATGGTGAAAGGACAACAATTTTTTATATCAGTCCGATTATCTTTTTTTAAATGGGAATAATTTTGGAGCCTTTCCATAACTCCGGGAATGTGTTTCTGTTAAGGGCTAAATTAAATAAAATAAGCAAGGGTTTCGCCAAGTCATTAGCATAGTTTTTGATAAGGAATGACGGTATACCATCAGGGCCAGCGGTACATTTGTTTTTTAACTTCCTGATAGCTTTACATATCTTATCCTTGTTCAGTTGTAATAATTGTGGTGGTACCTGCCCATTCTCATTTATGTTATCAGAGTCTACGTAATAACATGATTCTGAATAAGCAGTTTTAAAGTGCTCAGCACAATTCCTGAGGATTGCCTAAAGAATTATCATTGTAGGTCATATTATTTGGAATGGTTGCTGTGTTCTTTTTGCTATGAATACATGACCAAAAGAATTTAGGATTCGTCTTAAAGTTGTTTTCAATGTAGTTGACATATTGCTTATGCGCTAGCTTAATATCATTTTTTATTTTTGATCTTAGTGTTTTAAACTTTTCAAGGTCCTGAGTGTTATTGTATTGCTTATATCTTTTCTATGCTAATTCTTTCCCTAATACCATTGATTATGTCTCTGTTAAACCATGACGGATACCGATGACCTTTCGAATTAGCCGAGGGATAATCCTTGGGACGCATGTCATAAATTATTAATAACGCTGTAGAAGTCTTCTACAGCTTGGTTAACATCTTCATAACTTGTTAAAAACGACCAATCCGTCTGCAGAAATAGGTTGTACATTGTGACATAGTCGGCTTTTTTAAAATTAAAAGTCAATTCGGGCTTGATTGACAACATATTTCTCGCTTCGCCACCCTTGGCGCAGGTTAATACACAATGGTGGATGGTGCAAATCTTCCCTTATTATGGAAGTTTCTGATCTATCAAGTTGCAATGAAGTGATGTTACTTATGACTAGATCTAACAGTCTATCATTGGCATTGGAGATTAGGTTATGTTGATCGAAATTATGAAATTTACAAAAGTTTTGCAAAGCCCGTAGTTTCGCAGATGTACTTGCAATATTAGACTCACTATATTCTGGTAAGTTAAAGTCACCAACAAAGCATGTATCCCACGTTTGAATTGATTCTAAATTTATAAGAGACTCAAATAACTCCTCATAGACTCCGGCAGTTGAGTTCGGTGGAATATATATTACAAGCAATATAAAAGTGTAGTGATTTGATGATGTAGTAATTTTAATTTTTAAACCTACTAGATCGACACTGGGAATATTTATGGTAAATTCGTTCATATTAATAGGTGTGACTATGTATTTCTTATCTATAATCTATAGCATAGAGATCCTCGCCCTCCTAACTAGCCCTAGGTTCTGAAATTTACGATCTGCTCTGTATACGTTATATCTGCTACAGAAAAGTTCATTATCGAGAATGCTATCAATCCAAGTTTCAGTAAAACACATAATTTCATATGTACTTATTTGCGAAGCAAGGTGCATCTCCCCAGTTTTGGTCTTGAGACCACGAACGTTTTGGATATGCGGATATAATCTATGTGTATGGATTTTGTGATGGCAATGGACGGGCTGTTGTGAGAGAATATCAAAGAAGATTTCCTGGACGCCGAATTCCTGATCATAAAACTTTTGCTACAGTTGTCAATTACTCTAAAAATCATGGTCGGTACCCAACGGCCACCTTAAATGAGCATCAAGTAAGGCAACCCTTAGCTGTAGAAGAGAATATACTAAGTATTGTTGCAAATAATCCAAAAATTAACACAAAAAGAGTGGTTCATGCTTTAGGTGTTCTACATGTCAGTGTTTGGGGAACACTAAAAAAAAAATCTCTGTCCATTTCATATTTAACAGGTTCAGAGGTTAGAGGAAGGGGACGAAGTTCATCGGTTAAATTTTAGTAACTGGATTATTCGGAGTCGAAGAATTGTTAACAGATGTCTCTTTACAGATGAGGCACAATTTACAAGAGATGGTGATTATAATTTAAGAAATTCACATGTTTGAACCGAAGAGAATCCACATGCTGCAAGACAGAATAAATCCCAACATCAATTTGCTGTTAATATTTGGTACGGTGTTTTCAACAATCATTTGATTGATATCCTTCCTGATAGAGTATTATCAGGTGAACTTTATTTAGACTTTTTACAAAATTCTTTACCCGTGTTATTGGAAAATGAAAATATTGCGGGAATGTATTACCAGCATGATGGCGCTCCACCCCATTATGAGAAATTTCCTAAATGACAATTTTGAGTGGATAGGTCGAAATGGATCTCGTCATTGGCCTCCAAGGTCACCGTATTTCAATCTGTTAATTATTGTCCTTGGCGACATTTAAAAGCAAAGGTATATGACGTAGCCATTAATAGTAGAGAGCAAGTTTTGGAACGCGTTAATAACGCTTGCGTAGAAGTTAAAGCCACTTTACATTAATGCAATATTGCAGGTGCCATGCAAATTTTCATTGCGCGCATGCGTACATCCAGCTAGTTTGATCAGCTGATGGCAATATTTTTCATTGCATTGAATTAGCGCGTGTTCTAATTTGATTGCATTGCAGATGCAATATAGTTACTTTATTTGGGAATATTTGGGTTGCCAACCACGCATTAAAGGAACTAAGCAACAAACATAACATACTATGTATAACCTATTCTGTATTTCTTTCGGGAATAACAACTGATTTTCTCTCTTTCTGTTTATAGCGATTCAGTGATTGTAAAGTAAATAAATAAACAATAAACATAATCATAAAAGTATTTCTTCTCGTCTGGTTGGTAGTCCCAAAGATTTCACAAAATATTGCAGTAGTGTAAAGTGTATTTGACATGCAAAAATTTTCATGCAAAGTTTTGCATGCCATGCATTTCATTGCATTGCATAAATGTAAAGCCGCTTTTAGAAATAATCCAGATATGATTAGACGTGCAATTAGAAATATTACTATTAGAGCAAGGAAATGTATTGAACGAAATGGAGACCACTTTGAACAGTTATTGTAGTTATGCATTTATTACTTTCACGTATTTATTGTTATTGTACATACATGCATTAAAAATAATATTATTTTTAAATGCAGACTCACAAAATTAAGTAGTATTTTGATTTATGTACGCAAATCTACATTGTTTTCAAAATTATTTTACAATAGTTCACTTACCTAGTCTAGAAGTGAAAGAATTGTCACTGCTGCAAGTTTTTTGTTAATTAACCCTGAAATAAATATTCAAGTTCCAACTGTCTGGACCATTTAATAACATTTTATTAACGGCAAGTAATCAAGCTTGATAAATCAAATGAGCAAACAAATTAAGTGAGCCGTTATATTCAGTTTGTTCCGCTCTTTTTAAACATCGAAACAGATCTACAAAATTTTGTCACACAGGGTGTTGATTTTGACATAAAACGTATTGTCAATTTTTTATTAAGCCGGACCAGGATTTATTTTCGGTTTATTATGAAGTTCTATCAAGAAAAATAAGTGAAACATATGTTCTAAGTATGAACCGATTATACGAGGTGGTTCAATAGTTACGATCAAAGAAAGATTTGACCAAAATCAATAAAATATCCTGTATCTCAATAAGGAAGGACGATGGATGCATTAATGCCAGGTAATTTGGACCGCAAAAGTGCCCTCTAGTCACAAGTAACGTATGTACCTTTAACTTTAAAACATCCTGTATAAGTAGTTTTTCGTGAATCAAGGCAAACCTTTTATATCGTGCTTCAGGATTGCGTGTTCGCTAACTCCGGAGTCTAGTAAAGCATTCTATTGTTACAAATAATGTAACTTTACCACATTAGTTAGTTATATCTTTATAACGCATACAATGCAACCCAAAAAATTGATAACAATTTCACTATTAAATATCTTTTTTAGACTGTCAGATTGGATGAAGGAACACTTCAGTGGGATCGGTTTGTAGAATTACCTTTTGGACTCGATTTCAAAGTGTGGATGTATAATGTTACAAATCCTGATGAAATTATGAAAGGAGAACCACCTATCCTAAAGGAAATTGGTCCATATTATTATGTGTAAGTATTACCATATTTTTTGAATTCACCAAAACCCAACATATTACGGAGTGAAGTTAGAGATGTATTAAACTAAACTCATTAGATCTCTGAAGGTAAGCAATGTCGGGCATTGTTACTACTTGGATGGGTGATTTGACCAACGGAAAATATCGCTGACCAAAGCCGCTGCAGTCTGAAAGCGACACAGTGTTTCACAGATCCGCATATCAAGCGTAGATGACTATAATGCCCTGAAGCCAGAAATGGCATACACCCCCAACGCAATATGTTTCTTATACTACAAGGAATGAACTACAATGGCTTTTGAGAAAATACCACCCAGTATCAATCTTAACAAAACTTTTTCTTATGCATTAAGCATGTATACACTTTTAGATAAATCTTCCAGAGGGATACAGATCTTAGTGTTTAAGTTATAATAAACCACTACAGAAGATCCTCATAATCACTCGAAAACGTGACTTGTCACCGTTACTTATATTATTTTTCATAAAATAATTATATTATTAGTAAAATTCGACTCGTCTGATATAATACTTGTACCAAGATTCTGGTCCAGTCAGCACATTTTCAGTTTTTAGGACCGTTGTTCTGTTCATACGCTTAGCGGAACCATTCTCTGCTTACATGGAAAATTATTGATGATGACTTGTTTATACGGATTTCATACTGTGATTGGCACATTTAGTTTCCTTATTTTTCACCAGTTTTGCTAAATATTTAAATTTTCTAGCAGTATTTCCAACCTGATCGTCGCTGTCCAAAAATATATTAATACTTTTCTGGTAGTCAGTGATCCAGTAATCGAAATTCCACTTATTTCTCCATTGCTATGCAACGCTTGGACATACTTTTAAAATTAGGTCTACATTATGTAAAATATCTACCGAATCCATTTCCGGAGGGCTTGCATTCATCCCCTATGTTAATTTATACCTCTTCTTGGCGATACACGATATTTAAAATTTTTCACAACCAAAAAAGCTATAATGATATAATTTTAGACGGAGACTAAATAATGTATGGCGATTACGATAGCAGCTTTGAATTAGTATTTTGGTTATTTATCACCCAGGAGAAAATAATGAACGCGCGGATGCTGAAATATTGTTGAGGAAAATGTAGCATCGAGATACTTTTTCTATTTCTAGAAATTTTATATCGATTGTTGAGCGGTATTGTAGCAAAAGTTCAAAATTTAATTTCAGTGAAAGAATTCTTACAATCGGATTATTCTAGCGAAAGATATCGATTTATTTAGGAGAACTATAGGCATCTCGGGTTGAAGTGAGCCACTTTTTTCAAATCCGGTAACGGTCAAAACTGTCGTGTTAGTTGATTTCATACACACGGCCAAAAATATCAAAACCATAATTGCAGGACGCATGAAGATTTATATTTCCAATACATAAGAAACATTACCCACCGTTACAGATACGCCAACTGCATAATATTAGTTGGGGACAGATACGAACATGGATTAAAAGATTATGAAACTTATCGGCTGAATTCAAGCTTGGAGATAAAATTCATATTTCTGAGTGGAAGTTGTTTTTGTCCAACAATAAGAATAAGCAGAGTCTGCAGAATTGTATTGCTACGAAATGTTTGACGCATCTCCACATTTTGGACAATGGCGTTACGGTAATAATCGCAGGAATGCTTATCAGTGGAACAGAAACTACGTCGATTGTTGACTCATCTGCAATTTCAAACGATGTCCTCAACAAGCGGATGTGTGTCAATTTACGGTAGCAGCTTCTTACTTTTTCAAATGCTTGTACGGTCGTTCCAATTTTGAAGGTAGTTTGCATAATTTACGACCACATTTATTTATAAATTAGAAAATGGATTTGGGAATCTTGCCGCCCACTCAAGATGCCTCCTTCAACATGTACAGTGAAGTGCCTACACACTGTTTTTGTGGAAAAATGTTAGTGATCCATCCCCTAAATTATACTCACGAACATGGTTGAAAGATAGAGCACAATATCACGAATCATCCAAGATCGGAACAAATAAATGTTACAACTTGTAAGTGTAAAAATAATAAGTGCAGTAATAAGACATTGTTATAAGAAGCTAATAGTTGATTGCATAATAAGCTGCTTTTATCAATGTTCATATCTATCCCCAACTAATATTATGCAGTTGGCATATTTGTGACGGTGGATAATATTTCTTATGTACTGAAAAAACAAGTCTTCTATCTTCATACGTCTTGCAATTATGGTCTTGATATTTTTGGACATAATACATGAAATCAAATAATATACAGTATTGACCGTTGCTGGATTTGAAGGACGTAACTCATATTCAACCTTTGTTATCTATAGTTCTCCGAAATAAATCGATCTTTCGCTGAAATAATCCGATTGTAAAATGTTTTGACTCAAATTAAATTAGGATTTTTTACTACAATACCGCTCATAAAATTGATATCATATTTCTAGAAATAGTACCCAGATCCTACATGTTTCTCTACAATATTTCAGCATCCTCGCGTTTTTAATATTTCTTGGATGTAAATAACCAAAATACTAATTCAACGCTGCCATCGTAATCGCCATACATGATTTAACCCCCGTCTAAAATTTGATTCTTACAGCTTTTATAGTTTTCGAGAAAGCACGAGTTATATTCGAAAAATTTTAAATATCGTGTATAGCCAGGAAGAGGTATAAATTTACATAGGGGATGAACGCAAGCCTATATCGCAAATTGCCCTCCGGAAACGGATTGGGCAGACAATTTTACATAGTATATACCTAATTTTAAAAGCATGCCTAAGAGACGCACAGGACTGAATGTAAACGGTCTTTGAATCCCCTACTATTTTGTAATCTTACTTCAAAACGAATAGTAAATAATTTTTGGGAAGAAGTAATTATCTTGTTTGCAGTCAAATTTACTACAGTTCTATATATAACTGGGCTGTGACTAATACAAATATAAACCAAAAATCTCTGCAAGCGGTGGCTGTAATTTGTCTCACACTTCTTTGGTTGCTGTTTCATACTTTGCATAAATATAATGCACTGGACTATGCACAAATACAGTGTGAGCCTAAAGAAACGCACAAAATTCATATTTTTGGTATGTGTCAATTTTCAAAGAAATTCTCGATCAGGTCGATTTTAGTTTTCTAAATGCTACATTTTGTCACTATACCAAAATGTATGACGTCATTGGTTTTTGAGTTATGACGCCATCATAAATTTTATTAATGGAAACAGACATTTTTGTTTACTGTCTTTGGTGGTATACTACTTTAACTTTCTAGTGATATAAAAAAAATTATATTACCTGAGCCATTCTTTTGGAAAAATGACATTTTATGTAAAAATAGATTACCTTTCGCAAATTCACGAGTAATGTTCCACTTTCTTATGGACTGATAAATCTTGTTGCCTACATTTTTGTTTTAATTAGCATGAAAACATGTGACATAAAAACAAAACTAAGAAAGTAATAAAAAAACAATCACCTTAACAACAGAGAGATACAGGCCTTTTTGTGTAAAGTATCGATAACTTTTTTATTCTTGGTACGTGTGAAACCTCAGTTTTGTGATACTTCTGAGACACTATAAAACTAGTGAATGCATTGCCACGTTTAAGTGAAAGAGAACGCGTAGAACTTTTGATGATGGTTGGATATGGTGATAGGCTGGGAACTCATCAGGAAGCATGTGATGTTTTCAATGCCAAGTATTCCGAAAAGCAAATTTCTAGATCCATTGTAAGTAGATTGATGGCTAGATATGATGAATCTGGCAGTGTAGCTAACCTCCCTCCCCCTCGATCTGGTCGCCCTAGCACAAGCAACGAAACCAAATTAAATATTCTTCTAGAAAGTGAGGAAAACCACCATCTTTTGACAAGGCAGCTGGCTTTACATCAGAACGTGAGTCAAACTTCTGTTGTACGTCTGTTGAAAAAAGAAAAATACCATCGATACAAAGTGCAATTAATCCATGAATTAGTAAGGGGTCCAAAGCATTAAAAATTGAAATGACCCATTCCAACAAGGTAAATAAGTTTTGAGCTCGCATATCGAAAGAGGGTGCTAATGGGCATCAGAAATGGCTTGTTGGACTTTTGTTGAGGATTGCACAATTTCTCCACAAGAAAAAAAGATGGCGGAATGTTATTTCAAGAATTCGTGTTTTTAAACGTATACCTCCCGCTATAAAATGAACTACATGCGATATTGATCTGATTTTTTTTCTTTACATACTACTGACATGAGCGCATATGTCTGTAGAGTTTCAAAGACACTTACGGTTTTTTTTCTAATTAAATCCTAAATCACAGGATCGAAATTTGTGTTTGAAATTTCGACGTGCGGATAATTACATTAAATGTTTAATTTTCTTATATATTATATGTGAATGAAATATGGTCTAAAGACCAACAAAGGTTTTACAAAAAAAATTAACTCGATATCTCATACAGTTTTCGAGTTACAGATTTTTTAATTCGATCGTCATAATGTCTTGTTATGATAACGCGCAACGTGACAGCTGCGGCAGGATTCGGTCTGTGTAATTGTGGATAGGCATTAGTCTAATAACTAATTTGATTAAGGTATTATATTACTATTAATCAGTAGTTCACCAATTGTCTGAAAATTAGACAATCATTTATGTGTTATGTTACAACTACGTGATTTTAAAATAGAGTCTGTTAAAATATAGATGCAGAAATAATGGTTTAATGATTACTGAAAAAAGGAAACTTTGAAGTACGTCCAATTTGCTTAGAAAATTTTCAGTTACGTCATTTTGGCTTAGAAGGACTGTATATATCGAAAGGTGCAAATACAATATGAAATCGTCAATACATTATACAAATGTGAGATTAAAAAATAAAAATTGTTCGAAATTTCATATTTAAGAAAATGTATGGTATGACTTAAAAACCCATCAGAATTATATGAATTCACCATAACAGACTCAATTCTTATTCTAAACTGGAATTACTTTATAAATAGTAAAAAATATAAAGCGAATAATCTAAAATACATTTTAGAATATTGGTGTAAATAATGACATACCTACGTTGCCCAATAATGTGAACTTACAATCATGAACACAATAATATTTGCGCAAGGTATGTTTAATTTTTGCAAAATAGAAAACCAACAAAAATTGTGTTTGTACATGCCAACAAAGGGTATCTTAGGATACTCACGAAATCAGTAAATAACTAAGTGGAAAATATGAAGAAGAAAATATTGTAAAAACGTTATTGGCAGTCGGTGTATTGTGTGACCTGTCAGTTATCCTTTCCGAAGAGGATAAATGAGCAATTATTGTTGCCTTAAAATGAACACGCCAACTATATATTTTGATTAATTTTGGAGATAACTGCGATGCAATTGATGATCGTGTAATTTAAGATGCTCGTAAGTCCTATGTGAATCGATCCATACAGATTCACATAGGACTTATGGGTTAAGGATTAAGGATTTAAATTCACTACGGCCATCTGTAGTGAATTTAAATCTTTAGATTTGCTAAGGCAGTATTTATTTTTCCTTAAGGTTATTAGACTTACGTTAGCTACGTCCGCGTCCTACACAAGACACTTCCTTACTGCAACGAGCATTACAGGGGACGGTAGTCCAGTGGTTTAGTGTACTCAGCTTAGCTAGCAACTGAAGAACCTAGCAAAGTAGGTTAAAACCCTGCTCACTGCGAAATATTTTTAATTGTAAAAATTATCCACAAAAAGTGGTTTAGACCCCTAACACAAAATCCTGGATTTATAACAAATTTTCTCGACTTGAGAAGCAGTTAACAAAGCACATAAAATTTTAGTGTCCAAGCGATTTTCCGATCTCCTTCCCAATTTACCCTTACCTAGAAAATTTGGATATCTGATAGAGAATAACCTAATAAAATCACAAATGATGACAAAAAATCACAACTGGTTCTAATGAAAACAAATAGTGGAATTGTAAAGTAAACTGTGATTAAAAATGCGCGTCCACTTGGTGTTCTGTTGTATGTGCAGCCTTTCCTAACAATTGTTTTAAGGGCAGAAATAATACAGAGCAGTTTTTAGCAGACAGTGCTTCTTAATAGTAATGCCTATGTAGTCGTTTGTCAATGCTTACTGAGCTGTGTATACTTATTGTGCATTATTATTATTATTATTACTTATGTATATATTACAAATTTTGTGTACGTTTTTATATTTTCATATTTGTAAAATGCTATATCATTTGTACCACAATAATGATATACTTAATAAATAATATCTCTATACAACACCTTCATAATTAATAGATCGAGTAAATCATCTGCCAAATGAGTTTCTTTTTACCTGTTCCTAGTTTTGCAAAATTGCAAAAATGTAAATAATAGCACAATTTCAAAAATGTATTGACTTACTATCTTAATGCATTACACTTAGCCAGAAAACAGCCGCATGCTAACAGGAATACCACGAATCTAATTATGGTTTATTTTAAAAAGTCGTTAACTCAAAAACTGTATAAGATATCGAGCTAATTTTTTTTGCAGAAACTCTGTTGATCTTTAGGCCATATTTCATTCGTATATAGTATATAAAAAAAATTGAATATTTAATATAGTTGCCTGCACGTCGAAATTTCAAACACACAAATTTCGTTATTGTGATTTAGGATTTATTTAGAAAAAAACCGTAAGCGAGTTTGAAATTTAATTAGTACAGATAGATGCGCTCATGTCAGTTGTATATAAATAAAAAAAATCAAATCAATATCGCATGTGGTCCACTCTCTAGCGAGAGGTATACGTTTAAAAACACGAATTCTTGAAATGACATTTCGCCATCTTTTTGTCTTGTGGAGAAATCGTGCAATCGTCAACAAAAGTCCAACAAGCCATTTCTGATGCCCATTAGGGCCCTCTTTCGATATCCGAGCTCAAAAATTATTTACCTTGCTGGAATGGGTTACTTGGCGATTTAGACGGCTTTCGAAGGCGTGGACCCTCTACTAAATTGAATGAGGACGATCCAGATCGGCGCTTACAGTTTTGTGAACAGTTGATGACCTTGTGCGATGAAAACCCAAAGAACATTGTTTTCTCTGATGAAGCTACATTTTCTTTAAAGGCGACTGTACATCGGCAGTGTAGGTACTGGTCACGCGAAAATCCTCATTGGACTCAAGAAGCCCATACACAGCAACAAGACAAAGTAAACGTGTGGGCAGGTATGATTAGTGATCGTTTATCGGGAACTTTTTTTTTAAGAAAATCTTACGGCCGCAAGATATTTACAGTTTTTGCGAGTTGAGTTAGTGCCAGCCTTAGTAGTTATATTTCCGAACAATGAAGATGAAGATCTTCCTGCTGGAAACGTCTGGTATCAGCAAGACGGGGGCCCCACCTCATTTTGGGATAGCAGTGCGTCAGTTTTTAGATGACACTTTTACTGGAAGGTGGATAGGTAGTCGAGGTCCGATTGAGTGGCCCATGCGTTCACCGTTTAATCCCTTTAGAGTGTTTCTTTGGGGTTACTTAAAGTCGAGGGTGTATTTTAACAGACCGGATACCATAGAAGAATTGAAAGACAGAATTGGCTTGAAGATGAGACGAATTGCTCGTGAGATGGTTCAGAACAGCGTGCAAAGTGTCTACACCCGTCTTGGACAATGCCAAATGGTTGGAGGGTCGCAATTTGAGCAATGGAGATGCTTCTTTTCTCACAATTACTTTTGTAAGGTATCAATCAATAAAAATATTTTTTTCCAAAAGAATGGCTTAGGTAATATCAATTTTTTTCATATCACCAAAAAGCTAAAGGAATATATCACCAAAAACAGTAAACAAAAATGTCTGTTTCCATTAAAAGAAATCTATGATGGCGTCATAACTCAAATACCAATGGCGTCACAAATTTTGGTATAGTGACAAAATGTAGCATTTACAAAACTAAAATCGACCTGTTCGAGGATTTTTTTGACAAATGACACATACCAATGATATGAATTTTGTGCGTTTCTTTAGGTTTCACACTGTATAAGCGCCAGATAATTCTTTGCATCAATATGAGATAGAAGGTTTCTATTTTTCTTAATCGCTAGATTTATGGTTGTAAACGGTTACCTAGATTGGCGAAAAGAAATCACTTCTGCTTCATTTTTTACAGCCAAGATAAATAGGTTTTTTTCTCTATTCAGTCATTACTCTGGAGTGGCTTAAACAAATTCTGTGAAATATTTTACAAACTGTAGTGTATAGCTCGGCAGTAAGCTTATATTTAGTTCCATCAAGCTATCTAGTATAAGGTGAGCAAGAATCGGACTCGAGAAATAGGCGAAAGCGACAGTAGTAATTTTCTTCTGAATTGCGCTGAAATTGTTGCAGTTGGGCATTTTCGGAGTAGCTGATACTCAATCTGATATCGAAAGTTAAAAATTGAAAATGGCTAATTCAATAGGACTGCCATAACTGCAAAGTTTTTGCGGTTTTACATGAAAGATAAATGAAGATATGAGGATTGTCCGATAACTAATCTGATGTTCAAACTTAAAAATTCAAAGCAATGAATATTTTCTTTTACTTTGTACAAACTACATAAGTATCCACTAAATGGGTGAAGTAAAATTGTTGACAAAAGTTGAATAGCCATTAAAAAACGGCCACTAAACCTTATTAATAGAATTTCACCCTTAGTCGGTTAATTAAATTTTACTATCTAAGATCGATATTGAGGTCCGTATAAAAATGAACAAATAATAAATTCGAACGTATTGTTAACCGTATTTCTTTAGAAGGTTCAAGTTTTTTCAAAAACATTCTTCCTTTTTATCAACCATTAATAAATTAAAGAACCTCGTCCAGGATCGGGCCATACGGCGAACAGCAACGAGTTATATATCAGTATGTAGATCTAGTCGAGTATATTCACGAAAAAATAAGCTTAGTATTCGCTATGATATACACATGGTATTGAAAAATGAATGTAGCTCCCAATAAGGTCATCTGGTCATCAGATCTGTTATACGTTATAATACTGTCTTCTATATGTTCAGATGGTGCTTGTATACACCACTAGAGTCTAGTGGGTCCAAGTGAGATCGTATATAATATACCCATTTATTTCCCACTTTTATCACAATAATTAAAATATACTGTTACGTATGTCCACCTCTTAGGAAACACCCTGTATGAATCCGTGGGTTTCAAAATAATTAAAACAGGAGATAAACACTAACACTTTATTTAATAATTTACTGATTACACAATGACAAGTACTTCAAAATAACCTTTACACTTCGCTTACTTGATATTTAACCTCACTTTTTACTGAGCGTCACTTTAATAAACTTCTCCCTCTGCACCGGTAATCGCGCCTTATATACTCTGAAGTTGCCTCCAGATCCATCCAGAACCAATCAAGAATCTTCTCTCACCACACTCTAGAAAAGTCTATCTCTTTCTACAAGTTTCCAGTCACTCACTATTAGGTATAGGCGTAGCAATCTCCAGTTTCAAGGGGGTGTAATACATAACAAAACTTATAATGTGACAACAAAGAAACCTACATAAAGGTGTAAGGAAAAAAGTTCCTTGGTTGACAATCCATTTTTTAATTTTAATATTTTTTATTCACTTGGATATGTGAGTGATGTTCCGAATGTACAGGGAAAAATAAGTAAAACAATGCTATAGACAATGGTGACTGATTAACCGAAGCATATAGTTGCTATATTTGTGGGGTATGGCTTGCTAGCGTGCTAGGGGGAAATAAGAGGGATGATAAGTGGGTTTTCTGTCTACGTGTGTTTGTCCGTATTGTGAGTATGTCGTGTGAACTTAAGGTCACGGTTTTTCGAAATAGACGGGTAATTCTTAGTGGATAAGATTATGCGTTGTTATGGATTGAGAATCCGAACTTAGCCGCTACGCCACCGTGGTTACTGACTGAATTATATTTGAAAGTGACTGTATCGCGTTTAAAAGTAATTTTGAGCAGTAGAACGTTTTCTTTGCAAAATTTTGAGGTAGGTCGAAGTAGTTCGTTGAAAGTCAGTAGGTGGTATGCCAGAAGGGCAAAGGGAACTTTTGTGCCATTTTTGCAATTGACAATAAATTGCAAGTACATGGGTGACGATGACGCGCGCGCATGCAAGATCGTTTGTCACACTTGACCCGCTAGACACTCAACTCACTACTGTGATGACTGATGAGCATAACTTAAGTACCCTATTATGGTGGCCATGTGAGTAGAACAGCTATCAGTCCTAGGTCCGCTTTTGCAAGTAGAGTAGTAATCGCGGATACCATATTTTCCGTCAGTGTTTTTGTCGGTAAACACTTAACTGTAATATTTGATTTTTAATATAGGTACTTATAATAATTGTTATTGAAGACCTTATACCTTTTTACCAAAATACTCGAATTTTGCAGACTAGAACTCAATTCATTATATTACATTAGACCCCTTATTCCACTCCTACGCATACAACCTAGTAACTTGGGATCCTAATATTATTGTTACCTTACCATGCCCTGTATATAAATACATAAGTCGAAGCTATCCGCTCATGGCCAAAAACTTATACATATATAATTGGCACGAGGTTCTTTAATAAATGATTGAATTTCACATATTCATTTCATTTAATATCATCTTAATGGTATTATTTTGTCCGCAAACGGAGCGAAGCCTAATCACTCTTTTGATGCCGCAACAAACAGCTAGTTAAAACCATTATTAGCTAGGGCAATAAGTATTGTAGGGCAAACAGAGGGGCTTGGCTTCACTCTATGTGTAGATACAATATAATATTTATTTTTCAGAGAGAATATAAAGAAGGATATTTTAGGCACAGACAGTACCGATGATACCGTAACATATAAACGAAACATAACTATAAGCTTCGACCAAAGTCTCTCTGGTAATTTGAGAGACGATGACGAACTTACACTCCTAAATCCTGTTATGTTGGTAAGTTGCCATTTTGATAACTATATAGAAATACTCATAACATAACTGGGTGCAGTAATTATTTTCCAATTTTAACGAATTCTTCTTTTAGAAACAAACCTTTTTTTTAATTAATGAGTACCTATTTAATTATTTGGACTTTTATGGACGTATTTCCAATTAATGCTTTCGATGAAGAGGTTGAAACATTAAAAATAATGAGTATGACAGTTTTACATAGACATAAAAATAAAATTAAACAAAGAATTAGTTATTTAGGAAATTTAGGTAACGAGCCACCATCAATATTGAAAATAAAATTAATCTCAAATGGTTTTACAAAATATCTTGGAAACCTCATAAACAAATGGAACAAGTGGAAATGAAACTCCGTCATTTATTGTCATCATATTAATAAGAAACTACATATAAACATATATTTTTGGTTATTATATGTAATGATGATTACAATGAACTCCTTTAGTGCACTAATTTTTAAATGAGAATGTTTACCGATCCCTTGACGTTACTACACCAAGAAATGCAACTGTGTTGGAACCATTCCAGGTTTTGGACACTTTTGGAGACGTTAGTGATGTCCCTTCCAACAGTCTAAAGTCCAGATCTCAAGAAGGGACCAAAGAGACTCCTTCTCCAAGATGTCTCTTACGCTGCTTCCAAAAGTGCGATCTCTTGCACTTCTTGCACTCTTGTTTGATCAAGCAGTTGTTGTAACTTCATTCATGACCTTTGTTAACAGTCCCGAGGATACCTATAACTACTGGCACAATTGTGGTGTTAGAACTTCAATTCTGCTGGCTTCTATTTGGAGGTCTTTGTACTTTCTCAACTTCACAGTTTCCTTGAGTGTCACGTTGACGTCAATCGGATGGACATTGGGCACTTCAATCATAAAATGGGATTTCTTCTTTTTATTATGACTGATAATGTCTGGTTGTATATTCACAACATTTTTTGCTGTTTCAGTACATCATAGTATTTTCACATGCCACCACGTGACTGACGTGTCTCTCTGCCAGGCCGCACATTCTGCCTCTGCTATTAATGAGCTGTTTCAGGTTCATCCTCAATTGATATTTGGTGTTTAGGTCTTGGTTCTACGCTTCTATTATGGAACTCTTCATTTCCCACTTCAAGTTTGAGCTGTGCAACCATATCGTAGATGCCTCCTTGTCTACCGCTAGTCCGTCGATGTCGCGGAAGAGCTGCCCATGCATCGGCTTTGCGGAAAGCACTTCCATTATTCTCTTTTCGATGCTGATTGTACTTTACTACTTGGCGTTTTCGTTAGTATTATCATTATTATTAACTTATAGATTAACGATTATATATATGAATTTGCCGTTTTGAAATCATCATGATTATGATTAGTACCTACCTATTCATAGTGCACCTCAAATTATCACTACGGAAATTATATCAGAATAGGTATGTAGAGACAAAACTCGTCCCTTCATTTCTTCAGCAACATACTATGAAATTTTACATAGTTACAATAATTGTCGCATACGAAAACTAAATGACTTGAAATCATAAAGTTACATCTACATGTAAACATGTCAATTTTAAATTCCACACTAATAATTTACTCTAAGGGCGGATTGTATTAACCAAGTTTAAAGCAAAAAACCGCTCCCTAAGGAATCACTGCTTCCACATCCAGATTCTTCATCCAAGTCACTTTAAAGAAAACATCTTGACTAGATTTGCACTCTAGTATGTGAAAATTATTGGTCATAGAATTTTAATAACATTTGGGGTAGGTGTAATAGAAAAGTATGAGGCGTTGGTTTCTACCATATACGTTAAAAATGAAGTTTCTAGTTTACCTTACTTCTACAACTACAACTTTTGCGGAAAAATTTTTTTCTCATTATTTCCAAATTTTTTTGGATTTTCCCGGAACTTGAAAGTGCAAAGAATGCATCATCTTATTCTTCAAGATATTACTTACTTAAATCCCGGAGATGATCCTTTTATTAATTTTTGTTACTCTAAATGGTACTGTACTACCAACTTTTCTTACTTATTTTCCCCCATTTGCTCCTATTTAACCCCCAACTTTACAACAGAATCATCTCAAAATATAATTTAGTTCCAGTTGTTATAATACATACGTCTACCGAATTTTAAGTGAATATCTCAATTTTATTTTATCAACCCTTTTAATAATTGATTAAGGGTGGTGAAAAATATTGTTATAAAATCTGAGGCCTTGGCTTCAGGTACATACACCGAATTTCAAGTTTCTGTACTCTTACCAGCTTGGTTTACTTATTTTGCCCTATTTACCCATATTTAACCCCCAAACCTGCAACGGAATCATCGCAAAATATAATCTAGTTCCAAATGTCGTTATAATATATACGTTATTCAAATTTCAAGTTAATATCTCAAATTTATTTTATCAACCCCTTTAATAATGGAGTGGGGTGGTGGTGGTGGGGAGATGAAGAATATTAGGTACAAACAATTTTGAGGCCTTGGTTTATAGTACATACATCAAATTTCAAGTTTCTGTACTCTTACCAGCTTGGTTTACTTATTTTGCCCTATTACCCCTATTTAACCCCCAAACCTGCAACGGAATCATCTCAAAATATAATCTAGTTCCAAATGTCGTTATAATATATACGTTATTCAAATTTCAAGTGAATATCTCAAATTTATTTTATCAACCCCTTTAATAATGGAGTGGGGTGGTGGTGGTGGGGAGATGAAGAATATTAGGTACAAACAATTTTGAGGCCTTGGTTTATAGTACATACATCAAATTTCTAGTTTCTGTGCTCTTACCAGCTTGTTTTACATATTTCCCCCTATTTACCCCCCAACCCTTCGCCGGATATCTTCAAAAACAGTCCAGTTCCAGATCTCGTTATGATATATACGTGCACAATATTTCAAGGCAATATCTTAAACCATTCCGGAGACAAAAAAAGTTATAGACAGACAGACCGACAGGCAAACCGATATTTTTTTTTTGTTCAAATTTAAAATCTCGACGTTTCATAACATTCTAAACATATTTCAAGAAAAAATAAATTGAATTTTTTTTTTGCGATTACTACCCAATTAGCATTTTCATATTCCTACGATATACTATACATATTCCAAAATAAAATTAGTATATTGCATAAATATTTGAAACTAACTCAAAATAAGTTGTATACTGGTTGTTTTGTCACAGGTTTTCACATTGTATACATACTCCTGCAATATTCATATGTATGTTGCTGACACGTTGTAAACATATTCTGAAATGTACATTCATTCTATAATATAGTTACAATATACGCAAACCTTTTCCGTACATACATGCAACATTATCCATGTATACTTTCAATATACAATGTATATTGCAAAACAAAAATGGTATATTGAATAAATATTTAATACTGATTCAAAATAAGTTGTATACTGGTTGTTTTGTCACAGGTTTTCACATACTATACATATTTCTGCAATATACACACACGTGTTGGTGACACATTATAAACATATTCTGAAATAAACATTTATTTTACAATATAGTTATAATATACACAAATGTGTTCCCTACATATAGGCAATATTATCCTTGTATACGTTCAATATTGCAAGGCAACATTAGTATATTGAATAAATGTTTAATACTTATTCAAAATAGATCAAACAGGGTGTCCCAATAAATCTCCCATGCTGGATATCTTCTAGATGAATAGAGATATTTTAATTCTGTAAAAGTCAGTTTGTAGTACATAAAGAGTGCTTCAGTATTAAATATAAATCATTTTTAATACATATATGACACTGAGCAAGAAATATTTCGACGGGAGGAACTTTGAAATGTGGTTTGTGTAAAGGGAAATGCATTTCTAAGTAAATATTGTTTTTTAAAAAAATCCAACTGTTTTTGAGATATTTGTATCCAAACGTTGCCATTTGCTCCTGTTAAATAATTATTTCCGAAACATTTCACTATTTAAGTGATTTTAAAAGAAAAGCATATTTAAGGCACTTTCATATAAATAAAAATTTCAAAGTTTATGAAATACAGATTGTCCCCTTTAAAGACTAAAGAAATCTTTCAGAGATTACAACTATTCAATAGGAACAAATGACAATATTTGGACACATCTCAAAAACGGCTAGATTTGCCTTTTTTCTTAAGAACAAAATCTACTTACTTATTTCCCTTCCACAGAAACCAGATTTTAAAGTTTCTCCCAAAGAAATAAGATTTATTTAGAGCCCAGCGCCATCTACATATTGATATATTCAAAAACCATTCATTTATATTCAAAACTGAAGCACTATTTATGTGCTACAAACTGGCTTTTACAGAATTAAAACGTCTCTATTTGTTTAGAAGATATCCGACCTGAGACTTTTTACTGGGTATACTAATGGTTGTTCTCATCCCACAGCATATCGTACACATACGTCTTGTAGATCTGCATCTATGCTGAAAAAATATTGTAAAGATATTTCGAAATATATATTTATTGCTTCTCACAATGTACACTGCATGGAAAATTTGTTTTTACCATTACTTTTCAGTTAAACTCGAGCATGTTTTATTGATCAAATTTGGTTGCATGGAGCACACAAATGCTAAATAAATCTACCAATAAAACTGCATTTGCCATAACAATACTTTACAAAGGCCCAAGAATATCATGCAAAAAAAATAATTTTACGTTAATAATATCTGTTAGAAACCATTTTAAAATCACACATTTATCACTCTGAAAACTTCAGCTTTAATAGTCATATTTAACATGTTATTTACGAAAGTCTGATAATCATATTATGTTACCTTAAAGTTTTATCTAATTCAAATCATGTTTTAAATTGTTCAGAGCAAAAGATGACTTTATTCTATTAACTACTTTACATCGTCGTAACAATTATGTATCTTAAATTATAAAATAGGAATAGTTATAATTAAAACAGTTGTGTTACTTTAAATATATTTTTTTGTTACAAAATGAATTGCAATAATAAATAACAATTGTGCCAAGAATTTAAATCGACATTTTTTAAACAAAAAAAAAATGTGCTTTGCAACTTATGAACTGATCGATATTTTTTTAACAAAAAAATGTTAGTTATAAACTGTCGTATTTTACTATAAAAAATATTTTGCCAGTAAGTAAAAAATAGTAAAAACTGGAGGGCTTACATTTTCAAAACCAGTGTCCAGGTGTTGCCGATGGTGCTACTTATTGTAATTGCGAAACTCCACTTGGCATTCTTAACACATCACCTGTGATTGCTCCTATTGGCTAAATACTTTCTTTTGGCTTTTCCAATTTTTGGGAGAAGGTATTTTTTTCCTGAGTAGAGGAGGTGGGGATACACGAGCTAGTTCCAGCTATAAAAGAAAAAACAATTAATTATATTTGAATAGGTATCTTACTTTAAAAACTGTCCTTGGTGAAGTTAATAAATATAAACAAATCTTACAGAAAAAAATAAAAATAATCAAAAATAAATTAAACAAATTGATATTATCATAAAACAAAACAGGTACCTATAGGTATTTTTTTGGAATTCGGAAATGTTTGTGTTTGTGATTTTAAATGCCTACCAGAGTTATTAGAAGAACAACATATTCTCTTTCAGCTTCTAGTAAGGACAACATTTCTTTCACTTTGGGAAGTCGACGGCTTCCAATACGTTCCTCTATATCACTATGTCTATCACATCTGACAATAATAATCTTTTCGGAGGACTAATATGCTTTTTGTACGCATAGTCCCTTGATTTGTTTCTGTTCACGTACATCAGATGTGATTTCTGATCTTTTCCATTTACCTAATTGCAGCTTTTTATAATCCTCTGAAATAGATATAAAGCACGTTAATAAATACGAATAAATATAACAACTCATATGTTGTAATTAAAACCAATGGTTGTGATTTAAATAAACAAAAGCACCTTAATATTGAAATAGATCGAACCTACCTTCTTAAAAATAAGATTTAAACACCCCGTAAAGTGTCCAAGTTTCATCTGGGATTTCTCCTGTTTTTAAATGATTTGTCAAATTGGTTCCGTTTGAATGGTGACCACCAAACTTCCTTTTCCGAATTAGACTACCTCCGTTTCTTTTCAAAAAATTGGTGCCTACAAATGCCGTCATTATTATAACAACTAATAAATTATGCTAGGATTATAATATAGGTAAGTACAAAGGGATACATTAAACTTTAGTATCTGAATATAAAATATCTGCAAATAGCAAATGACAACAAAGCGGGCCATCCTTAAAACTATGTGGTGGGTAGTTGTATTGTGTACAATTGTAAAATACTTACTGCAATGCAATTAATGTACCTACACAATAATTAATAATTACGGGAAAACAAAACACAAATTGAAATCGACATTTGACAGCCTGTGCCCTGTGGTGGCGAGCATGCGCACTAATCTAAGGACGTGGCACGCATTTAAAAAATTCGACAAGGGGACGATTGTAACGACATGGAAAGCGGAAATCTAATTATAACGATAAAATGTAATTAAACAATCATTTCTCAAGTTCGAACTACCTGCTTAAGAAATGCCGATGGTTATTAATTAATTAAATACAGTAGGAAAATTGAAAAAGGGATGAATAAGTTATCATTTTTATTATTCATTATTATTTAATATACGATCACAAGTCCGAAGTCTGGATTCAAAATTTAAATCATATTTCATATCTACAATTTTAACCAACGATTTATAATTTATAAAACGTATGCCAGTCACCACAGGGGATGATTATAAATGCACTTAAACCAAGCCTAGGTAGAGAAATGTCTATTTGTTTTTGTTATGAGGTAGATAGGTACTATACCAACACTGCACAAGGCAATATTTCAACATTATTGCCGTAGAATTAATATTTAACTTACCGTAATTTTTATGTAATATAGCCCAAATGCATGCAGCATTACGCTGTCAAAATCAATCAGAAACCGCATAATCTTGTTGGTACTTTGCAAAATGTAACATTGCTGTGCAATATTACTAGGGCTATATTGTTTCAAGTTTCGGTTGCAATGTTGCTAAAACTGCTTTATCGGTGGGTATACATAATTTACGTGTGCCAACGATTGGCTCAAAATGTTTACACCCCATTCTCAAATTTAATTTGTGTTTTATTGCATTCAGCTGTAGTGTACATGTGTTCAACTTTTGAATGTAATTTTTTGAATATTAAAAATACAAACATGAATTCAATGTTGCAGAATTGTTCCACTGGTACATTATCAGGATATATATGATGATACACATATATTATCCCTTAAATGTTTATGTGATATTTATTAAAGATTTCAAAATTAATATATAGCTTTTGTATATGTCTACGATATACGAAAATATCATGTTGTAAAAATATTCCATTTGTAAATTGTAAAGAGATTGAATTAAGTACGTAGCATAAATATTGCCTATTGTATATCTATATAGGTAATATTTGGCACATCAGTAAATTTTTGAGAAGATTCGTACAATATTCTCTGTATACCGCAGAATCAACATTATTTCATGTCTATTATAGGTATATATAGAAATATCGTACAACGTACTGGCAATATCTTTCCTATATTGATATAAGTACGTCGCAAACTGTATATTACGGCTATATGTAAAAGAAGTTCTGAATATGGTTTGAATGTAGACAATGAGTTTTGAATGTTCATTTCATATCGCGTGCTATGTGGGTATACTTCCAATCCATGTTTACAAATGTTACAGCAATCGTAACTATAGATTTTCATGTTTGACTAAGCTGATTTAGCTTTAAACTTAGTCGATACAATTCGCCCTAAATAACAAAAAATAGTGATTTTCATTTGATCATGTAGTAGAAATAAATTTTCATGCCAGTTTATTTAGGTGTCTGTGATATGTTTAAGACCTGCCCTTGTCGATGAATGGTCTTACTTTCGCATAACTGTATTTTTAGCATACCTCTGAATTTAGCAATATCAAAATATTTGCAAATTCATTTCTCGCACAATGAAATATTTGAACTTGATAAATATTATTCGTTGTAGTAACTATTAAAATCTTTATTTTTTTCTAGAGCATGGCTCAAATCACAAATGATCTAGAAAGAATGGTACTCGAGGGATGCTTAGATAAAATTTTGCCCCCAGAACACTATCAGATTTTCATCAAAATAAAAGTTCGTGAAATTCTATTCGATGGAGTTGAATTTGCTAAGAAAACTGATGATATTGGAGTAGCTTGTAATATAGTAAGAAATCAAATTTTGGAGAAAACAGGTAAAATAAGGAATGTAGCGAAAGTATTTGATGGTGAAGATGATGAAACGATATCGTCTTTGAAATTCGCTTTGTTTAATTACGTAAGTATGAGCTGAGAGCGATTTTAACATTCCTGTAATTGATCATTATATACAAATCAGATTTATTCTCTTTCTGAAGTTGACAGTTTAAAGCATAAAGCAGCACAAACATATTTTATCTTTGTAAAATCTTATTTTATAAAGAAATAACTTCGGTTAATGTAAATGTATAATAATAATCGTGGGTAAACCAAAAGTGCATACCCCGCAAACTGTTTAATATAATAAGTGCTATGCGTAGCTCATCAGTTGATTCATAATATTTTATTATATACGATTTTTCTTGAAAACTGATAATCCTAGGAAAAACATTCAAATAATAAAGTTACCACCTCTTTATCTTTATCGCTTCGTAATATATTGGTATATATTTCGAAATAAGTCTTCTGCTTGATATATTTACCCTTACAAATTATCATATTGTACCGGCAGCCTTAGAAAAAATAATATTTTCTTCACTTATCCAAAGTTTACCTTCATGTTAAGGTGGCCATTCCTTAGAAAGAGACATCCGATGGAGAAATATTTATTATTTTTGGCCATAACTTTTTTTTCTTAGTACGTATATTTAAAAAAATTTTAACACTACCTAAGTAGAACCATTATAAGACTATTATTATGGATTTTCAGTCAATAAAATCAGTGGTTTGCAAGATAGTTTAATTTAAAACTACGAAATAGGAAGATTCGCATGATTTTTAAATTTAAATCTAACTAATTTACAAACTACTGAAACTATTGAGTGAAAATTCATATTAATAGTCTTGTTAAGGTTTTACTTAGGTAGTCTTATAGTTTTTTAAAATATACATTCTAAGAAAAAACAGTTATGGCCAAAGATGGTAAACATATCCCTATCGAATGTTTCTTTCTAGGGAATGGCCACCTTAACACAATATGTTAACAAATATACAGGATGATTAAAATTGGATGTTCATCACTGAGATCTCGGGAACCGTAAGAGATTGGTGGCAAAGCGCAATGTAGTACTCAATAAAATGGCATAAGAAATCGGAATTGGCTTTTGAGATATTGGAAAAAATATAAATTATGGATTTTTAATTTTTCGAAGTATTGCGATTATTGAACTTATTGAAAAATCCAAGAATACTTTATTAGATCACTTTACAATGTTCAACACGCCTATGGTATCCGCTTTATTTGGAGACGTTACGTCGCGCGACACCTCAGGACCATCATCAACTTCAAGATTTTAAATACGGACCTGGAGTTTTTACATCATTTTTGGAAAGCATTTTGTAATACGAATTCAATGATATGTCGCACTTAATAACTTTCCAACGTTTCGTTGCACTTAAACAATTACTTAATTATAACCATTTTTTAGAGTAGCATCTTCCCTTTTCAAGAAATCATTAAAATCGATTTCTAGCAGAATTAACCTCTTAAAAATAATTCTTTCAGGGAAATTGAGCCATGTGTATATCAAATCAATTATGACTGAATATCTATCTCGTGTATTTAACCGCGGAACTTACGGCCGATAGTCCAGGCGGTGTAGCTAATTTTGTCTATAAATCTCAAACATGTTCGGAGGCAGAGGATTTATTTTTGTACGCGTTTTCTGAAGTATAATTAATAAGATATTCTGAAGTTCGCATGATTTCCAGATTGGCAACATAAAAGAGCAAAAAATGAAAAACTAATTTATTCGGTATTTTTTTTTAACAAGAGTCGATGTATTTGAAAATAAAAAATATTTTCAGAAAGAGCGTACATTTCTAAACAAAAATGTTTCTACAATTTTTTTATTAGTCACAGGTTTTCCGTAAAGAATTGTTGAAGTAGTGGAGCGAGTGAGGTGCGAATCTGCGTCATGCTATATTCGCAAGATATTACCCAGGTACGAAATACATTATGAAATATGAAAATTGGACTATTAAACAATAAATGTTGGAGGAAATAACAAAAAATTATAATTACTGTAAATGATATTTATTCCATAAAAGTCATACACAACATAATACTAGTAGTAGTATTTATTTAAACAACATTAACTTAAGCAAATGTAATTTAATGAGGTTCAAACTGACACATTTCTCGAATGATTCCAGTAGACCAAAAAAAGTTCAAACATTTCCTACGGATTATCATACAATATAAAAAAATGGGGTCATTTTTGAAATATAATATATTATATACATGACTTGTTTGTATACAGGGTGTAATTAGTTTCATGTCATTAAAAAAACTGATGGTAGGGAACGATAAGACAAACAAAAAAGTATTATATAACATAGGGTCTAAAGCTCATAGTTTTGGAGAAAAGAAATAAACAAAAATTTCGCAAATTTTCAATAAAAATTTTTGAGAACTGCTGGAATATTGAGGTAGGTTTAGATCTAGATCTGATCTGAAGAAAACTATCTCTCCCTTGTGCAATATTTTAGTTACTACACGTCCAACCCGCCGTTCGTTGTTTTTGTTATTTTTGAATTTCGCGTCATTGTGTATTTATAGTTCAGATTTATTTTATTGACTTACCGTTCAAGTTGTCAAATTCTTGATTACGTACAGACACAACTTACTTGTTCATTCTTTTTGTATTCCTTTTTGGCTTTTGTACCAAGTTTTTATTTTATTTTTCTTTATTGACAACGTTAGTTGATAGTTTAGCGTTTAGTGTTGAACGAAGTGCGTATGTCCTTAATTCGACGTACCGAACTGTGTATTGATGCAGATGCAGAGATTTTGAATCATTTAGGTAGGTAGGTAGTGAGCTTTTAACCCAAGACACTAATTTATGTTACAAATGTTAATAAACCACATTTAAATTTTCTAAATTATAAACAATCCAATATTTTGTTCAAAATTAAAAAAACACACATATAAAGAAATGCTCTGTTTAGACCTCTATGGCCATTATTTGCTTGCAATTGTGCACGAAGAGAGAACGAATTATTTACCTCTTTATACTTGTCTCAGTTCGGTTGAGGCGGTCCATCAAAGGCGGTCGATAATCCTTTGACACCGCGTGTGCCGGCGAGCACTTTTTTATGACAACTTAAAAGTTGTATAATTGGGAACTACAAGTCCATTGCCAAGAAAAGCAGTGGTTCTCAATAGTTGTCTATCATAATATTAAAGATATTGACCCAGATCAGTTTTTTTAAAGTGTCTCTAGAGGGAAAAGTCATAAAGGTTTTTTGTTTGTCTAGTCGGTCCCCATTACCAGTTTTGTTTAATGACATGAAACTGATTACACCCTGTATATTAGCTTTATATTAATATACAATTATATGCATAGAGATTAAACTTCCAACTTTAAAATGACTCCTATTTTTTTAATTTTGTAAATTTGTTTGTCTAAGGAAAGGTTTGGTTTTGGTTTTCGCACGCCAAGTACTGCAAAACGCGCATTCGGGCGCGGGCAACCTTGCACCGCGCTTCGTTCATATCTTTACTTTACTAATTTTTTATGGAAAATTTGTGGCATTACCCGACATTTTGTAGATTCAATTTTTCTGTGAAAATATTGAAAAAACATTTTTTATTTTCTCCTTCCTCGACTCATTTTCTAAATTTTGAGAAAATACCGGAAAATTAGTTTTTGAATTTATTTTTAATATTGTCGGTCTGGAAAGCATGCAAACTTTACGTGATGTTGTTGCTTATGATCCAAAGGACTCATTATAAAAAATCATCCCTCTCCGATTTTTTTAGAGGTAAATATCTCTAATGACTGGGCTATAATGACACCGCAATGTTATATCTTGTTAGAGAGGCCATCACCAGCTCCGACGTCCCCAAGAACTTAAAGGTCTTAAACTTAAAGTTAATTCACGTTTGAGTCTAAAATCGCTTAAAATGTCTCCAAACAGTAAATCAACTAAAAAGCAACAATGTTTGCAAGAGTACCGTGATGTGGATGCCAGGGCATGAAAAAATGGAAGGGAATGAAACTGCAGATGACAGCAGTTGAAGCAAGTAATTGGACCAACACTATTGTGACGAATAAAATATTGCTAATGGACTCTAACCGCAGAAGTTCAGTAATAATGGCATTACCTGAAAATAATGACATTATTAATGAACACGTAAAGTTATAAAAGTGGAATGTTAACCAGTAATGAAGAGGTAATGAAGCGAATCCGGATATTTTGATATTCGAGCATCATTACTAGCATTCGGAAAGGATGCTGTTAGTAATAATGATCATGTAAAGTGAGAGCATCATTATTTCGTCATTGCTCAGTTAAAAACAGCTGTACTTATTGAAGCCGGTGACATTGCAACTGAAAATTACAAATCTTCAAAGCTTCTTTGAGTGGCTAGGTATCTCAGAGTTAAAGCCAATCTTTCATTAACTGGTAAACTGCTCCGCATTACTTTGTTTTTCCGTATTAAAATTAGTTCGATCATGCACAATAATTTATTAAAAGTGTTTTCGTCCATACGAAAACAATTTTTATATTCACTTACTTCCTTCGTATCAATTATTTCCTTCAGTAACATTAGATGTGAACAATAATTTTCGCGTTTCTTCAACCACTCTTTCATCCAACAACGACGTTTAATATGACGTTTCATACTTAATGCAATAGTTAGAACTAAGCATGCTTTTTTCTTAAAATCCATTCTCTGATCAAACAAAATCGGTGTGCTTTCTATCGTCAGTTAAAACATAATCACGAAACAATAATGTCACTAATAATGAACATGTAAGGAGCAAAAAATAATGACAGGGAATGAGGAGGAAATTTTTAGTATTGATGTTTCTGTAATGATCTGCTGGAATGATATTATTACTGAACGTGTAAGGCCCTTTAAAGGTTAAGGGTTAAAGATGAGAGAAACAGTTTATAAACTGCATTGAAGGACCTAAAAGCTACTAGAGCTCAGCTTACTAGAATTAAAAATATTAACTAGCTCTTATGGAGCAAACGTAGATGAGTCTGGCTATATTCCTATAAGGCAACTAAC
The DNA here is from genome assembly GCA_963583905.1 of Stenurella melanura. Classification (NCBI taxonomy): domain Eukaryota; kingdom Metazoa; phylum Arthropoda; class Insecta; order Coleoptera; family Cerambycidae; genus Stenurella; species Stenurella melanura. The sequence continues at coordinate 155,474,491 of OY757309.1, forward strand.
TCGAAGCGTGGGAAGCGTACTTGAATCGAAATTCAGGGAAATACGGCGTTCTCGCCCTACCTTCTAACTGCTTATTTATCAACGCATACGTAGAAGGTGTGCAATTTTAGGCGGGGGTTATATAACGGATACACTATCCTTCGTAAGATATGTAAATCAGTCGGTCCCTTGTCTCTTAAATGTTACGCAAGTAAAAAATTTCTATTCTTTGACAAAGAGGTCCGGCAAAATATCCTGTAGCTTTCCGGTAGCTCGTTTCCTGGCATCGGTGATTAGCCATTGTAGTGGAAATAGGCTTGGCCTATTTCCACTACAAAGGCCAATTAAATAAGTGAATAAAGAAAACTAGCCGTTTCGCGACTATCTCAGTGTCGAGTTGCGAACGGCCCCGCTTGTTGACGAAAACAACTGAGACCGCGAAATATACACTTTTTTAATAAAGATTCTTAACCAGCCAAGGTTACAACATTTAGAACCGGTAGTTTTAACAACCTCAAAAGTGAGATAGGTGGCTACCTAAGATTTTTTTAAAACCAAGGTTCGAATGAGTACGTTTAGATCGAAAGGCACTCTAAATGTGACTGCGAGAAGAAAACTCAAAGGGCTATCATTCTGTAACCTTAGGTTCGATTTCTGGTCGATCCACTGAGACTTTTACGGAAAAATAAAATCCTACTCTACACGGGTACTGGGTGTGTGTATCTCGTGTCGCCAAATGTGTAGCTCCCTCCAGCATAGTCACTTCAGGTTTCAAGGATAAAGAGGGTTATGTTACTTGTAGTGTGTTAATAGATCTTTCCAGACCGAAATGAAGTGGACCTCCTCAGGCCCTAACGGCTCGCTTGCAATCTATAATCTAATGTCGCAATAAATCTGTCTTTCTCTTTTCATTTTCACAACCTCTTGCTAGACACTGCATGTAGTGCAACTATGTTTTATGAAATGTTATGATAGTCTCTGATAGTCTCACAACAATTTGCCAGCGACCATTTTCTCTAATATTTTTTAGTTGTAAAATTGGCACGTTAAGAAAGACTTGCTGATACATATTAAGGAAGCCATATCTTTTCTTCCTTTCGAGAGTAAAGACTTCACATTAAGTCGTGATTGAATATAAGACCTGCCATGCTCTATTCGATACCTTTGCGATAGTCTTTCTACAAATTTTCAAGCTTGCTGAAATACCATAGCCTAATCCGTCGCTAGCTCCGGCTCTATTATACTCTTCAACTCTTCGCAAATGCAAAACGAAGAGTATATTGCATTCGATCGGCAAATTTTTAAAACCGGTAATATTGCTCGTAGAGAAAAAAATTTCATATCACTGTGTTGGTGATCGAATTCTAAACAACTTTAGTGTTAGCTAGAGAAAGAACCCTATCTTTGAACAAAATCGATCAATAATTAAAACGTTTTTAATTTTTTGAATGAGGAAAAAATAATTGTTTTTTAATTAAACAAAAAATGTTTGAAACTAATACCATTTACAAAAGAACTGCGAAGAGTATCCTGTAAAATGTGCAACAATTATATAATAAGTGTAGTAAATCGATGAAGAGTATAATGGTTAGCTTGTTTTCTTTTAGAAATTAATAGTATTTACACTACTAATTGTTCTTAAATATACTTTCTTGCTTTAAGATATTCGAATATATTATCCATATTAATGATAATATTTTCCTTTATAGTTTCCGAAAATATTTATAAGTTAAATTACAAATTGAGAAAAGCACACAAAGACATTTAATAAATAACTAAAAAATGAAAACAGGATACTTTAAAAAGTATGAGATAATGTGGAATATTATTATTCTTAATTTGAACAAGAACTTATTTTCATTTAGTAAATTTGAAGGTATATGAAGCTACAGACATACAGACGCACAGACATACAGACGCACAGACATACATACATGCGCGTCAAGCGCATAACACCCCGACATGGGACTAAGGAAAAAGAAACCATCCGAGTACTTTCACATCGATTGGTGATATACAACGCCCTGAGATAAATTTTTGCTAACAAACATTCCGAACAAAAATCTTTCAAATAAAATAAGAGGTATCAAAATCAGATCACTTGTTAAAGAGATGTGGACATTAAACATCACGCACTAAACATTTAATACCTCTTCGCTTTAACCGACTTTAAAAAGGAGGAGGTTCTCAATTTCTCTTTCGTGTATATTCAAACATTTCTCTAAATTGGTGTGAGATTTCTATGGAAATAATCTGTAAACTGTAGAGTATGACGCGGAGGTTGCTCCTGTTAGCTTAATCAAGCCATGTATAGAATAAGGTGAGCAAGGACCCGAAAATATATTCTTTACGAAAGTTTCGAGTTTTGGCGAAGTCGCCGGTATAAAGCAAATGTCTAATAAATTAGTAATTATATTCGGAGATGATACTGAATCAAATGGCAAAATGTAAAAATTCAAAATGACAAAGCCAATGGGATTGTCATACTTGCATAATTTTTGCAGATTTACATTAAATTGGGCTGCTAAAAAAGAGTGAAAAAAAATTATATGTTGTTATTTTTACACCGACCTCAAAAGCTATATTATGTAAAAAGGTTCAATTAACCGAACGATGCGACGTGAAATTATATTTCATAATGAGATGAATGGTCTGCAAATACGGCGTTAAACAATTATTTATAATTATGAAACAATTCAATAGGGCTCTAAGTATTTGGATAGCGTCGGAACGATATGAAGAAATCAAATGGATTAGTTATGGATTGTTACTTGTAAAGTGCTTTTGTGCAAACCAACTGAGGGAGACATATTACAATTTGACCATTTTGCAATAAAGAACTGGAGAAAGAGATTAAAAGCCCTAGAATAAATATTTTCTCTCGGATTATGACAAAAAGATAGAAACCTACAATTTGAGCGTAAGAACGTTGGCGTCCTATCCCAAAAACTGTAGTTGGCGATTTTCCGGATTTTCACACTTTTGGGGTTATCACACAAAAATTAATTTACAAAATCTTTCCACATCATCTTCTTGTTGATACTTATAACTACAATTTGTTAAAATTTCAACACAGTCACACACATATTTTTTTAATTGTGAGTTTAAAGGAGTATATACCGGTTTCTATTGATTTTTAAAACATTGAGGTAAGATTTCATTTTTTTGACATCGGATTTGAACAGATCAATAAATAATTGCATTATCTACTACTGCCATTAGCCCACGGAAATTAGCATTTGACCTGGACAAAATTAGTAAAAATTCAAATTTTTGCACAGATGTTCTTTGAAGTGTCCCAAACCCAAATCCACAAAAATCATAACAATAGAGTCAGTTAATTGGTGGCAAAGCGCAATGTAGTACTCATTAATATAGCATAAAAAGTCGGAATTGGTTTTGAGATATTGGAAAAAATCTGAATTATGGATTTTTAATTTTTCGAAGTATTGCGATTATTGAACTTATTAAAAAATCCGAGAATACTTTATTAGATCACTTTACAATGTTCAACACGCCTATGGTATCCGCTTTATTTGGAGACGTTACATCGCGCGTCGCCTCAGGACCATCATCAACTTCAAGATTTTAAATACGGACCTGGAGTTTTTATATCATTTTTGGAAAGCATTTTGTAATACGAATTCAATGATATGTCGCACTTAATAACTTTCCAACGTTTCGTTGGACTTAAACCATTACTTAATTATGACCATTTTTTAGAGTACCGTCTTCCCTTTTCAAGAAATCATTAAAATCGATTTCTTGCAGAATTAACCACTTAAAAATAACTTTTGCACAGATGTTCTTTGAAGTGTCCCAAGCTCAAATCCTCAAAAATCACAAAAATCCCAGCATTGGCAGATTTTGAATTTCAAAGTATTTTGCAAATATCTCGCGTCCTATGCATTGGATGCCCATGAGGTCAAAGTGAAAGTTGTAGAGAATTAAATTATCTACAAGTTACCTTTTTATTTTTTCCCAAACCTCCTACAACGTTTCGAGATATTCAAGGTCAAACTTTCAAAACATGGTTTTTCGCGATTTTTTCACTCCAGCAAAATTCAGAGAGCAATAAAGTTATCATGAAAGTTCTAGAGAATTTAATTATCCACAATATTGGTATTTTGCATTTTTTCCCAAAACCTCGCCATTTTCGAGATATTCAAATTCAAAGTTTAAAAAAACGATTTTTTGCAAATATCTCGCTTCCTATGCATCGGACGTACAATGTGAAAGGTGTTTAAAACTGAATTATCTATAAAATTGATCTCTTGCATTTTTTCCCAAAACTTCGCCCTTGGCAAGATACTCAAGGTCAAATTTCCAAAAAAAAAACGGGTTTCCGCGAATATCTCGCTTCCTATGCACCCAGGTACGGAGACAGTTGATGTACTCCCAATCAGCACCAGATAATGTACTGAACCAAATCTTCTGCAATTACCGAAAAGGCTGCAACGCAAGGTATGATTGCAGAAAAATCGGACTTAAATGCTCCGAAGCTTGCACGAATTGTCGGGGGATATAGTGTGTAAATAGCAAAAAGAAAATATTTGAACTGGAAGATTTTACTACTGAAAGCGATGATTTCGAATGTTCAGAGATTGTAACAACTAATGACAATGAAACTAGCAATGATGATGAGGATTCTGATTCTTAATTGATAGTAATGATAATGTTAGCGATGATGCTAGTTCATAGAATGAGTTGGAACTCCATGAAGTTGAGTATGAGTCAGAGTAGGATTAATGTATATAGAGCACCTTATGTAATAATCGACGCAATTTTTATGGGTTAGGCCTACATGCACAGGGGAAACCATGCATAAAAACGCGCCATGCGTTCTACCTCATGGGTGGTGTGGAAACGAATATAATTAAATAATTTTTTAGAAACTGTAAATTTACATACCATATCTTGCAGATATTCAAGTTCTCTACTGCTTGTATGTAGACTTCGTCGCGGTTCAATGCATAGAGAGCGAGTTATTCGCGGAAAACAGGTTTTTTTTTGAAACTTTGACCTTGAATATCTCGAAAAGGGTGAGATTTTGGGAAAAGATCAATCTTACAGATAATTGAATTCTCTGCATCTTTCATGTTGACTTCATGGACGTTTGGGTGCATAGAAAGCGAGATATTCGCGGAAACCCGTTTTCTTTGGAAATTTGACCATGAATATCTCGTCAAAGGCGAAATTTTGGGGAAAATGCAAGAGATTGATCTTATAGATGATTCAATTCTCTACAACTTTCACATTGACTTCATGTACGTCCTATGCATAGGAGGCGAGATATTTAAAAAAAAAAAAATTAAAGTTCGACTTTGAATATCTCGAAAAGAGCGAAGTTATAGGAAAAAATGCAAAATACTAATCTTGTTGATAACTGAATTCTCTATAACTTTCATGCTAACTTTATTACTGTCTGATTCTTTTGGTGCGAGAAATTCGTGAGAAACCACGTTTTTGATAGTTTCACCTTAAATATCTCAAAACGTTGTGGGAGGTTTGGGAAAAATAAAAAAGGCGAAATGTAGATAATTTAATTCTCTACCACTTTCACTTTGACCTCATGGGCACCCGTTGCATAGGACGCGAGGTATTTGCAAAACACTTTGACCAAAAATGGGTAGCCATGCTGGGATTTTTGTGGATTTGGGTTTAGGACACCTCAAAGACCGCCTGTGCAAAAATTTAGATTTTTACTAATTTTGTCCAGGTTTCCTCAGTTTTTTATCTAAATTCCGTGGGCTACAACTGAAACAAGTTAATGTATCTTTTGAAAAAAAAAATTACCGATCGGGAAAAGACAGTTTTTTCAAAATTCCATTTGCTGACAAAGCTTTCATTCATAAATGTAAGTACGTTTTTCTAAACATGAAATCCAGCTAATAAAATACCGGCGACCTTCTACCCAACTCTATTGACGCAAAAAATTATTTAATGCTTGTTCAAAAGTAATTATTGCAGTGGTTAAAATCCTCAAATTTTAGTGTAAAATGAAGCATACAGCATACAAGAAGTGATTCGGATTACACTAAAAACTCTAGGGCTCTGTCTTCTTTAATCAGTCAAGTTGGCACGTATTGTATAAATTAAATTTTAGAGAAACAGTCGTGTGCTACAATTATTTTTAATAGCCAGTGCCAATAGCAGTCAGGTAGTAACCGAATATATCTATCAATAAACCAGGTTCAAAAATTGAAGCAAAAAAATATACCAAATGGAGAAAACTGCAACACAAATGAATTTTTCCATAAATATTGTCTGGTTTTTCTGTTTCTTCTAGAAAATAATCACTTTCTGTTAGAAGCAGATACAGGTTTATTAATAACTAGTACTGGGGTATTCGCTCGCCCTTTTTCTTACAAGGTACCAAATTTTAATTTTCAGTCGAGTTTGGCCGAATGAAAATTTGATCTCACTTTGGCTTACATGTACCATTATCAGAAATTCTTGTTAGATAAATAATAAATAGGCTCAGTATTTGCAAGAAACATAAATCTCGGAATTATTGTGTCCAGCGCATTTCCAAAATATACACACACATACTTTGTAATTGTTTGATTCTTATTAACCAGTTTTTTAGAGGCGGTTCAATTTTTTACAAAAATGATAATAAGTATTATATTTTTTGAAATTGTCAAATACTAAATAATAATTGTCTTAGTAAATCTATAACAATATATAATAAAATCATGTCAAAAGACCTGTATTATTGTTCTTGTGACTATAATAATTTCATTTTTCAGAAAGTAAGCGAAGACGATGGCATCTACAGTGTTTATAGAGGTTTGAATGATATTTCACTATTAGGAACAATCGCTGCATGGAATCAAAGTACAGAAATGTCATATTGGGGTCGTTCGGTATCCATTAACAACGAAACATGTAATCAAGTTAGGGGTACTGATTCAACAATATATCATCCTCATATTGATAAAGATGATTACTTTGAAATTTTCGCCACAGATGTTTGCAGGTATGTTATTATTACATGTTTTATTTGTTATTAGGTAAACATATCAGTCAAGTCAAACACGAGCATCGAAGTAACATATCCAGTTGACGTTCAGTACACTTCGATTTGAGATACGACGATTTCCGAGATGCGACGACTAACGATCGGCTTATGTTCATGCACTGTATCACGGTGTGAAAACTGTACGGCACTTCTTAAAAAAAAATGTTTCTTAAAATGTTTTCTTAAAATGTTTTCTTAACCGCTTCTCAAGTCACCGAGGTAACTCCTTGAAAATCCAGAATGATTTTGTGTAAGGTAAAGAGAAACTTCTGCCCACAGCTTCTACTTTGATTGTAAATCTGGCTCTTTGTCAACTTACAATTTACGAATAGTAATAATGCCTTTAACAGGCAAGCGTTAATTGCTACAATTTCTTCGCATATTAAGTATTCACAATGTTCGCATTACTATGGACCGATCAGCATAGTATCATTTATTTATTATTAAGATCATGTCAATACACAAATCGTTTACATTCGTCAACAACAACAGAGACATTACCTAATATTTATATATAAAATTATCGGTTAGAACTACAAAAATTGTGATTAAAATTTTAAATAGAAAATATAATAACAATACTAAACACACAGAACACACTACAGTTTAAAAATCTACTAGCATAAAGTATAAAAATAGGTGCACTAATCAACATGGAAATCATCATTTATCATTTCATTCAAAGAATAGAATGTTCTTTTGGTAAGGTATGCTTTTATTCTCTCCTTATATTGATTAGCAGGTAAGTATTTAATATGGTTTGGCAGTTTATTGTAAAGTTTAGGTGCATAATAGTTTATAGAGAATTTGCTTTTGTTTACTCTATGAAACTCTATTTCAATCATTGCATTATTTCTCGTATTGTGGTGGTGAATATCATTATGATAGTTGAATAGATATTGTCTCTTATCCATAGTAAACATTTCAGCGCATACACACAATAGAAAGTGGGAATTTTTAAATCAATAAATTTTTGTTTTGTTGTTTCACGATATCCTGATCCTATGATAATTCTAATTGCACGCCTTTGAAGTTCACAAATGTGCTCGGCGTGTGTGCATATTAGAGTGGAATAGACCATAGTAAGCAGTTAATATAACTGAACTTTCTACAACAGGGTATAAATTTCTCAAAACGCAAGTATTTTTGGAAAGTTTTTTGGACAGTTGTTCTACATGTGTTTCCCATGAAAGCCTGGAGTCTAGATGCACTCCAAGAAATTTAACTGAGGGCGGGTTATCAAACACGCAGTGTTTTAGTGTAAATATGCATTTCATAGTTTTACTTTCATTGAGGTGTAGTTGATTTGCTGTAAACCATGGGGCGGCATCTGATTGTGTATTATCAATTAAATTTAAGAACTGATTTAAGTTGTTAAGGCAGTTAGTTATATCGTTAACGTAGATGAGAAACAGCAATGGTCCCAGTATTGACCCTTGTGGTACTCCATATTTAATCGGACTTAAGCTAGAATTCATGTCATTATAGTGGACCGTTTGTTGTCTGTTGGTTAGATATTTTTGGATCATTTTAGTGCTCACGGGATTAAATCCATAAAAACTTAGTTTTGGGATTAGCGTATCATGTGCTACACAATCAAAAGCCTTGCTCAGGTCACAGAAAGTTCCACCTATATACGTCGCTTCATCAAATCCCTTGGAGATTTTATCTACAAGTGATAAAATTGCCATTTCCGTATTACGATTTTGTCTGAAACCAAATTATTCATTAACAAATAAACTATTACTTTCGAAATATTCTGCTATTTGCTTGGCTAAAAGCTATTCCACTATCTTGGCAATGATAGGAACTAAAGATATCGGTCTATAATTACCTGGGTCATCGCGGTTTCCTTTTTTAAAAATCGGGATCACTTTAGCAATTTTTAGAGAGTCAGGAAATTCACCTGTCTTTATCGATAAATTTATTAAATGTGTTAAAGGTGATATTATCATATTTTTTACTTGTTTTATGATTTTTACATTTATACCATAAATATCCAGGGAGTTTTTATTCTTTAGATTATTTATTGCGTCTCGTACTTCATTGAATGTTACTTCACGAAATATGAATGTTTTATTAATGTTAATGTTTCTGGTAAGGAATTCTTCAGGTAGATGCCTTACTTTTTGTAGTTGGGATACTAATACTTCTGCCTGATTAATGAAGTAATTGTTAAAATTAGTGGGATCTATTGCGTCATCAGGGGAAGCATGAACATGGCCTACAATTATTAATTACCTCCCACATTGATTTAGAAGAGTTATTTTTGGACTTTATATACTCACTATTTATTCTTTTCTTGGTATTTAGAATTTCAACTTTATATTGTCTTTTTAATTCCACATACATGTTTTTATTTTCATTAGTGGGAGACTGTTTGCATACATCATGCACTAACCCAAGAATATCTCTCATATTTTTTAGATGTTCATTAAACTACGATACTGTATGATTTTTTAGTGTATTAGTAGTAATTATTTTTACTGGAAAAGCAAGTTTTGTATTTTTTATAATCTCGTCTATGTCCCATTTATCATTAATTGTAAGGCTATCAGACTTAACAAAGGAAAAGTCAACTGTTTGCATTATGTTGTGCAATTTAAATAAACCTTGTTCCGTTATTGGTCTAACCATTTTTCGTATATTTACATTTTTTGGTTCCAGAAGGTCTATATAAATTGTAACTGAATTATGATCAGAAATATGTAAATCTGATACCACAGTCCTGTACTCGCCTGAAAAGTTTATCTAAGCAGTTGTTTTCTCTAGTTGCATCTGTTATGCACGTGTTAAACTTAAAAGACGTCAACAGATATTTAAATTCATATCATATTGAATAAAAAAAGCACATTGGATAAAAAAAATGAAAATGAAAAACTATGAAAGTCCTAACACACATGTTCATTTAAGTAATATCATATTCAAATAAGTACTTAAATTGCTAAAATATAAATTGATACCGTAAGATGCATTAGTAAGTTAAATGATATTAGAAAAATTATATTAAAATAAGAGAAAATGAAAGTTATCAATGCAGATAACCAACTTATATTTAGCTACTAAAAGGCAAAACCAAATAGGACGACACAACATACTGGCCTCAAAGATTCTATAATTTGTAAACAATATTGATAAAAAATAATTTGAAATTGTAAGTGATAAATGTTCACTTCATTAGGAACTTGAGACATTTCTTGCATTTGCATAATATTAAGGTTAAAGTTGACTTCTCCATTTACTAGGTTCTGCAGAACTTTATTACCTACTGAACGTACACTGTTCTCCATCTTATATTCGCATATATCCGGGATACTCCAGAATTATTACCAAAAAATGTGGCTAGCGAGTTATTCAAAAAATATCTTTTTGGTCGAAGGTCGAAGAGCCGAGCGATCCCTTGAACAATTTACAATCAACCACAGCAACCTTATAGTAACGTTGCGACAACGCTGTAACAGCCGAAGTGCTACGCATTTTTTTTGCATTGAAAGTGTTGCTACAGCCTTTTGGCTGCAACCGTTTAGCTAGTGACAAAATTAAACTACAGGTATTGTATTGAGTTATACATTTCTGACACTATAATAGGTATTTTATAGTAATATGGTTTTAAGCATTGAAATTAAGGATGTGATGCTGGGTAACAGTTTTTATCAATAATATTGTTCATGATAATCAACTTGACTATAAAATTATTTTTGGATATTGATATGAAAATGGGTGCATATATTTTATTGGGTATGAACCTATAAAAACTTCAAGACGATTTTGACGACAAATTGTGTCTAATATTGCATGCGGTTATCATTCTTTCGTTCAATGTCTGTCTGATACTTCTGTTTATACGAGACTCCTCAGAATTTTTTTGTTTTTACAATACTATTAATGTTCTTAAATTATGACTTATTAATATTTCATTAAAAAAAACGGTGGTCATCCTAACGTTTTTGTAACCAAAATTTAGCTGTATAAACTTAATACTCCATGCTGTGCCACTTGGGGATATCCTAGTGCTCTACAAACTGTCATAAGTATAGAGAAATATACTTATTTTCTAAATAATCAATCAGTAAAAACTACACTCACAAATTTACTTTTCATGGCATCAGTATTGCGTTCTGTTTCTATTGGCTAATTATATTGTTCTCAATTGTTCACAATTACGGCAGTTCTGAAGAGAATACTTTAATTATTCAAACATTTAGAAGTTGGGGCTATAATTATGAAAACGCGAGCTTATAGGTTAGACTAACACTAAGAATATTTCATAAATATTTACTTTCTGCGTGATTGCATCGACACAAATAGTAATGCAAATAAAAGTTATATTGGTGTGGTATATTATTTCTTACAGTATTTCTTATACCTTAATTATTTGTCGAATTTTCAATGTTTCCTTTGCCTAAAATGTGATACCTGTAAGACGGTTGGAGTGCCCAGATGTAATAAGAAAATGTTTTTCGTTGAAGCTGATGCGGGAAATATTAAATACTTGGAAAATGTAGAACCGAACTAAACGAAAGCTATTCTTCGTTGATATCCGACTCTTTCGTTAAATGTCTGTCTGATGCTTTAATTTATATGAGGCTCCTCAGAAAATTTCTGTTTTTACAAAACTATTAATGTCTTTAAATCATGACTTATTAATATTTCATAAACAAAACGGTGGTCGTCCTAACGTTTTTGTAGCCAAAATTTAGCTGGGTAAACTTAATACTCCATATTGTGCTACTTGAAGATATCCTAATGCCCTTCAAACTATCATAAGTATAGAGAAATGTACTTATTTTTTAAATAATCAATCAATAAATAATACACTCACAAATTTACATTTCATGGCATCAGTATCGCGTTCTGTTTCTATTGGCTGATTATTGCTCTCAATCGTTCATAATTGCAGTTCTGGAGAGAATGCTTTAATTATTCAAACATTTAGAAGTTGGGGCTATAATTATGAACACGCGAAGTTATAGGTTAGACTAACATTAACAATCTTTATTAAATATTTACTTTCTACGTGACTGCATCGACACAAATAGCGATGCAAAAAAAGTTCTATTGGCGTGGTACATTGTTTCTTACAGTATTTCTTATCCCTTATTTATTCGTCGAATTTTCAATGTTTCCTTTGCCTAAAATGTGATACCTGTAAGATGGTTGGAGTGCCCAGATGTGACAGAAAATGTTTCTTTAAGAATTAAGCGTAATATGTATGTTCTTCGTTCAAACTGATGCGGGGAATATTTAATGCCTGAAAAATGCAGAACCTAACTATAGTAGGTCTCAGATTAGAATGCAGTTGTTTACGTTATGAGCGGAGCATAGTTTACACAGGCACAAGGAATTCCCAAGTAAGTGGGATCCCCATCGATGCTATCTCAAGACCACTGGTAAGGTTTAAATTCACTTTTATTTAGCATTTGGCTATCATATAGATCCACTGAATTTAAATAATTTAAATGACAGCATAAATTTTCTTATTTTATTGCAGGAAGAATAAAATAAGAAATCTGTTCTGATTTACTAATTTCCCCTGCGTAAACTTGGCTTGCAAAAGTACCAATCAGAGACAAGGACACCAATGCCCTATTTTTACTAGCACTGCATTTTAAACTGAGACAAACTACAGACGAAAGCCATTCTTCATTAATATCCAATTAGACAAGGTTAAAAGTTCTAATTATGTTTTGATGTACTATATGTAATTGAAAAGTACTAGCAACATTTTTATCATCCATATTCATTTTCAAAATTAGAATATTATTTAGCCATGTATATTTGTTCGTAAACAAGAGTAAGATTATAATATTAACACCAATAGAAATAACGATAAATACACATCTGCTGACATCTATAGAACCTGACTTACCCTTGTGACACCCTTAGGCAAAATTTTTAACCGGAGAGACGCCAGTTAAAATCCGACACCGATGGTTAAAGTTTGAAAAAAGACAAGAGCCCCTTTAGGTGCAGATTTCTTATTTGAAAATTCTCATTCAACAACTAGCATCCACACAGTCCCCTACGGTCATGCAAGTTAAACTAGTAGCTACATAACCCCCTACGGTATATGAAGATTCAGTTAAAAATGAAAACAAAGACATAAAATGGATTTATTTACCTATCTTTCTTAAAAAAAATTTTTCATTCTAATGAACATTTTCATGAAATCTATCATTCTCTTTATGGAAATGCTTACTTAGCCTTTGAAACGTTTTTCGTTCTTATTCTGAACTCATCAGAAAGGCACAAAGCCACTCATAAAGATATTCCATTCAAAACCAAGACAATTTCTATGAATAAGTATGAAAAATTATATTTGACATTGATTGATAAAAACAACAGATCTTCTCCATCTATTAGCTAACTAGTATTGGAGCCTATATACTCTATAGCCTATAGCCTATATTTCCAAAAAGAGAATGACAGATTTCATGAAAATGTTCATTAGAATCAAACCATTTTTTTAAGAAAGGTAGGTAAATAAATCCATTTTATGCCTTTGTTCTCATTTTTAACTGAATCTTCATATATCTACCGTAGCGGGTTATATAGATACTATTTTAACCTGCATGGCCGTAGGGGACTGTATGGATGCTAGTTGTTGAATGAGAATTTTCAAGTAAGAAATTTTACAAATACATTTAAGGAATTTTAATTTGCTAGCATAACCAGAAGTCAGGTTATCAAAAGAATGCAAAGATTTCGTTAATATTTTTATACATAGCTTTTCCCTTAGTTCCCATTGATAGTTATTTCTTCCGATGTTTGCAAAATCCTATAAAGAATATGTTTCAATACAATTAAAGCAAACAAATAATAATTCACTTTTAAAGATCCCTATAAACATGTGTCTGAAAATTATTACTAAGAAAGCCACTGTCCTTTGAGGATGACCTATAAATATAGGTTTTTACTGATTATTTCGGAAATATTTTAGGACAACTTGGTTCGCGATTTTGTATTATTAGAATTAATTTTTATTCAGTACTAATCAAAGTATAACTAATCCATAGACCGAGAGACGAGGGATAGCTAGCCTTTGTATCTGCATTTTGTTCTAGAGCACATTTTAGTAGTTTAAGTCTTAATTATATTTCCCTAATATTAAATTAGATGAGATCATATAAAAGATTTTGTCCACTTTGATGATGCCATTAGTTAGGTCTACATGCGATTAGACATATTGGCCATATTTGAACCATTTGATATTATCGTGAAATGGCCGAAATGGGGCAGAGCCACAAATAATTATAATAGTATTCGCTGTGTTGAAGCCTGCACCAAACATGAAGGAAAGCATCATGAACAACGTTTTTCATCTTGTTTAATTCAAAATTGTTTCTTTACTCAAAATTAATCAGAATTTTGGCAAGACAATTACTTTTTAATATTATTTCAAGTACTTCGTTGAAAGCAGCTCCTTAAGAAATTATTTCCGGGTACATATTTACAGAAACTTTTCTTATTATTTTTGCACACTAACTTGTTAGAAAGTATTGTCACATATCAAAATTAATAACTACTTTTCTATGCAAATTTGGCAAAATATCTTATTAGTATATTCCCTACAAATAAATACAAAAACGGAAAATCTAAATTAAAGAATTTCCAAATTTAAATCCATAATAAATAAACTAAATTCAATATCATTTATTTTCTAATCTATAAAATGTAAAGTATTAAAGCATTCATAACATATTAAAGGACGTAGAGTATCAGATTACAGTTACTAATTAATAACATCAGGTCATTAGTTTCCGAGCGCTTTACGTATGTAGGGAATATGTCGATCAAGCATTTATCAATCATATAATTAGCCCAGAATGAACGGGCAGTGGCAGTCCATTCTGGTAGTCCATCTGGGGACCCATCTCTCCCAACATGTGCCTTTGGTAAGGAAACATTATTTACTGTTTATTTTATATTTTTATTTCTGACTTTGTTGTTTGACTGCAACCATTTTTATTGTTTAATTAATAAATATTATTTACAATTTATTTTGTGTCTGATAATTTCCCACTAGGAAAACCTCTCGCAGGCCAAGTGGCCCCCTTATTATAACAGTCATAGACCAGCGGTCGTGACAGTATGATAATCAAAAAAAATCTATACTTAGACCGTAGCTCCCGTAGGAAGTATTTCAGGATAGATATTTATAGGAAGTTTTGTTATTATTTTTGCATGTAGAATCATCACCTAAAAGGGAATACGGGAATACCCTGTTTATTTACTCGAAATGAATAATCGATCAATTTAGAGTGTTAAAGAATGACCCTTCATAAATAAAATAATTATTTCGCGAAGAAATAGGAAAACATTGCGAAATACGCAAAATGGCTTATTAAGGGTGGTTTTTGGGGGTGACACTTGCGCCTTGAGGACTCTATTACTTCTGAAAACTAACCATGTTGCGCCAATGATTTCCAAACTGCAAAACGTCATAATTTATTTTTCTATATTTCCTAACGTCCATGAACGCGAAGTGTGTGTCGATCGTGGACCAACCACGGTGATACGTTATCTGTCCATCTCGCTTTCATTGGTCATTGCCGATTCGTCTAATAATAGTAT
Organism: Stenurella melanura; assembly: GCA_963583905.1. Classification (NCBI taxonomy): domain Eukaryota; kingdom Metazoa; phylum Arthropoda; class Insecta; order Coleoptera; family Cerambycidae; genus Stenurella; species Stenurella melanura. Next base: position 155,490,068 of record OY757309.1, read on the forward strand.
TCATACGATGCATTCTTGAAATTTCCCAATAAACTCTCTCATCTTGCCCAGCAGCCGCTAGGGGCTAATATTTCCAGTTGTTGAATAAATTGCCTATACACTATCTAACTCGTTGACTATTTTAAACGATACCATATGACATAAGCAATGTATAGGAAAATACTCCATATAACAGACTAAACCAGGAGAACATGAACAGCTGAATAAAAATGTGTTTAAAGGTTAGAGGTTTAGTATCTAATGGCTACGTAATAAAACGAAAACTTCGCATTTACATTATAGCTAGGGAGATGGTGGCAATGGGTATATGTCATTGTAGTTAACAATAATAAGGAATGAAGGTATTCATATAACTGGCCGATTAGAGCAGCTACCGAGTTTGATTGCTACTGATTGTTTAAATAAATGAATGTCAAATTTGCAACAAAAAATGCTCCTATATTATTTTGTTCATTTATCAAAAATATAAATAAAAAAGTGGTTGGCTGAAGTACATATGCCTCTGATTTTTTTATAAAACGAATTTTTAACTTGCAAAAAAGGAGCGTCATTAAGTCATTTCCTTTGGTTTTAATTTGTTAGTGTTTACATCCATAAGTAGGGAAAAACATTGGCACCGTTGTACGTTGCTGATTTTCAGAAATATTCCCAATTTATTCCAAAGAATGTCAAAGTGAGAAAATAGTCCAATCAGTCGGGGTTTTTGCCCTTCAATAGGTGGAGTAGTAATTATTTTGGTACATATTGTTTAAGTCGAGGCCCCAGTGAAAAACACAAGTTTTCGACCTTGGGGGTGGGGTGAGGCGCAAACCGCCATGCCATTTCGAATTAAAGGTGCAAAACACTGTTTTCTTCAAAAAAATCGGCAACGCTCGATCTTACGAGAAAAATGATGCAGACAAAGTTCAAGAGTATAAAATTTCCTACATTTTTGTATATACATATAACATAACAATTAACGATACTTATAAATTTCGTACAACAAAAACTAGTGACACCCCCCACTGTGGCTCCCCTGCATTCCTGAATCTTCTCGGGCTATGAAATGGAAGCTCATGGAGTAGTTCACCTGTTTTGATATTTTTAGAAACTATTTTAGAAGCAATGTCACTAAAGGTTTCAAGCCTCACCATAAAAAGTCTAAAAATCAATTATTGATTTAGCAGTTGAATATTTTACGTAAATTAGACTACATTAGAAATTAATTTTCTTATTTCCAATACAGAAAATTATATATTTGAAACGCCATTTACATAATTTTCAATAGCAAATTCCGAATAATTTTCAGACTTATTTTATTATTTATATAATCGATAAGCATAACAAGTCTATAAGAGAATTGGAATACTTTTTATATTATGGTATGGAGCAGGGCCGGTCTTACATTTTGTGGGGCCCAAGATGGTATTTATTTATTTATTTATTTATTTAGATTTTATTGGCCAAAGATGATACAAAGTACATATGGCACGTCACAGATTACAAACAATAAGTTTATTTAATAGAAATTTATCAGGTACAGTTTTAGATTTAAAATCTGAAGTTTAATACATAATACATAGACAAACATACTATAATTATATACGATTTTCAACTTATAATACAATTACAATACAATAATAAAATTAGTATAAAAACTTGCTTAGAGTTACAAGAGTCCGTTGTCACTGCCTATTCACAAACTCATTTATAGAATAGTACACTCCTTCAAGGAGGAAGTTTTTTACTGCTTTTTTGAAGTGGTTGTAATTCTCTATATTTTTATATTCTGGCGGTAGAGCATTATATAAAGAAACAAACTTATAATGTGGGGATTTCTCATATGCGGAAGTTCTGTGCTTAGGTAGTTGTAGGTAGTGACCATATCTAGTGTGATGCTCCTGTTCTTCATTAACTTTAATATTTCTTTTCGTGAAGGTTACATTTTAAAATAAATATACAGGGTACTGTTAGAATTTCATAGTGTATTTACAAGTTTCTAGCCAATCTAAATTAAAGATAAACCTAATGATCGTCTTTTGAGCGATGCTCATGGTGGTGCATGATCCTCTGGCATCGCATACACAGATTTAAATATACTCTATACATACATTTTACATACTGTAATTCTAGAAAATATGTAAATGACGAGTAATGCCCTGTAAAATAACCAGACCAAAGAGGGTGCCTTTCTTTTCAATTATTAAAATATTATAGGTAATTGAACCCAGAGTTTATTTAATGTTTCATCGATAAAACAGCTAAATTAGATCAACGGTCTTTGTGACTGTTGAATGCAAGAAAGTTTTCATTAGTCTGAGTTTTGGAAAACTCCTTGCTCCTGATGCTACAATGACAAATATTGTCAAAAGGATTCAAAGAGCTATGTAAATATTTCAAAACTCAGCATGCCGGTTGCTTTTTGTGAAATTATAGGTTTTAAACCCACTAATTTTTCAGGAAGCATGAAACTGTTCAAATTTTGTACATCTCCAATATTTGCCAAAATTCTTTCTAAATGCATACATATTGTTACGACAACTTAGATGTTTCAAGTACAGTGGAGTTATGTGAGAAGCCAAGTAAATGTTCCATGATAACTTTTAATTTGCTTGAAGGGAATGTCCATATATCTGATTGCAGTTTTTACGATTTGATTAAATTATTTTATGTACAACGCATCTTGAGCATATATGGTGGATTTCTCTTCAGCCTTGTACGCATTTATTTTGTTTCTTCTACTAATGTAAACCTATTCTGTCGATCCATAAAATTAATAGAAAACGCTACTTTGTCTGCACTTTGATTATTACACACACACACTTCCTCAAGGCTTGATAGTCTTAGATAATATTATTATATGCTAAAGTTTAAATATGTAAAGACATCCTGCTATAGGTATAATAATTCAGTTATGGTTTCAGATTCACATGTTATTTGATTCATATTGTCGCGTATTTTCACCCCTGAAACCAGTTTTCAGGGTCCGTGAATTCCAAGTAATTTAACAAGGGATAAACACTTTATTTAATAATTTACTTCAAACTACACAAGATTTTTATTATCTACTAAAATGCACTTTAACTGTTTGAAATAACCTTTACAATGTTTATTATTTTGTATTTCTATCTTCCGCCGGGAATCTCGCCTTACATACTCTGAAATTGCCTCTATCGACAATCCTCTCCCACCACATTCCAGAAAACTCAATCTCTTTCTACAAATTTCCAGGACAGTCACTATTAGTCATGGGCACATCAGTCTCTACTTTCTGGGGGTTGTAATGCATAACAATATTAAATTCATATTTATACAACAATTTACGGACGAAACAATTGCTTATTAAGACATGGTAGATACTAGTGTCCATGGCCAAAGACCGCAATAGAATGTAATGAAATAAAATTTTCACCCTTTAATCATGTTACGTACTAAATAAAAAACTCATTGGTAACAGCAGTAAATACCAGCTTAGATCGAGTATGTGCATGATGTCGCTCTCTGGAAATCCCTAAAGCAAGTTGGCACCAGTCACTAAATTTGTGGTAGGTACCTTGTGAAACTTGAAAATAATTGTTAATTACAAATTAAACACTGCTTTTAGATGAGTTAAACAATATATTATAATACTCTACATATATTTCGGCTTGTTAGTCCTTTATCAAGAGTACTTTTTATAAAGTGAATAAGTACTAAAGTTTCTGATGTGGTTCTTCTAATTTATACCTAAATGTATTCATGCCTTAATCTATTTAAGACTTAATTGTGGGAATTTCTCAGGTAACCGGATTATGTAAATCAATGGATAGTTCTCAGCAATTTGTTTATTACAGGGGTATTCAAGAAAATTTGCTGGTCATTCGTGGTACAAGGATTGTTTTTGAAAGATTTTTTGATTTTTAGTTGTTCAAGAAGATCTACACGTTTACCTTTTCTTTCTCTATTAAATGGTTGTTTTCTTCAATGTGTTGATAGTCCTATATTTTTATTGTCATTTAAAATTGATATTTTACGTTCTTTTACCTTGTTCACAACGCTTCTACCACTCTGGCCAATATAGACAGCATTACAATTTTTACGTCTGATTTCATGTACACCAGATTTATTAGTTTAATTTAGTTTTTCTTAACCAAAATTTTTCCCAAATTCGTTTTATTCACACTTATTGAAGAGATACCTAAATTATTTAATTTTCTAGAAATTTTGTTACCTACTATATTTTGGAACATAATAAAATTATATTTTGTAGATTTGTTAGGCGCAGTGAAAAACTATTTTTGAAGCGTTTTGTGTTGTTTGTTTTTGACCATGTTATTTATTAGTAACTCTGTGACGTGCTTTCTTCCAGTTGCCTAGCGCATAGGCAAGTGGAAGCGTCACTTTGACGCTATTTCGGTTAAATTCGGTAATCTCGAGCGCCACCTTTGCAATTTTTACGTGGGGCAAAGGTCCCACATTAGCCTCCTAAACGCAGCCTGTTGCAGTAGGGCTGGGATAGCTACAGTGGAGACACGGTATGTCCAGGGGTCCGGACGGCAGATTAGACTTTCACTGACATTCAACAGTAAAAGGCAGAGGTCGGTAAATAACAAAGTTTATTAACATACCATGAAATGTTTACAAAGCAATAAAAAACGGTTAGGTACCAAAATACGGAGTTTCTGATAAATACAATAACAAAAACTTAAGATATGTCATTTTAGTCAAATTTGAATTAGGTAGGGCGCCATTTTGTGACGTACGGGTAACCAGGCGGTGAGAAGCTAGTTAGCTACTCATTAATGCGTAAGCAAGCGATGGTAAGCAAGCAAACGGCGAAAGCGGTAAAAAAAACAGTAACGGAAAAAACTACACAAGTAATTAAAAAAAAAAAACGGACAGCGTGCAAATACCAGGCAAAGGCAAGCGGTTATCTACAGCAATAATCATGCCTACATGGACGGTCAGAGTGTAAGTGTGAAGAACTTGGCAAAATGAAATAAAACTGATACCAAATAAATAAAACGGTTTTAGGATTCGGTGCGGTGTGTAACTTAAGTCACACTCGGATCGGAAAGTAAAACGGTCATCGGATTCGAAGCGGTGTGTAACCTTGGTTACACTCGGTTCGGAAAATAAAACGGTTATCGGATTTGGTATCAGCTTACGGCGGAGATTATTCTGCCTAGACGGACAGACAGCAATAATCAGAACGGTGGTATTTCGGTTCGGTTCGGAAATGTTGAAATTACATCAACACTTGATGCGGTGTTTGCCAAGCGCCTCAAACCCCACAGCTGGGTGCCTTCATTAAATGCATTTCGGTTCGGCCACGTGGTATCTTGTCGGAATTTATGCGGAAAATGTCTATGTATCAGAATATAATGTTAGTTAATTTATTTACGGTAGCCTAGATTTTATTTTCAATTCCCGGACTATAATAAATTTCTATAAATTATTTCAAAGTAAGGAATTTTGTTCCATTTCGTATCAATACGAAATAATGGGAACAAAATGAACGGTAAACTAACAATAACACTACAATACATTTCACAAAAATAATTTTTGCAAATACACATTTTATTTTGCTACGACCTAGCTAAAATAAAATACACGGTAATTAAAACTTCTACCCATTTGGTAGAACAACATATTATTCTATCGCAGTACCATCACAAATGGTCTGGATTAAAATAATATAAACGGTAAACGGTACACATTTTCTCTCGAAATATCATCTATGTTCTTTTTCCCATTTGGAAATTCTTGCGAACATAGCTATTTGGATAAAATCGGAGAAGTTGACATGTCCCAACTCGGACTCTCTTACTATATTGTAAAATTTAATAAATTTATTTAATTTCGGCTAAGTCGGGAAATAATAATTATATTCTGATACATTTAAACGGAATCGGTTTCAAATTATTGCTTTAAAACACACATTTTAGTGAATTATTCTTATCGGTGTTAATATAAAAAGGTCGACAAGAAACCAGCGGCGGTGATAAAACGGTGTACTTACATGTGCTGGATATACGGAATAATACCCGACTGGGCTGTTTGACGGATCGGACAGAAGTGATTTTCAAATGTGCTCTAATGAATCTGATTTACGCAGCTGACTTATCAACGCCCTCAGTATCAAATCTTGTAATTAATATTAATATTATAGACAGCCCTCTCACTGCCAGGTTTATCAAATTACCTATTTAAAGTAGAAATCTGTTTCTCGGTTTCAGCTAGCTAAATTAGAAGAAATCTATAATATTAATTTACAATACCTATGATTCGAATGTAAGCGGAGCAAATAACGAAGTATATTGTTAATTTAAACTGCATTGTTGGCTACGGAAAATTCACCTCGTTACACCCCCCTCTTACTTCGAAAAAAAAAAAAATAAACGCAGTTATTATTTTTTTCCTATTCCTACTCCTAGCGGTACGGATCCCTAAATCGTACAAACAATATAAAAAAAATATATAAAAAATAAGAAAACGGTAAGTGACGGCGGTTCTTCTCCCCCAAACAAAAGAAATGAATTACATGGATAGCTTCCGGGGCGACTCTGTCACCGGGGTATCATCAACAGCAAAAGAAAACAAAAGAAAACGGCCTCCATCCGAAAATCTGAAACATAATTTGTTAGTGACCCAAACAAAAATCTTACTCTTCCAGCGTATGCCGGTACTGGGGTTCGCTCCATCGTCAACCTATCAGGTTATACTGCGTCACTCTGGAAGTAGTGTTTACTCGTTAACGGGCAGATTAATGGGCACCTCGGGTGGCGGAGTGATCCCTGGGTCGGTCGTGTCGGTGAGGACGGATGGTACGGACGGTCGGTGAGCAGACTTTCCCTGTCTGTCGAAACGGTGGATAACGGTGCGGGCAGACTGGACGGACGGTCGGTGGGCAGACTTTAATTGTCTGACGGAACGGTGGAGAAGAATACGGATAATGAGAGAGAAACATTGAGAAAATAAAAGTAGAAAATTGTTAACGGTCGGTAGCATAGCGATGTGCCTTGTAGCAGGGCATCGCTAGACGGAGGATCGGTCGGTGTGGTGAATGTCAGTTGTGCTGACTTCGACGGACGGTCGGGACAAATGTAGTCTCGGACTTCGGCGGTATTGCACAACGGAGCTCGCTACTGGACGAATGTTCGGTGGATTTCTGCCAGTTGTTGGCGGCGCAGTACGTCGTTGCGAGTACGGTGGATCGGTAGAACGGCGGCTTCCCTGGGCGGTATCCCGGAAAGTCTGGCGGTTGCGGTCGGTAGTTTTCGGTGGCAGCCTTAAAACGGGGTAATTTGGTGACCAGAAATTCGGTTAGCTCAGCTATGATAATTACTTCCAATGAACTGGTAGGAGACGGTGCTGAGATCGGACGGTGATTTAAATCGACGGTACCAATGATCAGATTTATAGCAAAATCTAGACCTGGTTGACGGTTACAAGGTTCCCATCAGCTAGTTGAGCAGACGGAGCGGATATACTAACTGAAGGTATCCATTGTTTGGATCAGAAACCTCATACTTGGTTTCCCAGGTAGGAACGGACGGAGTCGGTGTCAATCAGGGCGGAAAAGGTAATTATTTCTACATGCATATGTAGACGGTTGTCCCTAGGGACATTGTGACGGATGATACTGATGTATCAGTCGACGATCACGACGTAGCAGTGGCGGTAACGGACTGGTCGTGGCTGCGGCTTCGTTGGTAGAGGGTATATCCAACTTAGACGGATATCGCTAGCTCCAGCAACTTCTTGTTGTTGCTGATCATGAATGTTGTCCACTTGTTTCAGATCTTCCTGTTCGTTGTCCAGCATTGTCGGTGTTAACCTTAAAATTGGTTAAGATGTACGGTATATCAGTTGAAAAGGTGCTGGCGGACGGTAAAAAAATGTTGTTCGGTAAAACGGTGATGTACGATGACGGTCGGAAAAGTAACGGTGTACAGTATATCTGTTGAAGAGATACTGAGAGACGGTAAGCAAAATGTTTGCAAAACGGTGTTTATTCGGTGACTATTAGTAATGTAACGGTATACGGTAGCGGTCGGAAATGTAACGGTATACGGCAGATCGGTTGAAAAGGCGCTGCCAGACGGTAAGCAAAATGTGTGCAAAATGGTATTAAAGCTTGATAGTTGGTAAATGTAACTGTATTAGATGATGTTGATGCTGGATAATCGGTACAAGTGCGGATCGGTATTCGGTAATTATTAAAAATAATATTATGTAACGGTGTATCAGTTAAAAGATACTGGTAGATGTTAAACAAAATATTTGCAAAAGTAAACGTTGACAGTTGATAAATGTAACGGTATTAATATAATAAATGAAATAAATACAACAGTTGCTAATGTACGTGTGTATTGGATAGGAATCCAAAGAACACACAAGTTCAGAACGGGTTTCTTTTTGTATGAAAAGAAATTAAATAAGAACGGTAAACGATGAGAAAGAAAAAAACGAATTCGTATCAGATAATTTCTTTAGCTTCTCAATGATAGTAGTTAAAATCCAGATATCTTATTTCGGATCAACTGTGAAATATAATGATACTAATAGAATTGATATCTATTAGTCAGTATTCAATAACGGTTAGACATATAACGGTATACTGCAATGATGGCTATTGATCGGTATTGCTAGTATTCGGAGAGTTCTTTACAGCTTGCGGTCTCAAGCTCGAGTCGTTTCCTATGATTAGGATCGGTTTTATATATACGGAGCAGCTAGGAATAGCTGCATCTGCACAGTGTGACTCCTGTCGCGCCTGCGCTATTCGGTAAAGTTTCAATCAACAAAACAACAATAAAAAAAATGTTGTAAACGGTAAAATCGGTAAGTGCAACCTATCAGGTTGCTACGGTACACGTGCTCGTTGTATGGATGTTCGAATCGGACCCCAACATACGGCAATCGCTTCTGTGTCCCCAAGTTACTATTAAACGAGTGGTCACACTCCAAGTAACTCCACACTTCGGTGTCGTCGGTCAGTAAATTGCAATGTGAACGGTCCTTATTGATGCTATCAACCAAATATTCTGGGAACGGACTCCTAACTTGGTTACATCGTAGTTCTATTCCTCGAGAAAAATGACGTTACAACTCCTATCCGTTATTTCTTGCAATTGGTTTGATTATATGTAATTTTCTATCAAAATCATCTTGATCTATAGGTAAGTTCGTAAGTCTATGTATTAGACTATGAAAGGGTGAAATCTAATTTGCCATGATTGTTGCGAATTATAATGTATTACTGTACTTGTGATAGTAGGTTTGCGGTAGATGCTAAATTTTAATTAATTTTTTGATACTGTTACACGTTAGCACCCCCTAGGGGCAGGAGCTGAAAGCTCCGTGAATGGTGGAGAGCAATGGTGTAAGTAACTGCAAAACTATGTCTCCACATCCTGGATTTATGCACGCCGTCTCTGAGACAGTAATAATATGCTTTCTAGAAATTTATAGAAGGATGAAGAACTTCTAGATTGTTCTAGAATACTGTACGAGAAAGGTTATAACCCTACTGGAATTTTCTAGATATCTTTAGCTCCGTGGCGCAGTGCTAAGGTGTTTGGTTTGCGACCACGGAGTTCCGGTTTCGAATCCTGGCTAGGGTATGGATGTTTAGTGGCGTTTTTCATGTGTGTTACCGAGACGGTAGCAGTGGGCTAGACCGCTGTTGAGTGGTACAACATGTCTGGTCGCTGTTATCTCTCTTGAGTTCGAGTCTCAGCTGCGTTAGTTGGCAATATCGCAAGGAATGGTTGTTGTGTTGATTCCTATGTATACGTGTCCTGGTTGAGTGGTAGAACAGCAATAGCTGAACTCCGCCAGGACGTTAATATAAATAAGGCCACTAAATAATTTAAAAAAATAATAATAAATAAATATAAGGTGAAATCCACGGCGGGAAAAGGGAAGTTATAGTGATAAGTGAGGTTAGAAATCGGAAATAAATACAGAGTGTAAATTTCGAGTAATAAACATTGTTCAAGAATATTTTAGTCAGTAAAAGTGTATTTAAGTTAGTTAAAAAGTTTTCGATAAGTTATTAAATTATTTGTTTCGGAACCCACAGATCCTGAAGGGTGGTTTTAGGGGTGATAATACGTGACAATATTAATGTCTAGAAAGTTTAATTGACTATTTTGCTCCGCTTCCATTATGAACTGAATTTTAATATCAAAAGAATTTAAGAAATTAAGGTAATTACTTTCTGTACCAGTCTATATACAAAAAATATCGTCTACGTATCGAGTCCAATAGAACACATGTGTATGTAGACTGTTATTACTATTAAAAATTAGGTTTTCTATATTTGACATAAATATTCCAGCTAGGTAGCTGAAATTATAGCAAATGAAGTACGTAGATAGTTGTTTACTTTGCTGTACCTACACCTGAACATGTTTTACACTTATATTTTAACATGCAGAATACATTTCAAAATAGAAAAGAAAAAGAAGCAGCTAACTTTTCGGAATTTCAGAAGATTCTTCCTTTCTGCACTCCTTTAACTTTTCCACCTTCCATCTCTCATTTTATTTTGCTTCTTCTATTTGGAATCGAATCTTTCACGATTGCGAACCATTGTGACAATTCTTTGAAATTTAAATTCTTAGCTCAAAGTAAAATATTATATACAGACTGTCTATTTTACGAGGGCCACACCAAATATCTCGCTTAATATCTATTGTAGAAGAATAAAGTTTTAGAAACAGTTATCCCATTTTTTGTGAGCTATATTTCAGTAAAAAGAAATTTGAAATCCATAGCCTACTTTATGAGATATATTACAAAAACCTGAAAAATAGGAAAATCACAAACGGTTATAGCTTCCTTATTTGAGGAGATACGAAAAAAGTTAAAGGAACGAAAGTTGACGGCAAAGACAATAAGAATAATAACGTGTAACAAAAAAATCGAAAAATGCAGTTGGCTTTGACATGCGCTATTGTGCAAAAATGAAAAATACATATCTCAAAGTAGGCCATGACGCCATTAATTCCGTTATTTTTTTCTCATTCCAACGATATAAAACATGTCACAGAAATTTTAACCGATAGTGTCAATATTTAATATTTTACGAATACCACAATTCATATAATTGAATCGTAACAATCAGCTATGCCATAATTAGTGAAAAACAATGTATACAGTTATTAATAAATTTGACAGATTGTCACTGTTGTATGTTGCGTTGTCGAGTTCTAAGACAAATTTTATATCAGTAATTATGGTGTACACCAATAATAACAAATTCGATATGATTAGCATTTATTGTCAGTGCAATTTTGACGCTGAGATGGCAGTCACGGTTTACGGAGATAGATTTCCAGATGCTCCGCAGCCAAATCGAACTATGTTTAGGAAGTTAGTTCAAAATCTAAAAACGCACGGTTCATTTTCAAAAAAAGTAGTAAGGCGAGCGCATGTTGCGGATAATGTAAGAAAAGTGAATAGAGTAATAAATTATGTTAACCAAAATGAGGAAACCTCTTTGAGACAAATTCAGAGAAACTGTCGCATAAAAAAAGACAGTGCAAGAAAAATATTGAAAAAAAACGGATTTCGATGCGACAAAATGAGGAAAGTTCAACATTTAAATGAGGGAGATAAGCCAAGGAGAGTAAGATTTTGTAGATGGTTATTAAATAAGAAAAGGAATGACGCGCTGATATGTAGCAAAATTCTTTGGCCGGACGAATCAAATTTTTCTAATAATGGATTTTTCAATAGAAATATGCATTATAAGTGGACACGAGAAAATACACATTGGTGCAGAGAGACTGCTTTCCAAGAAAGATTTTCTACGAATGTTTGGTTGGGTCCTTTAGGGACTAAAGTAATTGGACCTTATTTTTATGATGGCAAATTAACCGCTCGTAGATACCTTAATTTCCTGCAAAACGAATTTCAAGATTTTCTTTATAAAAGATTAAATTATTCATATTTTCAACAAGATGGGGCTCCACCTCACACTGCTGTAATATGTACAAATTATTTAAATCAAGTTATGCCAGATAGCTAGATAGGCACCTATGGACCCATTCTATGGCCAGCTCGATCACCAGATATTACTCCCTTGGATTTTTTCGTCTGGGGTTACATTAAAGACAAGGTATTTCAAACTGCCCCTGAAAATATTGAGGACATCAAAACCAGAATTCGAAACGCATGTGAGGCAATTACTCCTGAAATGCTCCAAAATGTAATGCGTGACGTGTCTCGTAGAGCACGTTTATGTGTCAGAATGCATGGTGCACAATTTGAGCATTTGTAGTTAGAAAAATAAATACACACAATTTCTTTTCAATATAGTCGTAGGTAGTACTGTTATACATGGTTTTTCGTTTTTTTCTTTGGATGTTCGTTTTGTACTTGTATTTTTATTTATGAGATATTTATTGGTTTGTATTAAATTGTAATAAATAATTACGGAATTATAATTATTATAAAGTGAATTTTTACTATTATGGCACAGCTGATTGTTACGATTCAATTATATGAATTGTGGTATTCGTAAAATATTAAATATTGACACTATCGGTTAAAATTTCTGTGACATGTTTTATATCGTTGGAATGAGAAAAAAATAACGGAATTAATGGCGTCATGGCCTACTTTGAGATATGTATTTTTCATTTTTGCACAATAGCGTATGTCAAAGCCAACTGCACTTTTCGATTTTTTTGTTACATGTTATTATTCTTATTGTCTTTGCCGTCAACTTTCATTCCTTTAACTTTTTTCGTATCTCCTCAAATAAGGAAGCTATAACCGTTTGTGGTTTTCCTATTGTTCAGGTTTTTGTAATATATCTCATAAAGTAGGCTATGGATTTCAAATTTCTTTTTACTGAAATATAGCTCACAAAAAATGGGATAACTGTTTCTAAAACTTTATTCTTCTACAATAGATATTAAGCGAGATATTTGGTGTGGCCCTCGTAAAATAGACAGTCTGTATTTATTTCCATGGATCCGTATAATTAATGTGAGCACGTAAATCATTCTACAGACATAGAACCAACATAGAAACAACAAAGATAGTTGCTAATAATAACTTCACATACCTACAGAAATCATGCTAGCGTGTTGAAGTAATCAATACAAAGTGGGTGGCTATCATAATCTCAATAGAATATTAAAATCGTCGGTAAAATCAAGAGTGCACACCTCGCAAGTTGCGCTCAGATGTATTCCCGGCTTTTAGATACCTATACAGAATAAAACTGGGTTTATAAATACACGAACATTTAGTTTAGGCAACACATTATTGTAAGCGATGTATATAATATTATCATAAACATTTTATATTAGATTGATACGACATTTTGGAAGTTTAATTAGGTAGCAGCAGGAATATTAAATATTGCAATAGTACACAATCATATTATAGTAAGTTACGAGGCCGGATGTTCGCATAGAATTTGAAATAATTTGAAATTTTATGGAACCATTAATAAATTAAAAACAAATATCGCAAAACATTGTATATTACTTCCACATCCACAAAGTGGATTGGAAGTAATCGTAAAAAATAAAAATGAAAAATGTATTTTATTGAAATAGGTTTAGAATGTCATGAAATGTCGAGATTTTAAATTAGAGGGGGAAAAAATTCTGTCTGTCAGTCTGTCTGTAACTTGTTGTGTCCACACGTTTTCTCTGGAACGGTTTAAGATACTGAATTAAAGTTTTACTCGTATGTATTATAACGAGATCTGGAACTGGATTGTTTTGTGAACATATCCGGTGAAGGATTGGGGGGTAAAAAGTGGTAAATAAGGAAAAATGAGTAAAGCAACCTGGAAAGAGTACAGAAACTTGAGATTCGGTGTATATACTAGAAGCGAAGACCCCATATTTTTTAATAATATTTTCCATCCCCCTTACCACCCCACCCCCTCTCTATTATTAAATGGGGTTGATAAAATAAAATTACACTTGAAATTTGGTACTAATATCTCTTATAATCACATCTGTAATTAGATTATATTTTGTGATGATTCCGGTGAAGAGTTCGGGAGTAAATAGGGAAAATAAGTAAAGCAAGCTGGTAAGAGTACAGAAACTTGGATTTGGTGTAAATACGAGAAGCCAAAGCTCATATTTTTTTTATAACATTTTTCAACCCCTCCGCTATCCCATTTCATTATTAAAGGGGCTGATAAAATTAAATTGAAATATTCACGTGACATCTGGTACACGTATGTATTACAACATCTGGAACTAGATTATATTTTGACATGATTCCGTTGAAGGGATGAGGGGTAAATAGAGGTAAATAGGGAAAAAGGAGTAAAGCAAGCTGGTAAGAGTACAGAACCTTGAGATTTGGTGTTTATACTAAGGAGCCAGGATCTCTTGAAATTCGGCATTCGTATGTATTATATATAATGACATCTGATTGAGATGATAAAGTTAAAGGCGTGGGTGAGGTGGTGAGCAAACTGGGGAAAATGAGTAGAGCATGCTAATAAGATTCCATAAACTTCATTTCTGGTCTATATGCCAAGAACCAACGCCTCAAATGTTTTTATGACATCTGCCTTAAGTATTCTTAAAATTCTATGACTGATTATCTCCTACTAGAGTGCAATTATAGTCAAGATATTTTCATTTAAAGAGACAAGGATGGAAAAACGAAATGTGGAAGTAGTGATTCCTTAGGCAGCGTTTTTTTTGTTTTACCTAGGTGTGATTTTTATTTCATTTTATTATTTTCGTTAATGGTTATTGACTTGAAATTTGGTACACGTATGTATTATTATAACGAGATCTGGAACTAGATTATATTTTGAGCTTATTCCGTTGAAGGGTTGAGGGTAAATAAGCAAAGCATTATGAGTCCAAGAACTTGGGATTTGGAGCATATAAGAGAAGCCAAAGTCTCGATTTTTGTTTTTGACATCTGCCACTCTCAAAAAACAAAATTGTGATTCAATGTGTCCGCGAACAGAAGTTTAAAAAAATATTTTTGGGATCAGTCACCCCCATTCCACCCCGATCCAATACCGTCCCCTGCTCCATTATTTACAAAATATAATGACGTCCCTGAGTTAAGAGATATTACTAATGGTGATGGTCGGACGTCAGTTAGTCGGTCTGTCGGATGATTGGACGATCAGTTGGTATTGAAGTGGCATATCTTTTTAGGGATTTTTGGGGCGGTTGATTTCAACTATTTCGTTTAAAGAAACTTGGATGGCAAATCTGGATGTGGAAGTGGTAATTCCTAAGACAGCGTCTGTGGGTAGCGGTTTTTATTTATTGAATAAACTTTAAAATCATGAAATGGAATTGTACACTGATATCCAGTTAATTGGACTTTATCATCACCTAATACTGATATCGTAGCGATTAAAAATATGTTTATAGTTATGTTACATTTTTATTGTTATACCGACTACAATAAGTATCAATGAGTGATATAAATATTAGGTACTTTTTACTAAAAATTCTTGAACATTTAGGAAACTCGCCAATATTTCAAAAATTTATAACTTTAACCCCTACAATGCTTATACTCAGTGGCGGCTCGTGATATTGTCTGCAGAGGAGGCTTGATATTCTGAAAGACAACTGATGTGCAATATGACTACAATTTGTACATTTCCCCACCACCCCTGAGGTATTACAACGGCGCGTTACATTTTTTTGCCGTGGGTTGTTCGCCAGGATACCGATTCACGACTTGAGAGAATAGAACTAATAAAATAATAGAATGAAAAGGAAATAGAAAATATGATGAGATGAAAAAATCATTCTCATGAAATTCTCGTTCCTACGACTCGAGTATCGGTATCCAAAGGAGTCCTACTATCCCACTTGTAATTAAATTATATAACTTTTAATAAAAATAAAAACAGTTTTGGTAAAAAAATTAAAGTGTTTTTCTACAAACAAAAAATTGTATTCATTATCACTGCCAGGCGTGTAAAATTATAAGTTTTAATAGAAATTAAAATAGTTTTGAGAAAGAAGTTATATAAAAAAAATATAACCGCGGAACTCTATATTATGGAGAATTATAAAAAATATTTCTTAAAAAATAAATAACACAAATAAATATTTTTTCTAAAATAGCAACTACCTATATTAATCTCTGCTTTAAAGCCTGAATATTTTTATAAATGAGTGGTAACCTGTGATTTTTGGAACTAGCAAAATGGTTGATTATTTCATCATAAAATGAATCGTGTTTCCTCAATTCTGACAAAAAACGTTTTTCTATTGAAATAAGCGATACATTTGAAAGGCGGTCTTGACTCATTTTGTTTCTAGTAAAAATGTTTTTATGCGTTTAAGTGTTGAAAATGATCATTCTACAGAAGCTTACCGGAATTGTCTCAAAAAATAGTGGCGTTATTCAAAAAGTTCTCTAATTTTGGGTCATAAGTTTTTAAAAAATCTACCAGCTCTTTGAAATTTCCTTTATTGCACGATTCTCGTTATTCGTCATGTCCTCGGAAAGAATTTTCTTGTGAAGATAACTATATAACGGCATCTATTAACCTCTTTAATATTTCCCTATTCTCACGGACCTTTTCGTTAACATTTTATATTTCTCTCTTATGTGCAGAATCCAAGAAATTTACAATATTTTGTTTACCAAACATTTCGAATTTAATGCAAGATGAAATGTGCTCCTGGGATTTTTCGTGCCTTTCTAAACCTCGCGACAAATTTTGCAAATTATTAAACCCGGCCCTGCCCCAAATTGAGGATTGATCATTAGTAAATAATAAACATCTCCAACAATATAATTTGTTTCTAACTGTTGATGCCGTTAACCACTCGACTTTTTATCATTGTTATCACAAAACCCTCTGTTTTGTTTACCACTTTTAAAAACTAACGAAAGCATTGCTGGTGTAGGCCTGGCATTTCTTTTAATTCTTACCTTTTCGTCATAAAAATAAGAGTAGTAAATCCATTTAATAACAAATAATCTACCACGTCTGGACAACAAGACATGTTGTTGGGAATATTTTCACTTATTTCTAGCCCGCCTATCAAATGTTTTATGTATTTATACGTCAAGTTGTTCTTAACCGGTTAAACGGAACTGTCAGACTGTCAGACGTCAGTTCGTTTTCTTTGTGAATCACCTGACTCTTGAATGACCTGTGCACATGCGCTATAAAAACTAAGATCTGAGGCTAGCCTCATACTTGGCTATTCCAAGTGTTGCTATTTTACACAGCGCAAAGGAATTCAAGGTCATTCATGTTATAAGTAAATGCGGTAAAGTTGGAAGCTATTTCGTATTAGCCTCCAGCGAACCGCAGTGTTCATTCAGAAAAAGACCGGCCGACCGGGAAATATGCATACAAAGACTATCCGGACTGTAACGTTATAGGTATGTTTGTGGAAAGGAAATGCAAAAATGTTATATATAAACTGAAAATTAATTAATGAATAATAAACAATAAAAAATATTGAAAATTGAGATATACCTAATAGAAATTTCTTAAGATATTACTTTTGAAGATATGGTGGTTCTTCCAAGGGGAGGCTCAGCCTCCCCTTCCTCCCCTGACGAGCCGCCACTGCAGTCCTACACGAAGAAAGTTATAACGTTTCTTGCAAACCGTTGCACCTGTCCAATTTTCTATAAAATGTCAAATATCTCCGAAACTACTGGGTTTAGGTATAGAGTGTGCTACATATTTCGACTCAGAATATTATGGTTATTTCGAAAAGTTGAAAATATATAGGGTGTTCCATTTAAAATAAGCAAGTTGGTATCGACTATCGGTATTTTCGAAAGTTTCGCCATTTTGAAATTATTATTTTCGGACTCGCAATGGTCGACTATGGTAGGTTACCAAATCTCAAATGTCCATCTCAGCTGGAAGTGGGAAATATTTTAATGGCCGCCTTAAAAGAATCACCCTGTACATAATACAGGGTAACGCCGAGTCAAAACCCGTATTTCAAAATATCAGAAATAACTTAATTACAAGCTGCAGAAATAATTGGAACTACGCATATCAATACATTGAAATATACCATTTATCATGACGTAGGACGTAGTTGCAAATTTAATTTTTGAAAATTACATTGGAAAAAAGGCCTCCACTAGAATCGATGCATTCTTCGGCGAGTTGCTGAAATTTTCTTGATTAAGGTGGCCATTCCCTAGAACGAGATACCCGATAGGGAAATATTTATTATTTTTGCACATAACTTTTTCTCTTAGTACGTATATTTATAAAAACTGTAAGAGTATCTAAGTAGAACCATAACAATACTATTACTATGAATTTTCACTTAATAATGTCAGTGGTTTACAAAATAGCTAGATTCAAAAATTAACATAATTTTTAAATTTAAATCTAGCTATTTTTCAAACCACTGAAATTATTGAGTGAAAATTCATAGTAATAGTCTTGTTATGGTTCTACTCAGGTACTCTTATAGTTTTTTTAAATATACGTACTAAGAAAAAAGTTATGGCCAAAAATAATAAATATTTCCCTAAGAAATGTCTCATTCTAAGGAATGGCCACTTTATTGGCCTCAACAATTGGTTGTATGAGTTCCTGCAGCATACTCACATGTCTCCTCATATTTAATTGTTGATAAAACGTGACAAATGAAAGTGGCCATTGTCAGACATAAGCAAATGGTAAATCCATTCTGTTAGTAGGACAAACTTAGCAGTACAGAGTTTCACATGCGCTTCATCGCCTTTGTCAAAAAATTTATGTACAATTTAGATTTTGTAACGATGAAATCTGATCTTCAGCATATGGATTAAACCTTCTCTGTTTATTGGTAAAGTGCCGGACTGTGCTCCAGCTAAACATCGCAGACCTGGTTCAAACGGTTCTTTCACCTTCGCCACGTTTTCGCTTGTACATACAGCTTGTAGGGCTGTATAATGTATATTTCACGTCCAACACACCTTCTGTTTCATCAAATGTTCGTACCTAATTTAATACAGTTGAGTACACATATTTAACGTACATAAAAAAACCATAAAAACCGACCGTAAATCTCTGTCTCGTCAGCGTGAGTGATATCCCACAGAGAAGTACTTAAAATGTTTGTGCATAATAACAGTAGAAATTTAAAAGCATTATCTTTAGTAAATAAACAGTTATTGTCGAAATGTTATTTGCGGCATTTTCTTACTTTTTTCTAACTCTTTGGGACTTCCTGTCATATGCATTTTTTCTTTTTAACCGGTGCTCAGGGAATCTACAAAATATCACAATTAACCAGTATGTTACTGGGAAATAACCTCTACGCCTGTAACATTTATGTCAAAGGATCAGTTAGAGGTTGCTTTTTTAAATAAATAATACAAATAAGTATAACAACCTGAAGTTAAATATTTCGCCGACGTTTCAGAAATCTAATCTGTGTCCCTTTTCATGGCTTTTTTTGAAAAATCTCTTTTGCTGTGTATGATAAATACACAGCTCCAAGAATGTTTGATATATTCAATATCCATAGATACTTACTTTTTACATAGAACTGTTGATACAGTTAACAGTTTTTTTTAATTTTTATACAATGCTTAGTTTCTGAAGTTCTTCTTTTAACATTGGCAATCAGGTTGTACAGACATCTACGGAACAATTCGACCCGCATCTATCCTCATTCAATAATATTATCGCTGATTCTTTAATTTTCCTTTTTTTGCTATCCGCCTCTTTTGTTAAAATTTTTGCCGAGTCCCAGTTTATTCTATGTCCGTTCTCCCAAGCGTGTTCGCAGATCTTGGATCTCTAAATTTCATTTTTTCTGATGTAATTTTTGTGTTCATTCAATCTTACACTAAACGGTCTGGATGAATCACCCACATAATGTTTGTTGCACTCACACGGAATACTGTAAATGCAGTTTTTTCAATTTTGCTCGTGGTTCTTCGGTTTCGTCTTTGTCAGAATAGATCTTAAAGTGTTGTTTATTTGAAATACCGTCCTAATATCAAATCTATCACCGATACGGCGCAACTTTTCGGATAATCCGCATACATAAGAATTTAATGGTGTGTAACGTTTTTCAGGTTTTTGCCGTACCTGATTGTTAATTTCAATATTTATGAAGCCTCAGGGTATTGGTTATTTATAAGAACTTCTTTTATAAACTGCTTCTCATTGTTTAGTATTTCATTATTAGAAGAAATAATAGGGCCAAAATCATTTCTTATGTCGAATTGTTCCGTAGATGTCTGTACAACCTGGGTTGCCAATGTTGAAAGAAAAACTTCACAAACTTAGCATTGTATAAACATTTAAAAAACTGTTAACTATATCAATAGTTCTATGTAAATAGTAAGTATATAGCAAGAATATAACAAACATTCTTAGAGCTGTGTATTTATCATACACAGCAAAAAAGATTTTTCAAGAAAAGCCTTGAAAAAGGAAAGATATCAGATTTTCGAAACGTCGGCGAAATATTTAATTTCTAGTTTTTATACTTATTTGTGTTATTTGTCAGAAAAAAAGCAACCTCTAACTGATCCTTTGACGTAAAAGTCACAGGCGTAGAGGTTGTTTCCCAGTAACATACTGGTTAATTGTGATATTTTGTAGATTCCTCGGACACCGGTTAAAAAGAAGAAATACATGTAGCAGGAAGTAACAAAGAATTAGAAAAAAAAACAGTTATTTTGTAAAGCGATAAATTTTTAAAAAATACTCTGTTTGGCTGTGTCAAGATAGGAATAACATCTTTCGATATTCCATGATACACTGACAATATTAAGTTCGACTCTGTCGTGGGTATGTTTTACATACCTGCTGTAAACCGTTACATCCCAAAATCTTTTCGGTAGGAGGGAGTCGGGTAATCATATTTAAATAATTTGAAATTATAATTCAAACAGGTATATGTTTCCGTTAATTTCTTATTTTAATCATCATGCCAGCACATACTTTACATGAGAACAATGTTGTTCTATGTATTAAGTAATACATTATATTTATGATTTAACATTTTCTACAAAAATAGAGCATCCCCACTCTCCCATCTATAAGTAAGCGGCAAAGCTTTGAGGTTTTTCATGTGCATTAAATATATGTGGTCAACTATATCTTTTCCAACATTAAATGACACAGTCTCTTCTACCTACTGCCATGCAGTGACGTAGGGCTGGCGGTGCGGGGGGGGCAGCTCTTGAGGGCCCCCGAGTCTAGAAATTTATGACGCAAAAATACCATTGAAATTAAAAATTACATTCATCTTAGACATCAATATTCAATAGTCAATATTATATATAAATATTTTGATATAATAATGGTTGATAAAAAAGTTATTTCGTATATAATTAATTTTAGTAGAGGCCTCGAATTTGTCAAATAAATGGGGTATAGAACAAGAATTTCAAAAATAGAGAAAAAGGCGTGTTAAAAAGTTTTTTGATGAATTAGTAGAAGATGAACGACTTACAGATTCCGAAACATCTTTTAAAGTAGAGCTATTTTATGCCAACTTTGATATTGTCATTCAACAGATTGTTGGCCGATTTTCTGGGATGAGCGAAGTGGTAAAGAGATTTTCCTGCTTGAATCCCAAAACATTATCAAAGTTGAATGACGATCAGCTTTATTTGGAAGCTAGCAATCTTGCTGAAAATTATTCTGAAGATTTATCGGCAGATTTTCCCCGCGAACTTCTGTTACTAAGACATGTTTTGAGCACACAAATAATAGAAATTGCGGATTCTTCAGTCTTTTATTTTGCTATATTCCCTATAAAAAATCATAAAACTTTACTGTTAAGTGTTCCAAATGTTTTCATTGCCATAAAATTATTCTTAATACTACCAGTTACTGTTGCTACAGCTGAAAGCTGATTTTCAAAATTAAAGCTTATTAAGACGTTTGTACGAAATTCAATGACACAAGAAAGACTGTCAGCATTATGTGTATTAAGTATTGAGAAAGAGAGAGCAAGGAAGTTAGATACTGATCACATCATCGAAGACTTTGCTAAAGAGAATGTACGCCGTTGCCGAAAAACTTTATAATTTAAGTGAGTTTTTTATTTTGTGGGGGCCCCGACCATACATTCTGCGGGGGGGCCCGAGATTTTCAGCTACGCCACTGCTGCCATGCACGTAGTGCCACTGTGTACTTGGCGCGCGAGTGGGAGTCGGCTCAGCTCCACCCAGTATAAAAAAATCTTTTGAAGGAAAGTTGGAATTGATATTTTGAACTGTTGAAATGTTGATTTCATTTTCAATATTCCTAACTATTAGAGGGCAATTTAATTCATTCATTGATAATATCCTCATTTAGAATTTATCTTTGGTGTTTATCAAAAAGATCCACATTGAAATGATATAAAGTTACAAATGTCGCACAATGAGTAAACAAAATATAAGATAAAGAAATATATTAAAAACAATGAGTTGCAAACTTATTTTGCTTTTATTATGTGGTGCAGATGAAATTATCGTATCAAGATCTTTTAGTTATAGATAGTTATTTTTTCTGCTGTTTGCAAAATCCTATAAAGAATGTTTCAATACAATTATAAGCAAACAAATAATAATTCATTTTTAAAGATAATTTAGTTTCATTATTTCATCAATTTCTAAAAGTTTTTTCCATAATATGGCTGATGTTCTATTATAATTATAATAAAATGTCACTATATTACTTCCACATTCACGTAGTGGACTGGAAGTATCATAATAATCGTAAAAAAAATGTCAACGTCATTCTACAGAAAGATATTTTAACTTTTTTGTGCACACGTTCTCTTTGGAACGGTGTTAAGATATAGACTTGAAATTTGATACATGTACGCATTATGGCAAGATCTGAAACTAGATTATGTTTGAGCTGATTCCGATGAAAGGTTGCGGGGTAAAATAAGTAAAGCAAGCTACAAAAATCTAAAAACTTCGGATTTGGTAATACACTAGAAGCCAAAGTCTCAATTGCTTCATGACATTTGATAGGGATTACATTTTAAAATTAAGATATTAGCTTAAACTTTGGTACACGTAATATGCATCATAACGAGATCTGGAACTTGATTATACAGGGTGTAATTAGTTTCATGTTATTAAAAAAACTGGTGGTAGGGAACGACAAGACAAACAAAAAAACCCATAACATGGGGTCTAAAGCTCATAGTTTTGGAGAAAAAAAATAAACAAAAATTTCGCAAATTTTCAATAACATTTTTTGAGAACTGCTGGAATATTGAGGTAGGTTTAGATCTAGATCTGATCTGAAGAAAACTATACTCTAACTCTCCCTTGTGCAATATTTTAGTTACTGTCGGTGTTTCGTTATGTACACACGTCCAACCCGCCATTCGTTGTTTTTGTTATTTCTTAATTTCGCGTCATTGTGTATCTATAGTTAAGATTTATTTTATTGACTTACCGTTCAAGTTGTCAAATTCTTGATTACGTACAGACACAACTTACTTGTTCGTTCTTGTTTGGCTTTTGTACCAAGTTTTTATTTTATTTTTCTTTATTGGCAACGTTAGTTGATAGTTTAGTGTTTAGTGTTGAACGAAGTGCGTATGTACTTATAAATCGACGTACCGAACTGTGTATTGATACAGATGCAGAGATTTTGAATCATTTCGGTAGGTAGTAAGCTTTTAACCCAGGACACTCATTTATGTTACAAACGTTAACAAACCACATTTAAATTTTCTAAATTATAAACAATCCAATATTTTGTTCCAAATTAAAAAAGTCATGTAGAGAAATGCTCTGTTTAAACCTCTATGGCCATTATTTGCTTGCAATTGTGCACGAAGAGAGAAAGAATTATTTACCTCTTTATACTTGCCTCAGTTCAGTTGAGGCGGTACATCAAAGGCGGTCGATGATCCTTTGACACCGCGTGTGCCGGCCAGCACTTTTTTATGACAATTTTAAGTTGTATAATTGGGAAGTACAAGTCCATCGACCAAGAAGAGCAGTGGTTCTCAATAGTTGTCTACCACAATATTAAATATGTTAACCTACAGTGTTTTTCAAAGTGCCCCTAGAGGGAAAAGTCATAAAGTTTTTTTGTTTGTCTAGTCGGTCCCCATTACCAGTTTTTTTTTAATGACATGAAACTGATTACATCCTGTATTTTGAGGTAATTTTGTATGTACTTTTACTAGAAGATCAGGGTAATTATTATTATTGTTAATCAGAAATGTACGTAATGAATTTAGATTAGGTTGATAAGTAAAAGAGCTTGTATAATTTGTTGTCGGAGCAGCTGGTCCTCCTTATTCATATCATTACTCCAAATCTTGTTTGGTTATCTTTATAATAATATAGTACTTGAGATAGAAGAACTAGAATTCTTACGAGAAACATACCTAATACACAAATGTATGTAAATACATTATTTGAATTAATACAGTAAAAAATTAAATCGGTCACTTATTATTACACTATTACCATTACTATGCTAAATAGATTATAGGTCGACCTTGTTGCACTTTGCACTCTTAACTGTGTAGTAGACCTGTTGATGATAATCCGGTTAATTACTGTCTAAAAACATCGTTTTAAAACGACGCCATATTTTCTTGTTTACTTGGAAATCATAACAAGGTAATTAAATTTTTTTGTTAATTTGACCCATAGGTATCTTCAGATAATTGTATTTAGAGCAGAAACTAATTTACACTTCTTAGGCTGATATGCCTGTGAACACGTTTCTACCACTTTCTACTTAAATGGGACTTCTAATATTTTTTCTCTATATAGTTTTTTATTACGAATGAAAGATAAAATAGACAGATATGAAAAAAGACAAAATAGCGTCAAATTGAGGTATAATACGGAAGCCCATCTACAAAAGTGGATCGGATACGGTAGTTGCCGCCGCTTGGTGGAGATGTTGTAGGCATCTGTAGGTACTATTTCCCCCCCAACGGCAGGTCACATGACTGCGCCCTCTTCGAGAGAGACAGACAAAAACAAAGGACCACTTAAATGTTGTCAAAAAATTCAGAAAAAATTCAAGCACATTTTTTGGGAAAATATAAGCATCTTTTGTCTCTTGGTGTTTTTTCCCAAAGTACTTCCTTCTCCCGGAAAAAAATAGCAAAAAAATAATTCATAGACTTTAATTATTAATTTAATGTGAAAGAAGTGTTTTAGAGAAAAACTCCAAGAGCGAAAAATGGCTTATTTTTGTCGACAGAACACCTGCCAGTTGTCAGAATCTTTTAGACAAACATAATTTTGGCCAAGAATTTCCTTAATTTTTTTTTATTTCTTCAGAAAAATCCCAAAAAATTATTTAGACAAAAATAAACAACTTTTGCCTCTTAAACCTTTTCTTTAAAGTGCTTCCTTCTCCCGTAAAAAATTACAAAAAACCAATTTTATCATTTGTTTTTTTTTTCGGGAGAAGGAAGCACTTTGAAAAAAAAATACCAAGAGACAAAAGACGATTATTTTTGCCCAAAAAATGTGCATGAATTTTCAGAATTCTTTGGCAACATTTAAACGGCCCTTTTATGCCACTTTTATCGATGGGGTCTCGACTAGTAGCTTACTGTTTTTTTTTTTTTCAAACGCTGGATGGTGACTCTGAATAGGTACTTAAATTGGCGAAAAAAGTATATCTTCTACTTACTTAAAGCCAAAAGGATTTTGGAAAACCAGTTTTTTCCCGGTAATGTTTTTTTGACAGAAAAAAATGTTTCAAATGAAAATTGTAGATAATAAAATTATCTATCCTATCTAAATTAAATCCGATGTCAAAATTATAAAATCTAACCTCAAAACATGAAAGAAACTAAAGATACCATCTTACTCCTTTAATTTCAAAATTCTTTTCGAAAAAAGAAGTGATTGAGCTGAAAGTTCAATCACAGCTAAAGGTATCGTCAACTAGGTGATGTGAACCGATTTTGAAAATAATAATTGATGCGTAACTTAACCTCAAAAAAGTGAATATCGGAAAATCGCTATAACTATCGGGATCGGGCACCAATATGTAGCTCAAATTGTAGGTTTATATCCCTACTTTCATAATCCGAAGGGAAAATTATTACGATTTTTTACATTTCTTTTTTTACTTGCTCTAAACCAGTCAGCAACTGTTTAAATAATTTTTAAACAAAACCCCTCGGCGAAAAGTTAAAAACTTCGTTAGCAACAGATTATTTCTCAAAAAATATCAAAATCTGGAGCTTTATTAGTCGGATTTTAAAAATACAACGATAATAGTATATTATTCAACGAGGAATGACGACGAATTAAATAAATATTAAATATTTAATAGTCGTGGACAAAGTATTCTACTCGCATAATATAATGGTTATTATTCGCTCTGGTGATTTACGACACTCGCCTGCGGCTCGTGTTAAACTTCACCCTCGTGAATAATAGCCATCATTATATGCTCCTTGAATACATGTTTCGACAAAACATAATAAACCATTGGAAAAGAAACTAAATTTTGAAAAAATAATGAATTTTAGAGCATTCAAATATTTTCGAGAAAAAGAATGTTAAAAACATAAAAACAAATATTTTCTGTTCGAAATATGAAAGTAGAGATAGAAACCTACAACTTGAGCCTAAGCACGTCGCTGCATTGGTGTCCGATCCCAAAAGGTATAGTAGCTTTGCAGATTTTCACTTTTTTGAGGTTGGTTTCCGTGGTTTCTTTGAAGTTTTGAGGTTAGGTTTTATTATTTTGACATCGGATAGACCATTTTCGGTTGACGTCACGCTGGTGGCGTGGAAGGCACGCAACTCATTGTTTTGTTTTCTCGAGATGGGTAAAGGCTGTTATTTTTAACAACAAGCTTAAACTGCTTCAGCTAGCAACTCACCTCTAATTGTTTACATTTGTATTCCTTTGTGATTGGATGAGGTTTGTGTGCCCTCCAGACTGTGTCAAATCAGGTGACCGAAAATGGTCAATTCAAACAGATCGATAGATAATTTTATTATTTACAACTCTTGACTCATTTTTTTCTGTTTTCAAGAAAATTCGGGAAAAACGGTATTTAAAATAATTCTTTCGGGTGTATATAAAGAATTAAGCAGAAGAGATCTTTATTCACCAATGTAGGTACATACTTATTCAGAATCACAACATACAGGAATTAAAAGAAACTGCAACCTTCTACCTCATTTTAATGCAGAAAGTTATATGGTGCTTGGTCTAGAATTGTAATTAAACTTAACGGATAAATAAAATGCAACTAATTAGATTGGTAGCGATTTATTACTTTAAAAGTAATTACGTATAGATATGCAGGCAAATAACAATAATAAATATCTGTGTAAAAAAATATTCACAACTAGGTAGGTAGCTTAAAAAATTACCAATATTTTTCCAAAGACTTCACAAGCTCTTTTGGATTAGTGTTTGGTCCATGCCTCTCCACAGGTTGTCCATTTTTATCGATAATAAATTTTGTGAAATTCCACTTGATAAAATCTCCCAGAACTCCTCCTTGCTTGTGTTTTAAATATTTCCACAGGGGATGCGCGTCATTGCCATTGACGTTGATTTTTTCAAACATATCAAATGTGACACTTTTACTTTGCATAAACTGGCAAATATCTGCGTTGCTTCCTGGCTCTTGGCCACCAAACTGATTGCAAGGAAATGCAAGAATTCTCAATCCCTTACTTTCGGAATATTCATTGTATATCTCGACCAATTCCGCATAATTATTTTTGGTAAAACCACACTGAGACGCAACATTTACAATTATGCACACATGGCCTTTATACTTTTCTAACGAAACAGGGTTACCTTGGATGTCGTTAGCCGTGAACTCGTAAATAGATTTTGCGTCTTTATAATTGTCTGGATTCAACTTTGTTTGATTGTCTGTCATGTTGGTGTAGGAACAAAACAAACTTGTTAGTAAACTAAACAACTGGAGACCGGGTGCCAACATTAATTTATCTGCCCAATCACATCACCACACAGCTAGAACTTGCGCATGAAACGTGTGGTTTCGAATAATTTACTCACAATACGCAGGCAGCAGTATAATTAGTGAACAGGTCCGGATTATTTGTTTGTCTTGAACCATTAATAATAAAATAAAAGATTGTGACACATCAATAAATATTTTCGTAATCAGAAAGAAATTAAGAAATAAGTATGAACTGCTTATCATGATAATGTTCTAATTTAATAATAATAATGTTTATTTACTTACAAATATTTCTCACTGGTAAGATCATATGATGAATGTTTATTTACAAGATATAAGGATAGGATTATACATTTATAAACATATTGTTGCATGTTACTATTCAATAAATTAATTGAAATGTATTTACATGAGCATGCAGCTTTGTCGTTGTAAAACTCTATATACGGTTTAATTGCTGTAAAACGCGTTGTAACCACTGACTAATGTCATGTTTTATTTGGTAAAGTATTTTCCGCAAATGTTACTTGTGCTTTTAAATTTTATCTATACATCTATTCTCGAGAGCTTAGAGTCCAAAGTTAATATAACTCGTGTAAATTGTGATAATACCTGCATAGAGTATATTTAGTAATATATAACCTGACCCTGGACGAACTGTAAATGTTTCAATTTCCCTACTTTGTTGAAATTCTATTATACTGTAAAGTTTGGCCAGGCTTTTACAATTTAATCAGGGTGAAAAGCCTTTAGGTAAAAATTACGTATAAAGGTGTCCAACAAAGAAGGAAACCAAGCAGGCAAATCAACACATGTGTGGACACAAATGGCATAAAGATACATGCACAAACATATTCATTCTGAGAAGTAAGCTAAGAACGTACCTACATGCTACTGGTAAGCTTGCAAGTATGTAACTATCTAGAATAAAAAGATAATAAAACATTAATATATCGGGAAACCAAAAAAACTATGCACCGCTCATTATACACTTATTCTTAGTACTGTCATGTCGTGAGCAAAAAAAATAGTCTTATAACGTATATTTTTTCTAAAATCTAGTTGTGTACATCTAACTTTAATTTTTGTGACATTGTCAGTTAGTTGTCAAAATTCATTGCAAGTGTGCCAAAACTAATACGCCCCATATAAGCGATTCAGTTAAAGCTGGAGTTATTGCTAAAGCAGAAGATGGATGGTCAATGACACAAATTGCACTGCGTTATAATACCCAGATAGCATTTATTATTCCGCGAATGTACATTTTGCATTCCTAATGTTCTAATTGCATACTGTACTAGCCATGTATGTTCCCCCAACATTCTCATATAAATAATATTTTCATATACAATATGAATATACATACGATATGGATCGAACATACACAAAAGTTTATGTTCATAGTCGCATGTACTATGTATACATGTCAGGGAATGTTCTTCGTATATGTGTTCATGTACATCGTATAAACGTTCGTCGATGATTTTATCTGTATGATAGAGGTGTACATTTTGTAGAAATATTTGGATCGCATTTTTTATGCGAACGGTGATTGGTTAGATTTTTGAACTAATAAAAATAAAACTGCATCACAACTGATGAGACTACCTATTGCTACTTTTATATAGTATCTACTTTAACCTTATAATAAAAATAAATAAATGTTTCTCTATCCAGATTTGATTTAAGTACATTTATAATCATTCCCTGTCCAGTGGTGAATAACATCCATTTTATAAATTTTAAATCGTTGGCAAAATTGTAGATGTGAAATATGATTTAAATTTTGAATTCAAACTAGGCTTGTGATCGCGCGCCACGGTCCCTAGGTT
The DNA here is from genome assembly GCA_963583905.1 of Stenurella melanura. Taxonomy (NCBI): domain Eukaryota; kingdom Metazoa; phylum Arthropoda; class Insecta; order Coleoptera; family Cerambycidae; genus Stenurella; species Stenurella melanura. The sequence continues at coordinate 155,519,727 of OY757309.1, forward strand.
AGTGCGCATGCTCAATATTCTCATTCCATTCCGCTAGGCCTCTGCTGTCAAAATGTCAAATGTCGATTTCAATTTGTTTATGGTTTGTGTTTTGTTTGCCTATGATTATTACTACTTAATTGCATTGCAGTAAGTATTTTACAATAATACAACTACCACATAGTTTAAGGTCTCCTTTATTGTCATTTGCAGATATTTTAATTTATGTTTAGACGCTAAAGTTGAATGTACTTACACTTACCTATCCCTTTGTACTTTTATCAAAGATTATGTCTAATCTTTGCTTTTATTGTAGGTAATACGAATAATGACGTTTGTAGGCATCGATTTTTGGGGAAAAACGGAGGTGGTTTAATTCGAAGTGACTCGTTCCACGAAAAGGAAGTTTGGTGGTTAAACGGAAACAATTTGATAAATCATTGAAAAACAAGAGAGATCCCATATGAAGCGTGGACACTATAAATCTTGTTTTCAAGAAGGTAGGTTCGATCTATTTCAATATTAAGGAGCTTTTATTTATGTAAATCACAACCATCGGTCTTGATTGCAACATATATAAGTTGTCATATTTGTACTAATTTGCTTTATATCTTTTATAGAAGATTATAAGCTGCAGTTAAATTGAAAAGAGCAGAACTCACATCGGATATACAGAGTAAACAAAAACGAATCAAAGGCCTATGTACAAAGCAAATTATTCCTCCCAAAAGATTATTATCAGATGAAGATAGTGATATCGAAGAACATATTGGAAGGCGTCGACTTCCCAAAGTGAAATAAATTTTGCTGTTACTAGAAGTTGAAAGAAAATATGTTATTCTTCTAATAACTCTGGTAGGTATTAAAATCACAGTACAAATATTTCCGAATTCCAAAAAAATACCTGTTTTGTAAATTAATGATAATATCAATTAATGACAATATCAATTTGTTTAATTTATTTTTGATTATTTTTATTTTTTTCTGCAAGATGTTTGTAAGATGTTATATTTTTCATCTTTGTTATGGTCAGTTTTTAAAGTGAATCAAATATTCAAATAGGTATGCTCTCGTTTCTTTTATAGTTGGAACTAGCATGTGTATCCCCACCTCCTCTAGACAGGAAGAAAATACCTTCTCCGAAAAATTGGAAAAGCCAAAAGAAAGTATTCAACCAATAGGAGCAGTCACAGATCATGTGTTGAGAATGCCAAGTGGAGTTTCACAATTACAAATATCAGTATCGGCAACATCCAGACACTGGTTTTGGAAATGTAAGCCCTCCAATTTTTACTAATTTTTATTTACTGGCAAAACGTTGGTTATAGCAAAATATGACAGTTCATAAGTAGCAAAGAACAGTTTGTTGTTAACAAAATATCAATTTAAATTCTTGACACAATTGTTTTCTATTATTGCAATTCATTTTTGTATAGTAGACGCAATCGTTATAGTGACTCAATGCGTGAAAGTATAATAAAGACGGAAGATGTTATTCCTGTCAGTTAAACCTCGTCTTGTGTCTCACTCGTAGAGTCACTGTAACGATTGCGTCTACTATAACAAAAAATAAAAATATATTTAAAGTAGCACCAACTGTTTTATTTATACCTCTTCCTATTTTATAATTCAAGATGCATAATTGTTACAACAATAATTAGTAGTTAATAGTATAGAATCATGTTTTGCTCTGGACAATCTAAAACACGATTTGAATTAGATAAAACTTTAAGCTAACATAATATGGTCATCAGAAATAATGTGTTAACTATGATTTTTAGAGTTGAAATTTTCAGTGTTAAATGTTTGATGTATTTTAAAATGATTTTGAACAGATCTTGTATAAACGTAAAACTAATTTTTTTACATATGATATTTTTGAGCCTTTGTAAAGTACTGTTATAACAAATTCAGCATTTGTGTGCTCTATTCAAACAAAATTTGATCAATAAACCATGATTGACTTTAATTGAAAACTAGTGATAAAAACAAATTTTCTGTGCATACATTCCACATTTACTTACATAATGTTCTTCACGAGGAATGTGTATTGTGGAAAATTGGAATAAGTAATAATTGACTATAACAATTAAATACTAAAATTAGATACTGGATTTATTATATGCAAGTATTTCACTCATACCATGTTTCAGAGTTTAATATAATAATTTATTATTTATTGAAATCATAGATGAGTGGCTGCTTCATCATGAACATACTCAGAATGAAGCAGCGACTCATCTATGATTACAGTAAGTCATAAATTATTGTAGTAATTAAACTCTGAAAAAGATACATGGCATATGAGTGAAGTATTTATGGTAGTATGGTACCTACAGTTTAATTCCTACGAAGGTAGTACGCATATACCGTGAACGTGCAGCGTACATTATGAATGCAGCATGGACCTTCCTCCTATATACCTCATGTATCTAGCAATATTTCAATATACCTTTTTGGTTCATATCAAGTACCATTTTGGTTCATGGGAATGTTGTGGGAATCTTATTCGGATGTTGAGAGGCGGTCATCTGTACGTCTCTCTGACATTCAGATTATATACATTACATGCAAAATGAATATTCATTCTTAGTTCCTTGGTACATAAAGTACATTCCGAGCACATGCTCTGAATGCAAAAATGCTATATGGGTACCTATTAACAAAAATTATGTGTTTAACATTTAAAAAAAGTGGAGAATAAACGGTACGATTGGTAGAAAATCCATTTCACTCAGTAATTCGGTGTTTTCACAAATTTTAAAATCTCTTTGACTGTGAAGATAATATTTAAATATGGTTTAAAAAAATTGAATTTTCCGAAGCAATCGATTTATTCCTTAAAATAAGGCCTTTTAAATTTGAATTTAAATTTTACCGAGAAAAACCGTATCCCGCACTGATGACGTCAGAGGTTACATTGTTGGTAAACAAACATGGGTTGTGTATTATGAATACGCGTTATTTTGCAAAACCTTAACGTCTTTTAACGGAAAGTAAGTGGTGCTTTGTGCCAGGATGCAAGAATACATCCAAGAACGCACCTGAAAAGGTTTTCGTGACAGTATATCACAACAAAAACAACGCAAAATAAAGTGACTTAAAAGCCGCTAGTCGTGATCCACTTACATCAGCATTAGTATTTTTCTGCTGTGGGGATCATTTTAAAGTAAGTTGAGTAGGTAAAGTAAGTTTAAAACTTCATTATCATGCATGAATGAGCATTAGTCTAAAATAATGAATAACTAGCTACCTAACCCTATTTACATTACAAGTTTATGAGAAACATTTATAGGTTATGTTTATATAATATCAACCTTGTATGTATATTAAGTATATTGAGCAACTATATACAATAATCATAATATAAGAGTCAATAGACTACGTTAAAGTAATAATAGATAAATACAAAGAGAATGAAAAAGTTTTGTACTTATGTTGCAGCTTTAGAGCCCCTCACTTCTGCTATGTTGAAACGTCCATCTTTCTTCATGAATTCCGCGATCATGAACACACCCACTGCCGGTAAATTTCCCGAAGTAGCTCTTACGAATCCTGCATTAGCCATTTTGAATTAAATCACGGATAAAAACGTACAAAGAGTCTTTAAAATGCTATGTTTATATACTACGTACATGCGTTATTACTGTTTGATGTAATCGATGACGTCACCAGTGCCACCACCAATAATGGCGTGTTTCGCGTAGCTGCTCAAATATTCAAATTTTATGTTATTCATTTGTTGAAATATTAATTTAATAGACGAAGGATTGCTTTTTAAATGCAGGGAAATGCTTTAATACATTAAGTACTTCATTTTAATAATATCGAAAAAGTTAATTTGCCTACGGTGAAAACACCTAATAAACAAATTTTCCTGGATCGAGTACTACTGGTTGCCGGTGAGTAAGAGAATCGGAGCTACGCTGTCATCCAGCAGCACAGAAATACTTAAAGCTGATCATAAAGAAGCTCGACTGGGATTTGCGCTTGAATTTTTAGTGCATGATGTAAATTTTTGGAACAATGTAATCTTTACAGATGGAAAAACTTTCCAGTCTACACACAGCAGTCGTATTAATTAGTTTCTTGTTAAGTTGGATATCCTTTTTTGCCCTGATCCAGGATTTCTACTAATCGTACCGTTTATTCTCCACTTTTTTAAAATGTTAAACACAGAATTTTTGTTAATGTTATAACGCAGTGCAATATGTCTCATTGACAATCGATCTTCTAATTTAGCAATAACTACAGCATTGCAATAAAAAATATAATAAAAGAGCTAACTGTTTTATCTCGGCTACTCATTACATATTCAAATAGAGAAAGATTTACATTAGAAAAAAATTGTTGTCCAATTTTTTTGCTCACAGTGCAATTTATTCAGTCTTCCAGAAAGTATTATCTGCTTAGCTAACTAATTCTAATTTAGTTTTTAAACTTCTCAAATTAAAAATGAAAAATAAATAGGTAAAATATATATTAATAATATATATATTTACGTTTTAATCATTGCATCATTCACTGCAGTAAATACTGTTTGGATTATATGGTTCTAGTAACATCGCTAGAATCGAATTCCATTTCAATTTCCAATATCGGGACCGTGGATACAAAATGTGTAGGTATAATATGGGCGAGACATTGGTCAATGTAGTAGTGCTCTCTGTGTCTTTACTCGTCATATGATTAGTCGAAGCGTGAGTGAGAACTCTTTGGAGTAGACTTCTCAACAATTCTAGGTCAGTCTAATATTTTACAATATCCATGAGTTCAACGTTTTATTTTATTTCTTAACTGTTAGTCATTACATTATATTTAATATGTGGTAAATTCCGAGTCCTTTTAAGTTTCTGTAGCTGCATTTCTTAAATATTTATAACTACCTACTTCGTTGTTTACTGGATGAGTTAGTTTGAAAATACATCTTTATGTGACATACGGCAGGTACGAAATTTAAAAAATTAGATCAGTACACCAAAAAATGTTAAGATAGTATCTGTAGGCAAAAACTTAACGTTAAGATATGTCTTATGTATTTAATTGATTTGTACGTAAAATATTCTTCCCAAATACTATTATTCGCGCTTATAAATTTTATCTATAAGTTTCTATTGCAAAAAATAATATAATCCGTGCAAATTGATAGTTCAATTTATATTCTTTATTTTACTAGGCAACTATGCAAACAATTTATCGATAAAATTCAGAACTTTGATATTACATACGACAATTATTATTTTGACATGCCAACGACGAAAATGCTAAAGCACTAGTCCAAAGAATGTGGGACTGAGATAACATTTTTTCGAAAAGATTGCCGATTTTTAAGCACACCAGGAATTATATTAAAGAGAATATAATGAGTAGATACGTATTGATACATATCAGCAAAAATAAGTTAGTATGAGAAATTATTAAATATGTTAATAAACACAAACAACATTGGAGCATTTAAAATAACCTGATTATTAAAATCCTCCAATTAAAATTTTGAATACTAAATAATAATCAAATGCAGTCATAGTAACGCCCAACGCGTATCCCACAATGACAATGCACGATAGCATGTTATTATGTTATCAATTATTAACAGGTATATGTATGTAACTGGGTAGATTAGTGATTTTAATTGAAGCAAACAATGTTACGTATAGGACATCCAAAGTCAGTCTGAAATCATAAAAAAAGACCGACAAAGGAATACTTCATAACACCAGCGATGGTCACGAGCGTAGATCTAAAATGTTTAAATTAACATTTTAATTATTAAAAATATTATTTTACTACTTTATATTAATTGATAGACATGATGTAAATTATTTATTTATGGTACATTATCTATTTATAATAAATAATGTTAGTTTAACGAACAACTCCATAAATGATTCAAAAGTAAATAAATATCATTTAACATACGGCTATGCTACCGGCATAAATCAAATCAGGCAGCGGACCTGTAATAGTGAGCCAGGTAAACAATCGACTCCTTTCGTTTGAGGTAAGCGCATAACGTATCTGATGAACTATATTTTTATACGGATATCGTTTGCAATATTCAAGTACGCCGCCAGTACGCGGTCTCGCGTATTATTCTATCACGAATAGTTTTTGTAACGACTTATCCTGGTAGTAAGGCTTTAGACTGAATTTCCAAATTAATAATATAGAAATACTATAAAGATTCCGAATTTTGTGACATTAGTTTCTTTTACTTCCCTCGCATACCGAAGGGAAGTATTGTATTCGAGAAAAAATCACCCTCCGAGATTTTTTCGAATTCTGACGTTTCAGAACACGTAGATTTCGAAAATATAGGTTTTTCAATTCCGTCAGTCTGTCTGTCTGTCTGTCTGTCTGTGTCTGTCTGTTGGTGCATTAACTAAAAAACTACTTAACAGAGAGCAGTCAAATTTTGGTAGGTAGTTAACCCTACTTTCAGCGAAGAACTGGTAGAATTTTCACTGAAAAATATACAGGGTGGATCGTCTAAACGGAATAAATAGTGAAAAAAATTTTTTTTTGCTCAAATTCAAAATTTCCACGTTTCATGACGCGCTAAACCTATTTCAGAAAAAAAAAATTTTGAACATTTTTTTCACCAACATTTTTGAAAAAATTTTTACCACTAAAATATATGAAGAAATTTTTTTTCTTTCTTCAAATTTAAAATTTTCACCTTTCATGGCATTCTAAACGTATTTCAAAAAAAAAAAAAAAATTATTTTTTTTACCAACATTTTTTAAAACATTTTTACCACTGAAATAGGTGGAATTTTTTTTTTCAAATTTAAAATTTCCACGTTTCTATGGCATTCTAAACGTATTAAAACAAATTTGGAAATTTTTCTGAAAAATTTTCTTGAAAAAAATTATTTATTCATCACTAAGTACTTACTATAGAATAGAAGAAAATATTTATTTTTGCTCAAATTGAAAATATACATGTTTCATGACATTCTAAACCTTTCAGAAGAAAAAATTGTGAAAATTTTTTAACCAACATTTTGGAAAAATTTCAAAAAAAATTTAAAAAAATTCTTTGTTCAAATTTAAAATTTCAACGTTTCCATAGCATTCTAAACCTATTCAAACACAAAAAAAATTTATAAAATCTATTTCACTACTTACTATAGAATAGATGAAATTTTTTTTTTTGCTTAAATTTAAAATTTCCACGTTTCATGATATTCCAAACCTATTTCGAAAAAAAAAATTTGCATAATTTTTTTACCATTTTGGAAAAAAAATACCATTAGAATAGACGGAAAAATTTTGTTTTTGCTGAAATTTAAAATTTTCACGTTTCATGACATTCTAAACCTATTTCAGAAAAAAAAAATTGAAAATTTTTTTCACACATTTTTGAAAAATTTTTTACCACTAAAACAGATGGAAATTTTTTTTTCTTTGCTCAAATTTAAAATTTCCATGTTTCGTGACATTCTGAACCTATTGCAGAAGAAAAAAGACTGAAAATTTGTAACCAACAGTTTTGAAATATTTCAAAAAAAAATGAAATTTTTAACCACCACTTCCACTTCACTGCGTGAATGTGGAACTGAAAATGTGTCTAATGGCAATAATATTTGACATATGCTATTATACTTTTATTGGAAAATATACAGGGTGGTCACCCCAAGAAATATTTCATGGTAGACCTGTTATTTAGTATTGAACTTTTCTGCTGGGTGAGCACTATTTTTTTGACCAAAAATTATCAGGATTACTTTGTAATAATTGCAATAACTATATTTTGATTATTATTCTCAATGTCATTTCGTATTTAATAATTTTTTTGAGTGACCGCCATGCACAAATAACGAGGGAAGTTCTGTGTAAATACCTTTACCGATTTTTTATTTCTATTAAGAGTTGTTTTTTGCATCATTGGAAATTAATTATTTTGTTATTCTCTTTTATATTTGTCATTTATTAAAAAAGTTATTCAATATTCTATCAAATATTTTAAAGTCAACCTTTTAGGTAAATATAAAGAAATATAAATAATTTTTTTACGGTGGCCATTCCCTAGAAAGAGATATCCGATAGGGATATATTTATTATTTTTGGCCATAACTTTTTTTCTTAGTACGTGTATTCAAAAAAACTATAAAGACTATCTAAGTAGAATCATAATTAATAAGACTATTACTATGAATTTTTAGTCAATAATTTCAGTCGTTTGTAAAATGTAGGAACATCAGCATAATTTTTAAATTTAAATCTAACTATTTTACAAATCACTGAAATTATTGAGTGAAAATTCATAGTAATATTCTTGTTAAGGTTCTACTTAGGTAGTCTTATAGTCTTTTTAAATATACGTACTAAGAAAAAAAAGTTAAGGCCAAAAATAGTAAATATTGTCCTATCGGATGTCTCTTTCTTGGGAATGGCCACCTTAAACAAAAAAACCCACATACCTATTAACTATATACTGGTAACACGCTATAAGCCACTATGTACGGAATTGAGGCTAGAGAAGGAGATAGTTTTCCATCTCTATGGAGAACTTGCGACCCAACGCGCACGCTCCCACGACACAAGCGCGCTTTTGTAATAGGTCAGTGGCCATGTGGCCAATTTCTCCGATTAGATTGTGACCATTTGCCTTCTATATTCAGTTGAACAGTCACAATCTCGCGGTCACTAAGGCATGCGCACCATACCCAGAGTACTCCTAAAGGATAGAGAGACAGGCTATCCTTGGCGTCAAGTTACGAATGAAACTCATAGTATATAGTTAATATGTTTATGAAAAAACCGCTGCCTAAGGAATCACTACTTCCACATCCAGATTTTTCATTCAAGTAATTTTAAAGGAAACATCTTTACTAAATTTGCACTCTAGTATGTGGAAATTATTAGTCATGGAGTTTTAATAATATTTGGGGCAGATGTAATAAAAAGTTTGAGGCGTTGATTTCTACCATGCGCGTTAAAAATGAAGTTTCTACTTTTGCCCGCTATTCACAACTCTTTTAATAGGGGAGTGGTGGTGGGAGGATGGAAAATATTATAAAAAAACCTGAGGCCTTAGCTTCTGGTATATACACCAATTCCCGAATTTCTGTGCTCTTACCAGCTTGCTTTACTTATTTTCCCCTATCTACCCCTATTTAACCCCCAACCCTTCAACGGAATCATCTCAAAATATAATCTAGTTCCAGATGTCCTTATAAAACATACGTGTACCAAATTTCAAGTGAATATCTCAATTTTATTTTATCAACCCCTTCAATAACGGAGTAGGGGTATGGGGGATGAGGGTTGGAAATTATTATAAAAAAATCTGAGATCTTGGTTTCTAGTACATATACCGAATTTAAAGTTTCTGTACTCCTACCAGCTTGCTTTACTTATTTTCCTCTATTTAACCTTATTTAACTCCCAACCCTTCAACTGAATCATCTCAAAATATAATCTACTTCCAGATGTCGCCATAATACATACGTGTACCAAATTTCAAACGAATATCTCAATTTAACTTTATCAACCCCTATAATAATGGAGTAGGGGTGGTGCGAAGTTGAAAAATATTATAAGTAATCTGAGACTTTGGCTTCTAGTATATACACCGAATTTGAAGTTTCTGTACTCTTACCAGCTTGCTTTACTTATTTTGCCTTATTTACCTCTATTTCAATACAATATCTCAATACTGTAAAAAAATCTGAGGCCCTGGCTTCTAGTTCATACATCGAATTTCAAGTTTCTGTACTCTTACCAGCTTGCTTTACTTATTCCCTATTTACCCCTATTTAACATTTAACCCCCAACCCTTCATCAGAATAATCCCAAAATATAATTTAGTTCCTGATGTCATTATAATATATACGCGTACCAAATTTCAAGTGAATATCTCAGTTTTATATTATCAACCCCTTTAACAATGGAGTGGGGGTGATGGGGGGATTAAAACTATTATAAAAAAAATTGAGGCGTGGCTTGTAGTACATATATCAAATTTCAAGTTTCTGCACTCTTACCAGCTTGCTATACATATTTCCCCTTATTTACTCCCAACCCTTCACCGGAAATCTTCAAAGATCTCGTTAAAATATATACGTGTACAAAATTTCAAGTCAATATCTTAAACCGTTCCGGAGAAAACGTGCGGACAAAAAAAAAAAGTTACAGACAGACCGACAGACAGACAGACATTTTTTTTTTCGCTCAAATTTAAAATCTCGACGTTTCATGACTTTCTAAACCTATTTCAAGAAAAAAAAAATGAAAACTTTTTTACGTTTACTATACTTCCAATCCACTACGTGGATGCGGGAGTAATTAACCCATTCTTGTAAAACCTAGAAGTACGTGAATCAACAAATAGATAATAATTTTCGTGTAGAACATTAATTCTGAGGAATAAAAGATGACCCAAGTAACTTCGGCCCTGCACACGTTTTTATTGAGGTTCTCCAAGGTTGTCAAATTGAACATTTTGTAATCATTCCAAAGTCTTTTAGATAAGATGATTGATAATATGATAATAATTTATTTGTTTCTTTTAGGTGAAAATGAACTATAAATATTATATCAAGATATTACAAATTCAGAAAGGTATTCCTAGGCATATTGTTTTAAATATAATTTACAATGAGAAATAATAGGCTTAGTGAATTCATCTTTAGTCTAATTAGAGACAGCTTGGTTTTGATTTTTACCGCATCGCCTAGAAATTCTAATATAGAATGGAAACTAAATACGTATAGGTAGCTGTGCAATACCTAATTTAACAAAGATTTTAACGATTACAAATTTTTGGTGGCATGTAAATCAACAGGAAAATATTCAACTATAATTATTACTTAATTAAAAACAATATCAGATTAACTACCCGTTATATTGAATATACCGTGTTCAACTGTTCGTGTTCATATATGTATGACATATTGACATACCTATCTACATAATATTTCCTATGGTATTTTGTTTATATTATTTTATGAGCCCTCATATCACACAAATATTTACTTTGTCTAAATAACTTATTTTTAGAACATCAACAACTGTAATTAGGTATACCTACACTGATTACAAAATATAAAAATTTTCACATCAAATCAATTATTTTTAATTAGCTATACCTATTTCCTACTGCCAAAAATTATAATTATTCGTTTCATACAATTAATTTTTTTTTTAAGTTTTCATATCACAGACATACCATTTTTAAAAATGAATTATTATTTGTTTGCTTATAATTGCATTGAAACATTCTTTATAGGATTTTGCAAACAGCAGAAAAAATAACTATCTATAACTAAAAGAAAAATTTTGTGTAGAAATATTAATGAAATATTTGCATTCTTTCGATAACCTGAATTCTGGTTATGCTAGCAAATTAAAATCCTAAAATGAATTTGTCTAATTTCTTATTTGACAATTCTCATTCTAACACTAGCATCCACACAGTCCCCTACGGCCATGCAGATTAAACTAGTATCCACATAACCCCCTACGATTATGAAGATTCAGTTAAAAATGAGAACAAAGACCTAAAATGAATTTATTTATCTACCTCTTGTCTTAAAAAAAATTTTTCATTCTGGATGGATTACATTTTCATGAAATCTATCATTCTGTTTCCTAGGAAACAGAATGATAGATTTCATGAAAATGTAATCCATTAGAATGAAAATTTTTTTTTAAGACAAGAGGTAGATAAATAAATTCATTTTAGGTCTTTGTTCTCATTTTTAACTGAATCTTCATAATCGTAGGGGGTTATGTGGATACTAGTTTAATCTGCATGGCCGTAGGGGACTGTGTGGATGCTAGTGTTAGAATGAGAATTGTCAAATAAGAAATTAGACAAATTCATTTTAGGATTTTAATTTGCTAGCATAACCAAAATTCAGGTTATCGAAAGAATGCAAATATTTCATTAATATTTCTACACAAAGTTTTTCTTTTAGTTATAGATAGTTACTTTTTCTGCTGTTTGCAAAATCCTATAAAGAATGTTTCAATACAGACATACCATATCGTATCATATTCGTATCGAATAAAGTAATAATGAATTAGGGATTATCAAACCATTAAAACTAAAAGATATATAAGTATTTGAAAATGAATCTCAAAATATTATTGTTATTTAAAATAAGAAATTAAATAAACTTAAACTTCTATAATCAAACTTTAACTTATAAAAAATGTAATAAGAAATCAATATATTGGAGAAGGAAGTAACTAAATATTATATCTAACTTATATAGGACAGGACAGAATTACAATTTATGAGGGGTATTCTCTTTTCTATAAAGGGTCAAGTGGAATAACAACTTGAGAAAGCACGCTAAAACCAAAATAAAGCATAAGCTTAATACAATTTTTTATCTGCATAAAGCCACACTGACTCGTCTGACTTTTTATGTTCTAGCCCTTTTTGAGGTGGGGTGGAGGGTAATTACCACCTCTACCCCCACCCCCCTTATCTAAGCGTTTGGTTATATGTTAAAAATGTTTATTATTGGTGGTTGAGGGTTATCGAGGTTACAGGTTATAAATGTGGTCGAAAGTTAACAATTCAAAATAGTGGCGTCCATATGTCGAACATGTTTTGTAATTTATAGTCTGATTCTTCTGAAAATCTGTATGTGGAGATTATCGACGTCACATATTATACATATTTAATTCAAATTCAAGAATTCAAATTGGTGGCTTCAAGACGACAAATAGATTTTGTTATTTGTGCGAAGGAAATATTTCAAAAACACACTAGTCTATTGGGATAAAATTAAAAAGGAGAAAACAAATGAATAATTAAAAAAAAATTAAATCACCCTTTTAAATACTAAAATTGTTAAAAAATGCATTTAAATTATAGAAAATTAAAATTAAATTAATAGTTATTTTATATTAATAAACGTAAAATTATTATTATTAACATTATTTTCTTCTTTTTAGTGCATTATTTTAACAGTTCTAGTTGGTTTATAAAGCGTGTTTTTTTATTTTTTAAATTATTTATTTATTAATGAATTACCCTCGGAAATAATGACCTTTTAATTAAATAAATAATAGTTTAAGAAAACTAAAAAAATACGCTTTAATAGCAAGCCGAACTTAAAAGTAAAAAATAATACAATACAATACAAAAAAACGTGGGGTGCTTAATTATTACTATGAAATATTTATACCAGTTGATATCAAGCACCCCACGCTTTTTTATATTGTATTGTATTATTTTTTACTTTTTAGTTCGGTTTGCTATTAAAGCGTGTTTTTTTAGTTTTTTTTTTTAACTGTTATTTATATTGTACTTTTTAGTCTTAAAAATTTGGACCGGATAATTCTAATTTTAATGTGGAACGTCGATAACCCACAGATACCGATTTTCAGTCGAATCCGACGATAATGGATAAAACCTATCCGCCATGTTGACGCCGCCATTTTGAATTTTTAAGTTTTGATGGCATATTTGTTTTCTACTTGTCAAGCCCTTTCCTTTGATACCCATATCAAGCGGGTTGTAAAGAAAATGATAATCCGTCATCTTGTAGCGGCGGTCATTTTGAACATATAAAATTGAGTAGGTACACTATATTGTATTGTCATCGGAGCTTCACACAATTGCCAAATTTCGTGATGATACAACAATTAAAAGTGGGTGAAAATTGCGTTAAAAGATTCTGTTACATTGATACATACAGGTGAAGGTAATAAAAGTGTTAAAAATAATACTTTTGTATAATGTACAGTTTTGCGCTAAAATAAGTCAAATTTCTTAGAACTAATAACAATGATACAATTTTCAAATTTTGGAATAAAATTGCGACATATTACTAATGTCAAACAGCAGTGGCGAATCCAGGGGGGGGCTATGGGGCTGCAGCCCCCCCCAGAACGGAGGCAATTTCGAAAAAAATCACTAAACTTACATATTAAGCCAAAAGAGTCGTCGTATGAATATTGTATTGTAATTTGTTGCCATTTTCTAACTTGTTACGTTTAATAATAATTAATAAACAATATTTGATACTATAGGTGCTAGCTTTTTATATTTATAATTTTTAGTATCGTTTCTTTTATTAAATAATAACAAACAACAATATTAACTAATACAGTAACATACGTACATATGTACCAACAGTCACAAACAAAATTATTTTAACTTATTGGTACTATGAATATATTCAAACAATGTTTGCAATTAAGTTGGTACATTCTTGTTGACGAAACCTATTTTTCGAAGAAAATATTTTTGCAACTTGAATTTCTAACTTTTCATTTTAGAGTGTTTTGACCTTGAAAAATACAAAATTTTCGCCTGCGGCGCAATTTTCTTTCTTGTACCCCTATACATCATCATTCTCTACAACTGCGCCACCAACTTCAGCTCCCCCCAGACCAAATTTCTGGATTCGCCACTGTCAAACAGTTAAAATCACTGATGGGACATTGATACTAATAAATGTAGTTACAAATTCCAAAATACCAGGCGCGTGTATTGTCAACCAAATTGATATCATTTATCTGGACATGTATAAAATTAAAAAATGCTACAGTTTAGTTTTCATCGTGTTGAGATGGTGTACCAACTTTATTGGCGAAACGCACATCGAGTATTACGTTGGAGCGTTGATGTGTTTTGGATTTGTGGGTATTGAGAAAACTCGTTTTTTCAATTAGACGCGTCATTTTGGCATTTTACCTTAAAAAAAAGGTACAGGGTCAATTGACTTAATTTTTTTTGCAAAGAGTTCAGAAAGGCATTTAGAAGAAACAGTACCTTTTATTTTTGGCGAAAATGTTTGGTTTCATTGTTTGGCCAATAATTGTCTAATATTGATGACCAATTTAATTAAATTAATTAAAAAATTTATCATACACAATATGCTATAGAATTAGACGAAAATGCTTACTCGGGGGTTTTTGGGGTCGCTGATCACCAATCTGAAGTCCAATTTGAGAAATTCAAAATGGCGAATCGGGCCATTTTCCATAAGAAATTATAATAATGGATATCTTGGCCTTGAAAATCTGTGTTCTGATCTGATTTGGTAAATTAAAAATGGCGGACCGGAAGTAAAGTCAATTTATCAAGAAAAACTCGTATATTTTTCGTCTTTGGGCTGAAAATGAGTACCTACTCGGAGGTTTCTGAGGTCACTGATCACGAATCAGAGGTCTAATTTACGAAATTCAAAATGGCGGACAGGAATCACGTTCCATTTCTCCGGAAAACTCGTATTTTTTTCTTTTTTGGGCTGAAAGTGGGAACTAGGGGTTTTCGTTATCGCTCATAACGAATCTGATGTCCAACTAGGGATAATTCAAAATGGCGGACCGGAAGTAGTATATTTTTCAGGAAATACTCGTATTTTTCATACTTTCAGCCCAAGAAAGTAAAAAATACGAGGTTCTCCGGAGAGATTGACTGTTCTTCCGGTCCGCTATTTTGAATTTCGTAAACTGGATCTCTGATTCGTGATCATGCAGCGACCTCAAAAACCCCCGAATACTCATTTTCAGCCCAAAAACGAAAAGAATACTAATCTTTCCTAATAAATTGACTTTACTTCCGGCCCGCCATTTTGAATTCACCAAATCAGACCTCGGATTCGTAATCAGCGACCTCGAAAACTCCCGAGCACAGATTTTCAAGGCCAGTATATCCATTCTCATTTCTTATGGAAAATGGCCCGATTTCCGGTTCGCCATTTTGATTTTCGCAAATTGGACTTCAGATTGGTGATCAGGGACCCCAGAACCCTCCAGTAACCATTTTCGTCTAATTTTATGGCATATTGTGTATGATAACAAATTTTTCAATTAATTTAATTAAATTGGCCATATTAATATTGGCCATAATTATCGGGAGAAAAAATGAAACCAAACATTTCCGCCTTTCTGAACTGTTTGCAACAAAAATGAAGTTAATTGACCCTGTACCTTTTTTTTAGAGGTTGTCAGATTTTTCATGCTAGAATGACGCGACTAAATGTTAATAGGTATATAAGGAATTTTCAATAGCGCGATGGGCAAAAGGTTTGATAAGGTCTTACGCCCAACAGATAACCGAGACACATGTCATGATGTTTTCAGGCATACAGGGTAAAGGAAGTTTAAGTAAAATAACGGATGGGTCACAAAATGTTTGTGAAGACGCTATGAGTAATAAAAAGTAGAAAATCCAATGTGGACGAATACGGCAGAATTATAAGATAACTAAATAAAAAACTTCGGCTAAAAAAATCGTGAAAAAATTCACAAAAAACTTTAAAAATTATTGTTTAACTATAATCTAACCCGGCGCTTCCACCATCGATTCAATTATGTGAGGCATAAATAATAACGTTTTCTTTAGATAAAAATACTGCAAGAGGTAAAAATGTTTGTAAATTATCTTTAATTATTAAATCGATCAAAATAGTTTACGAGGTTGGTTTTATTTATTAGCAAATAATTTTGGAATGTGACGACGTAAGATTCACTTCAAAATTCGTATCGTGTATCATATATATTCCTGGAGGAAGCTGGAATCTCGGGGTAACACTGCCTCTGAAGTAGTTTCCAACACCAAAACACTTGAACGCTGCTGTTTCCCTTACTACGTTGGCATCATCGGAAGATGATTAAAACTCAAGTTTCAATCGTCTCCTGATGATGCCAACGTCATTACCGAAACGAGTGTCAAGTGCAGCAGCGTTAAAGTGTTTTGGTATTTGTGGAAACTACTTCAGGGGTTGTGTGCTACTTCAAATGTTTTAAATTTAACTGCTTTCGTTCAGTAAATAACTACACTTTTTTTGAAAAACATCAAACTTAAATACCTACCTGTATCTGCTTCTGTAATTATCCTAAAAAGCTATTTTCATTCTTTCCAATCTCGATATTTTTTAAATGAAGATTTTTCAGACATTTTCCATTAGTTTTATACTTATTTTAAAATTTGTTACCTACCATTAGTCATAAAAATTATATCAGGTAATCGATAGGTCACCGTGTTTCGTAGTTTTAAATTGAGCGATTCTGCAACTGACTGAAATTATTAGGTGAAAATTCACAATTTGCAATATGTTAGGCATAGGTATTGCACCTACCTACGTATTAAGAAAAAGTTAGGGCTAAAAATAATACAAATTTCCCAGCAGGCACTTTCTTTAGCTTGCAAATAATAGGTAGGTATAGGTACCTACACTTTTAGAAAACAAATAAAACAATTAAGTATATTAGCAGCATTTATTTGAATATTTATACAAGACTATCAGAATAAAAGAATATATAAATAAGTTTATAATTTAATATATGATAACATTGAAGCATCAGTCTAAATTTAAAGCATTAAGCAGGTAATTCGTAGATACATATTATTTACCAATACTTTTCCAGGGATTTCACCAATTCTTTGGGATTTGTACTTGGTCCATGCCTTTCGACAGGTTGCCCATTTTTATCAATGATAAACTTTGTAAAATTCCACTTGATAAAGTCTCCCAAAGTTCCTCCTTGCTTATACTTCAAATAATTCCACAAGGGATGTGCGTCGTTACCATTCACGTTGACTTTTTCAAATACATCGAATTTAACATTTTTACTCTGGACGAACTGGCAGATCTGAGCACTGTCTCCCGGTTCTTCTCCAGCAAATTGATTACAAGGAAAAGCCAATATTCTCAATCCTTTACTTTCTGAATATTCATTGTATAATTCCACCAGTTCAGCATAATTATTTTTTGTGTAACCACACTGAGATGCGACGTTAACGATAATGCAGACATGACCTCGATATTTTTCCAAAGACACAACTTCACCATTTATGTCTTTAGCACTAAATTCGTAAATGGACTTGGCCTCTTTGTAATTCTCCGGGTTAGACATTTTAGAAGATATAGCCGCCAACGCACGACACGCAAAAGCCGCTTTACTGATAGTTTTAAAACTTAGTACCAACATTTATATAGGTATGTAGCATATTAACAATATCAAAACAAATGACTCGTCGAGGGGAACTTACTAAAACTTTTAGGTTAGGCAACCGGCAATAAACGCTACGCATTTATCTATTTACGTTCAAGCCATGGTCGATATTCCGTTCCAAGGTCTGTAAGATCGGAACTGAATATCATAAATGAATAAATAATTGATTTAATAACTATGATAACATCAGTTTAATCGGAGAAAGTCAGATTAGTATGACATGCTATATATCGTAATCTCACTTAAAGTTAATAATGACCAATCTGAGGAGGTGCAGTACTAACCAAATAGATATGGCAACGGGGCATGATATGCGTACAAAATAAATGCCATAAAGTTACCTAGTCATTTGCAAAAAGTGCTAAATAATTAGAACTTGCTAATTAGCTATATATTAGTAATATATTTTTTAAATGTTTTAAAACCTTCCTATATTTCCATAGCTTGTACCTATATTTATAGCTAGGACATAAAATGTGAACTCAATTAATTATTTATTTATTTTAATTACAATGAAAATTGCGTAATAAAATAATTCCGTTTTTAATAAAAATTTCCTATAAATTCTGATTGCTTTCCGAGATGTAGTTTTCGCAAACGCCAAATCTCTTGAACACAACACTCGGCGCGCGTTTCGCTACTTACGTTAGCATTATCGGGAATTGATTAAAACTTTTATTAGTTTTATTAGCAAATTCTGAGTCTATTTACTAGCTTAGGTAGGTAGGTATTCGTTTTTTTTAATTGGCACTTGACAATCTTTTTACACAGGAAACTATTCCGCGTAGCTCTGTTAGAGTTTTTTATAGATTAAAAAAATGTTTATGGTACCCGTTTCACTACTACCTACCTCTACCTTATAACTTACAAGTATGAAATTAATAAATTAACAATAAAACTGGGTAATTTACGTAGACCTACCCCCCTACCAGAGCGTTCCTAAAAAAGTATTCATTACCTACCTACCTACATGGATATTTAGTTTAGGCAAATTGCTGCTCTATAAAGGAATCATTATAAATTCGTGGCCCAAGTCTATTTTCTATTTATTTGATCTGTTCTTAAGTCACAGATCAAATATTATATATTCTTTAAGTTGAATGTTCAGTTAGTTGGTTTCCAATTTCCATTCTTATGGCAATATAGCATTGATTTTCTAATTAGTCAATGCTTATAGATAGAAGGCTACTGTACGATAGGCACACCTTAATACTCGTTACTGTCCGGTTAGTTGCATAGCGTATAATATAAGATACAGAGGGTACCAATACGAAATCCTCCAAGGTTGATTAATTTTTAATTTTGTATCATGTCTCTGTAGTCTTTAGTTAATAAACACTTTTTAGCAAAGACTCGTCATAAACAACTTCATTCACCGAAAACTCAGTAACAAATGGAGAACTTGTTAAAATTATGAAAGAAATTTCAAAAAGCGCTTTGTTCTCAATTTGTTTTTAACATTTTATTAAATAAACAATGATGCATTTTATTGAATGCTAATTATCTATTATTTAGAGGTGTTTCAGATTTTCATGAGCCGCGAAATGCGCAAAAGGCAAAGTTTATTTTGCGTTATAAGTATTTTTTTGAAGACACTGGAGGCTGCCTTGCTGCATACATAAGCAAGAGCTCGAGATAAATTATAAACAATAAATGTAACATTTTTAAGAGGTGTAACTAAGTAGACAGGAAGGATTATGTATCTGCACATATGAAGGTCACAGCTCATGAGATTTTAAAACACCTTTAAAGCATTAATGTAACTTATACATGTTTTGATTTAATGTCGGTAAAACCATATTGAAATCGTCATTTACAAATAGATTAAATTTAAAAAAAAAGTGTATATACCTATAGATAATCACTTTGATGGCGCGATTTCTAAATTTGCTCGATTCTGGAAAATTCGCGTTTTGAACCAATCCACTCAATCATTACTACTTCCACATCCATATTTTCCATCTAAGTTGCTATAGTATGTGGAAATTATTTACCATAGAATTTTAATATTTGGGGCAGATGTCATAGAAAAATTTGAGGCTTTGGTTTTTACCACATACGTTAAAAATGAAGTTTCTAGCTTGCACTACTTATTTTCCCCTATTGACAACCCTCCCCACCTCCCACCCCTTCAACGGAATCTTCTCAATTACATGTAATTAAAATACATACATGTACTAACTTTCAAGTGAATATCTCAATTTTATGTTAGCAATCAATAATGGAGTGGAGGTGGCGAGGGTGGGGGATTGAAAAATTAAATTGAAAGGAATCTGGGGCCTTGGTTTCTAGTATATACACCAAATCCTAAGTTTCTGTACCCCAGAGTTGAGGTACTCAGTACAAAAATGTACTCCAAGTAAAGTACTCAGTACATTTTTACTCTAAGTATTTTACTCTAAGTACTTTTAAAATTCATGTACTCCTACTTGTACTCTAAGTACTTTGCTTAAAAAGTACTGGATTCTT
The DNA here is from genome assembly GCA_963583905.1 of Stenurella melanura. Lineage (NCBI taxonomy): Eukaryota > Metazoa > Arthropoda > Insecta > Coleoptera > Cerambycidae > Stenurella > Stenurella melanura. The sequence goes on from OY757309.1 coordinate 155,540,109, forward strand.
GTACTTATTTCGAAATAAGTAATACTTGTTACTTAAAAAAGTACTCTAAGTACTTTTTTATATAAAACGTACTCTAAGTACTTTTTTATATAAAAAGTACTCTAAGTACTTTTTTAAGTAAGTACTCTAAGTACTTTTTATATAAAAAGTACTCTAAGGACTTGTAAACATTCAGTATTTTTCATAAAATATAAAAAATTACCTACTTGTAACTTTGTGGAAATTTGTGGAAAAAGGCTAGGAGACCAAAATCCGCTGAAATAGTCCAACAAGGTCATACCTTGAGTTATCCTGGTGTCACCAGATGGAATTCGGCGTATGACGCCATAAAAAAAATTGTATCGTGCAAGGAAAAACTAAAGGATTTATGTGATAAACTATTAGTTCCTTATTTTACAAAAAACGATATTTTGTTTTTGGAGGAATATGTAAGAATTATGAAGCCTTTAGCTGAAACTTTGGACTTTCTCCAAGGGGACCAAAACACATTTTATGGTTAACTTCTCCCTAGTATCATATCCATGTATACGAAACTAGAAAAAATTAAGCTCTCTAGAGAAATAAGGCAACTGTCCAAGCCCTTAGAATATATTTTAGATTCTCTCCACCAAAAACGTTTCAAAGATTTGTTTACGCTTAAACAAAAATGGCAGTAATAGCAGCGGTCACGAACCCAAGATTTAAAATGCGCTGGTTCAGCAGGTCGAGAGACGAAAAGATTACAATGGGCTTGTTCTGCATTTTTTTTTATTTCATAAATCGAAACTGCAAGTATAAATTAATAGATCTGCAAGAAATCAGAATCTTATTCGCACGTTTAGTATCTTAAAAACTATTACAAATTTCCATCTCGCGAAAATGGGGCGTGGCCAGGCGCTACGTCACTATACGCATAGACCCGGCGATCTCAATAGACTTGATGCTCCTTACATGTTATAATTTTATTATAAGTGTTTTCGAAGTATTGTTTGTTTTCCTTACTACTTGACAGTAGGGGAGTACAATTTGGTGAAACATCAAAAAATTAATTAGAGACTAATTTTCGATTTTGACCCTGCAATTTACTATTAGAATTCATCGCCGACCTTCTCCTTTCCGTAGACACATAGAACGAACTTCCACTTGACGTAGTTATTTAGTTACCAGCGTTTAAAAATTCCATGTTTTCCGACTTTTCAGGTTAAATTTGAAAGGTCCCAGAAAGCCATTTTTCTTACGTCACTTGCGTATAGTAACGTCACAAATGGGCGCTTGGTTTTTGCAACTATTACTAATTTCAACTCCTTATATCTCGAGAACGGAAAAAGTTAATAATACAAAATTTTAAGTGTATAATGAGAATATCAAGTACTATATGAAAAAGTGTAAAAACCATATAAAAAGAACATCATGGAACAAGCCCATTACTTGCAAAGATATTCAATCATAGGTATTAGAGCCAGCTCTTGAGTTGGATGAGGTGCAACAGTCTGAGGTGGCAGTCGGTGAAAATGCTGAAGAAGATCCATTCTTCGATTTCAAAGAGAAAGAGGATTTCAACTCTTCAGTCTCATCGATATTCTCCTCAAACCAAAACCAATATGAATTATTGCGATATTTAAATGACTCAAGATCCAATATTCAAATGTTAACAGACTATCCAATGATGAAGAAATTATTTATTAAATATAATTCAGTTTTGCCCTCGTCTGAACGCTTGTTTTCTTTTGCCCAAATTATAAATGCACCCAGACGACATGCTTTAAGTGACGTTAATTTTGAAAAACTTGTGCGGCTTAAGAGTAACAGCACATTGCATATTTAGTTTGTTTTGCAGTTGTATGTACATTCATTGTTTTATTTACCCATTTATTATACACATTATATTTATTTTTGTTACTATTTGATTTGAGTGAGTTTTTAAATAAAAATATATTTGTAAAAATTAGTTTTCATCACTTTTTTTTTGTATTGTAGTTTATTAATTCACATATATAACTTTATAACTTTTAGGTTTAGGTTTCACGAAGGATTTTACCTTTGTAACGAAGCATTTCTCTGTTAAGAAATGTTTTGAATGCCCTGTATACAGTTGGTTAAAATCAGATAATTTCTCCTCTATACGCTGCGTCTGTTTGTAGCTAAACGAATAGAAAAAAAATGTTTTTCTTTAACTTTAGTAGGGCAATATGCAGATTGCAGGTTGCAGGTTTCTAAAGCAGCAAATTTTTGAAATTTGCATTGAAGCGACTAACGACTAAATATTTTGGGTGTAAAGTGTACGTACTTCAGCGTAGGACACTCCTCAATTTAAAAATTAGTGGTAAAAAAGTTTTACAGTACATTAAAAATACTCCCATTAACAGAAATTACTTTTACTTGTACTTAAAAAAATACTGGGAGTATTTTAAGTACTTAGAGTACTTTACAGAGTAATTACTTTGTACTGGTTATCTAAATTTTGAATTTCAAGGAAAGTACTTAAAAAATACTGGGAATATTTTAAAGTACTCTAAGTATTTTAAGTACTTAGAGTACTTTATGGAGTAATTACTTTGTACTGGTTACTTAAATTTTGAATTTCAAGTAAAGTACTTAAAACTCCAAGTACTTTTTCGAAGTACTTATACTTAGTACTGGGAGTAAAAATAAAAATGTAAACTACTTGTACTTAGTACTGGGAGTACTTTGTCACAGCTCTGCTGTACCCTTATCAGCATGCTTTACTTATTTTTCCCTATTTACCTCTACTTAGCCTCCACTCCTTCAACGAAGGTCAAAATGTAATCTAATTTCAGATGTCGTTATAATACATACGTGTACCAAATTTCAAGTGAAAAACTCAGTTTAATTTTATCAACTCTTTTAGTAAGGGTGTGGGGGTGGTGGAGGGATGGAAAATATTACATAAAAAAATTGAGGCCTTCTCTTCTAGTATATACACCAAATCTCAAATTTCTGTACTTACCATTTTGCTTTACTTATTTTCCTCTATTCACCCCTATTAAACTCCAACCCTTCAACGGAATCATCTCAAAATACAATCTAGTTCCAGATGTCGTTATAATACATACGTGTACCAAATTTCAAATGAATATCTCAATTTTATTTTATCAACCCTTTTCATATTGGAGTAGGGGTGGTGGGGGTTGAAAAATATTATAAAGAAATTTGAGGCCTTGACTTCTAGTACATACACCGCATCTTAAGTTTCTGTACTCTTATCAGCTTACTTTACTTATTTTCCCCTCTTTACCCCTATTTAACCCCCATCCCTTCAACGGAATAATTCCAAAATATAATCTAGTTCCAGATGTCATTATAATATATACATATACCAAATTTCAAGTGAATATATCAATTTTATTTTATCAACCCCTTTAATAATGGAGTGGGGGGTGGTGGGGGGATGGAAATTATTATAAAAAATGTTGGCGCCTTGGCTTCTAGTATATACACCGAATTTCAAGTTTTTTTTACTCTAACCAGCTTGCTTTATTATTTCCCCCTATTTATACCCCCCAACCCTTCACCGGATATGTTCAAAAAAACAATCCAGTTCCAGATCTCGTTATAATGTATACGTGTACAAAATTTCAAGTCAATATCTTAAACCGTTCCGGAGAAAACGTGCGGACACAAAGTTACAGACCGACATGACAGACAGAAATTTTTTTTTCGCTCAAATTTAAAATTTCGACGTTTCATGACATTCTAAACTTATTTCAAGAAAAAAAAAGTTTGGAAATTTTTTTTACGATTCCTATACTTCCAATCCACTACGTGGATGTGGAAGTAATTTAGAATAAAAAAAATGACAACACAAATATTTGACATCCTGCGACGATCCCAAGTTATATAGGTTAGCGGTATACCCTCAAAAAGACGAAAAGCAAACCTAATTGACCTCGAAGTTTCGACAGGTTGAAACCTTTTGGAATCGATTTGTTAATTTGTTATTTTATTGTCAACAAAAAATCTAATAAAACCTTTTGGATTCCGATGGCAGGTAATTTGTTATTAACAAAAAAGTTGTAAAACAAAAAAGAAAGATACATCGTTTTCCACACTTTATCTCTTGACAATTTTTCCCAAAACGCACCATGTTTGAATTACAGGCGATTAAAAGTCGAAAAATGGCCAAAAGTGGCCATCTTTGAGAATTTATTTCTCAGCTTCCACCACATATTTAAAAAAATTTTGTAAAATGGTCGTCAAGACTTATGTTTTATTTAAGACCATTTTTATATAGTTCACCTTTTTTGGTACTCGTGGTATTTGAGATTAAAATTATATGAAATACATTTTTGCATGACGGAATGAGATATGAAGGTGATAGGAAGTCGATCCGCAAATGATTTTTAATTACTCAGATACACTTTATAATTCTGGGTACTTTTTTGAAAAAACGCTTTTTTTAAACTACGGCAATTTCAAATTCAAAAAATGAAAAATAATTTGCGTTCTTAACACGTTATAAATTCGAATATTTAAAATTTATTTATTTATGTATTTAATATTAACGGGAATATTTTCCTAATATATGAATTATGTATTTTTGACAATATAAATATGTTATTATAGTTTGCTATTTATTACTATGAAAAAATTACTTATCAATAATAATTGATTTATCAATTTCCTGTCGCGCTTTTTGGTCGAATACATAAGATCGTTGGTAAAGTACAAGAGTCAAAGTTAATTTTTATCTAATTAATTTCAAAAATTGTTTGTTATTATTACTAATACTTCCAAGCTTTTACATATTTATGTGAAACATGCTAATTTTATTACTATGTAATCAATCGTGGCTTTGACATGCACAAGTATGAATTAAAAATATGAATTGCTAGAATAAAAAAGAAATGTTACAAATCATAAATTTTCACAATCGGTTTCTAAGAACCGTTTGGAAAGTTTCAGTAAAGCTGAAAAAAACGTTAAAAACACGAATTATTTTTAATTTTTTGAATTTGAAATTGCCGTAGTTTACAAAAGGCGCGTTTTCAAAAAAGTAACGAGAGTTATAAGTGTTAAAAAGTGCATCCAAACAATTAAAAAAGATTTGCAGATCGACTTCCTGTCACCTTCATATTTCATTCCGTCATGCAAAAATGAAATATTTCATACAACTTTGGTTTCAAATCCCACGAGTACCAAGAAAGGAGAATTAGATTAAAAATATGGTCTTACAACATCACTTTTGACGATCATTTACTATTGAAAAAAAAAAAAACGTTTAAAAAGCTTTGGTAAAAGCTGAGAAATAAATTTTTAAAGATGGCCACTTTTGGCCATTTTTCGACTTTTAATCGCTTGTGCTTCAAAAATGGTGCGTTTTGGAAAAAATGTCAAGAGACAAAAAGTGTTTATTTTGGCCCAATTAATGAATGTGTTTGGAAAAGGATTTATTATTTTGTTTCTATTTTGCAACTTTTAACAATGTTTATGTTCGTATATGGGGGTCGAGTTTCGAGTTTTCGTTAAGGTTAAAAGACAGCGGTGTCGCGGTCGAGTGAGAGTGTCGTATGTGCAACGGCTGATATATGCAAATGTAATATGGGTTGCATATATCACAGCGGGTCAAGTTACCAGTTTTCATTTAAGGTCGAAATGCAGCGGTGTCGCAATCGAGAGTGGATCGTAGCTAAAAAGTTTATGTTTTATGTATGGTGTTATCATTTCCAATGTCCCGATGGTTGCAAGAATTGCGAAATCTGTGAATTTTTTGTTAAGAAATTACCCGTCATCGGAATTCAAAAGGTATAATTACGTTTTCTGTTGACAATAAAATAACAAAGTGATTCCAAAAGGTTTCAACCTGTCGAAACTTCGAGGTCACTTAGGTTGCTTTTCCGAACGTCTTTTTCAGGGTACACCGCTCACCTAATATAGGCTAGACGGCAGGGAGGAAAATGCTAAGAAATAAATTTTGGACCCTAGGCGAGATTATTGTTAGAATCGCTTCGATACAGGGTGCAGTTGAACACCCTAAGTTTGTTTACAAATTAGTGAACGACTTGATTTTATAATTAACAATTAATGAGTAAAATAGGCCCTTTTTCTATACTTCTTTAAATATATTCGTTCCTGCTAGCTTTTAGTATAACATATGCATTAGGAAAATTGTTCGTTATGAAATTATTTAAAAAATGAGCACCGATAGAGGTCAAGATATTTAAAGAAATATAGAAAAAGCGCCTATTTGACTCACTAATTGTTAATTATAACATCAAGTGGTTCACTAATTTGTAAGCAAACTACACGCTAAAATGAAGCAATTCCAGCAATAATATCGCCTATGGGCCAAAAATCCAATGAAAATCTCTCGCCATCTAGCCTAATATGATCGTCTGCTATACTACAAGAAGCATATTCTATAAGTAGTTTTTTAATGTTATAATTATACTTGGTAACTATTAATAATGAATATTTTTTAATTATGTGGTTTGGTAGGCTATATGTATCATTATTTACAGTATTGTAATGCAGATAATGCTTGAAAATCTTAGAATATCTCAGGTATTTAAATAAAATAAGCACGAACTGCTTTTGAACAAGTAACAGTATCCATAAACAAATAGCCTGCGATTTATAATAACTCACAAATGATTTATTATAAATCACTTCGTATAGCCAATCATCTTTAATATCATGCCTAGCCTGTCCATTCGATGTAACCCGCAAAATGAAATAGAATGGTACATTATTATTGAGGGGAGGAAGGTGATTTGACATGTTCAAATAGTTTGGACGTTGTCAAATCAAGTTAAGTAATGATTGTGCCGAAAATGATGAATTTATTGTTATAATAGTAGATAAAGTATAGTATTCAACTTGCAATAATGGTAATAACTCACTTGATGAATTACAGCACTCGCCTGCTGCTCGTACTGTGAACTTCATCTGCGTGAGTTATTACTTATATTATCGCTCATTAAATAATTAGTATATTATTTAACAAGTGATAATACAAGTAATAGTTACAAAGCAACCAATTTAATGCCCATAAGAGACCTCTGGTATTATTTTTGAGCTACAAATAAGGTCGTCTTGGTCAAAAACTTCCAATGATAGCTAGGATCTTGAAATCTTTTTTCATGCTGAATACAATTACATCTCTCGCGCATGTCAATTCTTTTTTTAATTGTTCACAAAATCATAACGAATAATCTTTGCCTTATCTCTTTTTATATCGCCTTATTTATATTTAAATTCTTTCGAGGTTTAGCCACAGCTGAATAACCAGACAACAAAACAACTACCATTCTCTGCGACATTGCCATCTGCCGCAGCTTATACTTGAACTCACCGCTACACCGTCTCGGTAGGTAACACATTAAAAATACCACAATTCTCCCAACGTCAAAACTACGTCTGTTAATGAAACATATTCTTTATAGGATTTTGCAAACAGAGGAAAGAAAAACTATCTATGAGAACTAAAAGAAAAACTATATGTAAAAATATTAATGAAATCTTTGCATTCTTTCGATAACCCGACTTCTGGTTATGCTAACAAGTAAAAATTCTTATTTGCCATACTCATTATAACACTAGCATCCAACATAGTCCCCTACGACTAGGCAGATTAAACTAGTATCTACATGATCCCCTACGATATGTAAATTTAATTAAAAATGAGAACAAAGGCCTGACATTAATTTATTTACCTACCTTTAAAAAAATTTTCATTCTAATGAATTACATTTTCATAAAATCTCATTCAGTTTATTGGAAATGCTTAGCCTTTGAAACGTTTTTCGTCCTTATTCTGGACTCATCAGAAAAGCCCAAAGCCACTCATAACGATGTTCCATGCAAAACCAAGGCAATATCCATGTAGGTATGTAAGCACAAATTACTCAAGAACGGCTTAGTTTATCGAAATGCAATAAGAATACCTTTTTTATTTCTAATGATCTGAAACGTTAGTTTTTATAATAATTTTCAGAAGTTTGAAAAAAATTAAAAAGTAATGAGGACAATACTGACAATCATCCCCTAAAACTACACCTTAAACAGAAGAGAGTTTGACTGATACCATGTAAACTAGTGTCCAGATGGCCTATGACTTAAGTTTAAAATATGAATTTGATATTTTAAAGGAGTCAGAAGATATTGCAGAAAAGCTGAAATTTGATATCCCCCTTTTAAGGAGTATACCTCCATTATTATTCATTTTCGGAAATAAGTTTATAAAATAGAGTACATTTATTTTGGGATATACTATCAGCCGCAGAAATATTGGGAGACAAATTTAGACCCCCTTGTATATACAAATTTTTATTAAAAAAAAAAAAAAATTGCAGTATTCGGCAAGCATCACTCCTCAAGAATTGAGAACACTTAACATGTGGAAAAGTGGTTCGATAAAGGTGTTATGTGGGATGGTGATATAGTGGGAGCTAATTTAGTTGTTTCTGTTCTGTTAATTCCTTGATACTAGTAACAGAGGTATTAGTGTATTTATTTGTAAAAATGAGGTTGATATTATAACTACTTTAATAAATACTAAAAGCGAATATTTTCCACCAAAGATTTGTATATAAGTATAGGCTAAGTCCAGTTCCAGTCCAGTGTTTCATAATGAAATTTTTTGTTAAATTAAGCCTACCATGTTTTTTAAAATTTTAATATTTTTTAACCGTTCTCAGTAGGCCACAAAGTAGTTTTTTTAGTTAAAAAAATAATTTTGTTAATAGCATAATTGACAAAAATTTGAAGTTGATTGCAAAAACTGAGGAAGATATGAGTGTATATGTAGGCAAGAAGTACTTAAGACATACTGTGGTAACAGAATCTTCCAGTTTCAGATCATTCATAAGATTGGTTATAGTATCACTACTCAATGAATTCAAAAGTCGATTTCATCATGCCAGCATGAATAAAATAATTATTAGAAATGCTCATTTTTGTAAAACCATATAAGTACTGCATACAAAGTTTAAATTAAAAATATAATGCAAATTTTTCATTATTTTCACGATACGTATACATTACACCTCATTTTACATGATTTACCTTGATTAGCTAAATTAATTGGAAATGTAAAAAAATTTAATGTTATTGCATAAACATTATTACGCTGTTTCAAACATACATAGAAAATTAACAAGTATAAACAATATGAACATGTTCAGAGCATCAGACAAAATTTCATAAATATTTTCTACATTGGAGACAAGGTATTCTTCAGTTTCAAAGCTGTTAATATGTTAATCTTAAAATATGAAATATTTAATTTTAGTTTCTCAAGATCTTTTTTCTTTTAATAAATTTCTTAACAAGGTATAATAAGTACACAGTAAACAAGTTATAAGTAGAGATAAAAGGGTGATGTATAAATTAAGCATACAGACCTAGTTATTTATAACTATGGATACCTAGTTTGAATAAGGCATTTTTCATTGTTTTTGATTTTTGAAAGGTTTATAAATTTCCCTTTTGCATAACACAGCAACCACATACTTTATATGTACCTATTCAATGTTGCTCCCTCCAAATAATAGGTAAGTACCATATTGAAAAAATAATACTTTACACCTATACTTGAATTTGTTTATTGAAAACTAAATAACTGCATATAACCAAACATAGGTACATTTGCTTTGTACTTATAATTATATGTACAAACTGAATAAACAAAAATTGGAATAGAAAGTCGCAGAACATATAAAATACCAAAAGATTACCAATATTTCACCAGAGCAGCTACCATTCGAATTGGTTTCGTGCTAGGCTTAAACCTTTCAACAACCTTTCCATCTTTGTCTATTATGAATTTGGTAAAATTCCAGTCAATCTTGTTTCCTTTAGGGCCAGCAATTTTGCTCGTCAGATATTTCCACAGAGGATGAGCATTTTTACCGTTAACATCAATTTTATCAAAAACATCAAATGTGACATTTCTTTTCTTCACAAACTCTAATATCTTCGGATTGTCCTGTGGTTCTTGATTGGAAAATTGATTACATGGAAAAGCTAGAATTCTTAAACCCTTTTTTTCTGCATACTTTTCATATATTTCAACTAACTGTTCGTAATTTGATTTTGTGTGGCCACATTTTGAAGCAACATTTACTATAATACAAACATGTCCTTTATATTTTTCAAGACTAACCTCCTCTCCATTTATATCTTTTGCTTTAAATTCGTATATGGAAGTAGCGTTCTGCCAATCGGCAGATTCACCATTTGTGATTTCATCCACTTCTTCATCCTGCTTTTTTGATCTTTTGGTTTTCTTCTTAGGTGGCTCTTTTGGTTCTGCTTCGATCTCAACTTTTTTGGCCTCATCTTCAGCTAATTCTGCTATTTCTTTATTTCTTGCACTACGTCGCGGCATTTTTAACAAACGCTAACCCCAGTTCAGTCAGAGACAGTTTATAGTTTAAAACTTTAAAACGAAAATATTGATGTCAAAAATAACGAAAACAATTTACATACCGCTGGCCTATCGCCATCTACAAAGGAATAGATAAACCAGTCGCAATTAACCAGGCGCTTTCGAAAATACGATCCTAATGTGTCCTAATCTAAAATTAGTTCTTTTCGTAAACAGCACATGTTTTCTGTTCCTTATTTGCGTTATTTTAAGGGCTATATAGTATTGTTTAATTATCGTGCTTCTAGATATGTAAGTAAACAAATAAAATATTTCAGATTAGTAGTGCCCGCAAACGCCAAAATACTAGGTACATTCGAGATTATTTGTCTAATCACCATCAGTTGAGGAATTTTTAAACTTATAATATTTAAAAAATGTTAATTTTTGACGTAAAAATATTGTTGGGATTTTGCTTTGGTATAGCAAAGATTAGAAGATTAACAAGATAGGACAGCCGGCGCAAAACCTTTTATCTTTAGCAATGGCGCCGTTGACTTTGACATTAAACAGTTTGTTCATTTGTGTTGATTTATAGCAACTTTGAAGCACGTTATCTCTCTCACACTCACGTTACTTGTGATAGCACTATCTTTATTTAACTGCTTGAAGCTGCTTTAAATCAACACAAATGAACAAACCTAAAATTGGAGTTCTCGCGCAGTTGCCACAATGTGACAATCAAACGGAGAAGGTAACATTAGACAGAGAGGCCAATTGTATACGTGACGTATCACTTGTCGATTCTAATGAGCCAACCTATCTTTCAGTAAGCTTGCTCAAATTCATTTAATGCGTACCCGACAAATCCCGAAACTGTTTCCGCTGGATGTCGTGTCCCTTTAAATTGGAGTTCACAACTGTCTTCGTCTATCTCGTCTTCTCGCCGTCTGACTGTCTTATCTTGTTAGTCTAATCTTTGGTATAAGTATAAAGTGTTCACTTGAAACACAATAGGGTCGTTGACCATTTTTTTAAATTTTATATTCAAGTAATTTATAAAATTTTATTTGACCCGTATTTTTTTATTTTACATTCCAAATTGATTTTAATAGTGAAATTAATTATTTAAATTACGAAATTTTGAATTGGCGCCTATGGTGACGTCAGATGTGAGAGCATGCGCAGTTAACAAATAGAGGAATAATCGACGGGCGTCATTCAGTTACTGTTATAGCACAGATGAGTAATGTGGTTATAGGATCGACGTGAGTCATTGTCATATTAATTATATAATTGTCTTCAAACTATTGTTATTGTTATTAGGATTTAACTTGATTAAAATATGAAGTACACTGTAAGCTAAAGTAAGTATTTAAATGATTTTATATTAATAATATCCTGTTGCAGATATGTTTTAAGATAGAAAATAAAATTTAAAATTTTTAGGTTATAATTTAATGAAAAATCAACATAATGTAAACAACAAATCTACCGAGCACTACTGCCAACATGATAGAGAAAACATGAAAATCTCTAAAATTGAATTCTCATCACATACGTCATCATTTACCGCCTTGTTATTTTGAAAACCATTTTTTTTTTCCATGTGATTATTAGGACTTTCTTTAATATGATATATGAAATATATATTTAGTATATTTTTTGATGGTATAATAATATTTTATAACTCTTGTTGAAGGAAACGACCCTATTTCTCACCACCTGTTCCTAGAAAGAGACAGGTTATTTACGCACCGTACTTATACTTGTCTAGTAAGGTTTGATGGTTGAATGAAACGTTACCCAACTTTATACCATTATATCAAATATACAAAGCGAATAATAAGTCGTCCCACACAGCACATGACATCCCTAGGATATCCTCATTTGGTCCCGTATATCCCAATCGAGGACAACATTCCTCAGGATATCCTTATAAAATATATACAACCTGAGAATATCCCAAATGGGGATATCCTAGACAAATCCTGGCAGGATGTCCTAATAATATCCTGCAAAGATTTTAAAAGCCTAATAAAATATCCATTGTGGAAATATCCTAGGCAAGTTCTATACTCGTCCTATTATAGGTATTATTATTTAGGAGATTTCAACAACAAAAATGATGAAAAGTATATACATTATTTTGAGGCTATTTATTTATATTTATTGGTTTGTAAACCCTGATAGACCCCTGGGCAAGAAGAATGTGTTATAACCCCGCTCCTTCCTTTCGTATATATTAATTTCGTAGTAGGTCAGTTTCGTAGTAGGTTAGTAATATAAGGCATTTCCATTACAACATTTTGTGGTGTATGAGTTATTACGAACTCAAAGCCAGACAAAGGGGAAAAAAATTGGTTTGTAAAATTTCCTTCTAAAAAGTTATTTGTTTCTTCTATTTGATAATCCTCTCCAGTACAAATAATTCATTAAAAATGTATATCTTATTTAAATAGCAGTTATTTATAATTTGGTTTTAATACATTTACTGTCGCCTTTTTGTGACAAGTCGAAAGTTTTAAGAAATCCGCCCAGCGTCGATGTCTATTCCACGTTCATTTTAAAGTTCTTTCAACAAATAAGATTACGTTAAATATTTCATAAATATAATGCTGCTATGTTATATCTTTGTATTTATTAATATTATATTATCTAAAAGGGGAAAATGTGATTGGTTATTGTCCACAGATGTTATTGTCAGATACGTAATCCTTTATATTTTTCTGAGTAATAAATTTTTTTTTAAATTTATTATAACTTTCTAGCACGCTATGATTTTTTAAAGTTGTACATATCATCGCTTATAACTTCTAACCACCCTAAACTCTGTTGATTTTAATAACACCAAGTAAAGGCAAGAGATCATTTTTATGTAATATTTCATGCTTTTACAATTTTTATTTAAAACTTTTTTACTATCTTTTACACATTTTCAGTAATTTTGAAAAAACACTTGGTTATATATTTTTTTCACCCCTTCTCGGAGTTGAAAAAAAAATTCTTTCATTAATCGTGTTCAAATACTTCAAAGTAACATATCAAAAATTCAAGTATTTACCTTGTATTTTGAAATGTCGACCTATTTCATTGGACTATATATAACCTCTATTAGTTTGGTAGATTTACTTTTAAAGCGATGTAAGCCAATTGATAGATACAAATATGTGTATGGAGTTGTACATATTATTACATGTATCACATTTTTATTAGTCATTTTACCTCTGCCATTATATAAATTCGTATTCCTTTGTCTTCGCTTATTGACTCAGTTTAAAAGTAATGCTCTTATAAAATAATATGTATTTTTTGCTGTCTTTACAAATATCCAACAAACCCTAAATGAACTGGGGATGTCCTATATAAAGTTCAATCAGTGTCCTCACGTTGTTCATGGTAAAGCCCAGGCATAACCCATATTAGAGCTGATGATGTCCTCTACATATCCGTACTGATGTCCTGAGGACGTCATCAGCAAAGCCCGAACTGTCCCATTTGGATATCCTACGGACATCCTAAGGTGATAATGGGATCTTCCCAGGATATCCCATATGTCCTGAAAAGTTGTCCCCAGTATGTTCTGAGGATGTCCTTGTGCTGTATGGGGTATAATTGTTCAAATGAACAGCTCAGTAAACATAGGTGAACACATATACATAAATAAGTATATGGGTCAACATCACACTGACTGCTTTCCTTTCACCATATAGAACTATCCACAGTCGTCCTAGGTCGTGATAAAACTATACTCAGATAAACTACACAATAGATAGCCCACTCAATGTTAAAATTTTGAATCACAAAACATCAAGAAGCGACATCCCTTGCAGAGACACATTACCATGTGTAAATTTAAATTTGAATTTCTCCCATTTATCTACAGCTACAGAACACTGTAAAAATGGTTCTGGCCCACACAAAGCGGTAAATTTAAAAAATATATACTTGCACAAGAGGTTGCTTTTACCTCGGCAGAAGGTACAATTAGACCTGGTCTTCTCATCTCCAAATAATTAGGTATTCTCGCTACATTCTCTGACAAATCAACAACTTTTTTTATTGCCAATTTGTCAAATAATGTACCGAATAGATAACTAATCGGAGGTAGAAGAGATGTCTTTAATGTACCTAATTTTACTAAAAAAAAGTAACACAGTTACAAATGTATCAACTACTTAAAAAACAAGGAAATTTAAAATTTTTATGTAACTTGCATGGAGATTTTTCTTCTTACTTTTTTGTACAAGTTTTTTGTAGGTACGCAATTTTGCATACGCCGGGGTCTACATTACGACGAGTAACTTTGCCTTTGACAATATTATTAACAATGTTAATATAACAATGAACACACATATCAAAAGTTATGTCGACAAAAATGTTTTCTAGATTCCTGTGGCTTTCACAAAAAATTTCACTCATTTCGGCCAAGACTTGATTTCCTGGAACACAACAAGGTCTCATTCGGGTAGTCATTCTGCCAGAAATTAAATAAAAGTACCTACATAAAATTTGTACAAGAAACATTTTATTAATAAAAAACACACCTTATACCTTTTAAAAGCTTCTTCTGTTCTGCTAACAAACATCAAACTACAAAAAACTAACAAAACTAACAAAAACTAACGCGAAAAATTCAAATATGGCAAATCTGTTAGTTTGGAAACAACATTGCGTCATCTTTTGAACAAGAAAGGTGATGTGGCCCTACTACAGATGGCTCTGAAAATCGTGTTGTAATCTTGTAATATAGTGCCGTTCCTCAAAATCTACTGTAATCCTGATTGCAGATGCTCGATTCACTCTACCATGGATTCACTGAGTACTTGTTGCCCCAGGGTTGCAAACGTTGCTAACCAGTGGCGGATCTACAGGGGTTCCGCGGGTTCTGCGGAACCCTGGCCCGGGAGCTTTAGGGGCCCGGAACGGACAAGCCCAGATACTTCAACACCTCACACTTCACTAAACGAAAGTCAAGTCAAATTAATCACAAAATAAAAAAAACGTAATTAAATCTTAGTTAACACATTTATTCAATTTTTTTTTGAGCAATACCTTGTCTAGTTATACTTTGATATGGGCCGCCTTGTGTTATTGCATGTTTGAACTCGAATGCTATAATACAGATTGCCGAGTCGCTATAACCTGCTTTTTAGTTATACTGAATCCGCAATCATAATTATAATTCACAATAGAGCACAAGACCTCAGGGGTGCAGGTTATCCTTGATAGCTTGGCTTAATACTGGTTATCACTTACCTTGGCAAAGACTCACTAACAGAAAATTACAACAAAAAAAAAATAGACATACAGCTCTACCAGGCTCAACAAAAAACGATAGTTGGACGCCACCTTATTTTTCGTAAGGGAAAGCAACTACCCCAACAGCACATGGACGTCCCAAAAACGTCCCAAGAACGTACTCACAGGCCATGAAAACGTCCCGAGGACGTACTCTACGTTCCGTGTCAGCAAGCTTATATTTAAAATAAATTGTTATAATTTTCTTGGCGTCCTATTTAAAATAAAAATCACAGTTTATATGTGAACATTTTTTTGTTTAACTGACTTTTGCATTTGAAAAGTTCCCTTGTTCATTTAAAAATTTTAAGAACACCTCTTTATATGAATGATCGATTCAACAAATAATACCAAAGACCGAGAGAAGCAGAAATATATGTTGTGATTAATGCTACCGGATTAATAACATTATTATAAGTTTAACGCCATATTTTTTGCTAATATTATTACAGAATTCAAGTAAAGAAAATGGCTATGGGTTAAGATGCATTAGAAATTTACGGTTAGAAGCAGGCTTATTAGGTTGAACATTGATGGTGTATAAAAGTTTTTGTACGTACGTACAGCATAATTTCAGAAAAAATATAACAAATAGGGCATATAAATTACAAATTAATAAATTTTCCTGAAGAAGTACCTTTATTAGTTTTTTCCTAAAGTATATTAATTTACTGAAATCCCTAAATATACTTTACAAGTTTGTTGATGTTTTCTGGCAAATGTTTTTATTACTCGATGTATCAAACCTTACCTATTAAAAGTTTCATCACCTCCACTTGTTCATCAGAGATGTCGAACCATATATAACACTTCGTTTAACACACTGAGTAGGTACTTCTTTTCGATTTTTACTTCCCTCGCATACCGAAGGGAAGTATTGTATTTATAATGTTTAACCAACAATCTTCTTTTAAGTGAATAAGTTCGCTCCATGATAAACAACTAAAAACTACATACCCAGGTTCACAGGTGATCTCCCATAGAATTTTAACAGGGCCAAATAAGGTGGGTGGTAGTAGGCTATAACCTACAAATAAGCAGCACCAAATTTATCTAGGATAAAATATTGATCTAAATACTTATTATATTAATAAATCAATTAAATCGACTTACCTATTTTTGGTACTTTCTTCTGTATCCGTTAAAAGTGACAAGTGGCAGTGGGCGGAAGAAATAAAAATGATGCAATGCAATAACCATATAAGGCTGCCAAATTGAATTCCACATAGTTTGACAGCAACTGAGCAACTAACAGAAACTCCTACATCTCAAACAGGACGTTTGGCGGGAAATTTAAAATAAAAGAGCTTTATAGGAACTTAACATATTTTTAATTGTTATTCATTCCAGTATTTTCATTTATTCTCATTTATTTTCGTACTAAATGATAGTAGCACACTAATATAGAGGATGGTAGTATAATAACTACACTGTACTGTCAAAAAGTACAAATTAATGTGATTTCGCAAGATGAAAAAAATAGTTGAAACGAATGCAAGATTTCTGAAATAAGAAAAATCTAATTGACAAAATTTAAATGGACCATGAAATATGAAAATATTTTGTTATCGAAAGAAATTTTGTTAGTAAAACTTTTTAAGGATTTTAATTTCATTTTTACAGTTTTTAAGTTCCTTTTTTAATCATATCCTCATCTGCTCAAAAAAAACATCACTCCTAGAGGTTATTTCACAAATGTGTTTAGGTTTGTCTTGACTAGACTCTAGCAGGATGTCCTTAAAACGTTTTATTCAGAACGTTTTAGGAATGATAGCAAACGGACGTCCTTGGGACGTACCATATAAACCCGGGACGTTCAGACCTAACGAGGACCTAAAGTGAACGTCCTGGGGACGTTTGTTGTTATCAGGGTAAGACCTCAGGGTGTAGGTTATCCTTGATAGCTTGGCTTAATACTGGTTATCACTTACCTTGGCAAAGACTCACTAACAGAAAATTACAAAAAAAAATAGATATACAGCTCTACCAGGCTCAACAAAAAACGATAGTTGGACGCCACTTTATTTTTCGTAAGGGAAAGAAACTAAAACAGATACTTTCTATAACTTCAAACTATAACTAGGCCCGGAAAAATAAGGAAACACCGAGCTATCATAATTTGAATGAGCGATAAATCAAAATTAAACAACATGAAAACAAAATAATCTATTAACTTTTTGGGTTACAATGTTACAAAGTTAATACGAAAATCTATCTAGCTAATTTAAATTACTAAAAACAGTAGGTACAAAAAAAGGTAAGTTAACAAAAATTAAATAGTTTAATTAAACAACATTAATCAATATTTCAAACAGTAATTAGGTTTCAAAACCTAATTCATACAGGATTTGGGTAAATACTGAATGCTGCTACGCGTAACGGCTTTCTCTGGTTCTTATGTCGACTCAAATGTTACTCGCGATTTTACACTAACTAGGCCACTATTTACTTATGCCTATTGGGACATCGAAATTGTCAGCAAATCAGCAGCAATGTATGGTTCTCCACGCGCGTCGACTGAGCGACCACTACATAGTACATAAAATAACAAACTTACAGTTTCATTCCTGGACACATGAAGATCAGTTGACGGATAGCACTTCCGAAAACTGAATGTACAAGCTACAAACCAAGTACCTACTTAGAATCACAAATTATCGTTGATTGCATCAAAGGAAACAATCTAAATTAACAAATAGCCACTACTAATTACAAATTCACTCTGCCATTTAAGTTACTTGTGAATATTTTCATATTATTGCAATGCATAGATTACCAGAACAATGTTACTTCACGTTAATACTCCATAACTCACAAAAGAATAGCTTTCTATTAATTTCAAACTATTACAACTAACTTCTAGCAGTATGTCACAAGGCCAAAACTTGACTCATTACCACTTAATTATATCGGAGAGGTCAAATTCACCTCTCCCGTGATATATCAGCCAGTGGCCAAGACTCGACTCATTGCTTTAAACCAAAAACCTCGCTTTGAAACAAACAAGTGCCCCTCTGCACTCCGTACTGCGTTAAAGGTCAAACGGTCTGAATAGAAGTTAAAGTTTTTCGATCGTGCAAAAACAATTTAATAAATACACAAAATTTAAACATGCTTTTATTTAATTTAAGGTACTGAGTGTTATTTCAAAACGAGACCGTTACATCGCTTAGGCAAAAAAGCATGTTTTACAGGGGTTCCTCAAAAGGCCCGCAAGAAAAGTTTGATTGGGGGCCCACGGACAACCATTCGAACCCATGCCCGCAACAGCAACGCTCCGCCGCTGTTGCTAACTTCTCCTTTTATTTCATGCAAAAGTCAGTGCCAGTATAAGATCTAAAACAGTAAATATACCAAACTGAACATGACCAAATATTTTAAGATGAAAATAATAAGTTTCACGTCATAAAAAAAACTGGTAATGGGGACCGACTAGACAAACAAAAAACCTTTATGACTTTTCCCTCTAGGGGCACTTAGAAAAACACTGATCTAGGTTAACATATTTAATCTTATGGCAGACAACTATTGAGAACCACTGATTTTCTTGGTCGATGGACTTGTACTTCCCAATTATACAACTTTTAAATTGTCATAAAAAGTGCTGGCCGGCACACGTGGTGTCAAAGGATCATCGACCGCCGTTGATGTACCGCCTCAACTGAACTGAGGCAAGTATAAAGAGGTAAATAATTCGTTCTCTCTTCGTGCACAATTGCAAGCCAATAATGGCCATAGAGGTTTAAACAGAGCATTTCTTTACATGCGTGTTTTTTAATTTGGAACAAAATATTGGATTGTTTATAATTTAGAAAATTTAAATGTGGTTTATTAACATTTGTAACATAAATGAGTGTCCTGGGTTAAAAGCTTACTACCTACCTAAATGATTCAAAATCTCTGCATCTGTATCAATATCAATACACAGTTCGCTACGTAGAATTAAATACATACGCACTTCGTTCAACACTAAACACTAAACTATCAACTAACATTGTCAATAAAGAAAAATAAAATAAAAACTTGGTACAAAAGCCAAAAAGAACGAACAAGTAAGTTGTGTCTGTACGTAATCAAGAATTTGACAACTTGAACGGTAAGTCAATAAAATAAATCTTAACTATAAATACACAATGACGCGAAATTCAAAAATAACAAAAACAACGAACGGCGGCGGGTTGGACGTGTGTACATAACGAAGCACCGACAGTAACTAAAATATTGCACAAGGGAGAGTTAGAGTATGGTTTTCTTCAGATCAGATCTAGATCTAAACCTACCTCAATATTCCAGCAGTTCTCAAAAAATGTTATTGAAAATTTGCGAAATTTTTGTTTATTTCTTTTCTCCAAAACTATGAGCTTTAGACCCCGTGTTATATAAAGTTTTTTTGTTTG
This sequence comes from Stenurella melanura, assembly GCA_963583905.1. Taxonomy (NCBI): domain Eukaryota; kingdom Metazoa; phylum Arthropoda; class Insecta; order Coleoptera; family Cerambycidae; genus Stenurella; species Stenurella melanura. The sequence continues at coordinate 155,560,113 of OY757309.1, forward strand.
TCTTGTCGTTCCCTACCACCAGTTTTTTTAATGATATGAAACTAATTACGCCCTGTATAAGATGTCGCTCCACCGGAAAATGAATTTATGTCACGTGTGTTTCCACCCCTTAGGGAACCTCCCTTAAAAATTCGTGGGTTCAAAAATTATAACCAGAGATAAACACTTTATTGAATAACTTCTGGGAATTTCACAATTTATTAACTAAAATACACAATGCGCATATCACTTCACAGGTGCCGACCTGCCTAGAGTCGAAGAGAGAGAGAGGGACATAAATTTGGACCATGGAACGTGAAAAGTCTCACTGATTTGGTCTCACCTTCAATATTGAACCTGAGCAACATTTTTTACTATAATAAGAATAACAGACGATGGTGGTGATAGTTATTTCTTGCAATTTGAAATTACCGATTTCTAAATATTGATCTTGGGATTCTGTCTGTTGTTCGAATTACTGGGTGAATATCTATAGACCAGTGACAATACTAAGTCTGTGACTTACGTAAACCCATCTGCTAACATCTGTTACTAATTTGGATCTGCTTAGGTCAAATGATAATAAAAATAAATGCTTGAGTTAAATGATAACAAAGATGCTATTAATTCTATTTCGATGCCAATTTGGTGTTTAAGTTTATATACCTGTATATCAGGCCGATGTTTGTTTAAATTTTGCTTATAACTACAACAGAAACGTGATAATAAATATTTATTTTTATCTGGAACTTTATTCTCCTATGTATCTTGCTTTACAAAGCTGCTGTATTTTTTAAAGCAATGATTAATAGATATAGGTACAGGGAATACAGGTATTTGCTTCGAATGAAAACTAAAGAAAGAAGGTATTCTTCAACCGTTAGATTATGGAAAAGCTGCTTATTCTTAATAAATGATTTTGGTTTTTATGTTTGTTTTTAGACTCGTAAAAATTACTTATGAAGGGGAGGATAGCTATAAAGGAGTCGATGCATATCGTTTTGCAGTAAATGAAGATACTTTCGGATCCGCTACACCGTCCCCTGAAAATGATTGTTATTGCTCAAAGCTAACAGCGAATGTGAATGGTACGCCTAGCTGCTTTTTAGATGGTGTAGTCGATATACAGCCATGCATAGGTTAGTATTAATAGTATTAATACATGTTTGCACCTCCTAGTAAATACCCATAAACCGCGGATTCACTTATATATTCACTTATAAGTATTTATCACTTGATAATTTACTTCTCTGATCACTTTCTTCCAGTTTACTTGTTATTACTTCTAGTCTAAGAGGTACTGAACTCGACTACATACCCATTTTCACAAAGCTGGAAATATGCTAAAATGTTAGTTTAGAACTTAGATTTCCCCAAAGAAGGAATGGCCGGTATGGCTAAAGGACGCCGGTGGGGTGAGTGCCCAGAAATGTTTGAAAGTGGTTGCCGTTTAAGTTGGTTTTATTTATTTGCCTCTACAAAATTTGACTTTCAAACGCCAAGTGGTTAAAGAAGCGCGTCGCATACGGAAGGACCACGGTTCAAATCACACATACTGACAATTTTTTTTTCGGTCCAAATCTCTTGCTCGAATATTATATTACCTATATATTTCACATCTATAAATGTTTCGTTGACTTTGATATTTGTTTAATTAAACTTGGCCGTTAGGACCCTTCACTTTTAAACTAATTTTGCTGAAATTTAATAAAAGGAAGTGGGAGAAAAAGTATGTTTGAAACCCCATTTTGATGAATGATGAGGATAGTAATCCGGACTAATATCAAACGACCAACTTAATGCTATATCATATTGGGTGTTACTTTCTCGCGACACGAAATTTATTGTAATAATAAATTAACGTAATTTATTTTTATTTCTTATTTCATATTATGTCCCTCTAATATCATTCTTCTGTAATAGTGCAGTAAAATAAGGAATCGGCTTCGGAATTATTTGTAACAGGACGGACTTTTCTCCATTTTCTTCTAAATTGTACCCATAATATATGATAAAAAGATAAAAGAGTTAAGGCTATTCGTGGAGCGTTAAGTAATTTTTACCTTGTTTAGGGAGTGTTATTTAGCGCTAGGGGTTGATTTTGATGGTTTACGATTTTTTTTAACCCTGGATTCGGATTCAGCGTCATAAATTACATAGAGACACACTTGTCTCGGTAGCAGTTCCAAATATTTTTTTTTATTTGTGGGGCTGTGTTATAGAGTTAATTCTGTAATCTGTTTCTAAAGTATAATCTAGTTTAATAACCACATGAAGAATGCCCGTTATCTACGAAAGCGTAACTTGGAATGCTTATAAAAATTAAGGGAACTGAGTATATATGTAAGTACACGCAAATACTTCTCTGTTAAAGTTAATCTCATTTATTATTACTTATCAAAAATGTTTGCAATATATTTGTTGTAATGAATTAGCTGGAATGAGGGCATAAATAAGTATTAAACTAGAGTGTCTACAATTATAAATATTGGAAGTCCCCAAAATAAACATAAATAATATTGATTGTCGGCTACAACGAGAGTCTTATAAATTGTAGGTGGGTATTCCGCTATCGGCACAATAGTAATTCATTATTATTGTAAACAATAAAATACTTATTGTCTTTGGCAATTCTAAAAAGACCTAACGCCCCTATCACACTGTTTGTATATGCAACAAGTTCCACTGATGATAGCTTTCACCACTTCAATCTGAACTTTGTATAATTTGGACATGTAATATTAAGCGTAAAAGAAAAACCGGGAATGTCGTCAGCTGTTTTAACACGAGGATGTAAACAAAACAAAACACGTCACATGCGAACACGTGGCAGAACAGCTGTGGACATTTAACTAGAGCGGTTGGTCTCTCGCTCTAATGTTACCTTCTCCGTCTGATTATCACATTGTGGCAACTGCGCGAGCACTCCAATTTAAATGCCGAGGTCAATGGCGCCATTGCTAAAAGATGAAAGGTTTTCCACCGGCTGTCCTATCTTGTTAATTCCTTAATTTTTGGTGACACGAAGTACAAAACGAGCGGCGGTGTTCTTTGTTGGTCGCTTTGTCGGCTTCAACTGCTTTATCGGCATGCTTTTCGATGGCCTCACTATATCTCTTACGTCTACTATATACTGCTAAATATGTTTTGTATAATTTAGAAACATTATAATAAATAAATCAACTTTGTTATGTTACATGTAACCTATTATTATCTATTAAAAGTTATAGTAGGTAGAAGTCACATAAGTCGCATTCGTTTTTAAATATAACATTTTACGTGGGCGCCAAGCCGTAGCCTTGACACAGTCAATAAAATACTCGCAAATACTGTCATATCCGTACGACTGTAAAGAATGCTGATATGCGGCCGGAATAAACTTTTAATGCTTGTTCCTCTATAGTAGACGAGATATTAGACGAGTGTCGTCTCATCTGAGAACAAAAAGTCAACACTCATTGTTGATTATTAAGAATGAGGTTGTCAAAATTTTGTTAAATACTGCTCATCTATATAACGTTTTACTAAACAAAGGGGAATTATTCACTGAATAGTTTATTACTACCAATTATATTATTTATTTTGCATTTCAGGGGCTCCCATTTTGTTATCATTTCCACATTTCCTTTTCGCTGATGAACATTACCTCAATGCAGTGAAGGGTTTAGAAGGACCAGACGAGTCAATCCATAAGACTTACCTTTTAGTTGAACCGGTATGTGACATAAAAAAATCTTACTGTTCTTTAAAAGGTCAGATGGTTTTTATCAAGATTAAGATGGGTGACACCCTACTCACCTGTGTCTATGAAAGTGCCTGGTTTACGTAACAAGTCCGAAAAGAGCATATGTACACGGTTCTACAATAAAAGTCTGGAAATGGCCGATTTTGTTGCAAACTAAGTACACGCTTCAGAAAAAATGGTTACTATAAGTTTTTTTTTGAAAATCTACTAGACATCAAATTTCTATTAGGTGATTAGTTTCAAGGTCATTTGGGGGACATTCCGTGTTTTTTAAATAGAACGGCATATTTTTATTTTTATTCCCGCATCTGATAGACAATCAAGTTCTATGTATAAACCTTTTAAACATTAAATTCCTGAAGCAGATAGTTACGGATGAGATGCTCAAGGTTATCTGATAACCTGAAGACGGTAGACTTTCTCGTTTTACAGAAAATGTAACAAATGTTCGTTTTACTATTTAGAGTGGTTAAGGACTCTTCAATAAGACTATGGTGTCGATTAATCGTTTATTACGTTATCACAGATATAGCTTTACATGTTTCGTAGCGCGCCACTACTACACGTCCTTTCGGCCTCATGGATCGGAAGCGAGAGAGCGTTTTACAATTCTCCGTGTGGAGTCTGCGCACTCGCGCTCATTCGTCACACACCCCCCTTTCAGTTTCTAACTTTAGTAGTTATTGGAAACTCTAAACATTTTGTTTTGTCCTATCTGTCCCTAATTTTGTAATTATCCAATTCTAACTAACAAATGTAATCCTGTGATTTACAAAACTGTTGCTTACAATTTACCTAACAAAAGTGGATTTGGGCCTAACCTATCCCTAGGACTAATGTGTCTTTTGACGATACCTAACCCATTATATTTTTACATATGTTTGGACGTTTGGTCCACAAAAAAGAAAATAACCTCGGGGTGTGTGCGTTTAATCTAATATGAAGTTGTCGAAGTGTTTTGGTCTCTTGACTTCTCTCCTTTGCCTCGTCTCGCTTGCTTGCTGGGCTTCGCTGCTATTTCTCTCTTCCTCGTTCTCGTTGTTTCCTTGCCGACTGCGTTTCCTCTTCGGTTCCTTCCTGCTTGGCCTTTCTTTTGTCGAGTCCCTCTCCTGGGTGCTGGCTCCATTCTCTCTGTGAAAAGCATTGTTCGTATTAGGACTTGGTAATGCGTCAATGTTTATATTTTCGCTGGTAATAACACTATTCGTGTCTTTGTCACTTATTGTCTTACTAGAGTCACATATATTTACCGAGTCTGTCATTTGGTTATCATTTACTAGCGGTACACTTATAAAATTGTCTTTACTTGCTACCCTACTTACGGTTACGTCGTTGTTGTTACTTGCGCTTTGCTGCCCCGTATGCCTTCTGCCGTCCCCTGTCTGCTGCTGCCGTACCTCTGCTCCTCGTTTGATGATCTGGTTTACGTGTCTTTTCCACATCTGATGTTCTTCGGTCTCACATAAAAACGTCGTCTTCCCTATTTTCTTGAATATTTCTGCCGGAGCCCATGTTTTTCTGTTAACCTTCCTATAGTCTCTTATCATAACTTTCTCCCCCTTTTCAAAACTTCTAACATTGCCTTTACTATAGTAACTTCTTTGTTTTTCCTGAGCTTCATGCATGTTCTTTTTTATTTTATTATCTGAGCGTTCTTCTTGCCTTTTTGATTTCAGCATGTCAAATCTTGTCCTTATGCTTCTGCTGAACATTAGTGTACCGGGTGCCTCCTTTGTTGAGTCGTGTGGAGTTATTCTGTAGCTTAACAGAAATCGACTCACTAACGTAGACAATTTCTCGTTATGGTTCCCCGGGTCTTGTAGAGCTGCTTTTATTTTTGTTTTGAATGTTCTTACTGCATTTTCTCCTTGGCCGTTGCTTTGGGGATGAGCCACAGGTGTCGTTATATGTTTGACTCCGTTTTGTCGTAGGAAGTTGCTGGCGAGTTTTGACACAAACTGTGTACCATTGTCAGTTACCAGAGTAGCTGGGAGTCCGAATCTTGCAAAACAGTCCCTCAGTTTGTCTACCATCTCCTCCGCAGACATCGTGTTTACCATATACACTTCTGGAAACTTCGTATAAGCGTCAATAATCAAGAGAAAATATTTACCTCTTATCGGGCCCAGATAGTCTGCATGTATCCTTGTCCATGGTCTCGTCTCTGGTTCCCAAGGAGTAAATTGTGATTTTGGCGGGCTTGCTCTTTGGTGCAAGCATGCGTCGCATGATTTTACCAGATTCTCTATGTCCTGATCCAGTTTGGGCCACCAAAGATAACTTCTGGCCAATGCTTTGGTTTTTCCTATTCCTAAATGTGCAGTATGAAGTTCGTTTAAAAGTTGATTACGCAGTTTTCTTGGTATAATCACCCTGTGTCCCCATATTAATGTGTTGTTTTCCACCGTTATCTCATCTCTTCTGTCGAAGTATGGTTTCATGCTAGCATCTATGTTGTTGGGCCACACTTCCTCTTCTAAACATTTTTTTACCGCTTTTAGTTCGGGATCTGTCTCCATTTCTTTGGCTATCCTGCTGGCACTGATGGGGTATTCTTGACAAGTTCGCACAAAATGTAAGTAGTTACCTTTTCCCTCATACTCTTGATCGATTGTGCGAATCTTTAGCGGTGCTCTTGATAAATAATCTGCTAATTTATTATCCACTCCTTTTATGAACTTTATTTCATATTCAAATCCAGCAAGGAAAATTGCCCATCTTTGCAGGCGGTTCGCATGCATTTGGGGTATTTGTTTATGCTCCCCGAACAGCGTTACCAGGGGTTTATGGTCGGTGACCAGCGTAAATTTATTCCCTATAAGGTAATTCGAAAATTTGCTCACCCCATAGTAAATGGCGAGCGCTTCCTTGTGTATCGTGGAGTATTTTTCCTCTGGTGGAGCTAATGTTCGAGAGACGCAAGCTATCGGACGTTCCTCTCCTTTTCTGTTTACGTGGCTCAAAATCGCTGATATACCTGCATTTGAAGCATCCGTGTTTAAAACCAGTGGCAACTCCGGATTAAAATGAACCAATGTAATGTCTTCGGCTATAAGCTGTTTAATTTTATGGAACGCGTCTTCACACTGTTTTGACCAGTAAAACTTCTTTCCTTTCTTCAGCAAATCGTATATTGGTTTGAAAATCATAGCCAAATTTGGAATAAATTTCCTATAGTAATTTACCAAGCCTGCGAAAGCTCGAACTTCTTTCAGATTAGTCGGTCTTGGGGCCATCGTGATAGCTCTCGTTTTATCGTCTGTTTTCTTCAACCCATCTTTGGTTATACTATGCCCCAGATACCTTACTTCGTCTTGGAAAAACCTGCATTTTTCTTTTCTCACTGTTAGTCCAGCTTCGCTAAGTTTTTGCAGTACCTTTTCCAACGTTTCAAGATGCTCGGCTTCATTTCTTCCTGTGATCAGGATATCATCTAAAAAATTACATACGTTATCTAAGCCTTGGAATAACTGTTCGATATGACGCTGAAACTTTGATGACGCAGGACTAATTCCATACGGCATTCGATTTATTTGAAATAATCCCCTATGACTGCTCCAAACTAATAATTTTTTTGCCTCTGTGTCGAGCTCAAATTGAGCGTAAGCTTGTGATATATCTAATACGGTAAATTTCTCACCTGCATTGATTTTCGCAAATATGTCTTCGACCTTGGGTAGTGGATATTTGTCCTCTTCTAGGAATTTGTTGACAGTAGACTTATAGTCTCCGCATACTCTGAGAGTACCATCGTTTTTCGGGACTACCACCAATGGTGTCCCCCAGTCGCTCCTCTCTATGGGCGTTATAATTCCTTCCTCCTGAAGACGTTCTAGTTCCTTTTCCAGGCGTTCTCTGTATGCCATCGGTACGTTTCTTGGCTTGCAGTAGACAGGCTGGGCATTGGGCTTGAGCTGTAATGATATTTTAGCATGTTTAAAAAGTCCTAGCTTATTATTAAACACATTATCATATTTATTTATAATTTCATTAATCTTATTGTTTTTTGTCACCACTTTAACCATTTCTAGTTTTAAATTAAATAATTTTATCCAGTCTCTGCCTAAAATGCACGGCCCTCCCCCTTTTATTACATAAAATTTGGTAAGTTTTTTTACATCATTATACGTTACGTTTACACAAAAGTAACCTAGCGGTGTGAAATTTCGTCCATTGTACCCTTTTAAAATTATTAAGTCTGATTTTAACTTATGTTTTTGTTTAAAGTATTTGTCATAAAATGTATCGCTAACACAACATAAGGATGCACCACTGTCAATTTCCATGGTGAACTTTGTTTGGTCTATTAAAACTTCAATGGAAAATTGATTAGCATAAATTTCACTAGAATCTCTTATATTAAAAACCGGTTCTGCAAAGTTCACGAATTCCGTGTTTACAAAGTTCACATGTTCAGAGTCTACAAAGTTCATTTTCCTAGCCTTGTTCCTACATGCTACAGCTAAATGACCTTTCCTATTGCACGAATTACATATGTAATTAGAGTACTTACATGGTCCTTTATGCGCTTTCTCACACTGTTCACATTTTTTTACATTACCAAAATTTGACGTATTTGTCTTCGGTGGTGGCCATCTTGTTGATCGGTTACCTGCGGCGCGCGTCAATCCTATCGACCTTGCTCCGCTGTTTGCCGCTTCTGACCGCACTGGCGCTGCTCCTCGTCTTGCCGGGAATTTCGAAATCTTGTTTAAATCTTGCTCCCTGATTATGCCGGACTCTTTCTGCATACCCAACTGTACTAGTTCCTGCAGCGTTTTTGATACCTTCTCCTCGCATAATCTATCTTGAATGGGTCCCGATACCAAACCCGTGACCAACTTGTTCTTCAAGTTTTCATCCAAACTTGCGCCGAATTCGCAATTTACTGCCCTACTTTTTACCCTTGCATACCAGTCGTTCAGCGGCTCCCCTCTTTCTTGTCTTATTCCATAAAACTTGATCCGTTCTCTCCACGCTGACGTGTGTGGGCTATATTGCGTTGTTAATATTTTACACAGCTCCTGGTACGTTTTTTCTTTTGGGAGTGCGGGGTGGCATAAATCCCTGATCATCTTATACGCCGATGTCCCAATGACACTTAATAACGTAGCTACTTTTATATTCGGCTCTGTGATTCCATTTGCACAAAAGTACTGATCCAATCTCTCATTATACACTATCCAGTCATCCGACAAATGATTAAATTCACTTACATGACCTATTAAACCTCTATTACCGGTAGCCATATCCACGTGTTCGGCCGTTCCAGGGCCGTTCGTCACTTATAGCTTTTACCTTCTTTCACCTCGTCGCCAATGTAACAAATGTTCGTTTTACTATTTAGAGTGGTTAAGGACTCTTCAATAAGACTATGGTGTCGATTAATCGTTTATTACGTTATCACAGATATAGCTTTACATGTTTCGTAGCGCGCCACTACTACACGTCCTTTCGGCCTCATGGATCGGAAGCGAGAGAGCGTTTTACAATTCTCCGTGTGGAGTCTGCGCACTCGCGCTCATTCGTCACAGAAAAATTATTCGTATGAAAGTTTCACAATTTTTGGAAATCTACTAGATGACGATATCAAACATTCACTACGTGGTTATCGAGCGTAGTAAGTATGTATCATAAGTACTACAGATTTGGACCCTTCGTTCGTTCCTTCCACGGTATTTAAAGACTCCAAACCATCTCAGTTATGATAAATACTTCAGTGCTTGCAATATGCAAAGAGATATTAGAACCCTGTGACTCGTCATTTCCACAGCACTTAAAGACTTCAGAGAAGTGTTCAAAGTGACGTCCTTTAACAGTTCATTTAAGACATATTGTATAATTACTGTGGGAATATTTATTCAGCCACCTGAATGATACGAGTAGTATATAGTACTTTTGAAATATCCCCAAAACAAGAACTCTAAGAAAGCTAAGATCTGACGACCTGGAGGGGCCACTCTATAGCACCTCTCCTGTCGATCCAACGGCCTGGGAAAGTGTAGTTTAAAAATTCATGAATAAAAATATCAAAGTGTCAGGAAGCTTCGGACGGTTGTCCTTTTCTTTTCATTTAAGTTCACTCTAATGCATTTAAGCAATTTTGCTTCTCTTGTATTTACAAGAAAACGTTACTGAAATGGAGGTCAAGACAGCTTTAATTCATTATTATCCTTGATAGGAGGTAAGTAAAATAGTAAATCCAAGTACAAACCGATAAATTTACAATGTTTTAAATTTAGCTTATAGGTAACATTTATTATTATTACTATTTAATTAACTTGAAATGTTATCACATGAACTTAATCTTGTGACAAAAATTATTGAATTTAATAGTTTTTGGGGAAAAAAGTTTAAATTGGCAGTTTGTTCTCTAGAATTATTATACTTTGCACTGTAGGCTGTTAATTTTTTTCTCAAGTCACACTAGGATTTAATGTTCAAATGATTTATACGCAGAATTTGATGGCCTTTCAGATACTGTAATAAAAAATACATTGTTCCATTTAAAAAACACGAGATGACCTTGAAACTAATCACATAATGAAAATGTGATATCGTCATCTAGTAGCATGTAGGCATTGAGAAAATCGGCTGTTTCCTGACTATTAGAGAACTCTGTATGTGGGTGCGTGTGAAAGAAGAGTAAATCATATCATTATCAATCGCTGATTTAGTTACTAAATAATTATTTGGCATGTATGTACATTACCACATATCCAATTTTTTTACTATTTACTAATAACATCAAAATATATAAGTTTTACAGAAAATTGGTACCAGTGGTCTTTACACTAATTTATGAAAAATTGGGCCTATAAAGCATAGTCTATCATAAATATGTTGAAAACACTCATATTATCTGGATATACTTACTCACTGAACATATACACTATGTTCCACTTTTCATGAGTACACCCTGCTTGTATCTCCGGAATTAAAAAAGGGATTCAATTCAAATTCAGAGGTAACTTAGGTGTTTAAAGGATGCCCTATAAGATGGTGGTAATATTTCTTTTATAAACAAATTCCTAATACGATTCCCGTAAAAATTGACCCCCTAATCCGCGCGTCTAAAGAATAAATTAAATAGGCATATGCGCTATAAGTTACCTTGAAGAAGTGTACAACTTACCCATTGAAATGAATCCATGGTTAATCAAATTGTTTTTTTTTAGAATACTGGTACACCACTAGAAGGAAAGAAGAGGGTCCAATTTAATCTCGTTTTAAGGCCTGTTAGTTTTCTTGCAATAACGCAAAATCTTCCAAAAGTCGTAATTCCGTACTTTTGGGTAGAGGAGGTAAGTCATCACTCTATATTTAATGTAAATTCTCAGACAACGCATATTTCTAATTAAGAAGTTTTAAATTGATTATAAAAATGTATTTGATCAGCATGAAATTAAACTTTAGAACAAAGTGAAAACCTTGAAAGTAAAAATTGCGGTCAGTAAAAGTATCTACCACTGACAGAGCTGCCCACGCACATGTACGTGGTGCAGAAAGGAGGTGACTCGATTAATGATGTGTTCTACGATAGAAAATAATAGCCTGGTTGCTTCGCTGTCGTTTGCTCTTATTGCTCTTATTGCCATACCAAAACGAATACTTTCCGAACCTGTATATCCGAGTCTTGGACTTCCAAAGCCTATTGCGTTTTTTTGTAAGCAATTTAGTTTTTTGAACAGCGTTTTTCTGGTAAAAAGGTGAATGTTTCCGGTTCTAGAAGTCCGATCGGGACAAACAAAATTCAAAATGTTCGTAATTAAAATTCCAACAAATCTGCGTCGATTTTGGGTCATTTGTATACGTACATAACATGCAAAATTGAATAAACCGGCTGAAAGCGTTTTTTTTTTCATATTAACGCCGAGGGACGTTAGGAGGCTTCAAGCTTTCAGAAAAGAAAGCAAACAACCCTGAAACTTTGGTGCCTAAATATTGAACCCAGAATGGATTCTTTTTTTCAAAATGTAGATATCGATGCCAGCTTTCCGTTGTCATTAGAAAAAGTTTTATTTAAAGTCATTTTGGCCACTTTCTTGACATTTATGTATAAACCGAATAATAACAAATGAATCTCTCGCAAATATCTTTCTTATGTGGTACATATACAGGGAAATTTTTGAGCGCTCTAAAAATAACGAATATTTATCAAAATTAAAAATATAAAATGAAAATAAAATTTTTGTATTCGATCTTTTTGTGGTATCGCACCAATTGTGTTCCGCAGATAACATATTACACAATGACAGATTGTTGCTAAAATAGTTATATCACAATAATTCTTATTTTTCAACTGTTATTATTTTAAATACCAAAATGACCGCTATACAAATAGTTCAAACATAAATAACATTATGGCGTGCATCTTATAAATCATATTCATAACTATGAAAACACTTAGAGAATAAATATATTTTCCGAAGAATTGTCATATATCAATTTTTTTGTAATTAGACAATTGCGCATTGCAAAAAGCAAATGTAATTTCCCATTCATATTTTGTTCCGAATAATTTTCCCACGAGGAGTGCCCGTCAAAAGGCAACGATCACTATGAAGTAAATAAAATGCAAGACGTAATTAAATAATATTTTCCTCTATACTTTCATATTGTTACCATCTCAAAAGTTTTTATTTATAGCTTCACTTAACAATATAAACAAATTTTGCAATCAAAATTTCGACTAGTTCTAATTGAGCTAAAGCTTTGAAATATAACTGACATGTAGAATAGGAAAAACTATGTGACATCATTCTAAATCCACCATGGCGGAAGCCCCAAGATGGCGGATTACCTTTTTCTTGAGAATCCCCTTGATATGGGTATCAAATGAAATGGTTTGACGAGTAGAATACGATATGTGCAACACAACATTTACACAATCTGATTGTTACAAGATGTACAGAGCTAAAGACTAAAAAGTAATAAATATATATTTTTAAAGTTGGTATTAAAAAATATTTTATTTAAAAATTGACTAAAGGAAAATTGAAAATGTACTGAAAAGAAAATACATGTATTTTTTAATTCATACATCTGGAAACTAAGAGCTTTGGGGGCGGTCCTGTAAAAGACTTTATTAAAAACGAGAAAACAATGTGGCGCGTAAACACCTACCAACCCCCCTGTTTTATAAAAATGACGCAGAATATATTACAGTTTTTAAAGACAGTTTTGAGCTTTTTAACTATTTTATAAGTGTTTTATGAGAGCAAAGTGTGCTTTTTTTATATAACATTTGTTTGACAGCTACGACCAAATACGATATGCTCCCAGCAATAATATTGTGTTAAGAAGAATGCTAAAAAAATAGTTTTACTAAACTCTTAAATAATAGTTTTATAGAGGTTTGCAAATTGACCAAAAAGTGCCGGACGCCATTACTATAAATTTATTATAAATCAATTTTGCTTTGTGAGCTAAACAGCCTATAATAATTACTATATAAACGTTTACAAAATAGGGAAAAACAAATCTACAAAATGTTTTATAATTTAGCTTTAAGAACATTCTTAGCACTTATTTATATGACGATTTAGTTGTGAAGACTAAATAATCACTTTAGCAATTTCAATAAAACAAAATAGTTTTTGCAGAGCAGTAATGCAACAGTAATAAAATAAAGTTGTACTAGAATTATAATTTTATAAAGCAACTTTGTTAGTTGGGTAGACAGACAAACAGGAAGACAGGCAAACAGACAGACAGAGAAACAGACAGTCAGATAGATAGGCAGACAGACAGATAGAGAGACAGGCGGACGGACAGACGGACAGATGAACAGACAGATAAACGGACGGACATTTCGAAAGTTGTTCAGAATTCGATCACCAACACAGTGATTTTTCCTTTACGAGCGATATTACTGGTTTTAGAAATGGACCGATCGAATGTAATATACTCTTCTTATTGTATTTGCGAAGAATATAATAATATAAACAGACCTGTAAATTAGTCACTTCTTCCATGAAATAGCACCAAATATTTACAAGCGCTTTAATTAATGTATATTTTCAGGGCGTCAGTTTGCCTCAGGAATACGTCGATGAACTAAACGACAGATTTTTTGATATAGTAAAGATAGTTGATGGTGTTAAATATGGTTTAATTGCAGTAACAGCAGCGGCTGTCCTAACCACGACAGGATTTCTTATAAGAAAAAAGTTTTTCACTGGAAAGTAATGTAATACTCTACATTTTTACATTTTATAATAAATAGGTAATTTTATTACTGTATCAGGAATTCGTTGTATTTAACATAAGTGGTGCTGCTCCTTATTTTTCTTTCGAATTTCATACAAGCCCTCATTTTTGTTCTTTTATGGGAATAAAACACCTGTGCAAAAGTTGAAATCTGTCGAAGAAAATGAATTTTATTTTGTGTATTTTTGTCTACAGAAGTGTGTTAATTTGTATTATTTATTACAAATGTTTATTTTTGGCAATAAACTTTTATTTAGATTTATTAAGCAGTTTCATTTGTTAAATAAAAAGTTAGGTAAGTATTTTGTTGTTTTATTTTTATATTGAATTTTACATTGTCACCATCCCACTGTGGAGTCTTAATTTTTATGATCGACTAACTTTTGCACACTCATGTGTACGAACATACTTGCAACGCGTCCTGGTGACTTTTAGCCCAATCAACCTCTGTCACGGCCTAATGTTAAATTTACCAAAATTCATACCCGAAAACAAAAAATACAGTTGTATAGAAAGAAAAATTCTAAGAAAGATTTGTGTTTCGATCAGGCCCGGAGCAAAAGTAGTTATGCCAGGGACGGTCTTCACTCACAGATAAATATAGTGTTTTGAATAGAGAATCTTATGATTCACATACGCAAATAAATAAATACATTATTTATAGAAAACAAATACTTTTGCTGTAAAAAATAACAAATATGGCATAAAACTGGTAAAATAATAGATAAACAATTTATTATCGGAAATTTGGGGGAATTATTTATTTGGTATAGTTGACCAAGTATAATATGTAAGAGATGTTTACTGAAACTGGTGGATCAAAATCACCAGACTGGCCGCACATTATAACGGATGATTCATTTAGAGGTACTTTTTTCAATGGGGATTTTATGACAGATCAAGCGTGAGTCGTGTCAAAGTGTCACGATATTTTTGTTCAGTATTGTTTGAAATTTCATCATGGAAAGACTTAGCCCGGCACAGTGCTACAAATTGTTCAGTTGTATTATGAAAATCATCGTTCTACAAGGAATGTGTTTCGTGCGCTTAGAGCAACTTATGGTCCACATAAGCGCCCTACCGAACGCACAATTCGCTGTACCATCGAAAAATTTGGAACCCAATTTTCATTATTGGCTAATACGCGACCAAATATACCACATCCAGCACGTAGTGAAGAAAATATAGCCGCAGTAACTGAGAGTGTACGCGATGACCGTGATGAATCGATTCGGCGCCGTTCTCAACAGCTTGGCTTGTCGTATTCAACAACTTGGCGCATTTTACGCAAGGATCTTGGCTTAAAACCCTGCAAAATTCAACTTGTGCAAGAATTGAAGCTGGCCGACTTTCCGAATCGTCACCGTTTCAGTCTTTGGAGTCTTGAAAAGCTTGAACAAGATTCAATGTTTTCGACCAAAATTTTGTTCAGCGATGAGGCCCATTTCTGGCTTAATGGCTACGTCAATAAGTAAAATTGTCGTATTTGGGTTGAAGAGCAACCCGAAGAGGTTCAAGAGATGCCATTACATCCAGACAAAACAACGGTTTGGTGTGGTTTATGGGCTGGTGGAATCATTGGTCCATATTTCTTCAAAAATGAGGCCGACCGGAACGTAACTGTTAATGGCGCCCGTTATCGCGCAATGATAACGGATTATTTACTGCCCGAAATTGAAGCTCGTAATCTAGACGATATTTGGTACCAACAAGATGGCGCTACTTGCCACACAGCCCGTGAAACCATGGCTATATTGCGAGAACAATTCGGTGAACAGTTAATTTCACGCTTCGGACCAGTGAATTGGCCATGTAGATCATGTGATATATCACCTGTAGACTTTTTCCTTTGGGGCTACGTAAAGTCCAAAGTCTACATGGATAAGCCAGCTACGATTGAGGAATGGGAAGCCAACATTACTCGTGTCATTGGCCAAATACCACTCGAAATGCTCGAACGCGTCATCGAAAATTGGAACTTCAGAATGGACCATGTTAGCCGCAGTCACGGCCAACAATTGAAAGAAATAATTCTTAAAATATAAATGTAAAGAAATGTTCTTTTATATGATAAGAAAGATTACTCGATAAAATTGTTTCTTTTTATTTTTTGTTATTTTTGAAAAACGTACCTCTAAATGAATCGCCCGTTATATACCTGCAGCGTCGGTCTGATGTCTAACCGAAAATAAAAAGCTCGACTCTTTAACCGGCATACGCCACTTCAACTTTTTGCATCAATTAAGGAAATGTAAACATCTCCATATTAAACAATTCTTAATTTTAAACGTTATTTTTATTTGTGAACATAATATAAGGCACAATATTTTAAAAAATATAACTTTTTCGACACCACAAAGACACCCGTCACTCTTGTTGCTCTCTTTCTACATTTTTTACGACAGCAAATAGACAGAAGACTTTAAACATACAGAAAGCGCTTGAAATAAGGAAAGTCCAACGATTATTATTTTTTATTGCACAACGACCAATGGCATGTGAGCCTGTTTAATATGCACATACGCATTATGGAGTCAACACTACATACTTCAGTACATTTTCAGTTTTTGATACAAGTAAATGTGTCGTGAATTATTATGGCGTCGAGTGGCTTTCCATTAAATGAAACAGTACTTTCGCGGATTCAAGATTTTCCGGAACTGCGCTTTAACGGTGTAGAACTTTTCTGTACCAGCTGTGAAAAAACGCTTTCGTGGACACGCAAATCGAATATCTTAAAACATGTTTGATCTGAACGTCATACAAACTAAAATTTAGCATATATAGGTGGATTTTTTCTTCTTCAATTCTTTGGGACTTCCTGCCACATGTATTTTTTTCTTTTTAAGAGGTGCTCGGGGAATCTAAGTGGATATTTCTCACGAATCCCTCTAGTCATAAGCGCCCTTTGAGGTAAGCCGGAAACATCAGTATACGTTGTAGTAATTGATGCAAAGAACATTATATTTGATATACGTTATTAATATATATTTAGAATATCTGGAGGCGTTGCTGAGACAGTGAAATACAAACTAGATACAGTGTTATGAAACAACCCCGGTTTTTCAACATTTTTGTGTGTGGTGGAGCTATTAAGTGACAAAGAAGGGGACTGGGGACTGTTCAGTGTCGGACATAAATCTGCCATCTATGAAAAAATATACTTTTTTAAATATGCGCCGATTACATCGGTAGGCGCTGAACGATCCTTTTCACAACACAGGTGGATATTTAGTGACAGACGGCGGAGATTACCTTCGGATCATTTAGAACAAATGCAAATAATATGCTTCTATTATTCTAAGGCATAGTTACTAAGTGTTTGTGTATCTAACAATAAGTGCATCAAACTATGACTTATAACCCCTTCGAAAAAATACAAAAATAAAACAAAAAATAAAAGCTGCCAGATTCAAAGACACAAGAAGATGGTAACTTAAAAGAAGCATGGAAACTGAAAAGAAGCATCTCGCAAACAACTGCACCACACCCCAGCGATGATGACAAACGGAAACCTAACAGAAGCATGGAAACTTGAAAGAAGCATCTCTCAAACACCTACACTTCCCATCCTATATTCCCACCCCATGCATCATGCGGCTCTCGCTGCTGGCAACAAGCATGTCCAATGTCCAACCCGGCGTATGCAGCTGGTCCGGCGGTATACAAAACATCCGAGATTTGGTTCCGGCACGCGGTTTGGCCGTCGCGTCCGTTGGGCGTGTTCGACGGACGACCAAGCTGTGTGTTGGAACGAACCTTGGATGCCCGGAATTGGCAGCAATGCCCACCATACGCTGGCAAATCAATCAATCAATCAATCAATACAATTATAGTCTTTGTTTCCGTGTTTCATATCCGTATACCCATCTACCTATTGATTGGGCTATTTCATTCACTGGCAAGAGTCGATTTGAGATACGACGAAGTTATTTAAACTTCTTTTTATTTTAATTTGCTCTTTAGTTTTGTTCATTTTATTTTATGAAAATAAATTTTGCTTGCTTCGAAGAAACTCCGGAAAATTTTTATTTAGCAAATCGGTGCAAAACACAAAGATCAACCGCCCGAAAAATTGGGTACACCAGACTTCCTTTCTGATAAAAATTGCCTCGATTTAATTGAGATTTCCTCGGGGTTCCATCTGGATGTACACCAGCGAGATTTCCTTCGCAGCTTGCCCCTCGGAACCTTTAAGTGAGGGTATTGGTTAAGGTTTGTCTTCCTTGTTTCGTTAATATTAGAAAAAAATGGTAATGGATTGAAATTATATCTAATTTAAAATATAACATACCGCCATAAGTCGATTTTACGTTTTTGAGATCTACTGGCGCCATCTGTTGATCGTCATTTCATCGACTCTTGTTGTCTTGTTTGAAGAAGCGGTACATTTCAGGTGTCGCATAATATAACAGTTTCCATCATTAACTGAAAAGTACAGTTTCAAATTACTTCCAATAAATATTATAGATTTTTAATTTGCTTTTAAGCCGGAAACCCACTGATTTGTTTCGCCTAGCTCCGCTAGATGGCACTAAACTTTGATTTTTTTGAAATTTATCATTTTTAAATTTGGCTGCAGATAATTTGCGGAATAAAGTACGTAAAAATGAACCGGACACACGTAAACAAAATCAGTAACGCGTATGGATAAGCAACATAGGTATTAATTCATATTTCTAATTTCTATGCTTCCACGTGTCATTTTTTGCCATTTGTATAAATTACTGTTTACTAATATCTACGCTTGTAGAAGTGGCATTGTCACATTGCTAATGGTTAATGCTATTAGCTGACAAGGGTCTCTACTAACACAGGTAAATTTACTACAAAACGCTACACTTCGTTTGTTGTTTGAGAAAACAGTTCCCGTTATTACCCGAAAATTACGTTTCAAATCGCTGGTATAATAACTTTTAGGCTAGAATCCCGCTGCTTAGTTTCGCCTCGTCTCGCTAGATGCCACCCACCTTAGAATTTATTTCTTTATAATTTTTTAACAGTCGACATCTGTAGCTGAAAAATTATCTAATTATCCTAGATATTCATTACAATTTTAAAAATTTTGGTAAACCAGAAATTTGAATAAACATATGTCTCTGTATAGTTGTCTATAACTTAGAAGTACTTGATACTAAAAAAATTAATTCTGTTTTGCTCGTGTCAAGATAGGAATAATATCTTATATATTTGTCGAGCTATCGAGCATTGACGAATTAGTAAGGGGTCCAAAGCATTAAAAATTGAAGTGACCCATTCGAACAAGGTAAATCATTCTTGGGAACGAATTCAGAAAAAGGGTCCTTAGAGACATCAGAAATGGTTTGTTGGACTTTTGCAGTTGCACAACTTCCCCACAAGAAAAAAGATAGCAGAATATGTTATTTCAAGAATTCGTGTTTTTAAATGTATACTACCTTCTGCTATAAAATTAACAACGTGCGATATTCATCTGATTTTTTGTACTTATATACTACTGACATGAGCCCATCTACCTACACTGGTAGAACTTCAAAATTACTTAGGGTCTCTTTCTAAATAAATTCAGAAACACAAGAACGAAATTTGTGTGTTTAAAATTTCGACATGCGGACAACTATATTAAATATTTGATTTTTGTGTATACTATATGCGAAGGAAACACGGTCTAGAGATCAACAAAGTTTTTGCAACAAAAATTAGCTCGATATAGATATCAGATCAAAATCGCACTTAGTTAATTTTCTAGCGAGAGGCATACGTTTAAAAACCCAATTCTTCAAATAACACTCTGCCATCTTTTTTTCTTGTGGAGAAGTTGTGCAACCGCCAACAAAAGTCCAACAAGCAATTTCTGGTGCCCAGAGGGTCCTTCTTTCGGTTGTTAGCTCAAAAATTATTTGTCTTGGAATGGATTACTTGGCGATTTTTACGACTTAGAGATATTCCATGATACTCTAACAATATTAAATTCGACTCTGTTGCGGATATGGTTTACATACCTGCTGCAAACCGTTACCTCTTAATATATTTCCCGTAGGAGCGAGTCGGGCAAATTTATCAAAATAATTTGACTATAATTGAAACAGGTGCGTTTTCCTTAATTCATTATTTCAATTATTCCAGAGCATACTTTATATGAGAATAATGATATTCTATGTATTAAGTAATACATTATATTTATTATTTAGTATGATATAGAGGAGTTAGCTCGGAAATTAGCATGTTCTGCTCTCCATTCAATGCGTAAGCGGGAAAGCTTTGTTTGATGTTTTTTATGTGCAGTAAATATCTGTAGTCAAGTATATCGGTGTACGTGGCATGTGTGTGTGTGTGTGTAGACCATTTCCTGTAAACGCTCTAACTCTCCGATCGAAGAACTTATTCCAGTTCTTTGATCGGAGGCCTAACCTCTGTAGGAGTAAGC
This sequence comes from Stenurella melanura, assembly GCA_963583905.1. NCBI lineage: Eukaryota > Metazoa > Arthropoda > Insecta > Coleoptera > Cerambycidae > Stenurella > Stenurella melanura. The sequence goes on from OY757309.1 coordinate 155,580,455, forward strand.
ACCAATCCGTCTGGACTATATTCGTATCGTCTTTCCATACGAGGAATTAGCCTATAGTTGAGATACATTGAGCTACAGAAATTTTTAACAGCAAAAATTTAACTATCGACATTGACCAGCAACTTAACAGACGCACGAATACATGATCCCAAACAAACACACAAAGCTTTACACCAGACTATCTGTCTCTTTTCTCATCTCATTTCTCACTCATCTTTTAAATTTTTCTTCATTGGAGAGGTGTTACGACGCTGCAACTGGATCAAGTGCATCAAAGTGGGCACCGGACAATTCTGAAAAAATTTGACTATATTCCTGGGATGATTTTAAATTCTTTTTGTATTCTGCAATTTTTGTCTAAACCTCTTCGTTTTCGAGTAAAAAACTCGCAAAGTTCTAAAATTTTAATTTTTCCTCGCCAGATAACTAAAAAACCGCTGCCTAAGGAGTCACTACTTCCACATAATCCACATCCAAATTTTTCATCCAAGTCACTTTAAAGAAAACATCTTGACTAGATTTTTACCCTAGTATGTGGAAATTATTGGTCAAAGAATTTCAACAATACTTGGGGCAGGTGTCGTAGAAAAGTTTGAGGCGTTGGTTTCTACCATATACGTTAAAAATAAAGTTTGTAGTTTATCCTACTTACCTTCTCCTATTCACAATCTACCACCTCCTACCCTTCAATGGAATCATCTCAATCAGATCTCCAATCAGATCTCATTACAATACATACATGTATTAACTTTTAAGTGAATATCTCAATTTTATGTTATCAACCCCATTAATAATGGAGCGGAGGTGGTGGGGTTTGAAAAATATTAAAAAGAAATCTGAGGCCTCGGTTTCTAGTATGTACACCAAATCCCAAATTTCTGTACTCTTACCAGCTTGATTTACTTATTTTCCCCGATTTACTCCTATTTAACCCCCAACCCTTCAACGGAATCATCTCAAAATATAGCCTAGTTCCAGATGTCGTTATGATATATACGCGTACCAAATTTCAAGTGAATATCTCAATTTTATTTTATCACCCCCTTTAATAGTGGAGTGGGGTGGTGGAGGGTTGAAAAATTTTATGAAAAAATCTGAGACTTTGGCTTCTAGTACATGCACCGAATTTCAAGTTTCTGTACTGATACAAGCTTGCTCTATTTATTTTCCCCTATTAACCCTATTTAATCCCCAACTCTTCAATGGAATCATCTCAAAATAGAATCTAGTTCCAAATGTCGTTATAATACATACGTGTACCGAATACCAAGTGAATATCTCAATTTTATTTTATCAACCCCTTTAATAATGGAGCAGGGGAGTTGAAAAATATTATAAACAATCTGAGACCTTAAGTTCTAATACATAAAACGAATTTCACATTTCTGTACTCTTACTAGCTTGCTTTACTTCTTTTGCCCTATTTACCCCTATTGAACCACCAACCCTTCAACGGAATCATCTCAAAATATAATCTAGTTCCAGATGTCGTTATAATACATACGTGTACCTTTCAAGTGAATATCTCAATTTTATTTTATCAACCCCTTTAATAATGGAGTAGGGGTGGTGGGGGGTTGAAAAATATTATAAATAATCTGAGACCTTGGCTTCTAGTACATACACCGAATTTCAAGTTTCTGTACTCTTACCAGCTTGCTTTATATATTTTTAAAATCTCGACGTTTCATGACATTCTAAACCTATTTCAAGAAGAAAAATTTTTGAAAATTGTTTTGCGATTACTATACTTCCAATCCACTACGTTGATGTGGATGTGGAAATAAAAAATGATATTTCAGAAAAAAGTGATGATGAAAATGATTAACAAAGTTTTGATTTTTGAAAATTCCAGGACGGATTTTTTTTTGTTGAAACCTCTACTTTAAGATGATGCAAAAAAAATCTTACTGTTACTGTGGATAAACATTGTCAAAAATGGAAAAAACCAAAGAAACACTTTTCAATATCGATTTTTCCGCAAATGTCACTAATGCTTCATTGTTCACTTAAATGAAGTGCTGAAAGTGGTGCAAAATGATAATTTTAATGTAATATGTAATAAAGGAACTTTAAATAACCCTTTAAGGTTCGGACTTTCATATCCTGTTATTCACGGAGATTTGCGAAAAAATTTCTGAGGATTCTTGAAGTGCACTGTAAATGTTTGTGGATAT